>CM053607.1:34160777-34191919 GCA_028646535.1 Procyon lotor | reverse complement strand
GAGCTGTTGGAGAGGGCAGGTGTGATGCCGCCGGGGGCCCAAAGAGGGGGGCCAGGGGGAAAGCCAGTGGGAGGAAGTCCCAGGGACACAGTCTGGCTTCTGTGGTGTCCCTAAGTCCCTGCTGGATCCGGAAGAGAGCCAGCCTCCTGCCCAGGCTGGGACTCCCCCGCCCCCAATCAGATCTTTGAGGCAGCCGTAGAAGATTTTATTCTGAGCGGTGGGAATCTGTGATTGCCCAGAGGAGCCCCAGGACCCCACTCCGAGAAGAGTCCCACCCAGGGATTCCGGGAGCCATCCCCTGAGTGGCCACCGGCACGCTGATGCCAGGGCCCAGTCTGCTCCTCCCTCCCTCTGAGTCTGGGAAGAGGCCTAAGAAATTCCCTGAAGAAGGTGGTAGGGGACACCAGACTGGCAGGCAAGAGCCTGCTGTGTGTGACCTCGGGCCAGCCCTTGATGGCGCTGAGCCTCAGCTTCCTCCTTGGGAACTGAGCCCTTGACTCATCTCCCAGGCTCACTCGTGTGAGCATCACACGTCCGCTGTCAGGAACAGCAAGGGACCCGGGCAGGGCCCAGGTAGCCAGAGCGAGCTGGTTTTCCCAACAAGTGGGGGCCCTCTAGATATGGGCTGGGACCAGCCCCCGGGAGCCCTGAATATCAGCGTCAGAGGCAAATTCCTGCCTTGGCAGTTCTTCTCAGCCCTCTGTTCACCCCGGGGAGAGGGTCTCCACTCGGCGCCCTCCCTCTTTATCTCTGTTCTACCCCTTGTTTGTGGCTTTTCCCCGCAAACAGAAGAGGCTCCGGACTTCTTTCAGGAGGTCAGGGCACCTAGCCAGGATTGAATAATGTTGTTTTCATCACTTTTCTGTTTGATTTTCTTAGCTTCTCGGAAGCTTTATGATTTTGCATAATGGCAACTTTTAGACTCCAGGAACATTTTAAATGTTTATTCTGTTTACTAAGCAACTCCATGCCTAGGAATCTAACCTATGGAAGCAGATACTTACAAAAATGTACAAATATAAATATACCTTACGGGGGCACCTGGGTTACATCAGGTCTTAATCTGAGGATCATGAGTTCAAACCCAGCGTGGAGCCCACTTTAAAAATAATAAACAAACAAATAAACAAACTTTATGAACAATGGTCATTCCGGCATAACTGAGAACTTGGAAACACTAAATGTCCATTAGTAGGGGACTAGTCAAATAATGTATGGCACAGGCATACTTTAAATCACGTTCAAGTCTCTTAACGAACACATTACTATCTACACATACCACTGACTTGTAGCGTTCCCATGATGAGTTCTTAAACAGAAAAATGAAAAGTTGCAAAATGGTAGTGGTAGTTTTATTTAAAATTGTAATCATGTATTTACGCACATAGGTACAGATACAAAATACAAACATTAGTTTAGATGGAAGGGGGCGGGGAGCCCCAGAAGGATAGAACTAAACTGTTATCAGTAAGAGGTGAATTTTCTGTAAGATAAATTCCTGTACACATAGTTGCTGAGTGAAGAAAAGACACATTTACAGTGTTACTGGAGCCTAAAATACAAAATACACAAAGGGAAGACTTTCTGTATTAGATATTTTGAGAGGGGATTTTTTTAAATACCGGTGTATGTTGCATAGATACTTTTATAAAAGTGATTTTTAATTATTGTGAGGTTGAACAAAGAAATAAAAGAGGCCTTTAGACCGCATGCCCTGGTGCAGAGGAAGGCCGTCGGTGGGGGGTTGTGAGTCGTGCATCGGCTGAAGGGTAGGGCCTCACGAGCAATGGCTCCTTGCAGTCTTACCCTCTTTTTCCAGGAACAAGACCCCTGGCTGTGAATAGGGTGGTGGAAGAATTGTACAGTCCAAGTGGCTCATCTGTCTGGGAGGAAATTCCAGCTCACCCGTTCCCTTGGGCCCGCCTGAGCGGCAAGGCTGGGAGGCAGGAGGCAGCACGAGGTGACCTCCCCCGACTCCTGCACGCCCTCTGCTAGCCCTCAGCTTCGCTTAGCTCTTTCCGCTCACCCAGCCCTTCCCTACGCTGTCTGGGCAGCACACGGGTCTGCAGTCTGGACACGGGGGTTGGGACCCAGGCTTCCTCCATCCCCAGCTCTGCAACCTTGGCTGAGCACTTTACCTCCCTGAGCGCTGACCTGGGAGTCAGCCGGGATCCTGTCCCTGCCACCCTGACCAGATGGCCGCGGGCAGGTCTCTTCAAAGCCTTCCCAAACTGGCTTCACGTGTAATACGGGGACAGTGGTAGTATCTGGTCTCCAGGGCTGGCGTGAGGGTAAAATGCGAAAAGGCTCACCGGCCTTTCATCATCCTTTCTCTCTGTGTGACATCATTGGCTCCATTGACCGCTGGGGAAACTGAGGCCTGATGTGGTGTAATCTAGCCGAGGTCCCCCAAGGAGCAGGCCCGAAGTGGAGGGAGCCCAAGTCTCCTGACCTCCGGACAGAGGCTTTTCCCATGAGCGAGGATAATTCCCGTCTGGAATGTGGATTGTTTATTCTCTTTTCGGGGACAGATCTGGGGATTGGCTTATTCATCTTCAACCACAGCTGGGAAAGAGAAGGTCATGGGCCTGGTGCTCACTGAAGCCAGGCCCCCCAGGGGGGTGGGCTTTGTGCGGCCAGGCCATGAGGCTGGTGGGGTTTCCCCTGGCTGGTTCAGCTGGCCCTGCGTCGGCGGCCGGGCCTGTGAGTCAGAACTGCCCACGTCTCCTCGCCGGCAGCCACAGCCCCAGACCCCTGGCGACGGTCCAAGGAAGTGTGGGCTTCCAAAGAGAGGTACCTGCGGCCCAGAAGCAAATGGAGATGCCCCCTTCCCCATATCAGAGAGAGCAAGGGATGGCCAAGGTCACACAGTGAGGCGTGATAGATCTTGGGCCAAAACCGAGGTCTACCTTGGATGGCCCCTGCCAAAAGGCCCAGGTGAGGCAGTCAGGAAGCCACAGCCCAGGTCTAAGACCCTCGCCCTCTGGCCCTTGCCCCCCTTGGCTCTATTGCCCTGGCCCCGTGGTCCATCAGGCCTGGGCTGGGCCAGGCAGCCTATGGTCAGGATGGAGCTGGCCAGCAGGCAC
This sequence comes from Procyon lotor, assembly GCA_028646535.1. Classification (NCBI taxonomy): domain Eukaryota; kingdom Metazoa; phylum Chordata; class Mammalia; order Carnivora; family Procyonidae; genus Procyon; species Procyon lotor. The sequence continues at coordinate 34,188,833 of CM053607.1, read as the reverse complement.
CGGGACGCCTGTCTCATGCCAGCCCCATTCCGCGGAGCTACTGCGGTCATGAGGGGCCTGAGGCCTGCTGGGTCTGCACCCCGCTGCCGGGCCTAGCGAGCCAGGCTGCCCTCAGAGACACAGTTGGGTCCCGCTCTCTCCCCGGCCTCGCCCTGGCCGCACCCACCTCCTCTCCCCGCCCACCTTCCTCTCTCTCTTCCTCTTCCTTCTCTTGCTTGCCCTTTCTCCTCACTTCTTACTGCTCTCTGGCCCCCACGGGTGCTCTGTCTGCCCTGCTCCTACTTGAGACCCCGCTGCTACTCACCCAGGCCTGGAATCCGGGCTGGAGCCGATGCCTGTCCCAAGCCACCCCAGCCTCCCTCTGGCCTGTGGGCAGAATGGAGGGCAGGGCAGGGGGTGTCCCAGCTTACCAGCCAAAGCCAAAGCACATGGTGGGGCAGGGCGGGAGCCGCGGGGGGTGGGGGGTGCTCAGGCTTCTCAACAGGAGCCTGTGAGTGGTCCAGCCTGCCCCAGAGCCAGGCACTGCGGAGCCCGAAGGGCCTTCCCATTTCACCCTTTGGGAAGCCGAAGCCCAAGGTCCAGGCCGTCCAGTTGCTAGCAAGCCGTGGAGGGAGTGTGCAAACCCCATTTTACAGATGGAACTGAGACTCCGAGCTGAAGGACCCTGTGTGGGGACACTGTGGCTGGAGCTCAGCCCCATCTGCCCCACTCCACTCCTGCCACCTCCTGGGCACAGGGACTCAAACCCGAGAGAGACCGCAAAGTCCATGAGTGAGAAGAACCAGGTTTAATATTAAAATCTTTCTCTTAAAAAAAAAAAAAAGTACACAGATAGGAAAATTTGATGGCGTATAAAATAGCACTTCTGCTGTATAAATGTGAGTTAATGTGAGTCCTAAAAATACTTGTAAACCTAGGTGATTACATCTTTGGTACCGTAGTGAGAACCCCCTCCCTTTTCAGGCTCTCTTCCTGCCAGCAGTCTCGGCCACAGCCTTGACTCCCCTGGTGCCCTGATGCCCGCTGAGCTGGGGTGTGGTTGGCAGAGAGAGGGCAGCGAGCGGCCCTGGGGCAGGAGGGAGCCGTAGCCCACGGGTACCCCCTCAGGGACCAGGCAGCTGCTGGGTGAGAAGGCAACCCCCAAAGTACCCGCCTCTTACACCCCTCTCAGGTTCCCTAGGAAGGCTTCCTGTACTCTCTGGGGGCCCCCAAGAGCCCTCACTGTCTGTGATGTCTGTGACATAGACTTGGACAGCAGGTGCTGAGTGGCAGACTGCACAAGGGGGTCTGATCTGCCCTCTCTGCCTCCTTCGCTGAGTTTGGCTCCAGGGGTCACTGGTGGGTCTGAAAGGGGCCCCATAGTCTTCCCGTGGGGCAGCTGCTGGGGCTTTCCAAGACACTGGCTGTCACTCCAAGTCAAGACCTAGGCAGCTGGCCTTTTGGGGCTTGCTGGGGTTCTGGGGGGAAGGGGCATGGTTCCTGAATGCCCCGAGTGCAGATTCATGGTCTGAAATCGCTCCAGACCCCAGCTGACCCCTAGGACGGAGGTTTGGAGTGTTTGGCTTTGCTTCATCTGGGCAAGTGTGCCACCCCCTGGAATATTCGAGAATGTTAGTGCTGGCAGGGCACCAGAAGTCAACGAGTCCACCTTGCTCATTTTTCAACAGGGCAGGCAGGCCCAGAGAGGGTGAGGGATTCCTCCAGGGTCCCACGTCGGGTCCGATGAGCCTCCTGAGGCCCACATGTGGACATTCCTCGCCGGCACATCTGCATGCTCATCACAGATGCGGGGCCCGCCTGGGCCTGGAGACTCCGGTGGGCGGAGCAAGACTGGCGGTGATGAGGAAGGAGACCCCGGCACGCACGGGGCCAGGCAGACATGGACATGGGCACTTGTACGGCGGGGGGCGGGGGGGGCCCGAGTGACGGGGCTGTGGGCCAGAGCGTCCCAGACTTGGCTCAGCCCCTAGCGTGGAGCGTGGATGGCCCCAGACCAGCTCGGGCCTGGGAAAGTGGAGACCGGCATCGAGGAGAGGTGGCTTCCGGATGAACATCACTGTCCGAGGCCAGGCCCCTGCTCAGACAGGAGCCGGGGACGCCAGGGTCCCTTCCCCTGCTCTTAGGTGGATGAAAGTGCGAGGAGAAAGCTACAGCTCCCAGAGGGGTAGCTGGGTGGCCAGAAGAACGTTAATTCATACCTCCTGAACGCCGAGAATCTCCCTAGGGATTCCAGCCCCCCCACCTGTCAGCCAGGGAGAGAAGCCCAGATTCTCGTCACCGGGCCGGGCACTCCCATCCCACGGAGGGAGAAACGAAGCATCCCCGGAGACCCCTGGCTCCCATCACGTGGCCTCCCCAGAGGCAGAGGGCCGGTCACGACCCCCGCAGCCCTCCTGCCTCCTAAGCCAGCCCCAGTGGCTGGGGCGTCACAGGCCAGGGGCAAAAGCTTTCCAGAAGGTGACAGCTGATGGGAGGCCAGGCCAGGCCAGGAGGCGCTGGGCGCTGGGAGGTAGAGGGGAGCTCCCGGTGGGGCAGGGTGGACCCAGCCCCCTACAGGAAGCTGTCCTCTGCCTCAGCCCGGGGCCCAGGGCAGCTTGAATCCAGTGGGGGCTCCGGCTCCCCCAGGGGCTCGGGCTGGGGCTCGGGCTCCTCTTGGGGCTCCAGGGGACTGTCACAGGAGATGGTGGAGGATGTGTTGACTTCATTCAGGGTGGAGCTAGGAGGAGAAAGCAAATGAGTGGGGGGCCCGGAGGGAGCCCCAGTAAGATAACAGCAGTCCCCCAGAGCTTCCTGTGTGTTTGAGCTTGCCCATGCGCCCCACGCCCTTTAGGTCATCAAATCCCCATTAGGACTACACAAGGGGCCACATCAACGGGCGCTACTGTTCTCATCTTAGGACAAAATGGAGGCTGGGGGAGCGAAGGAGGCAGCTTGTGCGAGGGCACCGGACTGGCCGGCGTTCACACCTCAAGCTGTCTGAGCTCTGAGCTTCGCTCCTCTGCACACTGGCTCCCCGGAGCCCCGTGACCTTTGCTCCTCAGGAGGGCGGAGAGGGCCTTCTAGTTCTCCTGGCACACCCAGTGCCCGAGGAGAGACAGAGGCTGGCGGAGACGGGGCCTGGCCGGGCCTCACGGCAGCTGGGGCCACAGCTAGAGCTGCCACCTCACCAGAGAGCGGATCCTGTTGGGGGGGCAGGCGCCTGGCCTCGGGGGGCACCTCTCCAGCCGAGGGAAGGTCCTGTCTGAACCTGAAGTCCAGGCCACGCTGGCCTCCCTTCAACCCCCGCCCGCTGTAACTCTGCCACCTCTCAAGGGAAAAGGAAAGCACGAATCTCCTTCCCAGTCAGAATTCTGGCCTGAACTCGTGTGGGCCCCAGGCCTCCTACAACCACACCAGGCTCCCAGGGGCCCTCAGGACGCGGTGCCAGAGAACGGAGCACAGGCCAGGGCTGGCGGTGACCCCAGAATAATACACAGGGTGCTGGGGACGCTGATCAGACTTCCTACTTCTCCTTAGGGCCTGGACAGGGCCTGGGGAGAGGAGCGAGAAGAAGGCCTATCGGGGCTACTTTCCAGGAAACAGCTACCTTGCAGGTAAGTCCCAGCCGTTCCGTCTCTTACCAGCCTGCCTTTTCCCCAAGCTCATCAGAACTCAAATGAGTTCAGTTCTCCCTTCCGCTCACCAGCAGGAATCAGCACTCACCCCAGGTAACTGGCTTCTAAGGCAAGCCCGGGGCATGAAGACAAAGACACACAGACAGACACACTGCACACTGTGGCCTTGGGCCTCAGGCCAGAGCGGCTACCTGGCAAGGCTGGGAGAACTCTCCAGCGGGCCCTCATCAGCAGCCTCGGGCTTGGGGTCGGGCAGGGGGATGATGTAGTCGTTGTCACCCTCGTTGGGCTGCACTGCAGTGTAGAGGACTGAGCTGGTGTCCAGGGGCGATCGGAGACCATGGAAGCCAGGCAGACGGGCTTGGGACCGAAGGACGGCTGGGTGGTCGCTCCTCAGAAACTCCTCATCCACCTGCTGGTACTTCTGCTCCACACGGAGGGAGGGCCGGAGAAACAGGGAGGGCCAGACCAGAAATGCCCATGGGGTTCAGCTACCATTAGACCCTGGCCTGGCCCCTCCTGCCTCGTGTGAATTAGGCAACTGGTGCTCCGGGAGGAAGGGAATTGTCCAAAGCCACACACGGCAGGGTGGCTCTCCCTGCCGGCATCCCACAAGACCAGGTGAGCTTGGGGCCCCCCAGCGTGGGGATAGTCAGCAGGCTAGTGCCCGTGATGACCCTAACACTCCCCTTACTTCAGAGTAGACAGGTGTGGGCTCTCACCTTGCCTCAACCTCCTTCGGTGCGGCCTCAGCGTCCCTAACCTCTAAGTGGTAACAACCCAATCCATGTCACTGGGTGCTGAGCTGTGACTGAATGTGGGTGGGAGTGCGGTTAGGAATGGGTCAGGCCAAAGGGGCCGTGCACCCCCCCATCCGCTGGACAGGCCAGCTTCTGCCTTGACCGAGCCTGCAACAGGAAATCCAACAGCATCAGGGTGGTCAGGCCCTTAGCAGACAGGCAGCCTGAGATTGTTGGGACTTCCGAAGGATCCCCAGGCCTGGTGTGGGTACAAAAGCACAAGGAGGGATGCGGAACGAAGGGGGCCATGGGCAGCGGATTCCATGCAGGATTTCATTTCAAAAAAATGCTGTGCTGCTAAAAATAAATTCAACTCACTGCTCCAACCCATCCCTTACTCGTACCAGCAGGGAAACCGAGGCCCATGAAGGTACAGGGTGGTCCCTCAAATACCAGCACGACACACAGAGCCTTGTACCCAGCGTCTGACTTTTGGCCCAGAACTCTCCATTCCGCTGCCTCAACATACCTTTTTGTACCCCTCGCCCAGCAGCCTCTCGAGAAGCAGCACCAGCTGGGAGAAAGGAGGGCGGATCTCAAACTTCTCTTCCCAGCACTTCTGCATGATCTCGTAACTGGGGAGAGGCACAGAGGGGTTCAGGGTCTTGGGCTCTGGCTCGGCTTCCTCCCGGAACCAGGTGAGCAATGAAGGGAGTCGGGGAGGACAGGTGGAAGGGGATTGTCTTTCCTGTTCCCTTAGCAGACCCTGCCCCCACTGGCAGCTTCCGTGGGGTCGACTCTATTGGTGAGCACGTGGCCCAGGTCTGGCTGGGAGGAGTTTTCATGGCTCTCAGTTCAATGGCTGGCTCTGGATGGGCACGTGACCCTGGCTGAGCCCTTGACAGTCAGCCTGGGGCCTTCTGCCCGAACTATGGTGAAAGCAGTGAGCAGGTAGCCATTTGGCCTGAAAACGCGGCCAGCACCAAGGAAAGCAGAGCCAGGTAGAACCAGATTCCTGAGGATAGCCTCTGAACACCTAGATCCAGCTATACTGAGATTTTTCTAGATCTCTGAACAAATCTATTTTTTTCCTAAGGCCAGTTAAGTTGGATATCTATTCTTTGCACCCAAAAAATCCTTGCAAAGGCTCCACTCACATCTCGTCGGAAGCGTGGGCAGGCTGGGCCATGCGGTACCCCCGCTTGATGGCATTATAGAACTGCTCGTTCATGGGCAGCTCTGGGTACGGGGTGCCACCTGCAGGGAGCAGAGACGAGAGACACATGGGCTCAGAGGTGCTGGAAGAGCGGCAGGTACCCTATGCTGTGGGGCAGAGAGAGGCACACCAGCCCTAGAATGGACAAGGGTATAGTGGTCTTGGCATTGACACACGTGAGCCCCCCCTTAGAGGCTCTGGACAGAGACTGCCACCCTCCCCAGCATCAGAGAACCAGACAACTCCTGAGTCAACTAGGCTTTTTGATGTCACTTCCAAACCCATCCATAATCAGCTGGGGACGTAAAGAGGCCCAGAGAGGATGGGGGACTTGCCAAGGCCACGTAGCAGCAAGAAAGCAGCAGAGGGCTGTGGCTTGCTCCAGAGCCCTGCTCCCTGCGCCAGAGCTGGTCCCACAGCCCCACCAGCGGGAGGTAGGCGTGGGCAGGGTAGGGGCTGCGGCCCTGAGGGCTGGGAGGCAGGGAAGCGTACCGAGGGTGAAAATCTCCCAGAGTAGGATCCCAAAGGACCACACGTCACTCAGGGTGGTATAGAGGCTGTTGAAGATGCTCTCGGGGGCCATCCACTTCAGAGGCAGGAAGGTCTGGGGGAGGCGGCACGGCACTAAGTGTAAGGAGGGCCAAGCCCCACTCTGCACAGGGCAGTCCCCACACCAGCACCTGACTCCCTGGGCCCAAGAACCCGCCCCTGCAGGCATGCAGATCCCACACGCCTCCAGTACCGGCCAGAGGACTGGAAGGGCAAGTCTCTTTCCCCACAGCTGGTGACATAGCGGCCCCGTCCCTGAGCAAGAGCCCCAGGGTCTGAGGCCCCTCTTCCTGACCCCGGTAGAGGCCCCTGGCCGGCTTGGTAGAGAGCAGAAGAGCCACAGACACGCCAAGGTACCCCCAGCTCTGACCCGGCCACCTTTGACCTCTGCAGTCTAGAGTCCCTCCAGCTCCGGGATTCACTGTCCCCTTGTGGAAAGTGGGAACACGAGTGGCTGGCAGGATGGTCACATTTTAACTAAATACACATTTGACCTGCTCCCTTTCCACCCTTCCCAGGACCCATGACAGCTGGTCCCTTGCCGGCTGCCATGACTGGTAAATCTGAGTCCTGGGCTCACCTCATGACCTCAGCACTCCACCCCCACCCCCACCCCACGGACAGCTGGTGGCTTCCGTTCCTGGGCCTGTGCACACACACGGCTAGGCAGGCCAAGCCTGTCACCGCTGGACAGGGTGGGTCATGAGGCACTCTGTCCTCATCTCCCATGTGCAATAGCCGTGCTGACCGGGAGAGAAGCTACTCCAAGGGTCGGAGGCACATGGGGCAAGCAAGGTACTCACGCTGCCTTTGGAGATATAGTTTGAGTCTCGCATGATGTCACGAGCCAGGCCAAAGTCACAGATCTTGACCAGCTTGCCCTCACAGATGAGCACATTTCTGGCTGCCAGATCTCGGTGGACACACTGGGTTGGGGGAGATGGGAGCTGAGGCCTTGGGGGGCAGTTGCGGGGAAAGACCTCCCTGCCAAGGGCTTTGGGGGAAAATGTATCGCCACTCAGGTGAGGGTGCTCACTGTCCTCACCCACCAGCGGGGACACAGCGGCCACACGGAGCTTTGTGCTTGGAGGACGCCAGCCGGCGGGGCGGCCCACCTCCCCATGACCCTACTCCGCCCACTATGACCACACATACGTTCTTGGAGGCCAGGAACTCCATGCCATTGGCCACCTGGTAGCTGAAGCCCACAAGATCCGTGTAGCTGAGCACTGGGGACTCGTTGATCAGAGTGGCCCGACAGGTCCTCTCAGGAGCTAGGGGAGAATGGAAGTTCGCCTACCACCTTGGGTCTCCAATGGCCCAGAACCCCTGCCCTTTTGTTCATAGAGGCCAGCTGTCCGATACAGGTAGCTACTGATCTCTAAGTCCCCCACAATTGGAAGACAATTTCCAAACATCTAATGCAAACCTCTCCTACCTCTTCAGTGCCCTCATCAGGCAGAAAAGCCTTCAATGTTAGCCCTGGGCCACCTTTGCTCAGCCTGACCTGCCTTCTTCTCAGGGATGCTGGCTCAGCCTGGGGCCTCCTCTGTGCCCATGGCCAGGAGGCCAAGTGCTCCCCCAACCCCAACTCTTTCCTGCTCTGGAGCCAGAAGCAGGGGTTCACCCTAGGGCTCCATCACAGAGCAGCCATGGGCAGGTGGCTAACCTCAGTTTCCACATCTGTGAAATGGGAACAAGGTCACCTTCCTCCCCTGGTTGTTGCCAGCCTAGGCATACAAAAGGCTTTGATAGGAACGCACGACTGCATAGGGGTGGGGGCTGTGCCAAGTTGAGGACCCTGGGTGCACCCACCAGTGGGGACGTAGTTGTCATAAGGGGCCATGTAGCTGGAGGACTCGATGTCTGCATATTTGACGCTTCCTTTCATGTCCAACATGGGCACGTAGTCTACCGACTCATCTTTGCTCATGTCCATGTAGCCACCGTCGCTCTCCCCAGGCAGAGACACGTGGCTGGGGGAGAGAGGAACGTCACAGGAGGAGGGGGCCGGGCTTTCTTTTTGCTTCCCTTCCCGCCCCTCCTCGCCCCGAGGCCCCATAAGGCCCTGTCACTCGTGGGTTTCCTCTCTCCCTCCAGCATTTATCTTCCTCCAGCCTGTCACCACTTGAATGGCCACACAGGGAGCCCTTTCCACCAGCCCCTGGGGCCCTAAGCTGGGCAGCAGGGTGCTGGGATGATACAAGACGCAGCGCATGTCTCCGGGGAGCTCACGCCTAGGTGTGATCACAGCACCCCAGCGCAAGGGTCAGAGGATGGGCAGGTAGTGTGGTGTCTTTCTGGGGCCTCCCTCCAGCTGTGATGCCCTGTGAGGGCCCAGCCACAGCCTTGAGTGGGCAGGGAGTCGCCCTGATGCCTCTGCCTGCAGCGCCAGTTCCCTGGAGAGCTAGGGGACCACATGCACCCGAGTCTCTGGAGGTGACCAAAGACCGGAAGGAAATCAATCGATCTAGTACTGGGGGTGGGGGGGTGGGGAGACAGGGCTGAGACTTCCTGTCTTTTGATGACAGACCGACGCCCCGGCTCCTAAACCATCTCTGCCCCGCCTGGGCTCAGCTTCCATCCCACACAGGGAGGGAGTGAGCAGCCCCCCCCCCCCGGGCTCCCCAGAACCTCCTGCGGTACCTGGGAGGCGGGAGCCCGACGGGCAGAGCGTTGCTATAGAGCTCGGCGCTGGGCGGCCGGCGCTTGTCGGAGCAGCGCTGCAGGAAAGTGTGCTTGTTGTGGTGCAGGTAGTCCACGAGGTCACCGTAGCGGCAGTACTCGGTGATGATGTAGATGGGACCTGCGGGGGGACAGGCTCAGACCTGCCGTGAGGGCCCAGAGCCTAATGCTGGCCCACCCCTTGGAAAGGCAGTTGGGTCAGATGGCCGAGAGGCTCTGGCACCAGGTAAACCCCGGTCCTTCTCCGGCTTCTGTGACCAGGAGGGAGACACTTATTCTCACCAATCTTTACTTTCCCCATCTGTCATGTGGGGCCAATCCTAGCCACCTCCGTGAGCATTCATAAGATAACACCTTTGTCAGCTCGGCCCTGGGCCTGGCACGGAGCAAGGACACGGTGGTAGATGTCACCGATAGGTTTTCAAACGACAGCTTCTGCTGGAGCCCGGTACATAGAGCAGAGAAAGGCACCTCTTTGTTATCAGGTTACTGTTTCAACCCAAATACGGTGCATTTACTTAAAGTCCATCGGTGGGAACTTGAAAATATCAATGAAGACAAACATTTTGAAATGGGTGATCTTGCGGACATAAATTGGCCTATGTGTGCAGCTCACTTCTGTATTTTATTTTGGTTGCACAATACTGAGGAAAATCCCAAATCTCACAATAAGCAGCTGCAAAAAGTGATAACACTTGTTTTTTCTTTTCTTTTTTTTATGGCCTAACTTGCAATCAGAGTTTGCAAATTAATAAACACATTGGCTGGAGAGACTTCATTCTATGATCTGAATGAGAGCAGCTCCCAGTCAGCCTGCTGGTAGTCTCCAAGTGTAGGGATAGAACTTGCCACACAGGGGCTGGGATGTATGAGTTTGTGGAACGTAGTGCAAAAATATTAAAAGGTCAGAGGAGGGGCGCCTGGGTGGCTCAGTGGGTTAAAGCCTCTGCCTTCAGCTCAGGTTGTGATCTCAGGGTCCTGGGATTGAGCCCCACATTGGGCTCTCTGCTCAGCAGGGAGCCTGCTTCCCCCCTCTCTCTGCCTGCCTCTCTGCCTACTTGTGATCTCTTTCTCTGTCAAATAAATAAATAAAATCTTAAAAAAAGAAAAAGTCAGAGGACCCCTGGGTTTGGAAAGGGCCATCTGAGGAGTCTTTGGGCCTTGAAGGTGATGTGATTCCGTGAGTTTGTAAATCCCGCCCCCATCTGGGTCTGTGACGTGAGGGCACCAGACAGGGTGGGTGCAGACCCTCCAGCTAGAGTGCCCTGTCCTCCCTGGACTGAGGAGGGGGCGGGGAGGGGCCAGGCTTGGGCGGCTGGCGTTTTCTAGAACCCTCTGGGGGAGTGGTTTTGGTACCTCCTTTGGTGCAGGCCCCCAGCAAGTTGACCACGTTCAGATGGGGCCCGAGGTGACTCATGATCTTCAGCTCTGACATGAGGGCCTGCTTCTCGCTGCTCCGGGCTGTGGCTGAGGGGAGATGGGGAGATGGGGCCTCAGGCCTGCCCTGTCCCTGAGGCCCCAGGAGGTTGTGCTGCTCCACACCCTACTGTAAGACCCGGATGGCCTGGGGCGGGTGAGGATCCACGAGTAGGGGGAGGAGAAAGAGGGTGGGAGGAAGGTCAGGGAGGGAAGGAGGTGCCAGGAAGGGGGGCAGGGTGAGAAAACTCTTAGCCAAAGCAGAGCCCGGAGCAGTGCTTGCGTCCAGCAAATCAGAGGCGGGGAGTGTCTGTGTGGGCCGGGGACAGGGGCCCGTGGGGGCCCAGATGTGAAGGAGGGGCAGGCTCCCAGGACTCACATTTCAGCATCTTGACTGCCACTTTCATCGTGGACTGCGAGTGGCTCAGGCCGTGAGCTGTGGCCTCCACCACCTGCCCAAAGGCCCCGGAGCCGAGGGTGCGTCCTGGGGTAGAGATGATCCCTCAGCTCATGACCCACCTGGGAGCCGCATCCCCCACTCTCTCGGAGCCCAATCCCTCCAGCCAACCCGGACTTAAGGTGTTTCCCTCCAGGAGTCTCCCGCAGTGTTTTGCAGCCCTTCCTGGGGTCTCATCTAAGTCCTGCCTGCTTTCTGGTCCATCTTTAGTCCCTGGAAGCCTTCCTCCCATCCCCAAAAGGGAGCTCAGCTCCTCTGCACACCTCGGCCTTCCCAGCTAGACTAAGCACAGGCCTGACACACAGCCTGCCCTTGGTTCCTACTTGCCCACTCTCCCCAAAGGGGCCCGATCTCACATAGCCACGGGATCATGGGACCTCAGGGATGAAACCTCCTTGGGGGATTATCTTGCCCCATTGTATGGAGGGGGGCACTGAGGGCCAGAGAAGGAAAGACCTCAGACAGTCTTGCCACCTGCCACAAGTGCCCAGACCGCCCTTGAGGATGCCCCAGGCTGACCGAGCACAAGCTGGTCCCGCGGCAGCTCCCAGGTGGAGTCGTAGGGCAGCTGCATTGGGTCCACGTAGATGTACTCATGGCCGTCGGAGCTCACAGATTCAATCACCTTCCACCGGATCTCATAACGTGGCTTCTGCAAGACACGAGGGATGGCCCATCAGAGGAGATCTGGGCTTTGGGGCCTACCAGCCCGCGGCCCCTTATGGAACAGATGGAGCAGGAGACCCTGAGGCCCAGAGAGGTGCAGAGGCCTATTTGAAGTCACACAGCAAGTTGCTGATAAGACTCAGCTTCATGGGCTCATGAGACTACATGCCAAGAGGGCCCAGCTTGACACTGGCTGAGGAGCAGCTAATAGCCCAGGGCCTGGCTCATCAGGACCTCCTTGCCAGCTTCCCCCGAGCCCTGGCTGCTTCCCAGGGGGAGCAGAGGGGCAGGCAGTCCTGGGAAGTGACTACATGTGGACAACCCGTACCCCAATCTGGGTCACTTGCAGTGGGAATCTCAGAAAGATGTGAGCTTACGATGTTGAAACCATAGGATTTTGGAATCACAGGATTGGAATAATCTTAGAATGAGAGAATCATGGGTGTTGCAATCCTAACTCAGGAATCTTAAAACGTCAGGATCGCAGAATGGTGAAGCCTCAGAACAGAACACTGAAATTACATGTTAATAGGATTAGAATGCCTTTCAGTAGAAGCCTGGGAGTCTCTGGGGGGTGAGAGTTGGAAGAATCCTGGAAGAATCCATGTAGTCTGCCCAGAAGGTGCCTTGCCCTGTGGCTGGGAGGGGCAGGGCTGAGGCCCAGGCAAGACCCGGGAAGGCACAGTAGAGGCAAGGGACCCTGGCTGGCCTGGATCGGGCCTGAGATGGCCCTTGCTGCTGGGGGTGGAGGCAGCTCTATGTCTTTTTACACCTGCGATCTGTGCCGGGCTGGGCCGTGACCAGATCCTGCAACATTCAAGGGCAGCTGGGGGCTCCGTGTAAAAAAACAATAGTGTGCCCGTGTGCACCCCAGGCGGGGGGTGGGAGGGAGCTTACCTTCTGCCACAGCATGATGAGGATGATGAGGGAGATGACTGTGAGGACCACCAAGGCCAGGATGGCCGAGATCACCACCACCTTGAAGGGCAGAGCTGCAGGCAGAGACAAGAGCCGGCCATAAGCACACAGGGAGCTTGGCAGCTCCCTGGCAGTCCTCCTGTGTCCCCACTGCTGCTGGTCGGGCAAATCCTCTCTGCCTGTCCTGCCCTCCACCAGCGTGGCCTGTGACGTCAGACTCTCAGCCCCTCCCATAAGAACCCACGCCCCTCAGTAACAACGCTCAGCTCCCTCTGGGCTCCCACATGCCTTCAGCCCTTGCGAGGGGTCGGTCTGGCCTGTCTGCCACGCTCCAGACCGCATGCCAGCTCCTGACGACTGGGCTCACCTCACCTCTGAACCCATGCCCTTGCCCCGGCTGCCACAGCCAGGACACAGCCTGATCGAGTGGCCAATGGACTGAGTGACTGAGCTCCCACCGCCCGACGAACCCAGACTGTTTCCTCCCCTGCTTCACCCAGAGTCCCCAGCGGCGTCAGGGTGCTGACGATAGTTATAAGGTACGTCCCCCAGGGAACAGGGGGTCACCAAGTGGGGCTAACTCTGGGCCCCAAGCCCCAAGTCTTCTCCCTAATGCCTCAGCCTCTTTACTGTACGATTTCCCATTCTCTTCTTCTCCCTCTGCATCCACTCTGGCCAGATCCTCTCTCCCCTAACCTGCCCCTCTGGCCACTCATGGGGTCCCTTAGAAACTTGTCCCCTCTTCCTCTGTCCCCCACTTGCCCCTCTCAGAGCCCCTGGAGGCCCTGTCCCTCATCCTCAGGGTCCCAGACCAACATCACTCCTCTCTCCCTCTCCCCACAAGGTCACACAGCCCACGCCTGGGAAGGAGGTCTGAATCTTCTAAGGAGCCATTTGAGTAAAAAGAGGCTTTGCCCGGCCACGGGATTTCCCTGTGGGCTGGTACGTGGCTTCCCCGCAGGCGGCACACAAAAGCTTCACTTTGGTCTTGCTCGGGGCTGGTCTGCAGGTACCCACCAGCTCAGGGGTACATGCGCATGCGTGGCAATGGGAGTGAGATAACGGATGAAAACCCCCACCTGTCCCACTACAGGGCAGGAGGCTGGAGACAGCTCTGTGCACAGAGGCTTGTGTGTGCCAGCCCACCAACCTGTCAACGCCTCCCACAGCCTTCAAAGCTCTGCTTGTCCTGCCTTCTGCCTACCCCCGAACCCCTCCTTTACCACTCTCTTCCCTTTCTCTCTCTATCTCCCCACTCCAGCCCCTAAACACACACATACTCTGGGCTCTAGCCACGCTGAATGCCTCTGAGTTCTCTGGTCCCTTTTTGCCTCTGGGCTCTTGCACAGGCCATTCCCTTTGACTCAAACACCATTCCTTACCAGCCTAACTCCCAGGTACCTCTCAGGTTTTGACCTAAAGCTTCCTTTTTCCAGGACACTTTCCTGAATCCCCCAGCTGGGCATGGAGCTCCTCCTCCCTCTAGGCTTTCCCCCCCAAAGTACTGCCCCTGCAGTGGGATTGCCTAATTCCTTGGCTGCCTTCTCTCCGGACTGAGGGCATTAGAAGGGCAGGTGGGGCTGGGTCTCCTCCAGGCAGAAAGAGGAAACAAGTGAACAAATGGAGCACCAGGGGAAACGCATGCCCAGGGACCGGCAGGCAGCAGGGGCACCCCAGTGCTGGCCAACACTATTCCCGTGGGCACGAGTTGTTCGTGTGTGTGTACCTGCTCACAGACATGCATGGGACAGCAGGCATCTGTGTGCAGAGGCTGTGTTTGCACACTTTCACGTGGGGCGGGGGGTGGGTGCTGCCGCTCCTGGCTTACAGTCCCACATTGCGCCAGTTGGCACACACACACAGGAATTATACGCACAGTGTCCACACCCTCGTGTGGGGATAGTGCAACCACACGTGCATGTGTACAGACACATACACGGGGATTGGGCATGGCCATATGCATATGCTTATATGCATGCGCTCAGTGGGGTCCCCCGAAGGCAGGGACCATACGTGCTTGGGCACAAGTCTGCAGACTTACACTCAGCCTGACACATGTAACTGGTGCTCGGGCACGCTTCATGATGTGGTTTACAAATCAACACTGGGAGGGTTTGCCCCTGTGTCTAAGGGTCAGGCCTGCTCCCGCTCATGGCTTAGGATGCACACAGAGCTTACATACACTACAGCCATGGCTTAGACATGTACACTCATGGGTGTACATACGCGTGCCGATCCTGTGTTGTCACGTAAGTGCACAGGAGCACATGCTGGTGGGCTTGGCGAGGCCCCCGAGTGCCAAGTCACCAGCACGCTGACTCTGGCCCACTGGGCTCCACAGTTCCAAAGATGGCAGGGTGGAGGTGGGGGTGGAGGGTCTTCAGGGGCCACTCGGGCCGGAGGACTCACAATGTGGCACCACGGTGACCTCCTGCATGTCGTGTCCCAGCAGATTGTGAAGAGTGCAGCGCACGGACAGCGGCTGATCCACACGGCGCAGGCGCAGTGTGCTTACCACCTCGAACTCCTGATCCTCGGGCCAGTATGTCACATTGGTCTCCAGCTGGCTCTCCTCCTCCGAACTGTTCCCCAGCGGCGTGGGCGGCAGCTCGCGAGGACATCTGCCAGGGAGAGCCAGTCGGGTCAGCTTCCAGTCCCTGCAGCTTCTCGCTGCCGGGTCCTGAGCTCCTTCCTCCTGCAACCCCCTGACTGACCGGCAGGGGGCGCTCCGACCCCAGAACTGAGAGCCCTGGATTGCAAAATCCACTCCTTTCCTTTGCTGGTCTGAGTCAAGGTAAGGAAATGGGACAGTTTAGGTCATGCAGAACATCTCCAAGAAGCCACATCTTCTAGGACGGGGCTCTAGCCTGGAACAGCGTGCTCGGAGGAAGAGGCTGGACGAAATGACCTCCACTGGGTCCTTCCAGGCCGCTGTGGTTATCCTGGGAGACGGAGGCCCAGGGGCTGCTCACCTTTTGAGGTCACTGCAGGTAGACCAAGTGAGGTGTGGCTGGGGCATGCCACGGCCACGACAGCGGACCGTCTGCTCCCCGCTGGCAGGGTGGCTTTCGCTCAGCTCCAGCACACGGACAGGCACTGTGTGGACAGGGCAAGAGGCCAGGAGGTGGGGAGGTCAGGAAGGACAGTCAGTGAAAAAGGCCCTCCTGGAGGACCTGGCCCAGGGTCTCCCCTAGGGGGAGGGGAGCCTCAGGCTGCAGGTGAACATCAAATACCAGGAATCACCGTGTGAAAACTGACAGGTTCCCCTTCTGGGTACTTCAAAGGGAAAGCCTCAGTAGGGTGCTAGTCTGTCTCTAACACCTCTCTGAGACTTGCTAATCTGCCCTTTTAACAAAGACAGAGCAGGTCTGAGGGTCAGAGAAAGCCCTGGGAAAGCAAGAGTACAGAGCAGAATTTAATAGCATCGCTTTGTTTTCCCAGAGTTTATTTTAGAGGTTGCTTTATATTTATGACATGTGATGCTGATTTTCCATCTACAATTGAGAGGGTAAATTCTCTTTCAAAATACATTTATTTTTAGAAAGTCAATTGACAAAACAGTAAGTCATTAGTGTGTCATTCCCCTGCTCAAAACCCTGCCATGGCTCTGTCATCTCAGTCCCAGTAAAAGCCAGAGTCCATACAAAGGCCTGAGGGGACCCACACAATCTGCGCCCCCCCCACCAGGTCTCAGCTCTGACCTCATCTCCCCCCAACTCTCCCCCTCCTCGGTTCCTCCACACTGGCTTTCTGCTCTTGTCTTGACTTGCCACTGCTTGGGGGGCCCTTGCCCCCCACAACCACCTGGCAAATGCCCTCACCTTCTTTAAGTCTTCACGCAAATGTCACCTCCATGAGGCCAACTCTATCAGGCTATTTCACATCTCAACCCTCACTGCCCCGTGCCCCCTGAACCCCAGATCCTCTCTACCCAGCTTTTCTCCCCCTTTGACGGCGGCACTTGTTACCTTCTAACCTTCTGGGTCATTTGCTGGTTCTCTGTGCCCTACTGAGGAGTGTTTGTCCTCCCCCAGCAGGAGACAAGCAGCACAAAGGCGGGGCCTCAAGAACCTCGAACAGCCCCGTGTTTTGTTGTGGCTCAATAAATACCTATCTGAAGTAGTACGGTATAAGGGTGTGTGAGAAGGACAAATCATGGCACTGACACATGAGGGCTTGAGGTGTTAGGGACACCAGTGTGGCCCAGGGGCCTCTGCGTACAGCTCGAGGCCCAAGGAGGGGACGCGCGAGTGCATACAGGAGCGGAAGTGTTGGAGCTCGGCCTCAAAGCCAGCCTCCTGAGTCCCCTGCTCTCTCCTGCTCCTTCCCCTCCTGTGGGTGGGTGGACGGGATAGGAAGGGAGCGGGAAGCGGGGAAGGCGGGGAGGCAGGGTGCAGGGCTCCTCACCGTTGACCTGCAGCTGGAAGGAGAGCTGGGCCTCCGCATCCTCGTGGAAGGCCCGCATGCTGTAGCAGCCGGCCTCCGCCACCTTCACCCGCACCAGCGTCAGTTCTGACACGTACCTGCGTAGCATGACAGGCCCAGCTGCCGGAGCTGGAAGAACTCTCACGGGCCCCCCCAGCCTCCTCGGACAGACAGGTGAAACCAGGCCCGGGGAGGGGCGGGGGCTTCCCAAGGCAACGCAGGTGTCACCAGCAGAGGCGACTCATGCCAGTCTCCTGAATCCCCACCCACTGGCAGCTGGCTCCACCGAGCTCAGAGAGGGGTTGGGGAGGGATGAAGAGGGTGGGGCAAGTGCCTTTTCCCTCTCCCTTCACATCTCACTCCTGCAGAAAGGTGAGACAGGGCTTTATCTGCCTGGACCGCCCCTCTGGTCGGCCTGCTCACCTCCTGCCTCCGGGCCACCATCCATGCGTACGTAGGTGGTAGTGGCCCGCCTGGCACCCTCTTCCCTGATCATCTGGCCTTTTTCTCCTCAGCTGCTCCCAGCTGGCTTCACCCACCACAAGGACCACTGAACATCTAGGTGATCACCTGACCCTCCTGTTTCCCCCACTAGACAGGAGACTCTAAGAGGGCTGGAACAGTCTACTCGGAGCTCTGCAGCCTCCCCAGTGCCTGGCACGGAGCCTCGCACGTAGTGGGCTCTCAGGGAAAGTGGCGCTAGCTGTGTCCCGTGGCTGAAGGCTGTGAGCTGCCGGGCAGCTGCAGAGAATAACGTCAAGAAGAGAGTGGGTGGGCTGCTGCTCACCGGGTCTCAGACACATTGCGTGTGGACAGGGAGATCTCGCCGGCGCCGGAGTCGCCTAGCGTGCGGTTGTCCTTGAACCACAGGACAGTAGGCGGCGGGTAGGCCTCGAACACGACCTGCAGGGTCCGGCTGCGATGCAGCTCCGCGAACTGTATGGCGTCCAGCTCTCCCAGCAGCCGCACGTAGCCGCTCTCTGCAAGGGGCGGCCGTCAGGGGCGGGGCCCCATGGGGCGGGGCTAGGCCCGGCTACCAATAAGGCAGCGCCTCCTGGGGGCGGGGCTCCCGGAGGCAGGGCATCCACCGAACGCCAAAGGACCCCGGCCTTCCGGGGGCGGGGCTTCAGCCTTCGGACCGAACCAGTGACGGAGGTAAGGGAGCTGGGGTTGAAGTCGGGGCTGAAACTGGACCAGGGACCGAACCGGGAGCTGATATTGATTTGGGGGTCGGGTTTGAGATTGGGACTGGAGTTGTCGTTCTCACTGAGGCTCGGGATCGTGGCTGAGGGGAGCTGCAGCACGGTTGAATTTGAGGATGGGGCGGCCTGGGCGGGGTATGGCAACTGGGTTTAGAAATCGGGTTGGGCCTGAGGTTCTGGCTAGGCAAAAAGTCCACGCGGGGATTAGTGTTGGATTTGCGTTTTGGTTTGGGTTTATCCTGGAAATGGGGTTTGGTTGGTACTGAAGCTAGAGCTGTACTGGAATGTGGCTGACAGTACCCTGGGGCTATGATAGGGTCTGGGTCGGGCTCAGAAGGAGGGTCCCGGCTCAGCCCAAGGCACGTACCAACCACAGTGACATTGATGGACTTTTCATCTCGATGCTCATTCACACTCTCCGATACATTGCAGATGTAGGTCCCTGAATCGCCAAGCTCAGCACTAGGGATGTGCAGGATGGAGCGTATGTGGGAGGGCATATTGAAGAGGAAGTCAGTCACTGGCTCCACCAGCCGCCCACTCTGTAGGGACAGGGGGAGGAAGCCCCCCAATCAGGCAAGGTCCAAGAAGTTAGGCTGCAAGTCAAGATATCCATCCTTCCCTGGCTGTTCCTCCATCCCCCGGCCCAGCATTACCTCCATGCGTGGGTAGGTCCATTCAAAGTTGACCACCTCGTTTCCAGTCACGATGCACATGATGGTAATATTCTCACCCTGACGGACCACAGTCTGCACTGCGTTCACTGAGACATTGATGGATGACACTAGTGGAAAGAGATGCGTTTAGTAGGGCTGAGGAATTCACCACCAGCCAGCACACCCGCCCTGCAGCTTGGGGATGGGGTGGGGATTCAGAGATAGAAGGGATGACTTGTGTGAAAGGTCCATTCATTCAATAAATATTTGTTAACTATGTCCTGTGCGCCAGGTACTATGCTGGGCACTGGGACTTTAGCAGTAAACACAACAGACAAAACTCTTGCCCTCATGGAGGTGACGTTCTAGAAGAGATAACAGTCTTGAATCAATGTATTCTCTGGGCATCTAAGTACCAGAGAAAAGTATGAAGCACAGACCATGTATTAGGAGCCTCTGTCTTTAATCCTCCCAATAATCCCACTAGGTGGGCCGTCATTACTGTCCTCATTTTCCAGAGGACGAAGCAGACTCGGAGAGATTAGTTGCCTTGTACAAACTCACTCGCATGGGAAGTGCACAGCTGGGGCTCAAACCCAACCCGAGGCCTGTGCCTTGGCCTACCACAGTGTGCAGCCCAGCCCTGCCACCCACCCTCCCCATGACCTCGGGCATACTCCCTCCTCTGAGTTTCAGGCTTCTCACCTGTAAAATGGGGAAACACTACCTGCTTTCCGAGACTACAGTGAGAATCCCATGAAAAATGGAATTGCCCACTTTGTAAGCTGGAAAGTGCTCTACCCCTGCAGAGCGCCGTACTTGCCTCTGCTGAACATTGGGCCAGAAAGGGGGCTCACCCTGGAGGCTGTAGACATAGTAGGCTTCAGAATCCACTTCCCTATCCTCAATGGTGGTTTTGCAGACATAGGTCTTGTCCTCAAAGGTGCCAGAGAAGCCACGTTGGTGGTCATAGGGGATGGGGAGTGGGATGTCCACTTTCTTCTCATGCAATGTCACCACAAGCCTCGGATCCGTCACTCGGCATGGAATTGTGATCTCAGTTATTTCCGTGAGGAAGATGAATAGTTCCTCGGGGTCGACCGGGAGAAAGCCCATCGTGGGATCTGACGGGTGTGGGGGCCAAGAATGAGGGTCAGCGGAGCTGGCTTTCTGTCTGTCCCCTGAATTTCTGTGTGACTTTGAGCAGGTGTCTTCCCCTCTCTGGCCCTCAGTCTTCCCATTAGAACAAGGATGCTCTCAGAATCCCCTACCAGCTTTAACATTTGATAGGGTCAGCACCAGGATGGGAAAGAAGATAAGCCAGAATTCGAAGCTGGTACCCAGAGCTTCGAGAATGGGGAAGATGGGATGTGGAGGCCCAAGAGAGAGAACATATTGGAACCTGCTGAGAAGCCAGAGTTCTGGAGAGCCAGGAATGGGGTGGGCTAGCAGGGAGCAGTCAGATCTCCCTGATCTGACTCAGGGGGCGGGGGAGTGAACATACTCCTGGACGGAGCCAGGCTGGATCCCGTGATTCATCTGCATGTCGAAGCTGGCCGTGGCTCACAATGTCACTAAGCACTCTCAGCTCCCCCTCAGACACCTGCAGTTGACAGAAGTCAGGGAGTGAGCACGCAGACTGGGGTGCTTACCTGGCACAAAGATGTAGAGCCGTTTTCGCTCACCAGGCTCCAGCCCATGGGAGCCTTTGTAGGCGCAGAAGTATTCTCCCGTGTCTATCCCACTGACGTTGGTCAGTGTCAGCGTGCTGGAAAAGGTGCCATCCTGGGTCTTGGCCATTTTCTGTGGGGGCTCCTGGGACATCCGTTCCCACACCACTGGAGCTGGACCCGAGCAGGTCAGAACGAAGTTGCTGGAGACATTGAGGACAAGCTCTGGCCCCGGGGGTGTGATGACCAGGCCCCAGGAGGTCTGTGGGCCCAGCAGCAACAGCAAGGGCAGCAACAGCGCCTGGCCTTTGGGAGAAAAGGCATCAGATGTCAGCACAGGGACATCAGCCCCTCTCCTCTTGGCTGACCCTAGGGGAGGCCATATCTGCACAGTCCTTGAAGACCACGCCTCCCTAATCTGACACAGACTGGAACCCATGGCTCCGAAGCTGGCTTGCCCAGTGCCCGGGGCCCCAGGGACTCCTTTCAGGAGTCCTGATCTTTGTGCCTCTAGGTCCCAGGCCTCAGAGTCCCCCAGCTATGCTGTGTTCAGGCTGTGGGCATGTTCTCCCGAAGGCATCAGGAAATCCTCGGGAAGCAATTCCCAGGCCTCCAGTTCCTGCATTACTTCCCAGGTCACTTTCTGAGCCCCTTCCCTGCAGCTGCCCCAGCTGCCCAGTTTCCACCGAAGCCCAGAGGGGGCTTTGATTGGGGAGGGTGGGGCAAGGTAGCTCAGAATAGGGCACACAGGACAACCCCCACCCCACACCCGCCTCGGGGCCTGGAGGGAACTGGGGTTGGGTGCGGGAGTCAAGTGATCGGTTCCTCTCCCGCTGCTGTGGTCCCCTGGGAAGGCTTCTGCAAGCCACGTCCCCCAGACTCGAGGGTGCTCAGCCGGCCAGCCAGCCATCCTCGGTAGGCCATCGGATGGTCACTGATGGCCAGTGACCACTGACCACCTGGTCGGCCGCCCAGCTCCCGGAGCACCGGCTGCATGGAACAGGCAGTAGCGAGGGGAGGGTGTGCTAGCAGAAGCCCAGCCAGGACTTGGGAGCTCAGAGCCAATGAGGGATCCAGGCAGGGGAGGGGAGCCCCAGACCGGAAGCAGACCAGCCAGGCTGATACCAAAGAATACTGAGAAGTGGGACACCGGGGCAACTGTTAGCAAGTGGGGTCGGGACATTTGGTGAGGGGGCATGGGGTATGGAGGGCCGAGCCAAGGATCTGAGCTAATGGCTCTGGACAAGCTGGGGTCCACCGAGGTTTCTGAGCTGAGTGGACAGTAGAAGGAGGCCTCCTCCGGGCACCACGGGAGGGGCAGGAAACCGAGGGTCAGGAGCACAGCAGTGCCCCTGGGCTCCCAGGCCCCGGTGCTAGCATGAACGGCCTCGGCCAGCTCCAGGGTTCTGCTTAGTGCCTCCCTGGGGCCCCCTACCCCTTTGACGACAGGAGCTGGCATGACACTTGGAAGCCACAGTGTACCTACCTTTGAGGACAGGAGCTGGCCTGGTGCTCGGAAGCTGCATGGGGTCCTGCAGAGTTAAATATCGGGGTCAGGGCTCAGAGTGGGCACAGTCATTGCAAAATCGGACTTAGCACCTGCATCCTGTAGAAGAAATCCCAGCCCAGACCACCCAGCTTCCATGTCTGTGGGGCTAAAGTCAAAAGCCACCCATGTCCCATGATCAAGAGGGCGCTCATGCCCAAGAGTCCCCCTCCCCTTGCACGGGGCTGGGCCTCAGGGCACAGGGACCCTCCTTCGGCGCTGCCTCTACCTCTCCAGTGGCCTTGGCTGAACCCAGGCCTCTCTGGGCCTTAGTGTCTCTGTATGTGCAGTGGGACTGGGGGACTTGGGCTGGCTGGTGTCCAGGGGCCCGCCAGCTCTAACAGCCAGTCCTCTGGGTGACAGTTCCAATACCAGGCTCTTATCTGCCAGGACAAATATTTGGGAAAGCGTGATGAAAGGCCTGGGGGAACTGGAGGGGGAAAGCCAGGACCCAGAGAACTCCCACAGGCTCCAAAAGCACAACAGGAAGTGGAGGCGGCTGTGGGAAGGGAAGCGGGGGGAGTCAGGACTGTGGAATGTGGAGGGGGCACCCCCAGGCCTGGGCCCCCTTTACTCAGCCCCAAGCTGCACGGGAGGCCTAGGGGAGAGGGGCCAGGGGCTGAGCCCAGGGGAGGCCCCACTGCACGGGAAGGCTCCAGAGGTCCTTGGAGACTACTGAATCCAAGCCCCTGCACCTCCACCCCCAGGGTCCAGACAGGGAAACCAAGGCTCCGGATGGGAAAGAAGTTTGCACAGGGTGACACAGTAGAGCTTGTCCAGGAGGGAGACAAAGAGACCTAGAATGACAGAGGCAGAGAGAGACAGACACAGAGACCGAGAGAGACGAAGCACACCGTGAAGGAGGCAGTGGGAGACAGATGAAAGCAGGGCCATGGAGAGATAGATCGAATCAGGTGGTCTCTGCTCCATCCCTGTCCTTGGCAGCCCCATCTGCAGATCCCAGACAACCACCAATAGCCAAGCTGGCAAGGGTCCGCCTGCAGCATCGATAGGAAGGAGGCCAGAAGTGGACAGAGGTCACGGAGTAAGAAACGTGGGAAGAGACCACGTGACCAGGCACAGGGAGCCTCCCGGGCTGTGGGTCTGCTGTGGGTCTGCTGACTTCCCTGAGTGGCTGCCGGCCAGGCCGGGCTCCTCAGGCCACGCCCAGATGGCCCTTTACTTCCCAGCTCCGGGTCTGAGCCCCATGGGGGCTGCCTCCTGTGCCATCGCTCTCTCTGTGTCCTCAGTTGCCAGCTCTCAAAATTGGGTGACAAGGAGTGGCCCTTTTATCGGAGGGCAGCATTTATCCCTACTGCTGGGCCCCAGAAAACTCTCTGAGCAATTCTGCTCTGCCCTTCCTCCTTCTCCCCGTCCTGCCTGAGGGTCCCCTCATTCCTCCCCTTTCCTCTCTCTCGACAATTCCAGAGCTGAAGCCCAGCCCTTCCACAGCACCCCCACTCCAGTCTCTCCTGCCCCAGCCCCTCCAGCTGGATGCCAGTCTTCCGCCCGCAGGAGGGAGCAGCGCGAGGCAGAGCCAGCAGCCCCCACAGAGGCCCATCTGCCCCTTGCTGGGTGCCCCTCTGGCTCCCCCCTTCCTGCCTGAGATCTCAGCCAAAGAAAATCATTAGCAGCCCAGGCTGGGGGAGGGGGTCATCTCAGCCTCCCTGCCCCTCCCCTCCCAGCCTCCCTGGCTGGCCACACTGTTTATTATTCTAAAGGAGGAATTTGGTCCGCTGGCCTGGAGATGGGAGGTCACTGCAGCCAGGGCTGGCCTCACTCTGGAAGGCTGGGCCCCCAACTCCCCTGACCCTGGCTCATCTCCTGCTGGGCCTGGGGCCGGGGGCAGCTCAGAGTCTCTGAGACTCTGGGCCAGGAGGGGCCCTCTTGAACAGGCAGTGGCCCAGGGAGGGACAGAATCGTGGCCTAGTCACACAGCGAAAAGGCAGAATCAGGCTAGGGAGAGGATAGCATGGGCAGAAGAGCTCAGGTGAGTGTAGATGCACCAGGGATCTCGGACTGACTTCTCGCTCTAGGAAATGAGCGTTTTGGCTCCAGTCATAAGGGACCTGAGACTCACCATGAGACTCAGCAAGTCTCCTGCCTTCTCTGGGACTGTTTCCCCCCATGAATACAGGGAGAGGTTTGGAGGAGGCAGCTCAAAAGAGCTATCCCTTTCCAACACTGTGTTTTTGACTGGCCAGAGAGAGGGTTTTGGTCACTATTATTCCTGCTGGGGTGGTTTAGGGAGGTGAGGGCCGATGAGAGAGAGGGGCTCCGTTACTGAGGCTGGAATCATTTGAATCCACAAACCATCTCATTCCACAGACTGAATTTCCCTGACCATTTGGTCACAGACATGCTGTGTGGACTTTGACAAACTGTTTCCCTCTCTGGGCCTCACTTTCCCCATCTCTACAATTACGGTTAAACTGTCTTTCAGGGGACTTTGAGATAAAGAAACAGGTGACTTGGAAATCTAGGAGGTGGCAAAAGGAAGGGTAGCATGGAGAACAGGAGGACTGGGAAGAACAAGGGTAGAGTTTGGGGGCCCCCAGACCTAACCTCCTGGGGCCATCTTCGATGACTCCCTGATACCCCCAGTTATTTGCCCAATGCCTTATGGACCTCTGTGCTTCTCAGAGGCTGCTGTGGTGCCAGCCAACCCCAGGGAGGCCCAAGCAGCTAATTCAGAGGTTGTGGGCTTGCCTGTGACAACTCCCTCTTCTTCAGAGGGAGCACTGTGCTCCAGGGAGGAGCCACATGGGGCAAGATGGATGTCACAGTGAGGATGCAGGTACCCTCCTACCTGCCATACTCTCCGGCCTGGGGAGGCCCCTGAAGCAGAGAGAGGGCGGGGACTCTCAGGGATTCCCCCTTTGCCCGTGAGGAGAGTGCTGAGTGCCAAGAAGACCTCATGATCCCTCTTGCTGGTGGGGGCAGAGGTCCAAAGATGGAGTCATTGCCCCACTCCTTCCAGTAAATCAGAAGGACCTGTTTTGGGGAGCAGAATGTGGACCCCAAGTCTGGGAAGCAGGCATGCTTAGGGAATCATTCTGAGCCCAGCTTTCCGTCTTTCCGGCTCCTGTGAGTCTCCACTTCTTTCCCACCACCTTAATCTAAATAAATCCAGTGCCTCTGGGCCACATCCGCCAGCAGTAGCTTCCCTCCCTCGGGGTCCCGAGACTCCCACGACACAGGGAGGCCAGGGAGGAGGGCCTCCGTGGCTGCCGGCGGTGAGGCAGGCTTGTACACGGCCAGCATGCGCTCAAACGCTCCAGAGCCCCGCCCACGCACTCACTCACACGCTGCTCCGGAAACACACCCGTGTGCACCCGGCCGTGTGTGTGCCCAGCCCTCACGCAGGCACTGCACATGTGCGTGCCCACACAAATCCCACGTGCACACGGCTCCCCGGCGCCCGGGACACATGGCTGCACACGAGCGCACCGCGCAGACTGCTGCCTGAGCGCTCTCCCACACACCCATGGGCGGGGCGCACACGAGCCACAAATCACGTGTGCACCACCCCCCCAGCCAAGCTGCGCACGTGCAGGGGGGCCCGTGTACACACAGGCCTCACCACACCCGGACACACAGCCACAACACCCAACACGAGCCGATGCTCCCTGGCCTACTCTGTGCGCTAGATCCAAGGGTCACTCCAATTTAGATGGGGAAACTGAGGCAGTGAGCACATAGGGAACTTGTCTAGGAATGCAGAGCAGAGAACGAACCTCGGCAGAGTGCTCTATGCCACCGCCTTCTGTGTTTGGGCTGGGGACAGGGAGGGGGGGCACTGAGACTGGTTTAGCTGAGAGGTGACAGGACCTGGGGATAGAGGCTGGTGGGGCTGGAGCGAAAGGCAGCTTGCCCGAGCCCCCACTCCTGATTCTGACTCGGAATACTGAGGGGGAGGGGACAGGACTGTATATATGTGTGTGTGTGTGTGTGTGTGTGTGTGTGTGTGTGTGTGTGTGTGTTGGGGATGCAGTGTCACTTTCTGAGATGAGAATGAGGCAAAGGACCAGGATTGAGAGCTGCTTCAGGGTTTGGAGGGGTTGTGGGCCCCTGAGTGGATGGTGGGACTCTGTCTGGAGGCAGGGAATGGGCAGAAATAGCAGGGAGGCGGGATGGAAGGCAGCCCTGCTGCAGGGAGGAGGGGGTGTTTGGACGGGCAATCTCAGGCCGGGGATGCTCTGGATAAACAAGATGCCAGAGGGAGGAGGAGGCCTAGCCGTGGAGTCATAGGGTTAGAGTCACAGAATAGCAGAGCTCCACGGCCCTCAGGATATCTCTCCAATCCAGCTGTCTTCCCATGCCCGTTGTACAGGTAGGGAAACTGAGGCTTAGAGAAAAACAGGGACAGGTGCCAGTGTTTGGGCCTAGGCAAGCCAGGCTCGGGCAGGTGGTGGATGGAGCGCTAGAGCTCACCCAACTGGGCAGCCCTGGCTCCGGCCCCAGCCTCAATGTGAGGCCGGTGGCTCCAGACCCAGGGTTCAGGCTACGTCCACTGCCCACTCTGTTGCTACAGAACACCCCCCCGCCCCGCCGCTCACAGAGACCTCTATGTCAACGTCACTCTTCCCGTCCCGTCCCACCCAGGCAGGGAATGGAGACCGAGCCTCAGAGGAGGTGGCTAAGTTGCAGACAGAAGTGGGAACACTGCTGGCAGCCTCGTCCTCTCTTCCGTCCACCCCTCTCCACTCTGCGTCCCTGGGGACAAACCGGGGCGGATCCCTGACCGGGAACAAGGGTATGTGACTTCCGGTCCCAGCTCTGCCACCCACCTATCGCGCCGTCGAGCCCCTCGCTGACCATAGGGTGCACTTGCAGGGCTGCCTGCTGTGGCTCTCAGGACCCTGCTGGGGAAGGCAGCTGTGCGGAGCCGGAATGCCGGGCTGGGGGTGGGGGCGCCAGGGAGGGGCCCTGGCCTGGATGTCATGACTCAGCTCAGAGAAGGCAGCCGGCCTGAGGCCTGGGAGCATGTGGGGGCAAGAGGCATCTGGAGTCAGGGACCGAGTCCTCCCTCCGGCAGCTGGGAGAGCACGTGAGTGAGGGCCACACCGGCTGGACCTGGCAGAGGGTGGCCCTGGGGGCCTTACTCCAAGGGGGCTGAGACGTACGTGCGCTAGGCAGCATGGGTGTGGGAACTGGATCCCGGGAGCCAGGGAGGAGGAGGACTGCAGGGTCCACTGGGTAGGGAGACAGTTGGGGTAGAAGCCTCGGAAGGGGCTGAGGCTGGGGGGGCTCCTGCCTGCCACCCTCAACCCTAAGCCCCCCTCCTATCTGTTGGTGAAGGCTCAGCACTCCACCTCTACACAGTGAATCTCCCTACGAGCCAGAGGAGCACATCAAGGCCGGAGAGAGAGCGGCCTGGCCCAAATCGCACAGTGATGTAGCCTGACATCCAGGCCTTACTCTGCCATGCGGCTCCAGACCTAGAGGACCTTCAGGTTTCTGGGTACCTAGGAGGTCCCCCACATGAAGTGGCAGAAATCGGCTAAGTTCGGGCCTGACACGGGCTCCAGACGTTCTGGAAGTCCACGTGGATAGAATCACAGTGCCCCTTCCATGGGCTGGCATCAGAAGATCCCTCCACCCCACCCCCCCAGCACAGCTTGGTGGCCTCTGGCTTCCCGCTGCACCTCCCCCCTTCTGTCTCGCCATCTGCAGTCTGTCCCCTCCGGCCTATTCTCACACCGCAACCAGGGGAACCTTTCCGAAATCCCTATCTAACCACCTCTTCCCTGGCACGTCCGTGGCTCCCCACCGCCCCCAGGAATGGGTTGCCTTCTTAGCTTGCCCTCTAAGAAACTAGGCGCCCTGGGCCTGCCGACAGCTCATCATGACTGAGGGAGGGAGGTCGCTGCCCTCCCGACTCCCTGGGGCCCAAGTGAGGCCCCCACGCTCGTCACTCGGTCACTCCGTGCTCCTCTCCCCAGGAGGCCTCCCCGGGGACACAATGGAAAGAAATGACCTATTTTCTGGAAGTTCAAAATAAAATGAAACATCTGTCTGGATCCGAGCCAGGCTGATAAAGAAGGGACTGATTCCCCCCCAGCCTGAGCCCCCCCTCCTGCCACACACCCCCTCACCCGTCAGAGTGTGTGCGCTTGGGGGTGGGGGATAACACAGGCCCGGGGACTTGGAACAGCTCGTGGGAAAGCGCTCAGTGTGTGCCTCACGGCCACTGGGGGCCCAGGGGAGGGGGCCTGGGTCCCCACACAGGCTGGGAACCGTCCTGAGAAGGAGGTCAATGAGGGAGGGAGGCCCGCCACCACGTGCTCTTGTCC
>CM053607.1:34136993-34160277 GCA_028646535.1 Procyon lotor | reverse complement strand
GGAGGGCCAGGAAGCAGAAGTGAGAACATCCCTGGGAGAGGGGCTGCAGGCTGAGCGGAAACTAGGGGCCGGGCTGGACACCAGCAATGTGCTTCCGCCCACACGGGCTCGAGGGGCGCCTGGCCGCCCCTCCAAGGCCTTGAATCAGCTCTCACTTCCCTCCTTGGCCCCTATTTTAGGCCTGGAGAAATGCTGACACGGCAGAGGCAACGGGCCTTCTTCCCGGAGGGCCTGATAGGGGTTTCAAGTTCTCTTTTTTTCCTTCAAGAAAATTTTCCTTAAAAGAGATTGGCTTCCTAGTAAACACAGCCGTGCGCACTGGCTAGCCTGCTGAGCAGGCTTACTGAGTATTTCTTTGGTGACAGATGAGGTTCCCAAGGCCTTCCATGCACTCAATCCTCCTGGCATCCTGACAAATGCGTACAGTTATTGCCCCCACTTTATAAGCGGGATAACTGAGGCACGGAGCCTGACCCAGCCCACTGGGCAGCAGGGCAGATGTCCCGTGGTGCGAGTGGGCACAACAACTCTAAGTCTCCTGGACCGAGATCCTACCACCCTTCTCTTCGTCCCCATACCGATCAAGTGGGAGGACTTTGCCACGAACATGCCATTCCTTTGTTTTTTTCTGTTGCTTGTTTGAGCCCCCTGGTTTGAGCCAGGTCCTGGGTTTGGCACTAGGGATACAGCCCATTTGCACCACACGTCTCCTGCCAGGAGGAGCTCAGAGGCTAGGATCATCAGACCAGGGCCTGTCTCGTTGGGACTCACTCTGTCTGCTATTCACCACCCCCCACCAGTTCGAGGAGTCCCTGTGATAGAACCCAGCGGCCCTGAGCTGGTCGTGGAGCCAGGCACAGCGGTGACCCTGCGTTGTAAGGGCAACGGCAGCGTGGAATGGGACGGCCCCATCTTTCCCTACTGGAACCTGGATGCTGAGGCCCCCAGCAGCACTCTGACCACGAATAATGCCACCTTCCTAAACACCGGGACCTACCGCTGCACGGAGCCCGGAGGCCCACTTGGGGACAGCGCCACCATCCATCTCTATGTCAAAGGTGAGGACTCTGGGCCCACTCACTCCCAAGACGCCTGGGCCAACAGGCCCCACCAGGAATGGGCAAGAGGGCTGGGCCCTAATATCAGCAACCATAATAAAGCAGCTTCACTCTGAGCAAGAGCTTGCCCTTGATCATGACCAGTGGCAGTGCTTCCAGTTCAATGTAGTTCTCATAGCAACCCTGTGACGTAGGTGCCACGATTATGCCCATTTTCCAGAGGCTCAGAAGGGTTGAGTCATTTGCCCAGTCACCAGCACCGAGTAGGGGGGCTGAGCCCAGCTGGGCTGCTCTGGTACATGGTGTGACCCCCCCAGGCAAACCATCAGCCTCTCCGAGGCTCCCCCGTCCCCAGTGTCCAGGGACCGCTTGGCCTGGTGGAGGGCAGTTGTAACCCCATATCTCTCTCCCCCAGACCCTGTCCGGCCTTGGAAGGTGCTGGTCGACGAGGTGACGGTAATGGAGGGTCAGGATGCCCTGCTGCCCTGCCTGCTCACGGACCCCGCATTGGAGGCCAGCGTCTCGCTGACGCGGATTCGTAGCCGGCCCGTCCTGCGCCAAACCAACTACTCCTTCTCGCCCTGGTATGGCTTTACCATCCACAAGGCCCAGTTCATGGAGACCCACAACTACCAATGCAGTGCCCGGGTAGGCGGCAAAACGGTGACATCCATGAGCATCCGGCTTAAAGTGCAGAAAGGTGCGTGGGGCCGGAGGGACTGGCCAGGGCGGAGGGCAGGGCCGGAGAGCCGGCAGACCCCCGAGCCGAGCCAGGGCCCTGGCCTGATGGGAAGCAATGGGCTATCCCTCTTCTTTCACTCCTTCCTCCCGACTGCACCACGGTCATCCACAGGGCTCCTGTGGGGGCAGGACAAGCAGGGTGTTCTGGGAGCAGAGGGACAGCCCGATATAGTCTCAGCTCCTGAGACACGCTATGCAAATCATTCCACAAGGAGAGTGTGGGGGGGCACTCTCTAAGAGAGTGACATTTTAGTCCAGCTGAACTGGGAACGATGGGAAGCAAGTGACTGTGCAAAGCTCTGCTTCCGCGGAGGAACCAGCGGGTACAAAGTCATGAGGTGAGCACAGGCTCTGATGGTTCCAGGAACCGAAGGAGGGGCCAAAGCCGTCCCACACCCTCAGACATGGATCTCCACTCAGTGCCGGCCCAGGGCTGGGTGCCGGGCACAAGCAGGAGGGTCTGTGAGCCAAGTGATGGGGAGGTGGGGGTGGGTGCGTGCGACCGCTCTCACCGTGGAGGCGACAACGGTGTGAAGTGTCCCACCTCTCCCCCCTGCCCTGGCTAGACTGGTACCCCGGATTCTCGTTTCTGGAAAGCCTGGCGTGAGTACGCAGGACCTGTCAGGCTTGAGACAGGAATCAGGTCCCTGCAACGAAGGCCAGGGTCCCAGCCATGTGGCTGGCAACAATGCCCTGGGCTCGGAAGCCATGAAACCTGTTCGGGAAGTCACAGGACCCCACCAGGTGGGCAGAGGGGGTCATTAGGTCTCTTTTCCCTGCACTCCCTCTGGCAGAGCCCTGGGCCCTCGTTCTGCCGGGATCCCCTTGGTGACCTTGGATGAGTCCCTTAGTGTCTCTGGGCCTTGAGAAACTGGATCAGATCATCTTTCAACACAAGCAATAGCCATGAACTTGAATTCAATGCCTGCTCTGAGTCAGGCACTGTACAGCCACTGGGGATAGCGCCATCTTCCGGGAGGATACAGAATAGAGAGAGCAAATAACAGGCCGACTGTTGTCCACAAGGAATATCGCGCCAGAGAAAGCTGGGTGTGTGTGGGCTGGGGGAGACTCACCCAGCTGACCAGTCACAGAAGGCTTCTCGGAGCAGAAGATCTAGAGGGTGATAGCGGCTGCCTTCTCTGATGTGGAAGGAAGAGCACTCCAGGAGGGGGGGGCGAGTGTGAGGTCTCTGTGGCAGGAAGGCCAGTGAGGTTGCAGAGCGGGGCGGGAGCACGAGGCGGCAGGTGCTGGGGGGGGTCAGTCATGGGCCGGGGCTTGCCTCCCAAGAGTGATGGGAGCTACTGGATATCGGCCCAGGCGATGCAGGTGATCCAATCCACATTCTTAAGAGCCCCCTTGGGCTGCTTCGAGGGGTCTGCTTCATGCAGGGGTCCGAGGGGAAGTGGGGGCCTTCCAGGTGGCTGTTGGAGGTGCCCAGAGCAGAGAACAGGGTGAGACCGGGGAGAGCTGTGGTGACGAAGGGGAGTGGACTTCTCAGAGTCTGTTTCAAAGACAAGACTTGCTGTCGGAGGCCTCCAGGCCTCCAGGATTTGTAATAGGAGCGTGGTGGGGGTCCCAGCCGGTTTCCGGCCTGTGGCAGGGAGCAGAGTGACAGCTTCGGCCTAGGTGTTCATGGGTCACTTCCCCTGGCCTCAGTCATCTCAGGGCCCCCCACCTTGACACTGGAACCCGCAGAGCTGGTACGGATTCAGGGAGAGACTGCCAAGATCGTGTGCTCAGCCAGCAACGTTGATGTTCACTTTGAGGTCTTCCTCCAACATGGAGACACCAAGGTCAGTCTGTGGGGAGACAGCGGGGGGAAGGGTGCCCATCCCCCGCCGGCAGCACACCAGGCCCTGCAGGATGGAGCCCCAGCCCCACTACCAGCTGGTTCTCTGGACTGAGGGCACAGCCCAGGCCCTAGGATCTTACTCCTAGTCAAGAGCTAGTTCAGAACCAGGGCCTGGGCTCATGCCACTGATTCTTGGGGGGGGAAGGGAGGTGGTACTCTACCCCCTTGACCCATGACCTTTGCTCCAGCCTGTAGACAAGAGCCAGAGGTCAGTTCACTTCTGACTTAGCAAGGGGTTCCTTCGCCACCTCGAAGCCTAGGAATATAAAGGCCATTTCAGAAAGACTATGAAAGAGGGAAGCAGAAGGAATATCCCCAAAAGGGAATGGTCCTGGGCTGCTTCTACTAGCTCCTTCGTGCCCCACTGTGCCCTACCGTGTGCTGGGCACAGCCCTACCCCCCTTTTATATGCAATAGCTCGTTATTCTTCACTACAACACTAGGAGCATGGGCTGGTGTTAGTCCCATTTTACAGATGAAGACTGAGGCTCAGAGTTTAGTCCCTTGCCCAAGGAAAGGCAGATAGTAATCTTGAAAGGCTGACAATTCGAACGCAGAGTTTTCTGATCCCTAAACAATGTTGCTATTCCATTTTCACTCCTGACTACAGCTCACAATCCCTCAACAATCCGACTTCCAAGGTAACCAGTACCAAAAAGTCCTGACCCTTGAGCTCGATCACGTAGGCTTCCAAGATGCCGGCAACTACTCCTGCACGGCCAGCAATGTCCGAGGCGTCAACTCCACATCCATGGTCTTCCGGGTGGTGGGTGAGCATCAGGGTGATGGGGGAGGGCTGACGGGGTCCCAGGGCGAGGGAGCGTGTGGGGAGATTGGGAAGGAGGCAGCTGATGGCAGACAATGAGGAGACAAGGTAAGAACACTTGCGCTAGTCTGCCCTTATCCTGGCCTTGGCTGGGGATCTGCACGGCTGGGGTCCTTCTGGATCCTTCCGCAGAATCCCTCACTCCCTTCCCGGAGCTCCTACAGGGCATTGCTGCCTTTTGTTTTGTGACTGGCCCCCA
This sequence comes from Procyon lotor, assembly GCA_028646535.1. Lineage (NCBI taxonomy): Eukaryota > Metazoa > Chordata > Mammalia > Carnivora > Procyonidae > Procyon > Procyon lotor. The sequence continues at coordinate 34,155,598 of CM053607.1, read as the reverse complement.
GGAGCCCCCTATTAGTCTGCTGCTTGCTCCTTCATTCATCCCTCCAAGCCTGGAACCCCCGCATCGCATGGACACAGGGCTAGACAATGCTCCCCAGGGAGATCATGCAGGAAGCACGGGGTTGCTGGGAACACCAAGGCCCCTCCCCCCCAAGCCTGGCTTGGACAAAGTGGCCTAAGCTAGGCCCCAAAGAACGGAGGTAGGTCAGCGAGGCCGAAGAGTGGGAAAGGATGGGCAACAGCCCAGCATGCGGAAGGCCCAAAGGTAAAGAGAGCAGAGAGCGTCTGAGATGTGGCGAGAAACTGGCAATGGCAGGGCCGTGAGTGGTGGGACATGCGGCCAGGGAGAAGCAGGGAAGGGAGGCGGCATCCAGATGGTAAAACGGGTGGGCGGTTTGCAGCCCATCCTGTTGGGAAGTCACTGAGAGTTTAAGAGAGAGTGACAGGATCAGACTGCCTGGAGGGGTACGTCGTGGTGGCCAGCAGCCCACACTCCTAGCTGTCACTGTCTCACAGCTTTGTTGTGAGAATGAAGTGAATCCATCCAGCTATCCATTTCCTCTGGCCCAGAGTAAACACTGCCTGAGCGTGCACAGGAGAAGTCATCTGAGAAGTCCAGTCTGACGTCCTGTGCGTCGGACGGGAGATGGGAGGCTGGACAGGCTAAGTGGGGTTTCTCAAGGTCAAGACGGGCTGAGTGATTGCGGTCTGGCCACGCCTCGTGTGTTCAATGTTATGGGAGACAGAGGGGCGTCGGGGAGAGCACATGTGACCATCACCCCCCAAGGAGCAGCTGTACTGCACGAGGCTTGCAGTCAACGTGAGCTCCGCCAGGGACCCCATCCTGCTCTGGGAGCTACGCAGGGTGAAGGAGGAAAGGAGCACAGCGACTCGTTCCCTAGCGGTGGGCTCTGAGCCTGTGTTTCCCAGCCCGGGCCCAGCAGTCACTCCGTGTTTGTGTTTGTGCCCACTTCTGGCCAGACACTGCTCTAGAAGGCTGAGGACGTGGCTGCAAACACAGAGTCCCCCGCCCACAGGAAGTTTGCGCTCCAGCTGGGGAATGACCAGCAATGAGCTGACATAAATTCTGGAAACCAAATCAGTTCTCTAGGGTTTGCCGTCTAAAATAAGGCATCCTCGAGAAAGGTCTCACCGATCAGCTGCCATCTGAGCCGTGGCGTGAAGCTGGCAGAGGGTAGGCTTACAGGTGCCCTGGGCAGAGAGCGAGCGGGACTGTGCCCGCTGTGTGCAAGGAACCAGCCGGCCAGCATGGCCGGAGTGGGGCTCGGGAGAAAAAGTGGTACAGGGTGAGGTCAGAGGTGTGAGCCGGAGAGGTGGCAGATTCCACAGGGCCCTAGAAGCCAACGGAAGGACTTGGGTCTTCTCCCCTGGAGAGAGATGGGGCGCCATGGGCGGGTCCGAGTGGATGAGTGTGATACCATCTGACTTGCATGTAGTGAGATTTAACATGGCTTCCTGGTGCTGTGTGGAGAGTGGAAGCAGGGGGACAAAGTAGGAGGCTACTGCAATGGTCCAAGCTGAAGGAGACGGTGGCTTGATTGGGGTGGTGGCGGTGGAGGTGATGGGAGGATTGGTGGAGGAAGGACAGACAGATGGATGGCCGAGGGGGCGAAGGAGAAGAGGACAAAAGCCTTGCCCTGAAAGCTCACAGATTAGTTGGGCAGAGAGGATGGCTACCCAAAGGGAGAAGCAGATGTAGGAAGTACTATAGATGTGGTGCCTAATGAATGTGTGGTCTGGAAAGGACGCAGGAGTCCAGGGGAGGAAGAGCCCTCTGTGGCCTGGACTGGTGTGTGAAAACCCTTGTTAGGGATAAGCCTTGAAGGATGAAAAGGATTTAAATAGAAAAGAGGAAGAAGACAGAGCTCCTGGTGGAGGAAATGGCTTGAACAAAACCTCCAAGGTAGAAATGACTGTGGGATGTCAGTGTGTTCAGGGGATGTTAGGAGATGCAGATGGGTGGAGTAGTGTGAGTGAGTGTGTGCGTGTGTGTGTGTGTGTGTGTGAGTATGTGAGTGTGTGTGTGACTGTGTGTGTGTAGGAAGAAGGGGCTGTCTACACGGGCATAAACAGGAGACCTGATTGAGAGAGCCTTGAATGCCACTTTGTTTGGTGAAGGCAATAGGGAGCCATAAGGGCTTCAGAGCATGTATATCACAGAGTACAAGAGTGAACTTTAGGTTTCATGGAATTGAGTAAGAAGAGGAACCCTTAGAGGTCATATAGTCCAGGGCTCTGTGCAAAGTCTTGGGGATTAAAGAAAGCTTTTCAGGGATTTCCATGAGAGGCATGGAGAGGCTGAATGAATGAGGATCCTTGCCGTAGCTCCTTTGCCTAGGATTCAACCAGAGCCACTTGATTTGAATTCATTTAGATTCAAATGATTCATCAATCTAATGTGAATCATTTAGATTCAAATTATTCACTCAATCTAAATTGATTCATTTAGATTCATTAGATTCATCAAGATTTAATTAGAAGAAACTAGTCAGGATTTTTTTCAGGCATAGGTAACAGAAGTCAACTTGAGCTAGCGTGATCACAAGAGGAGCTCCTACAGGGCTTTGCTGTAGGGCTTTGCTTTTTATTGGCTTTATAGCTAAAAATTTCATGGGTACGCGCGTCAGGTAAATTGGAGCTAGGCATTCAGTTGATGTGGACAAGAACTTGTTGCTTCTCGCCGCTGCCGCTCAGCTCCTCATTTTTCTTGGGGACCCCTCGCCGCATCAGACTTGACAACCCCAATGATAGCAGGGCTTCTCCTTTCCCAGTGCTCCAACAAAAATCATGGAAATAAGTGTTATAAGACCTGTTGGCTCATGGGCCCACCCCAAACCACTCACTGGTCCAAAACGGACACACTACTTCGATGGGCTGGCCTGGCTCACATGCCCCCGCTTAGAGCCAGACGTGGAAGCTTCGCTGTCTGAACTATTAGCAGAAGAAGCGGAAATGGGTGAGGGTGTCCAAAAAATAAAAAACAGCAGACTTTAGTTTTTTGCCACTGAAAACATTTTGAAGAGATCTAACAACACAAATATATTCAATCTCCTTGTTATATCAATAAGGATATAGAGGTACCGAGGAGGATAGGAATTCGCCCGGGTTCTCCCAGGGACTCAGCAAAGAGAAGAGTCTGGACTTCTGCGGGGTAGTGGTGGGAGGGGAGGTGCCAGAGGGCGAGTCTTGGTTAGGGGTGGGGGCTACAGGCCTGGCACACAGTAGGCCCTCAGGTAGCCTCCAGCCGAATGGCTGAATCAATGGGTGGATCACCAAGTGAGTAAACAGAGATGTCTTCCCGCTAATGCCAGATCTGTATGTGTTCTGCTTTCCAGAGAGTGCCTACGTGAACTTGACCTCTGAGCAGAACCTCCTCCAGGAGGTGACTGTGGGTGAGAAGGTCAATCTTCAAGTGAAGGTGGAGGCCTACCCGGGCCTGCAAGGTTTTAACTGGACCTATCTGGGACCTTTCTCTGACCGCCAGCCCAAGCTCAATTTTGCCATGACGAAGGACACATACAGGTACTGACTATGAGCTCCCATCGGGACAGCCCCACAACTGGAAGGGGAATGCTTCGGCCAGAAGGCAGGACACTGACTGGGTCATGTCTCAACCTTGCTGGTGACCTGGAGCAAATCTCTTCCCCTTTCTAGGTGTCACTTTCCCTGAACAGGGAAAACCTCAATATCAGTCATCTGTGTTTGAGACTTTGACAAAACTGGCTTGCCCCTCTGTCCCACATCCTTGGGAAGTCCAATGCCCCCCTCAAGAGTTCTACCATTTCCTGGGAAGTGCATTCTCATGCTCACTCGAGAATCCTTCGAGCTCTTCTTTTGTGGCCAACCCAAATGTAGAAGACACTGTTCTATGATTTCTACTCTCAGATACACTCCCAATATTGGTGGCACAGGGAATCTGCCACATACCCGGGGTGGGGGTTAGAGAGAATTAACATCACACCATCACAGACACATCAAAATTCTTTAAAGGCCTGTGGTCACCCACCCCTGAGAATTTCTCCCTCGGGCTTCTTCTCCACGGGCTCAAAATGCTTCTCATAAAGTGGATCTGACTCTATCTCCTCTTTCCTCCCTTCTCTCTGCTTCCAGAATCTGGCTTATCCCCCACGCACAGCATGTTAGAAGTCTATTTCCCATCTCCTCACATCCTGGGGATGTCCTTGCCCATCCAAAGTGGCCTCACAGGGGGGCTACTACGTAAGCATCTCCTCCACAGGAGGAACCCAATACCATCTGTTACCACAATAGCCTCTTTACCCACCTGTGTCTGAATGAGAGCACGGCGCTCGAGGACAGCAAGCGTGTGCCGTGTGTGCCACCGCCTCCCCTCCTGCACTCTAGACAGACAGCTCTAAGCCACTGTTGAGCCCTTTCCCGCAGGGTCCCAGTGCAGCCTGGGAGTCCTTCTTGACACAGTCTCTCCACCAGTATTTTCATCGTAACTGACTCAGGAGAGGAGACGTGGCTGCCGTTATTTGGGGATTTGCTAGATATTTGCTAGGTAATCCTTTAGCTGTCTTCCAATTCCAGAACCCTCTGGGGTTCTTTTCCTAGCTCCTGAGGCCCAGACCTCGTGAATGCCTGGCCTCCAGCTCACCAGTGGTCAGAATCAAAACAACAAAATGTACGACGGGACAACAGTGTTCCCTTGTCCTCATTTTTCCCCTCCCAGTTCCCTTCTTATCCGTTCTGGTCAGGATTTCTAGCTTCCCCTTGTCTAAAGCAGAAGTTCTGAATCTGGAGCCTACAGACCCCTGGGGGCGGGTGTCAGTGCATAGACAGGTTTCAGGGGTCCATATGCAACAGGGACATTGCAGGAAGAAACCGTGGAGATCCCCGAAATACGATAGTGGGGGGCCATTCGGCACAGAGCAGATAAGCCTGGGTACCCGACAGCCACAAAATTTAGCTCATGTGATGGGTGTGTTCATAATGGTGACTTTGAGTCATGTACAAGAGTTAAATTCTTTCCGCTTAAGAGGTAGATGTGTAGAGGGTTCTGTATGCCAAAGGTCTGGCTGAATGAGATTATCCTTTGAATACCATATGTATTAGTCCAGTATGATTTATAATTATATGCTATAATCGACTTAAACAAACTTATTTATTACCTAAACAATACATGTCCATTGTGGACAAATGCTAAAATAGAGCTTAAGAAAAAAAAATGAAAAATTACCTCGACTCAGCTGAGGATAAATTAGGTTGTCTGCATCTGCTTCCGGGTCTTTTCTGTAACAAAGAGCACATTAAACTGCGTAGCTATAATGAGTTGGGCTCTGTGTCAGGCACCCTGAATATATGTCCCTTTAATCTTCAGGCCAAGCCTGTGAATGAATTACCATCAATGTTACCCTCATAGAAAAGGAAGCAAAGGATCAGAGAGGTTAAGTACTTGTCTAAGATCACAAAGCTACGATAGATAGCACGAGAACTCGAACCCCAGTTTCTGTAGCCCTGGTTTCTGGGTCCCTGGCTCAGCCAAGGCCTTTGTGTCCTGGACACTTTACGAAAAACAAAACAAAGTCCTTGAGGAAGGTTGTCTGAGCTCACCGACTTGCAGGGGCCATACCAGGACTGGGGTTCACACCAGACAGCTTGCCCCCCTTGTGCAGGTACACCTCTATCCTCTCCCTGCCTCGCCTGAAGCCCTCGGAGGCCGGTCGCTACTCCTTCCTGGCCAGAAACCCTGGAGGCGAGAGTTCTCTGACCTTTGAGCTCACGCTGCAATGTGAGTGATGGGGCAGGTGGGCGGGGGGTGGGGGGTGGGGTTTGGCTGCTGGAGACTAAGGTCCCTGGGGCAGCCTGTACCTCCCTGAGGCTTGCAGGTAGGCATGGAGGGAAAGCAGCTCAGTTCAGAGAAGTCAGGCAGGACACTTGGGGCCTCTGGGGCTGATCCCTTCCTCTCTCCCCTCCTTTTCTGCTCAGACCCCCCAGAGGTAAGGGTCACGTGGACTGTCGTCAATGGCTCTGACGCACTGCTCTGCGAAGCCTCCGGGTACCCCCAGCCCAATGTGACGTGGCTGGAGTGCAGGAGCCACATGGATAGGTAGGTGGCTCTGGTCCCCCTCTTCACCCCAGGCTGAGGGGCCGAGCGGCGGGGCGTCCTGACACTCTAGGCCACACTCTGCTCTTCCCAGGTGCGACGAGGCCCAAGGGCTGGTCCTAGAGGACGCACACTTGCAGGTGCTGAGCTGGGAGCCCTTCCACAAGGTGATCGTGCATAGCCTGCTGGCCATGGGGAGCTTGGAACACAACCGGACTTATGAGTGCCGGGCCCTGAACAGCGTGGGGAACAGCTCCCAGGCCTTCAGGCCCATCTCTGTAGGTGAGCCTTCTCCCCTCCCGGGCCAGGGTGGGAAGCAGGCCCAGGAAACTGCCCCAGCCCCAGTGAGCCAGGGGGCCGGGGCCCGAGGGCCAAAGTGACCAGGGCCCAGCCACACCGAGTTCTGCTGCATCTCTGGGCCCAACTGCAGCCGCCTCCTGACCAAAGGTGTCCTGAAGAGGCCAGGTGGAGGAGTCTAGAACCCATGGGACTAGCAACAGGGAAGAGAGGAGCAGAGGGCAGGAAGCCATGAGGTCCCGGGAGACAGTAGCCGGAAGCGAGGCCTCATCCGGCCCCTCTGCTCATTTTCCTGCATTTGAACTCCCCCATGAACTCACAAGTATGTACTCAGCATGAGCTGTGTGCCCGGCACTCACTCGGTGCCTCTGAGCAGGATGTCCATGCAGCTTAGAGGCTGGGGAGACACAGGCCAACTGCACCCCAGGGCCAGTGCCGACAGCTTCCTCCATCCCTCTCGGACTCTCTTCCCTCCAGAGACACGGTCCTATCCGCTAGGGGCCACAGTCCCCGGGCGGGGCTGATGGCCAGCCCCGGGCACCGATGCAGGCTGGGTCTCGTCAGGGGAAGGCGTGCCTCTCCCCGTGGGGCACAAAGGCCCGCAGCTGCAGAGACCCACAGCCCCTTCAGACTTCTACCAACCGGGACTCAGCACCACCGTGTGCCAGGCCCCCGCCAGACTCTCTGGGCGGATGGCACAGAATGCGAGCCTCTGTCTGGATCGGAGGCCAGACTCCACCCGCCCGCTGCCTGTGGCTGCTGTCTCACTGCTGGGGGCGCGACAGTGAACTTTCTAAACGGCGGTTCCACTGAGTGCGTCCCCTGTGCCAGGCGCTGTGCTGGGCACCTCACGGTCATTAGCTCAGTGAGCTCACACACACCTGGTAGGTTAGCACTGTTTCCCTTCCCACTTGGGAGATGATGAACCGGAGGCTTAGGGAGAAGTCCCACATTCGATGTCCCACTCCTCCTGAGTGGCAGAGGTGAGATTTGGCCTCAGACCCACACGGTTGAGCTAGGCGAGATGATGGACACCGTGTCCTTCAAACATATCATCTGGAGGAGGGGGCCCAGGGGCTATAAGCTTTCAGACCCTCAGAAGGACTGTGTGGGTCCCAGGGGCGCTCGGGAAAGCAGCAGGGGAGACGCCGGGGGGACAGATTTTAGTCTAACCTCTAGGTCTTTCTGTCTGAGCTGCCTGAAGGTGCAGGGGGTGGATGCCCATCACTGGGGTGTGTGTGTGGGGGGGGCGGTGTGTGTGTGTGTGTGTGTGTGTGTGTATCTGTGTGGTGTGTGCACACGCATACAAGCTACAGCAGGCAGAGGCCAGCCTGCTGCAGAAGCTCCTTGCACCAGCAGGAGGGGGTACGGCGTGACCAGAGGGGCTCCCCAGCAACAGAGGCTGTGACCCTGGGCAGGGGCTAGGGCTGGGCAGGAGCAGAACTGGAGGGGTTGTATCCCGAGCCCCGGGCTGGGGGAAGGTCTATAGGCAGACCCTCTGAGGCTCTGGAGGCTCCTGGGTGAGAAGACTCTTTGTTCAGCCAATGAGCATTTATTGAGCACCTACTGTATTCCAGGCAGTGCAGTGGCCCAATCTCAGTGGTGGCAGGAGGTCCCGGAGGGCCCCTCTGCCGGCTCACTCCTCTGCCCGCCCCTTCCAGGAGCCCACACGCAGCTTCCTGAGGAGCCACTCTTCACGCCTGTGCTGGTCACCTGCATGGCCATCATGGCCTTGTTGCTGCTGCTGCTCCTGCTGCTTTTCTACAAGTACAAGCAGGTGAGCATGGGTGGGGCAGCAGTGGGGGCATCCGGGCCCCCAAAGGGGCCAGACGCTGGGATGCTGCCACCAGGTTGGGAGGATTCACCCTGGAATCCCCCCCTCCCCGAGAATCCACCCGTTCCGTCAGCCATTCACCTAACAGCTCTTTAGTGGGCGCCAACTGTATGCCAACGTGGGCGGCTGGGGGCTGAGTGAGCCTAAACTCGGAGGCTCTGAGGCTCTTCCCTCGTGGGGTTCACTGTCTAGAGCAGGAGACAGCTGCACATCCAACAACCAGGAAAGTGAGAGTGCGGATTACAGACCAAAAGATGCAATGGGGGGAGGGGCGGGTTTTCCGGGAGAGCGCAGACATGGGGTCCTGTCCCCACTGGCGGATGCAAGTACACACAGAGGGCAGCATGGGCCCAGTCCTGTGTCTCACGTCAGGTGGTGGGTGGTCTAGTGGAGGAGGAAGGCTTAGCCATCATCACCCTCTTCATTAGTTATTATTCATTGAAGCTGCCATTGATGGCCCATTGGCGTTTAGTGCGTTCTGAGTTCTCGGTCGGTGATGGCAACTTTAGGGCCGTTTTCATGAAGCCTGTTACTCACTTCTTCTCGTTGAATGCCCTCAACAATCACAGCATGTGGACAGCATTGCTAACCCCATTTTACAGAGCTGGAAGCTGAGATTCTGAGAGGCGGAGGCGGCTGCCCTCGCCTACAGCTGGCCGGTGGCAGAGGCTGGGTTTTAAGAAGCTGTGTTTTTAGCCATTATGTGAAACACTGACTCACCTTATCTTACCCGCACAACCTAGAAGCAGGGACTGTGGCAGTCAGTATTTTACAGTAAGGAAACTGAGCGCTGGCAAGGGTGAAGAACTGGCCCAAGGGTCCCCAGTGCCTCCCCACATGATAGCCCGAGGTCCGTGTCACCCTGCCAAGCTGCCCTCCCACAGGAAAGATGGTGCCCGTTGTCCCTGGTGGAGGAGGGAGGCTGCTTGGAGAAGGTGCTAGGCATGGGTAGGACAGATCTTGGAGAATGGGGGGTACAGCAAAGGGAGACAAGACTCAGGGAAAGGGTAACTCTGGGGGAGAGGGCAATGTGTACAAAGGGGAGGGTGCTGGTGTTGGGGTCCAAGAGGGTTCCAGAAATATTGGTGCCTGGGAGAGGAGGCAAGTTGGGGGTCCAAGGAGCTGGGTCCCATCCTGTAGGCTCAGAGCCATCAGTAGGTTTGAACAAGGGAGCAGGGTGATTTAGGGGTGAATAACCCCCCTTGTGGGCCTCCTCTGCATCTTCTGCACCCCTGCCTCGGGGTTTTAGTATGAGAAGAGGACTTAGACGCTGTGGGTGGGATGTAGGGGCCCCTAGGGGCGGCTCTCATGCTCCTGCCGGTGCCCCTCCTCAAGAGGCAGCTCTGAATGCAGCCTCCAAGAAACAAAGGTCCCAGGCAAGACTTCGGGGATCCGGCTCCGAAACTGTTTAGCCATGTGACCTTGGCTGGCTCACTGCCCACCCTGGTCCTCAGTACCTACCTGTACTGTGGGACTGGTCACGGTCTTCCTCCTCTGACATTCCACGAGCCTGTGGATGGTCTGGTTTAAGAGCCAGGGGTTGGGAACTGGATGGATATGGGTCCTGCCTCTGCCAGTCTCCAGCCATTGTAACTCTGGGGAAGTTGGCGGTGTCTCTGCCTGTTTCTCCATCTGTGAAATGGGTTTAATGACGGAGGCCACCCCACCAGGCTGTCGTGGGGATTCAGTGATGGACCGCAGGGAGGGGATTTGGCAGGCTGCTGGGCACAGGGCTCAGGACGGACCCCGCTCGCCCTTGGCCCACGAGGAAGCTGGCTGGGAAAGGTCCATCAGCTCGCGTCTTGGGATCGTAGGACTGTCTGGAGTTGGGCATCTCCTTGACCACACTCTCCCGGTGGTTGTCGGGCCTCCCTCCCCCACCTCTGCGGACAGGACTCAACTCACTCTTGTGAGTTCCTTCTCCGAGCAGCTCCGGTTATCGCGAGCTTCTTCCTTTTACGGAGCAGAAAACTGCCTCCCAGTGCCCCACAGAGCTGCCGCCTCAGCCCAGGACAGCTCTGCAGAGATTCCGGAGAAGGCCCAGTTCCCGCTCCAGCCCCTTCTACCTTCGGGTGTTCAGGCCCCATGGCCAATTTTGGTTTGGGGACACCTTACCTTCTCTCCATGGGACCATTTTTGGAACATGTAGTCCCAGGTCACCTCGTTTCCCATCCAGGAAATGTAACTGCCCCCTGAACCCATCCAAGGCCAAGACAAGGAGGGAATCCCAGGGGACGAGGCCTTGAGGGGTCAAGATGGTAATGCCCTTGCCTCTGGGCCCTCCATCCGGTTCCCCTCTGCTTTGCCCCATGGGGTTCTGAGCTTTGCCTCTGCACAGGGGACCCTGTCTGGCCCTTCCTCACGGCCTGAACCTGCAGTGAGGGGTGGCTCTGGTGGGGGGAAGGGTTGGTTCTGCCTCAGAGCTGAGTCATCGCCTTTCTGGCCCCCAGAGAGACCACAAGGGGGGCCGAGGCGGGAGGAGAAAAGGGCAGGAGTCAGTGGGCTGGAAGGAGGAAGGACGCAAGGAGAAAAGGATGAGGTAGGGAGCCCTGGGGCCTGGAGGCTGGCTGGGGCCAGGCAGAAGGGCCCCCAAGGTTTCCAGCAGCAAGTGTTGAGGTTGCTACCTTCCTAAGAGAGAACATCCAGAGCATCAGTAACCCAGAACCATCAGGCCTGGATGGGGAGGCTCACAGGACTGGGATGTCTCCCTGCCCATCTCAGTCGCCAAGGGGAAGTGGGGTGAGCCCAGGCCTGTCACAAGGAGTGAGATGACGCACGCTGAGTGTGCCGCCTGGCACAGTCCCTGAGCACCCCCTCCTAGCCTGACGACTACTTCCCTGAGGGAACCTGGCCGAGGCGGCCCGACCCAACTTCCCTGTAAGGGCTCTCCTTCAGAGGAGACCCCTCCAGGGAGGAGCCCTCGGTGGCCAAAGTGGTACAGAGGCAGAGCCGCTGGCTGCCTTCCGGAAGGGGCAGGGGTGCCGGAGGTGCAGGGGGAGCGGGGGCGAGCTGTGTCTTCCTCCAGGCGGAGTCTGGGATTCAGACACCTGAGATCCGGCCAGACGACCTCGTCCTCCTCGGACACCCCTCTTCCCCAGGACCCCCTGCCTGGCTGGGGGCGGGGCGGCGCTGGGGAAGGGGCTGGCTCGGGCTCAGCTGCAGGGGCCGGAAGGAGAAGTGGTGAGGAGAAAAAGCAGCTTTGGCCACAGGAGCCCCTGGGGATGCAAGTGGCGGGGGGAGGTCAAAGAACCCCCTCCTGGCTTTCTCTCCACGTTTGGGGTCGGGACTTGAATCCTCTGTGACTCAGGAGTTTCCCGCTTTGGTCCCGCTTCTGACTCTTCCTCCCAAGCCTCGGCATGAGTGTTCTTAAGGTCGCCTGCAGCCTCCCTCCTGAGTCAGAAGCTGGAAGCTCTTCCTCGTATCTAACCACAGTCTCCTCTCCCAAGGTCCGCAAGTTCTTCCCTGCGGCTCTCTGGAGTCTCTTCTCCTGAGCCCCTGCAACTGCAGCCACAGGCCGCCTCCCTCCCCAACACCCGCTCACATAGTGTTAGCTCCCCGAGGCTGGGTGCCCGGAGAAGGAGCCCAGCTGCTACGCACAGCCCAGCTGGTCCCTGTCCCCTAGGGCTGACCGGAAAGAGTAGGACTGCTGACCCAAGGCCTCAGTGTCCTCCACCACCCAGGCCCAGCTTCCACTTTCCGCCCAAAGTCCGTCTTCCATCAGCACTTCTCCTGTGGCGTGATGCCCCCAAGCAGCTGCCAACCCCGGGCAGGAAAGAGCGAGGCAGCCGCTCTCCTCCCTGCGTCTGGCTCTGCCCTCTCTCCCTCTCGTTTGACAACATCAAGTCCGGTGTTTCCCTCACCTGCGCCGCACCCTCGAGGGCTTCTCACTGCGGTCAGGAGGGAATCCACTCGCCTAACCCATCACTCAAGACCTTCCTGTCTCTGGAACATCGCCACCTCCTTCAAGCCCCCCCCCCCACCCGGGAACCTTCCTTCCGGTCCCTCAGACTTGTCAGGATACGGCCCACCTGCGTCTGCTCTTCTCCGAGTCCGCAAGGGGCTTCCTCCGACAGCCATCTGGCCGGCTTCTCGCCTCCGCAGGGGCCGTCCCTGGCCGGCCTTCAGCTGTCCCCGGCGCTCTCTGTCCCATTACCTCGCTTTATTTTCTTCCTGGCACTATAGGAAAGTGTCCGACATGTGTATGTATTTGAGTTGAATGCCTGTCTTAGCGCCTTGCCCGGGGGAAGGGGCTTTATCTTCTTCAGTTCTGAATCAATGGTGTCTGGCACAAATAGGAATTCGGTGAAATACTTGTCTGAAGTATTACTCAGCCTTAAAAAGGAAAGAAATTCTGACACATGGACGAACCTTGAAGACAATGGGCTGCGGGAAATAAGCCGGTCACGAAAGGACAAATAATGCCTGATTCCAATAAAGTGAGGTGCCTAGAGTCATCGATTCGGGAGATAAGTGGCCAGGGGCTCAGGGGAGGGAGGAATGGGGAGTCACTTAATGAGGACGGAGTTTCAGTTTTGCAAGACGGAAAGCATTCTGGAGGCTGGTGACACAACAGTGTGCATGAATATTTCTGAATGGTATACTCGAAAATGGTTGAGATGGTAAATTTCATGTTGCATGTATCTTAGCACAACTGCAAATAAAAGCAGACCGTATTTGGATGGGAGGAGGACGGAGGGAGGGACTGCAAGGTCCCTCCCTCCCGGCTCAGGAATTACAAAGTTATCAGGGCTGGCAGTGTTCTCAGGGGTGATCCTGCACCCTGTCTTTCAGTACATAGGTAGGGAAACCAAGGCTTGACGGAGGGAAGGTCACATGGTGAGGCTAACCCAGGCAAGGACAGGGCTCTTGGTGCCTTGGACATGGGACAACCTGGTCCCTCTCATCTTATCTCAGGCCACCCCTGCCTCCTCCAGCACACTTCGGGACTGCCCACACCCCTGCTCTTGGGGGTCAGGGATGAGATCCCAGATCTGCCTGCGGGTGGCTGACGTATGCTTCCCCCCCTTTCCTCTGCAGAAGCCCAAGTACCAGGTGCGCTGGAAGATCATCGAGAGCTACGAGGGCAACAATTACACCTTCATCGACCCCACCCAGCTGCCCTACAATGAGAAGTGGGAGTTCCCCCGAAACAACCTGCAGTTTGGTGAGACGGGACCCTAGCACCCCCGCGCCCTCCCATCATGGGCTCAGCACGCACCGTAGGGCTCTTTGTCTTCAGGAACCTAAAGAGACTGTGTGTGTGTGTGTGTGTGTGTGTGTGTGTGCGCATGGCAGGGAAGACGCTCGGAGCCGGTGCCTTTGGGAAGGTGGTAGAGGCCACGGCCTTTGGTCTGGGCAAGGAAGATGCTGTCCTGAAGGTGGCTGTGAAGATGCTGAAGTGTAAGTGAGGGGAAGGGGCTTCAGGAATTGCGGGGAATGGGGGGGAGGAGGTGGTGTCCGCTAGGGGAGGGCCTCCCCTATCATCCCAAGGGGCACCACCCACATGTTAGGCCTGGGGTAGGGCCTGGGATTGGGGGCAAGGACTCTTGGCTTCTTTTGTGAGCTCCAGCCTCTCCCACTGCTGGGTGTGGAGGGGCTTCTGATAGAGCTCTGGAGAGGCTGGGGCGCACGGAGGCCACCCTGGGCCATAGTTTGGCCACAGCTTGGTTTCCTGCCACTTGAGAGCTGCTCAGGGACCGGCCATCTCTCCTCTCTCCCTAATTCCCGTCTGCGTGTCCACATTTTTCCTTCTGCCTCTTTTGGTCACTGATGATTCTGGGGGCTCCGGGTGTGCTGTACTCGCTCTCCTGGGCATCTCCTGTCTGTCTGTGTGACTCTCTGTGTCCTGCCCTCTCCCCATCTTTGGGACCTGTGGCTCCATCTTCCAGCCACGGCTCACGCAGACGAGAAGGAGGCCCTCATGTCAGAGCTGAAGATCATGAGTCACCTGGGCCAACACGAGAACATAGTCAACCTTCTGGGAGCCTGCACCCATGGAGGTACGAGGTCCTGGAGGGCATCGGGGCCCATGGTCTTAGGGCCTCTTGGGTGACTGAGGGCCCAGGGCTACCTGACTCCATCTTCTCCTTCCCATCTCCCCTGAGTGATGGCAGGATCTCTACTGCAGCATTCCTCAAATTCCTAGACCAGGTGCCTGGAATGATCCATATGACTGAGAGAGAGTTCCATGAGCTCTGATCAATGGTTCTCAGACCTTGGTGGGCGTCCAAGTCCGCCAGAGGGGGAATAGAAGTGCAGTTCCCTGGGCCCTGCTCCCGGGAGTCTGATTCTGGGGGTCTGGAGTGAAGCTCCCACCCAGAGACTCTTGGACACTCACGACAGGTTCCACAGAGGTGCCCCAGGGCCTGTCGGGACTCCCAGTCTGTCCCATCCTCTTCTGCAGCAGCCTTGACCCATAAGGAACCGCCACAGCTTTGAAGAAAGAATTCTTTGGCCACAGCTTTTTGAGATTGCTCTGCTTTAGACAGATGGGATCACTGAGGCACAGAAAGCAGAAAAAGCTGCTCATGGACAGTCAGGATTAGAACTGAGGGTGCCTGAGTCCCATTCCAGGGGGCCGTGCTGCCCCACCCCACGTTCCCGCCCACTTGGGGGAGTGGGCCGAGGAGTGTGCTTACCCACTGTCCTGGCTGTTCTAGGCCCGGTTCTGGTCATCACTGAGTACTGTTGCTATGGCGACCTGCTCAACTTCCTGCGAAGGAAGGCCGAGGCCATGCTGGGACCCAGCCTGGGTGTGGGCCAGGACCCCCAGGCAGGTGCCGGCTACAAGAACATCCACCTGGAGAAGAAATATGTCCGCAGGTAGGACCCAGACAAAGGACAGGAAGGAGGCTGGGACTGGAGAAGGGGGGCCCTGGGTCTGTCCGTGAAGCTAACTCAGGCTCGGGCGGCTGTGGGCTCTCACATTCCCATCTCTGCCATGGAGTGTAGTCACCCCAGCTTAGATGGGCCAACTTGGTTTTTTCTACTATTTGTTCCTATCATCCAACAAATATTTGGGCAATTTGGGCAACCAGGAGTATGGAGGGCAAAGATGGGCAGCTCACAGTCTGGGGGAGACAGGCGTTAGTTAATGAAATCATCACTTTAATGTACATCAAAGATCAACCGAGATCCATTGAGCTCTCTGGCCAGAGCTGGGCAGAGCTTGAAGGCAAACTGCCCTGTTTCTCCCAGGGGCTCGGGCTATCAGGGGCTGCACAGCACCTGGACAGAGTCCAGGGAGAGGGGGCAAAACAGGGTGGCTCTGGCCAGGCCCCTGATCTACTTGGGCCTCAGTTTCCCCGGGGCGTACCTTCGGGAGATGGAACCTCTCAGAGACCTTCCTACTCTGTCATTCTGTAATGTCGTGATTCCTGGAAGCCACTCCAAGGCAGATGGACAAAGCCACATGGGGAACCAGAGAGAGGAAGTGGCCAGTTTCGTGTCACCCATGAGTCAGGGGCAGAGGCGGAACCTGCACTAGAACTCGGCTCCCTTGGCTCCTGGCCCGGTACTCACCTGAGCCTCACTGCTGTCCTGCAGTCTCAGTTCTGGGGCGTGTGGGGCCTCAGGGCCAGGCTGCTGAGACAGGACCAGAAGAAGGGTGTACGTGGGGCCCCTGACTCAGCCACTGTCAGCTGCCAAGCCTGGGGAGGCAAAAGGGGAAGCAGGCCATTTCATTCCATCTGGTATCCACGAAAATGAGCACTGAGCAGGATCTGCTTCCTCTTCTATTCTCTGCCGCCTCTCTGAGAGGGCAGCTCACACGGGGCCTTGGTAGGCTGGAACCTCAGGCCAGGCCAAATGAAAATGAGAACTGAAGTGAAGTATTAACTTCTGATCTTCAAAGCGCAGATGGGGAAAGGCTTCAGTGATGTGACTTCAAGGGCACACGGCACGTGAACCAATTCTGCCAGTTGGTTCCCAGGCTACATTAATGGAAGTATAGTTTCTAAACCACGGGAGGGGATGGTTTTGCCACAGTCAAAGCGTAAAGGAGACACCTCCTTCTCTTTCTGGGAGCACTAGAGTGTGGGCATTGTCAAGGTGCACATCCCCATCACGGAGGGGTTGGGTGGGGCAGGGAGTCTAGAAATCATACCTAGTTGGAATATTAGAAGCAGCAGTGGCTATTCAATGTAGGGAAGAACTTTCTCCAACCATGACGAAAAGCGTGAGCTCATAGGTGTCACCTAAGAGCTGTTAGAAATGCAGGAGCTCGGGACACCAGACCTGCTGTCAGAGTCAGCATTTCAGTAAGACCCACCCCCCCCAGGTGGATCATATGCCCGTGAATTAGTTTAAGAAGCACTCCTCTAGGCCAGTGGCCTTTGCCCAGGCTGCACATCGGAGTCGCCTGGAGAGATTTCAAAGTGTGAACGACCGGGTTTTGCCCCTAATTTCTGAGGTGGTCTGGGCACACGGAGTGTCGACAGCTCCCCACGTGGCTGAATGTGAAGCCAGCAGTGAGAGCCACTGTCCAGAGAAGGCTCGAAGAAGGGGCCCTAGAATGTACTCAGATCCCTGCGGGGCTGCTGTGGGGAAAGCAAGCCTCATTCTCTGTGGCCCTTGAAGGCAGAGCAAGGACCAGCAGGAGGAAAATCTCGGGGGCAGACTGGCATTAGGAACAGTGAAGAACTTTCTAACAGGCAGGGAGCTGCCCAACAATACAACAAAATGTAAGCTTTCTCCCTGGATGGCCAAGCGGAGATCGATGGTCACACACCGAGTGTGGCAGTGGCATTTGACTCACAAAGGGATGTTTGAGTGGACCTTGAGGTCCCCGTCCTTCCCTGCCGGTTGGAGAGGCCATGGGGAGCCGGTGGCCAAGGCCTGAGCTGGGCGGTGGAGCAGCCCCCAACCCTTTCTCCTGTGTAGGGACAGCGGCTTTTCCAGCCAGGGTGTGGACACCTACGTGGAGATGAGGCCTGTCTCTACTTCTTCTTCGAATGACTCCTTCTCTGAACAAGGTGAGGAGGTACTGGGTTGCAGGTTGGGGAGAGGCCGAGGAGGGGGCAAAGGGGGGCTGGGCAGGGAGAGGCAGGGGTGGGGCTGCCGTGACACCGCTTCCCACACCAGACCTGGACAAGGAGGATGGGCGACCACTGGAGCTCCGGGACCTGCTGCACTTCTCAAGCCAGGTGGCCCAGGGCATGGCCTTCCTTGCTTCCAAGAACGTGAGTTGTAAGCCGGGTCTGAGTGTGGTCACCCGGTGGGGAGGGCGGGGTGGGAGGCAGCTGAACACCCCCCACCCACCGCCCTGCCGTGAGACTGGGTAACTGAGGACGAAGGGGAGAAAGGGGAGCGTGTGACGGGGCCCAGGAGGAGCCAGAGTGCCCCACGGCGTCTAGGAGTGTGGGAGAAAGCCACGGCTGAGAGCTCCTCCACCGCGGGACGGTGGAGCCCCAGCCTGAGCAGCCCCGTTTCCCTGGTGTGCAGCAAACAGAGGACCCGATTTCCAAGAACAGAGCGGAGTTTGTTTATTCCTTCGGTTTTGGTCAACGGTGTGAATAAGACACCCATTGTGCCCTTCTGTGAAGGCCCTGGCCTCGCGGGGCTGATAGAGGAACCTCCCTGAGTTGTTGTGAGGGGATGAGAAGACGTGTACAACATACTCAACCCACGGAGTTCCCAGGGAGCGGGAGCTGTGACCGTGCTCCTCAGAGCAGATTTGGGAGTGCAGAGTTTGATCGCCGGCTCTGCCATTTGCTGTGTGACTTTGAGCGACTACTGTGATTCTTGGAGCTTTGGTTTCTGTACCCACAAAAATGGTCACAATCACAGGGCTGTCTTGAGGGCAAAACAGTGTTATGAGGGATGCAGAAGCTTAGAGAAGAGCCTGGCACGGCAGGGCCCTGGAGCTGGCAGCTGCCGTTATTAGTAACTGGGGGAGGTGGGGGTGGACGGTGGGAGGGGGCGCAGAGGCCGTTCCCGGCACCGGGGCTCACTGCCTCTTGCCCGAGCGGACCGCCTAGCTCTAAGTCGGCAGCCGCTGCCCAGGGCCGGAGGGCCAGTGATGGTGGTCCTTACACACTCAACCGGCTGACCACAGTGAATTTCCTCAGATCTGGGTCTCGGTAAAAGGTGGGGACAGGAGCCAGAGTAGAGGACCAAAACAGATGCCCATGCCCTCGGGAAGGAGCCCGAGGCCTTCTAGGGCCCTGGCTGTCGCCCCTGCACCTCGGGCTCAAGCAGGGGAGAGGCCGAGACTAACTCTGCAAGCACTTCCCTTCAGTGCATCCACCGGGATGTGGCAGCCCGGAACGTCCTGCTGACCAGCGGGCGTGTGGCCAAGATTGGGGACTTCGGGCTGGCCAGGGACATCATGAATGACTCCAACTACATCGTCAAGGGCAATGTGAGTGCTGGGGAGGGTGGGCCGGGC
>CM053607.1:34126993-34131993 GCA_028646535.1 Procyon lotor | reverse complement strand
ACACTGGCGTTTTCTAAGCCTCTGTGTCTCTGGATCACGACAGGTGTGCCATGTACTGCATTCATGGTCAGACCCAAGACCTGACTAGTCCAGGCCTTCAGCACACCAGTGGGAGACAGGTCTCCCAAAGGCAGCCATTTCACAGGCTTATCTGGAAGGCAGCCACAAAATACCTGTTTGGGACACCCTGGGCACGCCAAAGTGACATGCTGGGGCCTCACACACACACAGGGTTTGGTCAGTAAAAATCTGTGGAGGAAACACTGGCTCAGAGCATCAAGACAAAACAGTGGAGACAAAGGATGCTGGAGATGGCTCCCAGAAGGCCTTCCCAAACAACCAGGAGGTGAGACACGGTCGGTTGGAGGGATTTATTCCAGTTCCTCAGGCGGGAACTCACCACAGGTGGCTCTGCGGGGCTTGAGAAACAGCCCTGGTTCCTCCCCCACATCTGGTTGGTCAGCTCTGGGTAGCAGAGGTCAGCACACAGGGCCACTGGTGTGGCCATGTCTACCACGTAGACGGGTGGCCAATGGCGAGAAGAGACAAGCAGATCCACATGGTCGCGGGCACTCTCGCCTCGCACAAGATACTTGGAGCCACAGATCACCTGGGCAGGAAGACGGAGGGCACAGCAGAGGGTTAAGAAGCCAATCAGCACACAAGAGTTGAGTCTGCTTCCCATGAAGATGAAAAATCAGGTTTGGTGACTAAAGCCACAGCCATCCTGCCAGAGCCCATCACGTTCTGCTTCCTATTTGTCCCTAAATGACGTCGCCCGCTCATCCCTGACTTCCTGAGGGTACGCCTGGAGCCTCTGGCCTTTGACTGAGACTGAGAGGCCCCCAAGGGCATCTACCCCAAACCCCACCCTCCACACTGCCCTACCAAGTACCCTCTGGTCCAGGGGCTCCAATCCCAGCCACACAGCACTGGCAGCTAAAGCTGGGCCCCACCCCAAACCCAAGGAATTTAGCCTTGGGGGTGGGGTATTCTGAGCATCTCTGTTTTGAACAGTTCCCCACCGGTCCCGGATACGCTGTGCAGATGGGAAGCTCGATGCAGACTAGTAAACACCTGCACTGACAGCGCTCCCCAGGTGCCACTTCACGGCCCGGGAGCGGGGAGCTGTGTATAGTGGGGAATCCTGCATCAGCCTCTTCCTCCTGCCTTCACCCCCACCAGCTGTAGCTATCACCGCCTAGTAATATTGTTCACCCACCAGAGCCCCGGGGCTCTGTAACTCTCATGGCCCCGTGTGGTCAAGTGCTTCTCATGCAGGGTCCCTAGTCACACGAGCACAGTCTTCTGAGCAGGCTCTGTTCTGCCAGTGCAAAGGCACCCAGTCTGTCCCTCAAATGCAGCTTTGGTTGAAGAAGCTGAGAATCGGATTCTCTTTTGACAGCCAGTCAACACGCCCACTCATGCACCTGAGTGAACTGAAGTCTCTGCTAGCAATCCCCTCGTCCAGTTAGGACTGTTCAGGAGGTTTCTGGCCCCACTATCTTCCTGGGCCTGCTTTGTCATATGGTGTGCAGAGCTATCCCAGCACCTACCCTGTCTGCGCTCTACGGACATCTCCTTAAACCAAGATCAGAACTACGTGCTCCCCAAACCCCACTCAGAACTGTCCGGCAGGCCCCTCGCCACTCTCAGAGGGAAACCCAGATTGCTACTGTGGCCTACAAAGCTCTATGTGATCTGGTCTCTCGTCCTCTGAAGGTCCCAACCTTCCTCTTCTGGGCTCACCAGGCTTCCCCACTCAGGTCTTAGTGGTCACCCTTCCCTCTTCTGGAACATTCTTCCCACAACTCACCACTGAGCTCAGCCTTCCCTAGCTACCCCAGACAGCAGGTCCCTCTCCATCGCCTTCTATCTCAGGGCTTTGTCTAGTTCCTTCAGAGCTAACACCCTAAGCCACGGTGGCTCTATTTCCCCTCTAAAATGAGGTCAACTAGAGAAGAATGAATCTTCACTGCTCTGTACCTTCAATAGCTGACGCAGGGCCAGGATGTGAAAGTGTGTTTAACATTCATTAGTGATAACCCAGGCTCCCTTCCTAGTCCAAAGGGCAGCACCTGACCCATAAGGAGCTACTCCACGGGCTGCCAGTGAGTAAGTGCCGGCTCCCACCCATAAGGAGCTACTCCTCGGGCTCCCAGTGAGTAAGTGCCGGCTCCCACCCATAAGGAGCTACTCCTCGGGCTGCCAGTGAGTAAGTGCCGGCTCCCACCCATAAGGAGCTACTACTCCTCGGGCTGCCAGTGAGTAAGTGCCGGCTCCCACCCATAAGGAGCTACTCCTCGGGCTGCCAGTGAGTAAGTGCCGGCTCCCACCCATAAGGAGCTACTCCACGGGCTGCCAGTGACTTAAGTGCCAGCTCCCACAGAATGAGCGAGATCAACCAGATTCTCTGTGTGGGCAATCTGACATGGACAAATTCATTCACCCCAAGCCCCTCCTTACCTGATGGGGGCACACCTTATAGATTTTACCCCCTGTGAGATGAGGCGGGGGCTGTCTAGCCCTGGTTCCATTCTGTACAGATTCATAGAGGGCCAACAAGGAGAAGCAGAGCTGTTCCTGGAGCAAGACAAGATTAAACACAAAGCAGTAAATGCTAAGGGACCGGGCCTGGTGTGCAGCACCAAACGCTCACTTCAATACCCAAGCAAAACAGCAAACTGTCAAGGCCAGAGTGTGCCTTCGAGCCTCACTAGCTTAATGTCCTCTAGGTACCGATGGCGATTTTGAGGCCCTGAGAGGACTAGGTAGGTCCCAGAGAGAGGCAGCCAGAGTGATCAAGGTGCTATCTTGAAGCCTGGAGGGTCTTCCTACTTTTCACAGGGCAGGGGATGATTCAAAGAGAAGCTAATATCTGAGTCCAACCTTGAAGGAAGCACGAAATTTTCAGTAGGACTTTAGTAGGAAGAGCAGGAAATAATGTATGGATAACACATGCACTTCCCCCTCCCCCAGGATAGAATGATGCCATTCTAAGAGCCTGGAGAGGAGATAAACCACACACTGTAAAGTGCCTTCCTTACAACCTCATCAGGTCAGTATTTTGGTTATTTCCAATTTGTGAACCAGGAAAATGAGGCTGAGAGATGAAAGGTAACTTAGCAAGGTTACGCCCAATCGGCGTGACAGGCAGGATTCCTGACCCCAGACTCTGGACCCATGACCTTCGCCAGAGGAACTGACTGGAGGGGAAGGCCTTGCAGACGTATCGTGACCTAGCTGTGGGCGATCTCCCGGGCCCCCGACTGCTAGCACCCTGTGTCCAACACAGCAACTTGTCACAGGTGGCTCCTCTCCTCACCTAGAAAGCAGGCCACCAGCCTGATCCTTAAGTCCCTCTCTACCCTGCCACCTCCACCACTCACCTTGGAGTCTTCTGTCCCAAAGGGGATGCCACACTGCCTCAACAGGTGCCGCAGCTCCTCCTCACTGTAGGAGCCGATTTCCTCGAGCTTGCAGGCGCCCTCGTGGAGCAGCCTCACCAGGGCACTGCCATGGCCTGCAAGAGACGATCCTGCTCAAGGGAGGGCACTGCCGCCAGACAGTAGGTCATGGGGAGTTGCCATGTGTGAGGATGAGCACCAGGGGACAAGCCCCAAGTCTGGGAAGCAGTGCCAGCAGGCTCTGCCCTGAGCACTGCCCTAGGTGCTGAGGGCGGTGGACTCGAGGCAGGTCTCATAACTTCTGCAGATGTACGAAGTCTCTCAGAACTGGCTTTCTGCCCCTGAATGTCTAGGGGAGAGACCCAGCAGAGTGCCCTGGCAAAGGACCCCAAAACGGGTACACTTTTAACCTTTTAAGGTTTTCCAGAACCAAGATCTCAGAGGTTTACCACAAGGGCAGCGACACAATGAGCAGTAGGTTTCATTCCAAACACACCCTCTTTACACTGTGTTCCTGAACCTGCATAACCAACGGTGAACTACGTGGGGCGTCTTAACCAAGAAAACCACTTTCTGGGCCTTGAAACAGCAAGTATGAGGTGGGCCCTCAGCATCTAATGTTACGAAGCACTGTGTGAGAACCAGTGGATAACAACATATTCAATACTTGTAAAATCATCTCAGTGGGTCGGACCTCTCCTCTGTGTGAGCCTATCCCCAACCCCCTCTGCCACCGATGCTGTCCAGCCATGGAAATGTTCCTGACTCTGGACTGGGCCCTTCCCTGACCCACCTGGTGGCTGACTCGGTCTTACCGGGTACTGGCTGCACATCCGGATTTTTGTCCTTCTCAGTGTTGACGACCACAGCTCCTCTCATGAGTGGTGGGAAGAAGGGGGCAATAACAGAAGCATCAAACTTGGTGATAGGGATGCTGGCAGGGAAGGCCACCTGCTCAATCACCTCGGTCTCCATCGTGGCCCAAAAGTCCTCCACGTTTACCTCACTAGGGCCCAAGAACTCAGGCCAGGTGAACTAAAGGTCAGGATAAAAAAGATCAAACTGTAGGAGCCACAGAGTATTAGCAACGTAAGAGCCCACCTTCCTGATCCACTCGGGAACAGCAAGGCGGGGGGCGGTACCGGAGCGCCATGCACTGCTGGGGCACCCGCCCCCGGTTCTGGTATCTCAGTACCGAACTGCCTTTTGGCCACGTTCCCCTCCCCCATGCCACAGCTCTCCCCAGTCCCTGAACAGCCCTCAGTCCCTTCCGCATCTGCCTTTGTTCAAGTCCTTTCCCTGAGCTGCCAGGAAGGGGGAGCTACCACCCAATACCTGTCACTTGTCGGGACACTGACTAACCACTGCCCGAGTCTGGAGGGGCTGTCTGAGGCGAGGCTACCGCAGTAAGCGCCGCAATAAGGGGAACTGGAGTCGGCTCCCAAGCCCAAGCCGTGTTCCCCGCCACCTATGACACGAGCATATGCTGTGAGTACACAGCACCGATCTCCCACCACGCTTCACAGCCGCCGAGCCGACCCTCCGCACCAAACATGGGACAAGGAATGCCAACTGAGTGTGCTGCTGTGCGCT
>CM053607.1:34080563-34119637 GCA_028646535.1 Procyon lotor | reverse complement strand
TGCCCTGGGGTACATGTCTGTGAATCATCAGGCTTACACATTCCACCGTAGCACATTCCCTCCCCAATGTCCATAAGCACCATAAGGTTCTAAAGATAAAGGGAATAACAAATACTCCTTAATCTGTGGCACTCAATTCTACATGTGAAATTCAAGATCCAAATGCTAACACTGTTGACACACAGTGAACGCTCCATGGTGCTTGACGCTGATGAATGTATAGGGGGAATGGGTGAACACGCAGCAATTCCATGTGCAACACTCACCCAAAGGAAATAATTAAGGCTTGTACACCGTGAGTTGATTATAAAGAGGATTCTAAAATGGAGTCCCACATACTCCTTAAAAATGGTCACGTATTTCTCCACTTGCTGGCACAGGAAGATGCCCATGACACAGTCCTAAACTTAAAAAAGAATATTCCAGGGGCACCTAGGTGGCTCAGAGGGTTAAGTATTGCCTTCAGCTCAGGACGTGTTCTCCAGGGCTTGGGATCGAGCCCCATGTCAGGCTCCCAGCTCAGTGGGAAGTCTGCTTCTCCCTCTCCCTCTGCCTCTTCCCCTGCTTGTGCTCTGTATCTCTCTCCCTCAAATAAATAAATACAAACTTAAAAAACAAAAAAACACCAAAAACAAATACTCTTAAAATAACACCCAGCACAATCCCACTTTTGTTGAAAGAAAAACTATATACCCCTAAATCGCTTATTTCCTTCTATTCTGAATGGATGAATACCACACTTAAAAGACTAAAGAGCATAATGTGAAGTGTTTATCTCATGGCAGCACGACTACTATTTAGTTTCTTCTTTATACTTGTCAACATGTTCCATTTTTTCCACAAGGAGGATCTGTTATTTAGGAATGAACTCTGGTTAAAGATCCCAGATATGAGAGTCCTAACACTTGAGAGAGAATATCATCTTCCGGGGCTGAGACATCCAGAAGGAAAAATAGCCTCTTTCTCAGAAGCCCCATCTGACAGAAGGTCCTCAAAGGCACAGAGGTCTGACCCACAGAAGCTGTTCCCAAGCCTGCCTTGGGCCGTCTGAGGGAAGAAAGGCCAGCACCCACCTGTATAGATGTCCATGAAGCTGTGCAGGGCCAGACAGTGAGGGTTCAGACACATCTTCACCTGGGCGGTCACCACCTGCAGCCGGCTGGCTGTGAGGAGCCAGCACCCCTGGGGCCCAGCCAGGGAGCTGGTACCGAAACATCACCAACAGAAAAAAAGAAAGGAAATCAACTTAATGCAGTTCCAAGGCTCAGTGATCAACGGCAAAATTCTCAAGACTAATGAAGTAGGCAGAGGAAGGTGCTGGGGCTTGTGTTCCAGGGTTTTCTAGGTGGGTGTTCCCGCTCTGTTGGAATGAGGTCTGTGGAATCACCCCTAAAGTTAACGTAACTCTGAATTTATTACCCAATCTAACCAATCCCCTTGAACTCCCAAATGCAAGCATTATGCTGGCCGGTCCAGATATAAATAGAATCCTAACTTGGTGACAATACTTTCAGGCATGTTTCAATAGAAATGACAGACAATTACCAATTATTTTACTTTAGCAATTCAAAAGCAAAGGAAACCTAAGAGAAGCAGAGAATAACACCTTCGAAGGCTATAGCTTTACGGTCTGAAAAAAGGGGCAATACGGGCTAAGACAGGACAGCTGGGGACAGGGCAAATCTGAAAGGGGTGCTTACTTTTGTCCCCCTTTGAATAATGGGCTGCTACAGAGTAGGCACTGCGTGGACGGAGACTCATAATAATTCGACCAAGAGGTCTGCTCGATGGTGACTGTCTCTTCACTCACGTTGGACAGAATGAGTCGAGAGCTGTTGAGTTCGTGAATCAGGGCGAAGACCTCGGCCAGCTCCGACTCGTTCTCAGGAATCTGCAGGACTTTGCGCAGCAGCTGCAGCGTGGACTGGCGCTGGATCTCCCTCTGGGCCAGGCTCAGCGGCTCTGTGGCACTCAGCACATCTGGGAGAGGTGAGCTGACCTCCTGGGAAAAGAGCGTACTGAAGGATCAGCCAGCACCCAGGGTACCAGCAGCCTCAGGCTAAAGCATGGAGAGGCTGCAAGTGACAGAAGGATGGGCCCAGCCATGGTGGAGGGGAAACCTTGGCTCTGAGCCAGCTCAGTTAGTAACGCGCTGTGGGACCCAAGGCAGCTGCTTTCTCTCTCTGGTGCTAGGTTCTCTCTCGGTGAAATGAGAGGATGATACACACTGCTTGGTAAGAGTTCCAAGAGTCAGCTTCCATTCACCTGGGATGGGGTTTGGAGAATAACACGCCCAGGTCTCAACGCTGGACATGCCATGAAACACCTATGCATGTGTGGACCAAAGCAATTTACTTCTCTTTCTGAGCCCAGTTTCCTTACCTATGAAATGGAGGATGAAATACTAGTGATCTCCTACAACTCCTGTTGTACAGAGTCAATAAAATATTCCAAGTAAAGCACTTAGAACAGTACTGGCGATGAAATGAAAGCTTTATGAGTGGTAGTTTTAATATGTAAAAAACCATCTGTACTGCTTCAAGTATTTCTCTTTAACACTTTCATCTTCTGGGTACAAGGGAACTATATTAGACACCAGTCAGAGGCTTTCAGAAACAAGGTTCTGAGACGCTCATTAAAAACAGGTCCTTCTCAATGGAGGTTCCTCCCTAATCCCTTGCACAAATGCAGCAGGAATCACTCCCTCCCTCATGCTCCCAGAGTCCATTCTTTACTGCAGAATTCACTAACTCACAGTTGGTGAGACTATTCCCCCATCTTTGGTGAGTGTAAGGTCCCCGCTTATTTACAGATTCTCCATACCAGCATAAAGGCACACAAAAATGCTAATTCATATTTTACACGCTGCTTTGCAGATTGTAAGTGCTAAATAAGAAGGAGGAAATTTCAAGTAATTCTACACACATACAACAACTCTTGTCTTATTATCCATAAGTTTGGCTACCTTTCTCCCACACTAGACTGTGAGCTCCTCAAGGAAGAGACCGTGTCCTATTTACCTTTGTATCTCCAGAGACCTGACCTATAGTAGGTATTCAGCATATGCTTCCTGAAAGAACGAACGAATGGCTGCAGAGCTGACTGACACTAGGAGTTGCCCTGGGAGACAGTGTGTTCCCGGTCATGACTATGTTGAATCACGGACTGAAAGAGCTGGTGGGAATACTATACCCTTTGGCTCTGAGCCACAGATTAAAGATGGAAAGAAATGAAGACCATTCCCATCCAGAAATTGTTACAGTTTTAATTATACCCACCAAGGACAAGCTGCACAGGAAACATACGGCCACCAGGGGGCTCCAAAGAGCACTACATGCAAAGATACCTGGGTCTCTGACCAGTGTTTTAGTGTATGAAAAACAGTAATCACATTTTATTTCTCTAGAATTCAGGAAGTTGAAAGGTGACAGAATGTCAGAATGCAAGTGTCCCAGGGGTAGGCAGCTATTAGCCAAAGACAGAAGAATATAAATTTCAAAGAGCAGGCTTTGAAATCAATTGGCTCCAAGTCCCTAGACCATTCCTGTCTGACCTGGAAAATGAGATCATCTCATTATCCTAAATCTAGGGAGCAACATCCATTTCCATACTGCAAACCACACCAACAGCTACAATCAAATAGGAGAAAGGAACGTTCCGAGCCTCTACTGAAACAGAACCCGATTCCATTCTGTAATAACTGATCAAGAGACTGATTACGCACACTCCAAGGTCAGATGGTACGGCAAAATAGACCTGCCCTAAAAGATTGTGGGGTCACTGGAAGCTAACAGGGAGTCAAAACAGAATGTCATCAACCTTACGTGAAGAGTAGCACGTTAAAGCATGGGCCTCAATGTGACCCTACGGCCCAAGAAACAAATTGCCTGGTCTAGCTTTAAAGATCTTCCACAGTATGGCCCCACTGTGCCTTTCGTGCCTTATTTTCTATACTCTTCCCTATATATCCTTCCCTTTTCAGTGACTGGAACACCCTCTCTAGCTCTTCACTTTTGCCACTGCTTATCCTTGAGTATGGAATGCCTTTCCCTTCCATCCAAATCCTGCCCACCTTGCAAAGTTCAGCTTAGATCTGGAGTGGCCAGGCTCCACTTTGGATCCTGACCTATTCTGGATGCCATCCTCTTTTCCCCCAAGGCAGATCAAGAAGATCTGTCTTCTTACCCTCATTCTAGTCATTCCATCTGCAGCCTCAGGTGCTCTATCTTTCTGCTCACTTAAAGAAATTCAAAGGACCTCTGAAGATACACATTTTTCCTGGTTCTGATAAATAAAAACAAGCCCTAAGGAGCCAAGTGGAATGTGTTTGGCTATCCAAACAGCTTGGTCCAACTTCAGAGAGATTTGCCAAGACTGCAAGAAGTAAAGCTTTGTATTGAGCCAAAAGCTCTGCAAGGAACCTGAGAAGCAGTGATCTACAAAGTCTAGGGCTGGCATTCTCTACTTACCAAGACACTATTCACAGGTCCTCCACCACCACCGCTCTCCTTCAGAATTCCCTCTAAAGCCTCTGTTCCCATTCACCTTGGGGAATGAACTCTTGGTCCACTGGGCTAGAAGGTTCTCAGAGATTAAGGTACCTACCCAACCTTCTCAACTTAACAATGAAGACAAGGAAGCCCAGAGAGAAGGTGGCTAGGTTCAGAACTTAACTGGTTACAGTTCTGGTGTTCTAACTATCATGTACTAATAAATCATTTTATTTCTATTAAAACGGGTGCACTAACAGAGCTCACACAAGGCGACAGGATGTGTTTAGGGAAGAAACTCACGAGAGCCTTGGTGGTTTTCTCAGTTCGGTCCTTGGCAAGGTTAAAACCACAGCTGGGACAAATCCGTGGTTTATGCCTGTTGGTGTAGACGTAGTTACAAGAGGGATTCTTGCACTTTCCCCTGCCTCTTGAAGTAGCCAGGCCCAAATCCTAAAAAAGTAAGACCAATATTCAATTCTACAAAAGTTACACCTGGGCAGTCAAAAACCAGGATGACCAGCTATCAGTCAATCACAGATGAGAGTGACAACTGCAAAAGTCCATGTAGAATAACTTCCAAAGAGCCTTGAAACAAGATCCTTTTTCTGCAGTTACCCTTTCAACTTACTCTACAGCCTGTGTAACTTTGGCGAGTCCCTTCTCCCCATCTGTGAAACAAGTGAGTGGGCTCTCAAGGGTCAAAAATTTAAATGCCTTCAGGGTCCAGGCCACCGGCACAATGAAGTAGGCCTTTTCTAAGACAGTGCTGGACACTGAACTAAAGAGTGCATGCCCAGCCTGAAGATAATCATGACCTCTGCACTACCTAAGCTCAAATCTCTGGCATCTAGGCTCCTATGACAAGCTGCTACCTAATCAGCCAAAGGGAAAGGTCCTGAAAGTTCCCCCAGATGGTAACCCTAGTGCCTCCTGTAGCCAAAAGGACAGGGAAGTGAAGGTACAGATGGCATGGAGAAGGCAGTAGTAATTAGGTCTTTGGGGAAAGAAAAACTGAGCAGACATCCTGGATAAAGGAGATATTCTCCTTAAGGATCAGGCTGGACCATACAATAATCTACCATACTGTGCTGTCTTGTTACTAGGGAATCCCCAGCACAGGGCCTGGCCAGGGCAGGTGCTCAGGAAATATTTTTTTGAATGAATGCATGGTTCTGCACCTGTTTGCCTTTATCTGGTAAGAATTTTCAAAAATCCAGCTGCTCTCTCAAAATCTGTTATCTTACTAAGCTCAGCCAGAGAACCTGCCAAAATGTACCTGGCTAATTGGTACCTTAAGGATCAACAAAATTAGAGAATATTAAGTAAGAGCCAAGAAAAGCCCCTACATGATATCCAAAATGACGGAGCACTTTATAGATGGTGGTGAAAAGAAAGCAGAGAAGCAAAGAGCTCTGCCCAAGGTCATGTGGCATGCTGGCAGCGGAGCCAGAACCACTTGTGGACGAAGCCCTTTGAGTGCTTATTCTGGGGCTCCATGTGGCTTACCCTGCTGAAGGATGACCCCTAGAGTCACATATTTGTTTACTGGGATAATACATGTAGTGTTAAAAACAAAAGGTGGGTGGGGAGGGAAAAGCTTGGTAGGAAATGCCAAGTGAAACAAAGTTGCTTTAGCAAAGCACTTCTCAACTCCCTGGAGATACCACTACTGAATGTGACTGGTAATTTAAGGAGGAAAATATAACTTTCTCAAGCATATCTGTGGAAAACACACCTGAGGTTAAAAGGTCCAAAGACTATTGAATGCTAAAGCTGGACTAGTCTTCATCTCCAGTTACTCTCCAAGAAATATCCAGGTCTCAACTGGCCTACACTCTTAGATATCACCTGGGAAAAACCCAGCTGGTTGACCCAGCAGCTGTTACTCGTACCAGCGAGGGCCTCTCCAGAACCAGTGATCTATCCCTGACCCTACTGCCCCTTCAAACGAGCACTCCCAGCCTCCGTCAGATTTGTACTCACCCTCCGCCAGAAAACCAAAACCATCTCCGTGTCGACCCCCTGGCTACACTTACCAGCGTTACAGTGCAGCTGTACTTGTATGGAGGAAACATATCAGGCTTGACCTCTACAACTTTCACCTGAGATGTCCTACTGGCTGGGCCATTTGGCAGCTGTGGATCAGAACAAATGATTTGGCCTTTTTACCTAAAACCTCAAACTGCTGAGGTCCTGTGTCCTGAAACAGCTTGAGGCAATAGTTTCCCAAGGGAATGTAGAGGGCTCTACTCCATGTGAGCCCTCTAGGATGCTAGTCAGCATCACCAGCCCACCAAAGGTTGAGTGTCACCTCCAAGTCCAGGGTTACCACACGCTTCTGTGCAACTTCTAACACTGCATATTAGAAATATTTGAATCAGATGGACAACTAATACCAAGTGAGAAAAGCTCATGATAATTATACACACAAATATGTAGCTGAATAATGCTGGCACAGAAGTCTGAGAGATTACTCACTAAAATGTCACAGGGTGAGAGGAGAATCATGACTGTTTCCCCTTTTATCACCGTTTATGAAATTTTCCAATGTTTGGGGCACCTGGGTGGTTCAGTCGGTTAACCATCTATCTGCCTTTGGCTCAGGTCATGATCTCAGGGTCCTGTGATCAAGCCCCACATCAGACTCCCTGCTGCTTCTCCCTCTCCCTCTGCTGCTCCCCCTGCTGCTTGTGCTCTCTTGTGCGCTCTCTCAAATAAAATCTTAAAAAAAAAAAATTTCTGATGTTCTATACAGAATGTAGATATTACTTACAAAACTAAAAAAGATGAAGATACCATTCTAAAAGTAATTATTCTATAATACTGAATTTAAGTTGATATTTAGAATATAAAATTTCATGTAATTTAACTGGCTTAAGAACAGCAAAAGGACTATGGCTTTTAACAAATAACCCAACGTTGCCAGTCTAAAGGAAACTACTTACACAGATGATGGGGAATTTACACAAGTAAAGGGAATCTCAGGGCTGGAAGTCTACAAAGCAGTGGAAGAGAACTAAATCACCAGCCTTCTATACCCAGAAATCACACACACACACACACACACACACACACACACACACACACACACACACCCCAGTGCTGACACCACATCTGGGTGACAAACACATCAGCCTTCAAAGTAAAAGCCAGTTGATATTCTTTTGGGGGCAAATCTGGACCAAAGGAAATTGCCTGGTAGAACACATGGTAAGGGAGAAGCAAGCCTGATTTTCCTATTTCAATTTGGTCTAACAGGGTTTTCGACTACAGAGGGGTCATGAAATTAATGAGTTGAAAGTAGCATTTTGCAAAATGAAAAACAGCAAAGTGACTGCATATAATAAAGGCATAGATAGCTTCCTTATACTTTCCATGCATATAGATATGGTAAGTTTACTGGGCTGTAATATAAAAATGTGTTATTCAGGGTCATGACCCAAAAAAAGAAGTCTAGTAAAAAATGCTGATTTAGGGAATTCTGATCATAACTATTCTAGTCACATATGGAAAAAGAATTAAAACAAAACAAAACAAAAAAAACCTAAGAGTAAGTGTGCTTGAATACACTAAATTTTTGGCTCCTGGGAAGCCTCTAATAACCCTATCATTAAGTTGAATGGATTATACTGGCTACAAACCAGAATGTGAAGTAAGAGCCACGTTTTTTGGTTTTAAAAAATCATATTAAAAAATAGGACAACACTCAAAGGCTGAATGGGCACAGACTACCAATAGTAGTTAGTTCTGGGTGGCAGGATTACAAAGGAATTACTTATTTTCTTTTCTGCCTTACCTTTCTACAACAGTCACGCATTCATTTTTTCAAAAGAGGCTAAAGAAACAAGGCAACTAAATGCAATTACCCAATCCTAGACTGAATCCTCTCCTGGAGTGGAAAAATGCTATAAAAGAAATAACTGGGTAAAACTGATGAAATGGGAATACAAATGACAGATTGAAGTATTTTATCAATGTGTCAGTAGCAAAATATCCGTATTCTTAGGAAACACACACTGAAGTATTAAGAAGCAAAAGGACATGTAACCCCCCCTTAAATTATCTGTATTTTAGAAGCACATAGGAGCACAAATGACAAAGCAAAATGGGCGATACAGTAACTATGGGTAAAAGGTACATGGGTGCTCTTTGTACTATCTTTACTCTTGCAATGCAATTTGTTTAGTAAGTTTCAAAATTACTTTTTTTAAGATTTTATTTAAGAGAGAGAAGGAGAGAACAACTGGGGGGTGGCCGATAGAGGGACAAACAGGCTCCCCACTGAGCAGGGATCCCGACAAAGGACTCGATCCCAAGATCCCAGGATCATGACCTGTGACGAAGGCAAGACAGTTAACTGTCTGAGCCACCCAGGGGTCCCTCCAAATTATTTCTAAATTAAAAGTTTAAAAGCATGCATTCATTTTATAACAAGAAAAGAAATTTCACTAAAAATAAATAACTCCTCATGCTCAACTTCATTCCAGAGGTCTACCAGTATGAGAATGGGCTTTTTGCTTTGGTCTTGGAGCAGCAGGCCTCCCAGAAAGCCCCACCTCTGGAGAATGGGACTTACCTTCACCTCACTGCTGTCAGACGGCTGTTGGATGGGCTGGCCCAGCTGCTTCAGTGTGCTCGGCTTCAGGCCACAAGTCCTCACAGAGGGGGTTTTATCTGAGACAATAAGGAGCCAAACTGGTGACTTGAGTGCATTCAGAGTCTCCCTAAGTCTCTCATCTCCATTCTCAACAACTCCCACTCCTGTCTGTTCCCACTGAAGAGCTCCCCACTCCCAGGTTTGTCCCAGTCCCTTACCACTCAGGGGAAAGGCCTGCCTGGCCCTGGGCAGTCCCATGCTGCTGCCCCGGCCCACGTTAGATGGGGCTGGGAGAATTGCTCTCATGGGTCTTGCTGCAGCCAGTAATGAGGGCTTGCCCCGAGCTTTGCCTTTAAGCTCAGGGGCTCTGGCCCCAGGGGTGAGCAGGTCAACTCTGGAAAAAAAAAAAAAAAAAGCAAGACGGCAAATCTAAAAATTCCAGACCAAGGGAAAGAAAACCAAAGTATAAAAGTATAATCTCCAAATAGCATTTTAGTAGAGGGATAGTGTAGTAAACTGTCAGGCTTTAGAGAGATATTTCATGGGGTCATTATGAAGATAAAAAAGCACAAAACAGTGCCCACAATGCAGAATACCAACAGCTACTGTAGTTATACTATCTGATCTGCTTCTAATTAGTATTTAAAGTCTATCAAGGTGGCTAAGAGACCCTGCAGAACAAAGTCCCATTTTCTTTGTAGCTCTGGCACTGAGCATAGTCTACATCATAGAAGGCCTCAGTACACATTTGCCAAGTGACTCACTTGCCCAAAACAAAAGGTCTAAACCGTAGGCCTTCATTCTCTAAGGATATAGAACCATCCTAAAGTATACTGTTAAATAAAAACAGGCAATATGTAGCAGTATGTAAGTTATGCTACCATTTGTGTAAAAAAGGTAGGGAAAAATACATACATACACACATTGTGTAAAATTATGTCTAGAAACACAGGAAGGTGGGAATACTGTGTCTGGAAAATGGAAATGGATGGGTGAAGGATAGGCTAGAAGAGAGATTTGTTTCAGTTTATATCTCTTGAATTTGAACTGTATGAATATACTTCGTACGCAACAATAAAACATTTTTTTAACAAAAAACATTTTAAATCAAATAATATACACCAGAATTTCTAAGCCTTGCCACTATTGACCTTTTAGGCTGGCTAACTCTTTGTTAGGGGCCTGCCTTGTCCACTCCGCTGTAGGATGTTTGGCAGCATATCTGGCCTCTGTCCACCAGAGGCCCGCAGCACCTCCGCCCCCACAGCTGTCACAACCCCAAATGCTTCTAAACATTGCCTCAATGTCCCCTGGGGGCAAAATGTTCCCTGTTGAGAACCACCGATATAAACAAATAAGCGCAGGTTTGGGCAATGACGACGTCTGGGAAGGGGCCACATGAAAATTCCAGTCAGGCCTTTAAGGAGGGAAGGGAAAGAAAAATAGCCCATATTTATGGGCCTCCTCCCACCTACAAGGCACTGGGCTGTGTATGCTTTACACACAAATCTTTTTCAGTCTGTTAAGGTCAGCCATGAAATTTTAGATTTTTTTCAATACCCAACTCAAGATTTCTTCAGAGGTGAGAATGGGCATGAAGGGACAATGTCCAAGGTCAAACAGGAGTCAGAGACAGATCACAACCAGAACTGAATCCTCTGACCACCAGGACAGGAATCATTCCAGAAGACGTGCTTAATAAGGGTTTTCTTTTCAAATCTAGTATCCAAGATTGGATACTAGTTTATAACACCGCTCTCGGCCTATACCAACAGGACCCTAAATAACTGCTTCAGAGAAAATGACAAGAGATGTACAGGAACGTAACAGCAATGCATAGATAGCAGAGTGTGAGAGGAAAGGCAAATCATTCCATGGCTCTAGGCCTTCGTTTCTGTATCTCTAAAATAAGAACCATTAATTGGGCTCTCCTACCTCTCAGGAATGCTACAAAGGACAAAGGATGAAACAAGAAGCACTTCCCAGCCGGCTATTCTAAATACAATTCTATAATATATGAGCACATCAATTTACCCCGTAGGCTTCTTAGGAGCAGGGAGAGGACTGGAGGTGTTGGTCCTCTCAGCTGGTGGTGGCATGTCTGGTCCAGGACTGTCATTCTCAGTTGTCCCCAGAGAGACCTCAGGCTGCACACCACTCTTGACCACCGGCGTCTTCATGGCTGCTATACGATTCCCAGGAGCTTCCTTGACCAAAACATGGGCATCTGAGATGATCACTTCCTCCCACTCATTCTCCTCACCCACTTCTCTTGGAGGAACTACACTTAGGAGCTGGCTTACAGCTTCCGAGTTCTCCAGAGTCAGTTTGGAGGCGTTTTCCTTAGGGGAATTTTGCTCAGTGTTGACAGGCTGATTTCTTTTAACCACCGAGCCTTTGGAGGAGATACCAGGAGCCAATTCCACTTTGACTTTGGCTGGCTTTTCCTAGAAAAAAAAAATAAGAATGCCTGTATGCATACAGCATTTTACAACGGACACCACATCCCAAGTATTGTCTCATTTGACCCTCACAACAAAAATGTTCAGGTAACAGATTAGGAGATGGAGACCCAGAGAAACTAACAGGCTATAACTAACTTACGGGCCCAAGTACAAAACTGGCCTGAACCCAAGTCTTCTAACTTCTGGTTCCTTTCACCTATTCAACACCCTACTTAGTTAGGATAAAGCTGTTCTCCTAACAAATTTCTTATTGATAGCTTCAAGTTTCAGCAAACAAACATTAGCATTTTGGGCCTGACCTTTGTTGAAAGCCTGCTTCTCTACGTCTAGATAGAAGCTGACATATTGCCACACTGGGCCCAGAAGTCCTAGATTGTTTGTCTAGGTGGTCCCTTTGTGAGATTCAGTTAATCCCAATATGGTCAAATTTCACACGGAGAAACTCAAAAGCTTCCAATTCTATTGGGGAAAACTCTTTTGTCTCAGATTCTGTCAGGTAAATCTTAAGGCTGACCTACACACATGCCACAAACTTCTCCCTTGGTCAAATTAATTCATACATATTAATTACTGACTAGAAAATAATTAAGCTCACTAAAAATATAAGCTGTGGAATTTCAGATCAACCTACTTTAAAAAAATTCCTGGGTACCGTAGCTTTCTTTATCCCATCAGCACTGCTATGGAAACCTACTATTATTTATCCATATACCTGTACACATACACCTATATTTATATATACACATAAACAATTTTTTTTAAAAACAGTAGTTGTCTCCAGAACAGGTCTCAGAAAGATTTTTAAATTCCATGTGAACAGTGGAAGGCCCTATAAACAAGGATAAAAGCGGGGTTCTGTCTAGGCTGTGCTTCACATCCAATTACTCATGTCACCTACGACAAATGTCGTTAGAACCCTCACTCTGTCACCATGAAATAAGAGTCAGGCTCTCAGGGCTCATCAACAGCAGTACAACAGCCTTCCAAGTGGCCCAATTCATGGTGCAGAGGAATCCTGCACATTGCAGAAGATCAGCATCTGTGGCTAATGTTGTTAAATTTCAGTATTCTTACCCAGTCATTAACTACCCCTCACACTTCCAAAGCCACCTGGGCGGCACATAGCCTCTGGTTAAGAACCAATATGGATGACCTTTAAGAAATCTCCAGTAAAGCATTCACAGATTCTCACACACAACAGTAACCCACAAGGACAAGTAAATACAGAGAAAAATTCCAAGTAAACTGCATAGAGCCTATTGACTCCTAGAGAGAGAAAAGTCAGCAGAAAAACAGGAGACAAGTTTAACTAAATCCCAGCAATGAAATCTTTGAGCAAAGCACCGCCCACTAAGTGGGGCTATTTCAGATACCTTTGCAGGGAGACTAAATAATTTAAGGAATGAGAGCAAAAAGCTAGCTAGTGAGTTCACATTTCCTTAACTCAGCCTACCCTTTTTAGATGTCACTTCCTTTTAAGATGGAAGGTAAATACTACCAGTTGCCCACTCAGAGACCTCAATTACCACAATCAGAGAGTCAAAGGAGTGAGGTCTTGGGCTAAAAAGCTTTATATACCATCTTTTGTTCCATCCAATTCATTGGGAACAGTGCCAAACTTTGAGCTAATTTTAGCCAGTATGAACTCTAGAACAATATGAGAAAAGGTGAGTCATTTCTTGACGGGCATGAACACATTTGGAGCTTTTAGAAACTATTTATACTTGCTGCTTCAAAAATCAGAACTCCAGAAATCTTAAGATTCTGCAGCTAAACAGCATAGCAATGCCTGAGAAGTGTGAGTTAGTGGAAAAGCACTGACATAATTAGCAATGTGAACTTAACAAGTCACTTCTCTTGGATCTATTTTTCCTCGGCGAGAGACTTGGACTTGAACTATCTGAAAACCAAAGTCACTTTTAACTCTAGAATCCCAAGTGTAATGATGCTCAAATGTTATCCTTTTTCTTCTTACGCTCACCAATTCTGATCCTATGAGATTTAGAAATCACAGCATCTACTCTTTACATGGCAATTCTTACAAAGACCTTTGGAGAAAAAAAACTGACTTAGCAAGTCAAGATGGAGGACAAGTTACTAAGAAGAAAACTGGTTTCACACCATGAATTTCATCATAGAAAGAGAATCATGGCTCAAAAGTTATTTCATTCAAAGGGGGAAAACAGACATAAATGGAAAAGAAAAGAAAGCCAAAGTAAAAGCAGAACCTGAAGGAAACAAGGCCACAGAATCAGTTAGAACTCTTCCATGCAAAAGCACAAGAAATAAGGTCATTTGACAGACCTGCTGTGTATCTGTGAAGAAGGGCCAAGAAGGATCCCAACTATCCTATTCAATCTCTCTACTGCAGCTGAGGAAGTACATTTTGGGGAGAATAATTAGGGTGGGAGGAAACCGAATGGCTGCACAGCAGCACAAAAAAGATGGTGAGCACAAGAAATTCAACATAATCTCCTGAAACACACTGGCAAGGGATCCTTCCTGTCCCCTGAAGTGACAGCATGAAGAGCAATAATAAGAGACAATTACACTGCTGTCAATAGTGACAGCAGTGACCCCTGACTGTGGATTTAATCTATACCTAGGAATGTGCCAGCCACTTCTCAGGGATAATCTCATTTGATCCTTCCACCAACCCTACTGAGGTAGGCACTATTAATTTTCATCAACAAATGAAAGAAAAACCAAATACAGAATAGACATAAAGTGACTTCCCAAGGTTTCACAGCTAAAATCCCCAGGAGGCAAAAGTTTAAACTGAGGAAAGCTGAGCTGACTCCAGAAGTATACTTTTTTCTGCCCCCACCAAAGATGCTCCTCTCTCTTCTATCACTCAGGAAATCTCTAGGGTTTTAGGAACTCAGTGCCAGGAACCTGGTGCAGAGACCAAGTACATGTTTCCTTTCTGTTTCTCTTTCTTTCTTTCACGTTTGCTTGTGTACATCTGTAGTAATCTCCACTCGATGTGCGGCTCACACCCACAAGATCAAGAATCTCATGTTCTCCTAATTGAGCCAGCCAAGCACCCCCAAAAGTATGTTCTTAATTAACCTATTCTGTCTCCTGGGATTAGTGATGCCCTGAACTCCCAACACTCAGCCAGAGGGCAAATGTCATCATCCCAGTATTTTTCAGATGCTCTATGGAAACTTCCCCCATTGAGGGAACTCAACAGGTATGCCACTACGTAAGTTTCCTCTACACGGATAAGTTTGGACCATGCCAAATTAAACACCTAACAAACACATACCTAGCCTAAAGATTTTCACAAAACAAAGCACTCTCTTTCCTTTCCTATCTACCCAAATTCTACTAATCCTTCAAGACTATCTCCTCTATAATCCATCCCTGACTACTCTTAACTTAATTCTTTTGACCTTTATAGTCTTATATAAAAAATGTGGCAAGTATGTATGATTTATATAATCAGTGCAAAGGATAAAACAAGTAACAAAAAACATGTTGAACTGAACTTCACAGGGGTATAGCTCTAGTGCTCATTTATTTCTCAGGCATCATTTATTCAGAGACAAACAGAGACATAAGTATACATTTGGAAAGTTAATTATGAAAGACCTAACTATCAGGTTAAGGACCTCTACATTTAATAGGAACTACAGGCTACTGAAAGGACTTTGAGCTAAAAAGCGAGCAGATGCGAGTTACGCACCTGAGTAACTAAGCAGTCAGTGTGGAGGGTGGACCGTTAAAAATTTAACCATAACAGGAAATGAATAAATCAACATGGTGTAGTCATTCATGGGAAGTTATAAAGCAATTAAAGATAATGGTCTTGAAGGATATTTAATGGCATGATATATTAAGTTAAAAAAAAAAAAGTAAGTTACAGAACTTGTATATTCACAGAAAAAAGACTGAAAGAAAATACACCAAAATGCTAACAATGATTTTTCTTTGGATGGCGTAAGATTATGAATAACATTTTACTCTTTTTTCAAACAGTCACAATGAAACGTATTTGCATAGTCAGAAAATAAGAATGAGTACTTATTTTTTAAGTCCTCTGCTCTAAAGGGGATCAGAGAGTCTACTTTGTAGGGCTTCCAAAGCAGCAATGACCACCGGACCTTACCTTTGGGACCCACTTCCCTCCCAGGAAGTTACCGCAGGTGGGGCACTTCGGCGGTTTGTGCCTGGTGACATATGTAAAGGAGCAACCTGGGCTGGTGCATGTCCCATGGCCCCGGCGGGTGTATGTAGTGGTCTGTAAGGAAAAGAAGGGTCAGAATCAACGCCACAGTGTAACCCCTCTCGGAGCACAATGACCATAATAACTACAACAATGCCAGGAAGACGCCAGCTTGTAGAAGGGAGAGCCAATTCATGGTATCTTAAAAGGTCAGAATTGGAAAGGTCCTAAGACACAATTAATCCATTTTTTAGAAATGGAGAAACTGGGTTCAAATGAGGAAGGCCAGCTGCCCAAGGTTACACAGACAGGTATCAGAAAAATAAAGATAGAAATAATTACTACTAATTAAGCCAAGTACCACATAGTGTTTAAACGCTTTACCAATGTCTCATTTAACACTCTCAGCAACTCTATGAAGTAGGTACTGTAACTACTAAGGTTAAATGTGGTTAAATGCTTTGCCTCAAATTGTATAGTGATTGAAGGGCACACCCAGACCTAGAACCTGGAAGTCTTTGATTCTTGGTCCAAGATTGCTTCCAGGAACCTGGCTGCACCCTACAGTTCTAAATACTTTGAAGAATTTGCTTTATCTTCATTCTTGTTAAAAACCAGAGAACCAAGGACTTAGGGTTCAGAGATATAAAACTAGACAATGGCACTTAAAAAAAAAAAAAAAAAAAAAGAGGGAATTCCAATAGAAATCAAGTCCTTTGATACTCAACAGAATTTATTTGCATATGAATATATTCAGCTACTAGCTCTCACCATCCCCCGTGACTTCCCTTTGAACAGAATGATTACAATGGGTTATTGCATTTCAGCTGTAAATAAAAACTAGGCACGCTCCATTTCTTGATTAATGCTGCAAAGAAAACATTTCCCTGCAAGATTTGCTTTGTCACTTATGGATGTTTACTCAGATAGTAATCCCACCTTCCCCATACTGGCCAAAAAGCAAAAAGCTTCCTCGGGGAAACAGCTAGGTGCCACTAGGTTCCTTTCTTTCACCTGAATGCCTATGAACAAGGGGATCGTATTAGGGGTCAATAAATAAATAAATGAGGGCAAGTAGTGTGGCGCCCAGAAAAGAGACTGGGCTTTGAGTTCCAACTCTACCACTAACACAGTGGATGACCTGGAGTTAAGTCATGTTAGCTCTTCGGCCCTGGGTTTCATCCTCCATAAAATCACTCGCCCTTCCTATATCCTAAAGAGCAATTGAGGTAAGAAATAAGGAAAAATGTCACCTAGTAACTTGTAACGATTCTACAGGTTTGTGAGAAACTATTATTACTGGGATATAAAACATCTCTCCTCTTGCTCAGACTGTGGCTCCATACAGAGCATTCATTCTGAACACTAACAGAAAGCAGAGTAAAAATTTAAGTTAGGTCAGTTCTATAAATAAATTACCACAAACCTAAACAACAGCTTATAGAAATAACTTAAGGAAAAAAAATGCTAGTGTTCAAGGCTGATGTTTCATTAAGTATTATTTATTAAAGCTTCCTGAAGAGTCTGGCTGACACTTATTAAATCATGTAATAATAATAATTTCCAGGAGAGCAAAGGCTCAGGAGAAACCTGTAATTTCTCCATGTATTAGGTTGCAGTGGCTGTTCTTGTTGAAG
Organism: Procyon lotor; assembly: GCA_028646535.1. Taxonomy (NCBI): domain Eukaryota; kingdom Metazoa; phylum Chordata; class Mammalia; order Carnivora; family Procyonidae; genus Procyon; species Procyon lotor. The sequence continues at coordinate 34,102,274 of CM053607.1, read as the reverse complement.
ATATGACAACTTTCTCACCTAAAAACAGATTGTTTATCCATCGGTTTTAGAAGACAGACTGTGGTAAGTTAGGACGTACACTATTAATCCTCAAGAAAGCACCACAAAAGCCAAAACAAAGTTATACCTAATTAGCCAATAAGGGAGATAAAATGGATTCATAAGAAATATTCTATGCAAAAAGAAGAAAAATAAAACAGAACGAAAAGAAAACAAACAGTAAAATGACAGATTTAAAACTAACTATATGCTCACACATTTAATGTATATATATGGCCTCCATACCACAATTAAAAAATAGATTGTCAGATAGGTCTTGCTCTTAGATCCAAATAATATACCACCTTTAAAGTACCTTAAATATAAACAGATTAAAAGTAAAATGCTGGAAAAAGATTTAACCTCCTAATAATAAAAATTATTTTATTATTTTAAAGATATTTTATTTAAAGATTATTTTAAATTTATTTAAAAGAAAGCTCATTATCAAAGTAAACTTCAGGGGCGCCTGGATTGCTCAGTGGGTTAAAGCCTCTGCCTTTGGCTCAGGTCATGATCTCAGGGTCTTGGGATGGAGCCCCACATCGGGCTCTCTGCTAGGCAGGGAGCCTGCTTCCCCCTCTCTCTCTGCCTGCCTCTCTGCCTACTTGTAATCTCTCTCTCTCTCTCTGTCAAATAAATAAAATCTTTAAAAAAAACCAAAGTAAACTTCATAGCAGACAATATTGCTAGAGATAAAGGTCATTTCATAATGATGAAGGGGTCAATTCATCCAGATGACCTAACAATCCTGGGATGCCTGGGTGGCCCAAATGGTTAAGTGTCTGCCTTCAGCTCAGGTCATGGTCCTGTGTGTTGGGCTCCCTGCCCAATGGGAGTCTGCTTCTCCCTTTCCTTCTAGTCCCTGCTCTCTCAAATAAATAAATAAAATCTTTTAAAAAAATAAATAAATAAATAAAGAAGACATAACCACCTTAAATGTTTAGATACTTAATAACAGAATCAAAACACATGACACAAAAACTAATAACAATGAAATAAGATCTGGATAAATAGTATTTACAGTGACATGTGCGTGCCTTCTCTCAAGCAAGACAGAAAACCAGACAGGATATGAAAGAGCTGACCACTATCAATCAACTTGACCTAACCTGATAAGTGTAGAACACTCCAACTCAACAGAAGACACGTTCTTTTCAAGTGTACACAGAACATTTATCAAGACAAACCATATTTTGGGCCATAAAATAAGTTTCAATAAATTTAAAAGGGGTTAAGTCTTATAAACTACAAAGTTCTGACTATAATGGAATTAAATCAGAAATCAATAAAAGGAAATTCTTCCTGAAAAATGAAAAAGTATGTCCTAACTCTATTTGGTAAACATTACCCTGATACGAAAAACAAACACTATACAAGAAAACTCGAGACCAACATCCTCATGAATTAAAGACACAAAATTCCTGAGCCAAGTTTCAGCAAATCTAATCCAACAATATACTAGAAGTATAATACATGATTGCCAAGAAGGGTTTATTCCAAGAATGGAGGGTTGGTTTAACATTTGAAAAACAATGAAATTAACCACATTAACAAACTAAAAATGAAAATTCCTACAACCACCTCAACAGACCTAGGAAAAACATTTGACAAAATCCAACATTCATTCTTGATAAAAGCTCCCAGCAAATTAGGAATGTAAGAGAATTTCCTAAACTTGAAGAGAACATCTACAAAAAACCTTTAACTAATATTATACCTAATTGTGAAAGACTGAATGCTCTCCTCCTAAGATGAGGAACAAGATAAAGATATCACTGTTTTTGTTTTTGTTTTTTTTAAGATTTTATTTATTTATTGGACAGAGAGAGACACACAGCGAGAGAGGGAAAACAAGCAGGGGGAGTGGGAGAAGGAGAAGCAGGCTTCCCGCCGAGCAGGGAGCCCAATGCAGGGCTCAATCCCAGGATCCTGGGATCATGACCTGAGCTGAAGGTAGATGCTTAACGACTGAGTCACCCAGACGCCCCAGATATCACCATTTCTAATCAATATGGTACTGGAGGTCCGAGACAGTATAGTAAGAAATAAGAAATCCAAATCAGAAAGGAAGAAAGAAAACTATCTTTATTCACAGACAGCATGATGATCTATGTAGAAAATGCAACAGAACTACAAAAAGGCCACCAGAACACAAGGTTAAAAGCTACAGAATAGAAGTTTAATATGCAAAAGATTAACTGTTATTATATATTACTACTGAACAATTATGTCTTGAAAAAAGTTTTGAACTACCATTTACAATAGCATAAAAACACATGAAATATTTAGGGATAATAATAAATCTAAGCCCTGATGATACAGTATGTGATAAAAAAAAAAACCACTAACTGAGAATCAAAAGACCAGGGTCCTGGTTCTGGCTTGTTTTGTAGCCCAGTGGCTTTGAATCATACAGGGAACAGGTCCCTTCTCTTCTCTAGGCTTTTTTGGTAATCTGTATGATAATAAGATTGCATCAGATCAATGGCCCTCAATTTTTCTAAATCATGTATGCTTCTGAAAATTTGATAAGACTCACTGAACCTATCATAGTTAAATGCTCTTAAAGAGAAAAGTTTGTGTGTACCTTGAGGAGTTTAAGGATCCTGCAGAGCTCCCTCACAGAAGGTCCCACCACACCCCTATCCCCAGTAAAGAACACCTGGAGCAGGTAATTTGAGATCTTTGCCAGGCCTACTATCTTAACATTATTAAAACTTTGAAAACTACCTGGAAGACAATTCTTATGAAGCCCTAATCTCCATCAACTCCCCACACACTGACCAGTTTGATGGAGGTGGGGTTCTCCACGACTGAGTAGGCAGGAAGAGGCAACATGATGAACTGTGTGGCTGGTGCCGAAGAAGAGTTACTCTCACTGGAATCCTGTGGGCACACGGAGAGAAGGATGGTTTTACTAAGATGGAATGAAGAATACCCAGGGCCACCCACAACACTGAAAGACGGATCAAGTCCAATAACCACAGACAATGTGCTTATCCAAAAAAATAAGTCAACGATTATCTCAAAACTTTAATTAAGAAAAAAAAAAAAGATACAGAAAACTTTTACCACGGAGAATGTGCTACCCTCATTTTACAAGATGAGAAAACTGAGGTCCTAAGAGATCACATAAGCGGTTAGTGAAAGAACCCAATGGTTCTGACCCTGTCAAGTGTTAATATCCTATTGACCTGCTTTACCCAGGCAGGTGGCATGCTTCATTATCATAAACAGTCCTAAGGCAATGAATAATCCAATGGATTTAGGCCTACCACAGATTCCTTTCCAAGGGGCTACGTGCTCTCACATATCCAGGCCATCCTAGGTTCCCCTTGGCTTGAGCAGAACCCCTCCTCCGAGGATACCATTACCCAGGGTGATAGAGGGCACGGCGGTAGCTCCCAAGCTTCCAGGGGACCAGGCCGTGGGATCACTGAAACTGCTCTTCTCCTCAACTGGTCATGGCTGAATTTATGCCACTGGAGAGACTCCCCTCTTAACTTTAAGTCCTGTCAACCTGGACTTGAAGAGAACTTCCTGTTTCCTACCCACTCTGTGCCCAGGAAGACCATTTGAAAATTCTCTTAAACAGTTCAAGGTGCCATTGTGTTTGCTGAAACAATCTTCAGGGAACATAAAATCCTAACAGCTCGAGAGATTCTAGCTTTGATTCCTGGATAGCCCATATCATTGAAATGCTGTTAATGTACCTCATGTACTCTCTCAGGTGAAGAAAGTCCTGGCTATGCTGGGCAAAAGGAGTTGGTAAGAGTGCCTAAGAAAGTGAAGAGAACTTTAAAGTAAGCAAGCCCCAGGGAAAAAGGTTCAAGAGAACTGTAGTCCTACTAGAAGTCCACACCAGTACTCTTAATTCCCACTGCATGGTGCTAGCTGCCTTTGTAGTAATTCCAGATAAAGTAAAAGAAACACAAGTACCAAAGTCACTTACCCTCATGACGGTTACCACTGACATGCTCTCCCCAACCTGGGGGTGGGGCACGGCCAGGCTTCCAGCAGGGAGGTCTGGTGAGCCGTTCACTAAGGTCTCTTCAATTACCAGGCTCGTCTGGTAAGGTTGGTGGCTCTCCCCTACCTCCAGGGAAGCCTCCTCCAGGAGCACATCCTGGCTGAGGATCTCTGAGGTGGCGATCTCTTGTACGGCACCTGGCTGGGAAAGGGCTCCCACCTCCTCAGCTAGGGCCTCCACAGCCAGGCACTGCTCTGCCACGCCTGCACGGCTGGGCACTGCCTCCGGGGCAGTGTTGGACCCAAGTGATGGTCCTTTAGGGGACACCTGGTTCTGGGCCACACAAAGCTCTAGCTGAGGGCAGTTGCGGTCCTCCTGCAGGCTGCTCTTGGGGATGATGATGTAATCTGAGCGGGGGAGGATCTTGCGGAAACCTGGGATGTCCGGAACCACAGCAGTCAGTGCAGAGAGCTTGGAGTTCTGAGGACCAGGAAGCCAGGGAGGGGGAGACAAGCAGAGAGAAATGGTGTGAGACCACATGCATATACATCTATAACTTTTTTCGTTTTTTGGATTGTTTTCTGCAAAAGGGACCACAAAAACTCTTCTCTTGACCCAAGACTTCAAGAGGGTCAGCCTCTGTCCACAGCGATGCCATCCTCCTCTGAATTCCACTTTAGCCCACGTGGTTTACTTCTCAATCACACAGGAGACCGCTAACACGGATCAGACTCTGGAAAGGACACTCATCTTGGCATTTAAAACTGTGAGCTGGAATCTCAGGTCTGTAGTCTTGAGCAAATACTTTCCAATTTTTAGGTCTTGCTGCTCCATTTGAATCTAGCTATTTATGAGTTCCTTTCTAGCTCCGATATATTAGGATTCTAAAGTAGATTTAAAAACCAGAATGTATGATGTTCAATAAAACCCCAAAAGGCATAAAATACAAGTTAACAGGCCAAACTGGAACTGAAGGCAGCAAGCGAGGATTCTGATAATACTGGTTTCTCTCCCAGACTTACAAAACAGACAATGAACCGATCACTTCATGAGAGACAAAGTACGTATGATGGGGCTATCTGACAAGAACCTGAATATACTGGGGGCAGCAGTGGGGGGATATAAATATTAACACTGAATAGGAGTTTACGTTCAGAAAATACTTTCCTGACCTTAACATTAATAACACTATTAAGTTGAGTACTATTAATGTTCCTATTAAAGTTCAGGGAGGAAAACTTCAACCAAACACAAAATTAGGAAGTAGTAAAGATTCCAAGCCAGGTATTCTAAAAAGCAAGGAAACCAGGTACTAAAAGCAAAACCATTCACAGCCAAGAAAAGGGTACTTTTGCTTTATTTTTTCAAATTAAACTGCAAGTTACCTAATAAGAAAAACAGAAAAGTTCAAAGTCAACAGTTAAGTGAGAGCTGAAATTAAATGGAAATAACTTCAGATGCATCTTTTAAAAGGAACACTAAGTCCATTACAAAAGGATCCTTAAATACATCAAAAGCAAGAAGTCGATGAGACTACTTAAGGTACAAAGGAAGCACTCAGAGATGAAAGGTGAAAGAAGCACTCAGATGAAACATAAAAGCAGACAGGCCAAATCCTTTATGGAGCCTCTACTGGAGAGATAATGGAGAAATAACATTCTCAAGTCACTCTTTGAAGCAGACTGGTTACAACAAGATTAAATGGTAGTAAATGCATAGAATGATCTGGACTTAATCAACAAATTCAGGCACCCAGACACCAGGGCGACCTGAATGACACTGGAACCATGGGCCTTGCCACGTGGCAAGACACTGGAAGGGCTGCCGAAAAGCCAGGCTGCCACAAGGTCTCTGACAGGCTCCCAAAGTAGAAGGCAGGAGGGTCTCACCTTCACACCAGGCAATCTCGAGAGGTCAAACAAAGCACCCACAGCCTTACTAAGTCCTGGCACATTCAGATACTCATGCTCTTAAGTACCATTTTTTCTTATTATGTGGTCCGTGGACACTTAACCTACTAAAGAATGGTATTTACTGACAAAGGCCGCATGTGTCAAGGACTCAGCTAGCTGCTTATATTATCTATTTTAAACGTTGTGAGTAGATACTATTATTCACCACTTTACAAATGAGGAAACCAAGACTCAAAGGTTAAGTGATTCTTCCAAGTCACAGCTAGTTAGTGTCAGAGCTAATCCATTCATGTTCTTGACAGTAGTGATAGGATGGTAGATATATAAAGTCCCCATATGGATAAGAAAAAAAATCTTTGCCCATGATTTATTTAAAAAATGTTTTAAAAGTCTTAATAAGGGCCTACATTAGTGTGTAGCTTTAAAGACCATTATCACTCTGGAAATAGGTAAAATTTTCCTGTATCAGGGTAAAAAGGTTGCTGACTTTATTGATGGGGAAACCACAGAGAGTATATACTTTTCCTAGACTCCACTTCCCCTTCCCCACAGGAACTGTCTCCCAGATTCAGTTTATAAACAAATCATCTAAAGGAGGGGTACAGGGATGCCTGGTGGCTGTCAGTTAAGCATCTGCCTTCGGCTTAGGTCATGATCCCAGGGCCTGGGATGGAGTCCTGTTTCAGGCTCCTTGCTCAGCAGGCAGCCTGCTTCTCCCTCTGCCTGCTGCTCCCTTTGCTTGTCTCTCTTACAAATAAATAAATATCCTTTAAAGATTTTTAAAAAGGAGGGGGTACAGACTGGTATCTCCAAGACTTTAGATAACACAAAACTCTTCCAGAAAGAGGAATGCCAAGCCAATAAGGGCAAAATAATCTAAATGGCAATGGTAGATGGCCTCCACTAGGAAAACAGAACCTCTTCTGCTGTAACATAGCTGCTGCATTCCTGAAAAACCTTTGCTCTACATTATCAAAGAAGAAATCAGAGACAATGTTTCAATTGAAAAAAAGAGTTAGGGTTAACCTTGCAACAAGGTTATTTTTCCTGCAGGAATTTCAGTTTAGTAAAAAACCAGCAGTATTAACAGTTGTCAGTATTCTGTTATTGGGAACTAGAAATATAAAATGGCTGACAAACACAAACTAGAACACATCCTTAGGCACTCTTTAACTCAGGCCTGTCTGCTCCATCATCTTCTGCTTCCAGCACAGTGCACAACCACCAGTGTTTATAGAAGAATGTGACATTATACAAAGCAGCTGTATTTACTTCCAAACTCACCAGCCCAATTGCTGATTGTTATAAATGACAGCAATCAATATAACACACATATTCATTACCTTCGATTAGTAAGGTGAAAACTGATGGGGTGCAGGAGAAATGCCTTATAAACCACAACATTAAGAGATAAAACTGACTCAACTCAAAGTTTTCCCAAGAAGAGAAATGGAAAAAAGAACACGGAATGGGGTCCTCCCAAAGGGCCTTCACCACTGACCGAATGGAGAAGTTAGCTGGGGAAAATAATTACTTACAGGATCCAAACCTTCTTTCTCTAGTTTGGCTTTCTCCAGGTAATAACTCCTCTCGGCCACGCTGAGGAGCCTCCAACTTTCGCTAATCTTCTTATTGATCTCAGACTGAGGGAGGTGGGGGAGTTCCTGCTGCACTTTCAAGTAGATGTCGTAATAGTATAGAAGGTAAGCCGACCTAAAGGAAGGAATAACTTAAGGTTTTCCCTCATTCAACCAGTAAAGTGTCAGGGTTTGAGAGTGAAGAGGCAAAAACCTAGCTTTTCATTTCAAAGCATTTATCTAAACAGGGACTGACAAACAAACATTTAAATAGCAGCCCCAGGGCACCTGGGTGGCTCAGTTAAGCGGGTCTGCCTGATCAAGTCCCACGGTTAGGTTAGAGTCCCACATTGGGCTCCCGGCTCAGCAGGAGTCTGCTTCTCCCTCCACCCCTCCCCTGAGCTTGTGATCTCTCTCCCTCCCTCCCTCTCTCTCTCTCACACTCTCTCAAATAAAATCTTCAAAAATAAATAAGTAAGTGAGTAAGTAAGTAAGTATAAGTAAGTAAATAACATCCCCATCGGTGTACAGGAGGTTTCTCCCTCCAGAAACCTGGAAGCAAGAGCCTGTCTGACTCACTTTTCCTTGGACCACTTTTTCTGTAGGAATGATAGGCTCTATAGGAAAGTATGAGCAAAGATATATAGTTGCATTGCCATCCCGCTCTCAGGGAAAGGTTACCCTGGGGGCTAATCACAGCCTGGTTATCATCCACATGCTTTACTCCTCCAGAGCTTCTGCTCATCTCACTGGCCAACAGCCCCTCCCCAGAGCTGAGAAAGGAAGTAAATTAACTACCAAAGTAACCCAAAGGTGGTAACCTCAGCAAGAAGTTTTATTAGAGAATTCGGTTAAGAGGAAGATTAGAGCTATAACATGGATAATCTTTATAGATATCACTGACCCGTTATAATTCCATATTTTTATTAATTCTCTATTTAAATGCTTAAGTATCAATAATGTTAATAATAAATAACATACTTCATTTGACATAGATTCCATCATTTGTATGGTACAATTTCCCGTGACAGCATGAAAACATGATCAAGATCCGGCCAGGAATGGCAACTGCTGGTATCAATCCACCACTTCCTATTCGCCATCTCCCTCATCCCACAACACCACTGCCCATCCAGAGACTTCAGCAATAGATACGACACTCTCAATGAATCTGGACGCAGCCTGCAGCCTAAAGTCTTCTTCAACACAGCTCTCCAAGCAGCCTGTGTTTATAAATGCCAGCTACCAAAAGGTGTTGGCTAACCTGGGTTTCTTGGCCTTTTCTCCATGTATTTTATACTTTTTCTTCTTCTTGGGTGGCCCAGGGGAGGTATAACAGTAGGCTTCCTCAATTTCCTCCATCACGACAGTTACCTCAGTACCATCATATGATGCATCCATGGCTAGAGGAAAGTCAAACACAAACAGGTTTCAAGAATCTATCCTAAAGAAGATGGTAGCCACTTGATCCAACAATCCCCTATCTCTGCCAGAGCCTCAAGGTTCAGTCATTTCCCAAACTCAGCAGATCCTACGAAGCACTGGTACTTGATAGATATACAGATCCCAAGGTTCCACCTCAACTCTTGTGAATCAGAAGCTCCAAAGGGTATGGAAATCTGTATATTTAACAAGTGGCCCAGGTTATTCCTCTGACCCAGCAAATGTAGTATTACTAGCTTTGACAGCTCATTTGCTTATATTCAACTACTGGAATATAGTTATTCTTCAACTCAAAGATTAGCCCCACCTTTCAACAATTCTATATGGTAAAAGGTGAAAAGACTAAATCTGGCCAGTAGTCACAAGTTCTGGACCTTCTCTCATGTTTCATCACCTTAAGCAAACTGCTTCATTGACTCATTCAGTTATTCATTCAGACATGCTGTAAATGCCTATACGTAAGAGATTCTTTATACCCCCACAAGCTTCTGTGATTTTGAGCAGGTCCTTTAGCCATTTTAGGCTCAAATTTTCTCACATATAAAAAGATAAATGTCTTACTCACCTTACTATAGATTTATAGTGATAAGGCTCAAAGGATATCATAGATATAACTCTATTTGAGAATAGCCAAGTACTAGACAAAAGACAGAGGTCACTAGTAAAGATTAAAGATCTATGGCTAAAGTGCTTAATGATCTGCCTAAGGCCACCACACCCAAACAGGTACTTGATTTTTTTCATTCAAAAAGCCCGACTTTTTTTTTTTATACGACACTCCCCCCTCATTTCCACTAGCAACCCTCTAAACCAGCACTGTTCAATGAACTTCCTGCAATGATGGAAATGTTCTGTATCTGTACTCTCCAATATGGCTATTAAGCACCTGAAATATGGCTAATGTGATTGAGGAACCGAATTTTGTTTAATTGTAATTAATTTAAATTAGCCATATATGGCTAGTGGCTATGGTACTGGACAGCTTAGGTCTAATCAGTAATCTGACAGACCAACATTAGCTCCCTGGCCTAAGAAATAGAAAATTAACAGCTTTTCCTAGAAAAGAAAGGTATTAAAAAACCTGAATGACTACTTCAAGAAGAGTTGGTCTATTTGTGGCCACGTTCTTAGTTGGAAGTTTTACCCAAAAGACTCAATCCTTGGAGGAAGAAAGGTTTCCAGGAACCACTTCAATTTTATGAGACAGAAATGATATACTGGAGTCGCTCTTGAGAATCTGTCGGAAAAGAACTTAGGATTCTGGGAAGATGGAGTTGTAGCAGTAAACAGAGGACAGATCTGTGTATTATAAACCCACTCACATCTCATCCTCACTCTACAAATGATGAAGTATTTGGTTAAGGTATAATGAAAAAAAGAGCACTGCTTAAGTCAGGAGACCTGGTTCCAAGGCTCAACTCTAACCATGTGATCTCAGACAAGTCTATCCCACACCCAGAATTTCAATTGTTCCTCTCCTGAGAGGAAAAGGCTGAAATCAGTAGCTCTTAAATTTGGAGGAGGCGAGAATATCCTTGAGAAATGTTGTAAAAGCTAAAAACCCTCCCCTAGAAAATGCAGACAAGTGACATGTCCCCTATAATTTCAAAAATATCCTCCAGTTAAAAACACACCATCTCTAAGGTTCTTTCTTGCTCTTTGTCATCTCTAGTGATTTCTCTTCCCATTAAAACAAATAAACCCTGCATTCTGCCACAGTGAACCCAAGAAGAGAACACAACCCACAACTTGGTTAGGTAAGTAATAGGCCAGTGCCTTCATAGGGTAAGGGCAGCTAGAATTCAAATCAAGACTATGCGGGTGCTATGCTTTTTTTGCCCTTAATAATTGACTTCTCAGCCCTTGAGAGTCTTGCAGAGAAGCTGTAACTGCAGGACAGCATCTGTAAAGAATGACATGTAGGGTTTTAGCACCCAGAGCAAAACAATTTAGTAAGCAGACCCATTATAATCACCTTGGGGTGGGGGCAGGAAAAGACTACCCTGGTTTTTGCTTGTCTGACTATCCCATTTTAAGCCTGAGTCCAAGATTATTTTCAGACCCTAGGCCTCAGTACAGCAATGCCAAAAAAAAAAAAAAAAAAAAGCAGAATATAAAGGTTAAAACCAAGGGCTGTGGAAAGCAAAAAAATCAGGACTAAATTACACATTTTTATAGCACCCGCACAGAGCTCTATGACCTTGAGCAACCTACTTACTCTAAGCCTCAGTTTTCTCATCTATAAAACAGAATTAAGGGCAGAACTTGAAATCTGAGATACTTTCACTGTTCCATCAGAAGCGCCTCAAGCCCTCATGCATTGGCCTTTGACGGTTCGGCTAGGGGTCAAAGCTTGCCTTTGGGCTAGTTCTTTTCTATCTCGGTCTCACTGTCCCAAACGTACTGAATGCGGGAGCTGAAGTCTAAGGCTTAGTGGTCCTACTTTGTAGAAGGGACATCAGGGCTCAGAGAGCCGCAGCACCCAGCTCGAGGTCGCCCAGCATTTCCGCGGCACGGGGCAGCGAGGCGCTCGAGGGCGGGACTTACCCGGAGGAGCGTGCAAGCCGCGCGGCTCACATTCCCGGAGGCGACCGGCCCGGGGGCTCGACGAGGGGGCTGGCCGGCGCACTCGCGCTCCCCGCTGTCGGCGAGAGGCGGCTCCAGTCGTGACAGCGGCAACAAGGAAGTGGAGGCGAGGGCTCGCGCGCGCATCCCGGGGGCTGGAGGAGCCCCGGCCCCGCGGCCCCGCCCGGCGACACACGGCGCGGAGTCGCGACAGCTCCTCTCGCTCCCCCTTCCCGGAGTCACGATATAAGGTCGTGGAAAGCGAGTATGGGAGCACAGATTCGCTCCGCAGGCTCTTCACCGACGCCTGCCGAGGGCCCCGGGGGTCAAGCCCCGGGGAGCCCGAAGAAGACAACAGGGACACGGGCGTCGCCGCAGCACCGGTTCGGCGGCGGCAGCAGCAGCAGCACACCTCAGATCGCCAGGGAGACCCTTCCCGGCAGCCCTCGCGGCGCACCGGAAGCGGCCGGCTGCGCGTGACTGCGTGCGTCCTTTTGCGCATGCGCAACAGCCCAGCCCTAGTCGAGGGGCGGGCCCATAGGAACTGCTTAGACGCTTAGAGGGGCTGAGAAGGCGGACGGACTGTTTCCGGCTAGAGGTTCCGGGAGGAGGAGGAAGCTGCGGCCGCCCGCTGTGGGACGCCCGGGCCGCTTAGCCCTGGGGCATTTCCGTAGGGCGCTCAGGTAACTGGGGCGGGGCTGTGCCGAGCGTGAGAGATCGAGGCCCCGCCTCACCTCTCAAAGCCAGGTCGGGCCCTGGGGAGCCCCAGCACCACCCTGTCAGCACAGTGTTCAAGGCCTGACTCTAACCCTGCCCAGCCTGTCCCCGCTCGATCAGCGCAGGGTTCTTCTTGGTGCCGCATCAAGCCGTCCTCCTCACCCAATCCGTCCTTCCCGCGGTCCCACACACAGTTAGGGTAGTGAGTTCTGGAGTGATTCAACCTGAGCCGGATGACCCAAGTGGAGAAGCTCTGGAATCGGAAAAGAATAGTACGCTTTTTCCCCGCCAGTGTCACAGATTGTTCCACATTTGTACAAATCTTGCACGACTCTCACTATCTTGCAAATATAGTTCCCATCTGCATACTTTTCTCTGTGTACCGCTGTCACCAACCTCGTAGTCACCCAGTATCTCCTCCTGGACTGATGGGAGTTTCTTCCCACCTCCCCTCTTGTCGCTCTGCAGTCATTTCTCCACACAACAGGCAGATTGATCTTTTTGCACTTAACTGATTAAGTCACTCCCTGCTTAAAACCTTCTAGTGTCTTTTCATTCACTTAGAATAAAATTCAAACTTAGCCTGGCCTACAAGACTTTGGCTTGGCTCTTCATTCTCTTTCCACGTCACCTGTCAATACTGGTAGTTCCCAGAACAAGGTATATATACTACTCTATAGTATTCAGAACATTGGCTTTGTGCTGAGACTCCTTGAATTTGAATCCAAGTCCTGCCATGTGTAAGCTGTATTAAGCATGTAAAGGAACAAATTAAGTTTATGAAATAGATCTTCAGTAATTGGTTTCCATCTCAATTGGTTCTCATCTTACTAAATGGCACAACCGTACATTGGATTGCTCACTGCTCCAGCCAGAAATCTGGGAGTTATCCTTAACTCCTCTTGCACCTGACATCCAGTCCATCAGCAAGATCTGCAAAAATATAGCCCAAACTGGCTACTTCTTACCATATCCACTGTAATGCTAATCCAAGCCACCATTATCTCACATCTGGACTCCTGCAGCAGCCTCCTAACTAGTCTCCTGCTATTTCTCTGACACCCTTCAATTCCATTCTTTACATAGCAGTCATCTTTCTCCTCGATTAAAATCCTTCAGTAGCTTCCCTTTGCATTCAAATTAACATATCCCAACTGTCCATGGCCTACAAGGCTAGCTTACTTTTATCTTCAGATTTAGGGCCCCCTCTTAGGAAAAATGGATTTTACCCATTAGGTTCTCCACTTTGCAACCAAAGGACTCTTTCTGAAGTGCAAATCTGATCACATCATTCAAATAAACAGACCTCTATGTCCCCTTATTGTCCCAGGATCAAGCTAAAATTTCTGTGATTTGGCTCTTGTTTTCTTCTCAAAAGACTTTTTTCGTGACCATACCATCTTGCTTTCTATAGTACTTTATTGCTTTTGCACATATTTCCTTCTATCTCATGAATTTGTAGTTGTTTGTACTTTAAGGCCCAACATCAATATTGTTTCCTCTTTGAAGTGCACTGCCCTTTCATGTCCCATCTGGTTGATCATCGCCACATCTATATTCTAGTTCACAGTACTCTGTAACCTCTTTTATAGTTTTAATACACTCTAGTCTTCCCTGATAGGCTTTTTTTTTCCTTGATAGGCTTCTGAATGGTGCACACTATGCTTCACCCATCTCTGGATGGCTGACATTGAGCACAGTGCTTAGCACATAGAAGGTGCCAAGAATGGATAGATAAATGTGTGGAGGTGGTGGTAGTAGTCAGCCTTTGCAAAGGGGTAGTCACAGCATAAGGTCACAGCAGCTTCTCTTGTCCTGTGAGGACTCTCATGATAAAGTGTCTTCACAGGCAGTTACCAAAACTGCTATAGCTGATCATGTTTATCTCCTTTATAGTTATATCACACATTGTAATTATCTTACTTATCTATTCTCTTTTTGTTCATCTTCCTCCACCATATTGTGTATTTCATAAGGGCAGGGACCTTGACTGCATTGTTCATCACTGTATTCTTACCACTTGACGCCTATGAACACCAAATGAATGTGTGACTACCAGAAACATATTCCCACAATGAAATCCTTCCAAGGCAAATAGTGATACATCTTTAAAGATCTCATTTTGGTGGAATATCCAGCAGGACTATGGAGTTGCAGAAATGGCACTAATTCTGAGTCAAGAAATCTGAGCTGTATGAACTTGGGTAGGCCCCTTCTCTGAGCCTTAGTTTCTATTGTAAAATGAAGCAGATAATAATCCCTTGAATTTATACAGTGCACTGCTATTTGCAGACCCCTTACCATTTATTTTTTCCATCTATTCCCACAGTAGACAGAATAGACATTATTTTTACAGATGCTCAGAAAGTTTAAGTGAACTAGATTCTCTGTAAGGTCTCTTCATTTTCAAACATTCTATGAGTCTGTAAAAGTAATCTGTATAAAAAGTCAGTAGTATGAATCCTATTTACTCTTGACTTTGGCCTTATATTATCATTTCATAGTAGGATTTTGAAAAATCTGACCCATCTTTTAGGGGGAAATCCATTTTCTCTGGTTCCTGACAGGTACTCCACATTCTGTCTCCTCAGTTTTCTACACTTCTTGCAAAACAAGCCGAGAGGAGGAATAAACTCAGCCCTGGTAATTGTAGCCCAGCATTCATTCTGTGAATATGGCAAACAAGGGGAACAAGAAGCGTCGACAGTTCTCCCTGGAAGAGAAAATGAAGGTGGTGGAAGCTGTAGACTCAGGAAAGAGGAAAGGTGACGTGGCCAAAGAATTCGGTATCACCCCTTCTACCTTGTCTACGTTCTTAAAGGATCGCACCAAATTTGAAGAGAAGGTACGGGAGGCCTCTGTAGGACCCCAGCGGAAAAGGATGAGGAACGCTCTCTATGACGACATTGATAAGGCTGTTTTTGCTTGGTTTCAAGAAATCCATGCCAAAAACATTCTTGTGACTGGTTCTGTCATTCGGAAAAAAGCACTAAACTTGGCCAACATGCTTGGCTATGACAATTTTCAAGCAAGTGTGGGCTGGCTGAACAGATTTAGGGATCGCCACGGAATTGCTTTGAAAGCAGTCTGTAGAGAAGATAGCGACAGATTAATGAATGGTCTGGGAATAGATAAGGTTAATGAGTGGCACGCAGGGGAAATTATAAAACTGATTGCTGACTACAGCCCAGATGATATCTTTAATGCTGACGAGACAGGAGTGTTTTTCCAATTGCTTCCCCAGCACACGCTTGCTGCTAAAGGGGACCATTGTAGAGGGGGCAAGAAAGCAAAGCAGCGGTTGACAGCACTCTTTTGTTGCAATGCTTCAGGGACTGAAAAAATGAGACCATTGATTGTTGGTAGGTCAGCCAACCCACACTGTCTCAAGAACGTCCATTCCCTCCCTTGTGATTACCGAGCCAACCAGTGGGCATGGATGACGCAGGATCTGTTTAACGAGTGGCTGATGCAAGTGGATGCCAGGATGAAGCGGGCGGAACGCCGCATCCTCCTGCTGATCGACAACTGCTCCGCTCACAACATGCTGCCACGCTTGGAAAGGATCCAGGTGGGGTACCTGCCCTCTAACTGCACTGCCGTCCTGCAGCCCCTGAATCTCGGCATAATTCACACCATGAAAGTGCGGTACCGAAGCCACCTCCTGAAACAGATCCTCCTCAAGCTCCACAGCAGTGAGGGCCAAGGAAAAGTGGACATCAGGCAGGCCATCGACATGATTGCAGCAGCATGGTGGTCAATCAAGCGGTCCACAGTGGTGAGATGCTGGCAGAAGGCGGGCATCATCCCTATGGAACTGACAGATTCTGACACAGAAGCAGCAGCCAGTGAACCAGAGGTAGCCATTGAAAAGTTGTGGCACTCTGTGGCCCTTGCCACCTGCATCCCCAACGAAATAAATTTCCAGGACTTTGTCACTGCAGATGATGATCTCATCATCGCTCAAGAGCTGATAGACACAGAGGTCATCCAGGGCATGGAGGCTGCAGAAAACAGAGATGAAGCTGGAAGTGAAGAGGAGGGGGAGGCATCTTTACCACAGCAGCCAAAAATCACCATCACGGAGGCCATCTCAAGTGTACAAAAACTTAGACAGTTCCTTTCCACTTGCGTAGGCGTTCCTGATGCCGTTTTTGGACAGCTAAATGGCATAGATGAATATTTAATGAGGAAAGTGACACAAACTCTTGTTGACTCCAAAATTACAGATTTCTTCCAAACAAAATAACGTAGGCATTAACTGCCTCTTTTAATTTAGAAAAATGTAGTTTACAAGAATAAAGTTTTTAGATAGGATATTGAACTTAAATTTTAAGCAATATTATAATGACAACATTCCAGTCCTCTGAAATAATCAGGAAACTTCCTTGAATAGAATTTGGAAGTGAAATTTGACTAATATGTGTGTTATCTTTTGATTAATCAAATGGTTTTCAAAGTTGTCTGCACCTTGGGATCTCTTAAGGATCTTTAAATAAATTTCTAAAGCCTAGGCTTTATCCCAGACCAATTAAAATCACAATCTACGGTGATGGGTCACAGGCATTAGTAGTTTGTGAAACTGCCCAGGTCATTCCAATGTGCAAAAAAGTTTGGGAATTACTGGTTTGGCCACAGGAAAATCAAGCACACTGTGGGCCTGGAGCCAACTTCTTCCCGGTAAGTCTAGCTCAGTGGTTTCCAAATGTTAGCTCACTTCAGAATCACTTGGAAGGCTTGCTAAAAACCCAGATTGCTGGGCTCCACCTCCAGTTTTCTGATTCAGTGGGTCTTAGGTGGGGCCCCAAAATTTGCATTTCTAACAAGTTCCCAGGTCATGCTGACTCTAATGTGGTCCAGGATCCTTACTTTGAGAACTACTGGTCTAGCTGGATCCTAGTACTTCTCTCTTCAGCCAGCCATCTGAATACTCCCACTCACTAGCAAAAAAGAAAAGAAAGGAAAAAGAAAAAAAGAAAAGAGAGCATTAGCAGTTCTTATTCCAGATCTGTTAACTCCTTTCTACTGATTTGGGAACTCTAGAATCTTCTTAGCTTTTCTCTTGAATGCCGTCACTACCAGCTAGCCAAGTAGTGAGTAGAGGTACATCTGTCTGTGCCCAAAGAATTAACAGGAACCACCTAGGGTATGAACACATCTTGTAATGCTTATTAATCAGAGGGAGCTGGGGCACAGGGGAATATGGGGAGCACTAAAAAGGAGATATGATACAACATGGGGGCCGTGTATATCAGAGAATCCTGGGAGAGAACATAGAGCCCAGTGTACCTCTCACTTTCCAGAAGAGGTGAGAGGGAAGTCTACGGGAGAGAGGACATGTGTGACAGGATTTGGAACGTTCCCTATTTGGATGATTCCACTTGTGGATAATCCAGCCTGGGCTTTGTGATTAACATGAAGGTACACTATTTGCCTTTGCTAAAATTACTTTACCTTTATTCCTTTATGTTTGTTCTGCAGAGACATCTGCTAGAGCGAGCTGATTTTAAGTTATTTAGAACTAAATAAATTTATAATCAGATTTATATTGAAGTTTTTCTCCTATAAAGAAGGCATTTTTAATATCCTTTATAACCCTAGTATCTGTTCCTAATATGCGAGATAAGTGTCCGTTTCATTTACATACACTACCTGTCAATGTTGTAGTGTAGTCCCCTCACCCCCACACGGGTTAATTTTGTGGTTATTTCAGAAACCCATAGCAATTCAGTTATTTTTCTTTCTATAATCATTTAACTGAAACCCATATAAAACAGATGAATCATAGATTGCTTCCGTGTTGAACAAAACAACAATCAAAAAACAAAACAAAAACCCAACGGATGTTTAAATAGATTTTTAAAATCTTATTTTATATCTTTTTCTTCTAACAAACTAGTATAATTTGAACCAAAAGTACTATACATATTTTAAATCCTTAACATGTAGGAGAGGAAAACTGTCTTCTGGCTAAGTCCTGTGGTTCCACACATTGTCAGCACCATTACTGCTGTCATTTTGTGTCAGAATTACTAACACAATTTTTAATTCCTTTATCCACCTTTCTTCCCCTGAAGTCCATTTGGCACATATTGTTAGATCTATTGACATCATGCCATTTCTTCTGCCCAAGTGTCTGTGATGTCTTCCAAACGCCTAAAAAAATAAAAGACTGGATTATTCAGTTGAGTTTTAGCACCCTCTAGAGTTGGTTACAACCTGCATTTCCAGCCCGCTTGCTCAGTATAATCCAGTGTGTGCACCGCCCCTGGATGAGCCGTTTCCTTTCACTCTGTCCCCGTGTGTGCTAGCGTGTCTTTACCCGAATACCTCGCCCTGCTCTCCGCCAAGGTAGGCCCTGTATATAAGGCCTTGCAGGAACTAACCAGAGTCCTCTTTTTCCCAGCCTTTTTTTTTTTAAAGACTTCAGCACCTGTTCCTCCCTTCTCTCAAATCTTTAGCACTTTTTATCTCTACCATTTAAGCACTTACATTTTTATCAGTGTTCTGCAGCTCTTTGACTAGACTGTAAGCTCCATGGGAGCAAGGACCTTTGTAACCTTAATGGTGCCTAGCACTGTGCTGGGCACATCATAGGCACTTCAATAAACAGCTGTATATAAATTGATGTATATGTTAATGTGTCAATGCCAGCTTTCTTTAAGGCTGTAGGAAGCATTAATTCTACTGGAAAATGACTTGAAGATAGGGTAGGGCTGTCCTCTGTAAAAGAATTTTCAAATTTTTCCATGAACATCATTGCCTAAACTAGTACTCCAGTCCAGGTTATCTATCATCTGTTCTTAGATTATGAGGAATTCCAATATATGAAGCCTATTTCCTTCCACATAAAGTCATTGTAGGATTTACACACACAAAACTTTGGTATGAAAGGCTTCATTCAAGTGCCTTATACATAGTACTATTCAGTAAATATGTGCTTAAATTTGCTTTAAAAAAGAAGTAATCTCACATTCTTGACTCATTTAATGTATCATAATGAATTAGATCCTTATAGATGGAAATCATATCCAAAAAAGAGAGCTTTTGCAGTCTGGTTTACATTGGCTCAACAAACCTTCGATTCTGTTGGGACATTAGGGTTTTGTTTTTATTTTGTTTTTTTTTAAGCTAAAAAAAGATACTATCCATTCTGAGTCGTCTGTCTTCATCAGGCCCGCTATAGTTTCTCTCTGATTCTCTGGTCCCTCTTGCCCCACTTGAGGATTTAGTTTGCCCCAGCTGACCAATCCACTCTGTAGGCCAACATTCCAGAACCAGGTACTTACCCCATTGAGCTTTACCTGAATGCCTTGCCCTGCTCTCCACAAGGTGTGGAGAAGATAAAAAGGTATATATAACACAGACTAAGTTCTATAAATGCTACGTCATTAGCACTCATCCCTATTTGAAACCGTACAGGTACTATCCAGAGGCAGGGACCTCCTTTACCAGACCTTCCTTTCACTAACAGATCTTGGGGTTTAGTGTTCCTCAGCCACCAAGACTGATCATTAGATAAAACTCAAGTTTTCTTTGCCCTGTTCTTAAGAATGGCTCTTTGATTTGAAAGGGAGGAAGCTAAGAATTGTTGCCTATTACTTGCCAAACACCATTTTGCTCCTTATCATTTAATCTTGCCAATAAATTGTAATGCAAAAGGACAAATAGGCTCAAGCAATGTATTCTAAAATTGCATACCTATTAACTGTTACGCTACCAGAGGTCATACTTCCTTGAGGTGAAATGTGGTAGCATATTCTGGCCACCAGAGGGCAGAGAGAGATTACACAATAGAGACAGTTGGGCCAACCCAAGAACCCTTAGAAGCAGCCATGTTTAGTTTCTCTGACATGGTAGAAACTGAAAAGGAAGACAAGGAAAGAAAAGACATAGGAAGTGAGACTGTTCAGGCAACTAACTTAGAAATAACTGTGCCTTGGACCACCTAATCCAACCCCCTTATACACCTATCCCTTTACCA
The DNA here is from genome assembly GCA_028646535.1 of Procyon lotor. Taxonomy (NCBI): domain Eukaryota; kingdom Metazoa; phylum Chordata; class Mammalia; order Carnivora; family Procyonidae; genus Procyon; species Procyon lotor. The sequence continues at coordinate 34,082,063 of CM053607.1, read as the reverse complement.
GGGACTTTTTCCAACCTAGTGATAGCCACAGGCTATGTAATTGACCCAAGACAGATAGACATGCTCTGTAAATGAACCAGTTTTAGAGAAATAACTATCCACCAAACATATCCATGCTTGGGCCTTATACCCATTGCTGGCCATAGAGGCTCTAAGGATGAAATACACAGCCCTATCATCAAGGAGTCCAGTTAGCAGATGAGTTAGAGAAGAAAAAATAATAGAGTGGTAAATACCATTTTAGAGAATATGCAGAGGTGAGGTCCAAAGAAGACTCTGCATAAGAGAAGAATTCAATAGGAACTGTTGCCAGGAGCAAGGGACTTTGAGTAAGAAGTTTTTGGAAAGAGTGGACAAAGGCAATCCTAAGGGGGAAATACACAGCCATCCAAGCCTCACTCAAAAAAGTTGAAAAATCTCAAATACACCAGCTCTCTTTACACCTTAAAAAACTGGAAAATCAACAACAAATTAAGCCAACCCCGTGCACAAGAAGGGAAATAATCAAGATTAGAGCAGAGATCGATGAGTTAGAAACTAGAGAAACAGTAGAACACATCCGTGAATCCAGAAGTTGTTTTTTTGAAAGAATCAATAAGATTGATAAGACACTGGCCAAACTAATCCAAAAGAAAAGAGAGGACCCTAATTAATAAAATTATGAATGAAAGAGGAAAGATCACGACTAATCCAAAGGAAATAGAAACAATCATCAAAAATTATTATCAACAGCTATATGCCAATAAGTTAAACAACCTGGAAGAAATGGATGCATTCCTGGAAACCTATGATCTTTCAAGACTGAAACAGGAAGAAATTGACAACCTGAATAGACGAATATCTAATAATGAGATTGAAGCAGTGATCAAAAGCCTCCCAAAAAACAAGAGTCCAGGACCTGACAGATTCCCTGGGGAACTCTACCAAACATTCAAGGAAACATTCAAAGAAATAATACCTATTCTCCTGTAACTGTGTCAAAAAATAGAAACAGAAGGAAAACTTCCTGACTCTTTCTATGAAGCCAGCATTACCCTGATCCTCAAACCAGGCAAAGACCCCATCAAAAAGGAGAATTTCAGACCAATATCCTTGATGAATATGGATGCCAAGATCCTCAACAAGATCCTAGCTAATAGGATCCAACAGCACATTAAAAAGATTATTCATCATGACCAGGTGGGATTTATCCCTGGGATGCAAGGGTGGTTCAGCATTCGCAAATCAATCCATGTCATAGAACAAATCAATAAAAAATGAGAGAAGAACCACATGGTCCTCTCAATTGATGCATAAAAAGCATTTGACAAAATTCAGCATCTGTTCCTGATTAAAACTCTTCAAAGTATAGGGACGGAAGGAACATCCTCAACATTATAAAGTCTATCTATGAAAAGCCCACAGCAAGTATCATTCTCAATGGGGAAAAGCTGACAGCCTTCCCTTTGAGATCAGGAACACCACAAGGATGCCCACTCTCACCACTCTGTTCAACATAGT
>CM053607.1:34003133-34080063 GCA_028646535.1 Procyon lotor | reverse complement strand
CAGCGGAGAGAGCCAATTATCTTATGGTCTCACTTACGTGTGGAGCATAAGGAAAAACATGGAGGGCATCGTGAGAAGGAAGGAAAGGGTGAATGGGAGGAAATCAGAGGGGGAGATGAACCATGAGAGACTGTGGACTCTGAGCAACAAACTGAGGGTTTTGGAGGGGAAGGGGTGGGGGTTGGGTAAGCCTGGTGGTGGGTATTGAGGAGGGCACGTATTGCATGGAGCACTGGGTGTGGTGCATGAACAATTAATCTTGTAACACTGAAAAAATAAACATATTTGGGGGGAAAACGTATTTGGAAAGAGTAGAAAAAGTTATGCATATGGGGCTGGGAAGCTACTGGCAGAAAGAACAGCTTATATAAAGGCCTGGGGCATTTTTACATGGCCCATTTGGGATCACCTAAGGTCAGAGGTTTGTTGGTCAAGCCAAAGAATGTGTGACAGGACAAGATGTTGAAGATGTAAACAAGGGCAAAGTTTTTTTGTTTTGTTTTTGTTTCTTTGTTTTTAAGATTTTATTCATTTATTTATTTGACAGAGAAGACACAGAGAGAGAGAGGGAACACAAGCAGGCAGAGTGGCAGAGGGAGAAGCAGGCTTCTCACCATGGAACAGGGATCCCAATATGGGGGCTCAATCCCAGGACCCTGAGATCATGACCGAGCCAAAGGCAGACAGCTAAGACTGAGCCACGCAGGTGCCCCAAGGGCAAAACTTTTAAGGTCTTATTTTGACTATAGCATTGATTCTGAATTTACTCTGAAAACACTGGAGAACCACTTAGAAGTAACAAAGGTCTTTTTTTTTTTTAAGAAAATAATTGGTAAAAAAAAAAAGAAAATAATTGGTAAGTAGTGTGGAGGCTGAGTTGTAGAGAAACAGATTAACTAGGTAGGCTGTAGTGTAGTCCTGAAGATAAATGAACATTGAGGGCAAGAAAGAAATGTTGGATTTGAGACTCTTATCAGGTAGATGGATTTGAAGAGGAATATTCTAAAACTTTCTAAGTTTCTGGATTGAGTTGCTGAGCCATGCCATGATCAAGACAGGTCAACAGGGGAAGAGAAGTTGAGTTTGTGTTCTATGTGAGGTGCCTCTGGGCATCCAGCTGTTACTGGACAGCTCTGGATTTATGTATAGACAGATAGGCTGGCCAGTGTTCTAGAAAGGCTAGAAATCATGTTTGGCTGCCATCAGCACGCAGAGAACAAATCAACTGAAGCCATGGCTGTAGTCATCTGGAGAGAGCTTATAATGCAAAGTATTCATGACCTGGGGGTCCATGAGCCAGCTTCTTTATAAATCATGTGTATGTAATACATAGACATGTGTTATTTCTCCAAGAAAAGCCATACTTTCATCAGGCTCATTCAGATCTGAAAATTGAAGGCTTAAGCAATGATGCTAAATGAGGAGAGAAGAGGCCAAGGACACAAGCACCGAAAGGACAGATGGGGAAGCAGAGCCCTCCAAGGTAGCTGTGTGTGAGGCACCTCACAAGGCTCCGGGTCCCGCGTGCTGTGTGCATACAGGGTGAGTATGCAGGACGGTAAAATTCAAAGACCATTCAGTCCAACTTTCACTCTGCATATAAAGTGGCAGCTTTAACTTACCAATGGGGGAAAGGTGGCTCATATTCATTTACCAAAATTCAGAGTTAGGAACAGTAAAACATGAGCCAGTTTGGGGTTTTCTGATCCCAACAAGGTACAGAACAGCAGTCATGCAACATGAGAACTGGAAAGGTCCTCAAGCAATCTAGTGCTCCTCCCTCTCTTCATTGATGACAAAATTGAGTTCCCAAAGGGTTAATGTACTCACTCAGGACCACAAAGCAAAAAAAGGAAAGAAATGCATTTCTTTATGCATTATATCTTTCTGTAAGAACAGATCCTTTTGTTATAGTTGGGAAAAATTAATGACTGAATCACTTTCCAAATGTAGAGATGGTATTCCAAAGCTCACTGGTGACCTTGTGTGAGGTCACCAGCGTTTCTTAGTTTGCTCTTAAATAATTCAGACACAGAGTAATATTTTATTAGCATTAACAATTTATTAGCAGAAATAAAATGACACCTCTGGATCTCAACACATATAGGATCTTACATAACAAACAACATGAACATATCCTTCCAAAAGAAAAAGATTTGCTATTAACCAACTCCCCCCTCTCCTGCAACAAGCTGCAATCCATCAACCCATCCTCATCCCATAGGTTAAGCGTGATTTATATGGAATGGCATCAAGGCACTTGCTTTAATCAAAAAAGATACATGTGGTATAAAATATGTTCCCAAAGGTTATTAGCTGTGAATAATTGGGGGAAAAAAAGCGAAAAGACAAAAACTGAGAATTTATGTTCATTCATCTATTACCCTGGTATTGTCTCAATTTGTATATAAAATTGCAAAGGAGACCAAAAAAAGTCACATTTTATATAGATTGGTTTGTTCCCACTAATTTTTGAGAAATCACAGCAGCATCAGAACTCAAATAGTAATTTCCCAACTGATCTGAATGGAAAAGGCAAGAGTTTTTTATTCCTAGTATCTCATTATTTTAGAGATGGGGGATGAGAAAGAGGGGGAGAGAACTTCCCTGAAGTTTATTAAAGCTGCAGTTAAAAATCCTTTCTGGCTAAGACTGCTTGTCTATTTGCCAACTAAAAAGGCTTCAGTTAGAAATTTTGTCATTGGTATTTTGTAATAAAATTATAATTACTTGGTCTTTTTCAGAGCCATAATTCAAGTCTAAGAAAGGTACAAGGTTCCAGTGTAGGCTTGCAAACATTGTATTTCAAATAAAGGCATTTAATGTCCTTCATTATTCTAGTTTTCATAATTCAATTTGTCTACATTTTATATCACAAACAGAAAAATAGAATACATACAAAAAATCCACTATTTAGTATATTGTTTATTTAACTTTTCCAACTGTAACATGTTTACTTTAAAAATATTAGGTACAAAACACTTTTAAAAATAATAGTCCTTGTCAGGATAAAAATTACCTTACAAAAATAAATCTTCCCCTACTCCCATATCTAAATTCTCCTTCACTAAAGTTACTAACAATATTTAAAAAAAAAACACTAAAATGTACCTTTAACTTACAATGTTTCAATAGTATTTTACTTTGATAATAATATGCTATGATAACAAAGCAATAGGCTTATTATTTTGGCATGTTCCATTATACTTTTCATTCTTTTTTTTTTTTAGGATTTTATTTTATTATTTTGGAGAGAGCATGAGCAGGGGGAGTGGAGGAGGGGGAGGGAGAAACAGACTCTCTATTGAGCAGGCAACACAACACAGGGCTCACAGAGGACTCGATCCCAGGACCCTTAGATCATGACCTGAGCCAAAGGCAGACACTTAACTGACAGAGCCACCCTGGTGCCCCCCATTATACTTTTCATTATTGTATTAACACTTGATGATTCCAATCTTGATTATCTAATAAAATCTTAATGCAAAAGAAAAAAAAGCCAAATTAGTTCAAAGCCTAAAAGCCTTCTTGATCTACTTTCCTCCTTCTTGCCATTTTGAAACCCAGCTTCAAATTAAGGCATCCCTAGAACAGATAAAGAAAAAAGAGGGAAAAAGAGAGAAACCTCAAAGAACAGAAAAACGAAACAAAGCCTAAACCCTGCTGACCGCAGTTTTGCCATCTCACTGTGGAATCATTCCCTGAATAGACCAGGAGCACCCATGCCTCCTTGTTTGCCTCAGTTGCCTGTCTCCTATTGAGGCCTCGGTCCAGGGTCAGCTTAGCCCCTCCGTAAAGCACGTCCAAGGGCCCCGGGTGTTACCTAGGAGTGTCACTGTACAGTCCAGCTACTAGATTTAGTACCATAGTCCCAGCGCCTGGCCCAGGGCCCTAGACCCCTGCACAGGTCTCAGTAAGGATTGGAGGTGTTATCTAAATGGGTGCAGAAAGAACCTATAGCTCACCTATAGCAATATAGACAGGAAAACAACTCATTAAGAACATTAACAAAGATCACAGAGCTCAGATTTATCATTGTAACTTCCAGGCTCCATTTAAGTTTCCAAGAAATTCACTGCCTTTTTCTCACTTCTATATCAAGAGCAGGGCTAACACCCACACGTGTTCTTCAGTGACAAACTATTAAGAAAATATGCCTGCAGAGAATAACTTTTCATTAAAATATATTCATTAGCATTAGAATAGTCTAATGAACTCATCTAACATCTTTATACATGTTTAAAGATCACCATTTATCATACTGGAAATTTACCCAAATTTTGGTTTCAAAGACTACTATTGTTTAAAAGCTAAGTTGGACTATCCAAATTTGTTTTCCTTTGGTCCCACTCAAAAAAAAAAAATTATCGACTAGACATTTGTCACTTTTACCACCATCAGATGCTACAGTCACTCAGTCTCTGCTCCAGAGTAGGTCAATTGGGCCTTTGTCCCAACCCTGGGGTACCACATGTTCTTCAGTTCTTTCAGCTTTGGTGAATCTGCCCTCCCTTTCTAGAAACAGAACCCAGTTCTGACTCTGCTGTCAAATTAAGGTGTGGCTCTATTCCTCCTCTCCCTACCACTGTATGGGGCAAATCAGGGATTGGATCCTACTCAAGTGGTCCTTCTCCCTTCTCCCCCACTTGGTCAGAGAGTTTTTTTTAACAGTGTATTCCCTTCACTCCTCTTGAATGTTATCCTTACTCCTTCTGTGCATTGGTATACTCCACCCCTCTGGCTCGAAGAGTTTTAACCATCAAGAATGGATATACTATGTTTCAATTAAATGACCATTTTATTTAGAATTTTATACTTTTGTTAATAAGCACTGAGAAAATGCTTCCTTTAGACTCTAAAGTTTAGGGTAAGCAAGATATTTTTGTATCAATAAAGTATGTAAAGTATCAGCTATTGAACTGAAGTCCAAGCCTTGAGCAAGAAAAAAAAAATGGAAATAATGGTTTTTTGGTGAATTAGATTTTGGTTTCAGGTTTGATTTCTTTAAATGCTAGCAATCAACAATGTGTCAATATAGGAGGACCTCAACCCAAGCAGGGAAGTGTGATATAAATTCTAGTGAAATCTTTTTTTTTTTTTAAAGATTTTTTTATTTATTTGACAGAGAGAAACACAGTGAGAGAGGGAACACAAGCAGAGCGAATGGTAGTGGGAGAAGCAGGCTTCCCGCAGAGCAAGGAGCCTGATGCGGGGCTCGATCCCACGACCCTGGGATCATGACCTGAGCCGAAGGCAGACGCTTAACGACTGAGCCACCAGGTGCCCCGAAATCTTAAATGTTTTTACAAGTGGACGCCAAAATCAGATTCTCCAGTTTGCTCCTTTGGGTGGAAAAGGAACAAACCAGAACACAATTCAAGAATCCGCTAATTGTATAAAGCTTCAGAATTGTTTATATCCACATATGGACAGAAATGTCAGGTAAAAGTCAGACACTTTTTTTTTTTTTTTTGCTATGCTGGTGTTTGCTAAATCATAGGGTCATCTTGAACATGTACTCATTTACTCCCTCTCTCACATGGCATTAGACATCTGTAATGGTCTCCATACATACCTGGCTTGGCAGGGTAAATAAGAGGGGTTAAAAACAAACTAACCAAGACACTGCGATTTTACTATTACTATTTCTAAACTGGATAGAAAGGACATATAGTAGCTAAAAACCAACAACAGGAAAAAGCCACAAATAACAAATAGCAGTTAAAATTTCTGAAATTCTAGACTTAAGTTCTAAAAGGATGTCAAAATTTAGTACTATTAAAAAAAATTTAGTACTATTATATTTAACCATGAAGTCTATCACTTCCAAGACAGAAATCCAGCTTCTTCTTCTTCTTCTTCTTCTTTTTTTTTATTGAGAAACAGCTTTGTTTTAATAATAGAAAGGCATTTGCCATGTAAACAGATGGACAGATCTTTACCAATAGAAAAGCAACACTTGGAGTTTTTGGAGCCAACAAGAAAGCTAAATATGTTTAAAAGTGTCCCAATCCAACAGATGCCCTACACAAAGGGTTTGCTTCTCATAAATACTTAAGTTGTTTAGAATGTAGTAGCAGGTTAAAAAACAATTTGCATTTCTGTAATTATTATTTTGCTTGTGTTAAATAATGTGCCTAAATGTTTCAATCTCACATAAATTAGTCTCCTAGTCCTAACTTTGGAAAACCTGTTTTGTTTTGTTTTTTTTCTTGCCTATGAAGGTCCACATACAGACAGAATGGTAAGATTTTAATGTCAGACATTCTTGCTTTTAAAAAGAACTGTTGCTGTGGCCACAACCTGTGGCCAGCTGTCATACATGATATATACACCAAGGTTGGGGTGTATGAATGTGATGTTTCTAAATCCTCCTGCATAATAGTTTTAGGTGGCCCATAGAGTTAAAAGCTGTCGCTGTCATCCATATTTATTGTACATCATCAATAGGGTGCATGGCAGTAAGGATTAGCTTTGTTTTCACTAAAACATCTACCAATTAATTATTGATGTTCTTTTGGAAGCACTTTATCACTTCCATGCACTCTTTTCCATTGGTTACAATAAAATATTCCTGCAAGAGTAAAGATGAATAGTACCTTCTATTTGAGAAAGCCTGTCAGTCCCCAGGGACCCTTGCTAAAATGCCATGGGAAGGGGAAAAAAAATTCACTGCTAAGTAAAAAAATCTTAAGGGAAACCATCAATCATTCTTCTTCAATCCATCCTTAACAGTGGCCTCAAGCTCATTTAAAATGCTGTCTAGAATTGTGGAGTCAGCGTTCTGCCTTTTACCTGGCAAGCTTGTCGCTGGGAATCCACAGCAGTGCAAAACAGATTTCATGAGAAACACTAAATGAATGAAAGCTCCCATAGAGCTTAATGCTAGAGAAATACTCAGAAATGGGGACAGATTGAGATCACAGAAAAGACAGGGGGGATTCCTATCATTCTGGTGATTATGAAGAATAGCTCTTCACTTACATACTTACCCTAAATAAGCAGGCAAGAAGAAAAACATCAAATGTATTATGAAGAATGCTCTCATTAACATGAGGCTGGCTGGTAGGATTTCACAAGCCTGCCCAGCCACCAAACCCCTAATAAGACGGTGCCTGTGGTTCCCTGCCTTAAGGAATAGTGCTCTCCTACATAGAGCCAGAAATCCTACTGCTGTCTAGGGGGCAAAGACTGGGAACAGAGAAGTACAAGTAAGAACAAACCCTTTGCCCCAGAAGTCTCCTGACCTGCTGCTACCAGGGCCGACACAACACTGTTTCCTTGCCTCCTTTCTACTCCCTCTCCATAGAGTCACATCAAGTGGGCGCCAGCACATCCCATGTCAATGTCGGCTTTACTTCCTGGTTCTGAAGGAAGAGTCCAAATGCTTATCTTCTACAACAGCATGGTAATTGAGTTTGGGGGCTACTTTACAGTTCAATCCAATAGATAATCATGTAATTCCAAGAAAATGTCATATCTGCAAAAAAGCCCTGAAACCACAATATTTTCTTCTTCGTGATTCTGCCCAACTATAAACTCTGCCACATTTGTGTATCTACAGAGGCCATCAGCATCAAAGGAGTAACGTCTACCAAACAGGTGAAACTTTCTTTTTTTAAAAAATGTATTTATTTCAAAGAGAAACTGCAAGAGAGGGTGAGCACACAGAGGCAGAGAGAGAAGCAGGATCCCCATGGAGCAGGGAGCCTGATGTGGGGCTCGATTCCAAGACCCTGGGATGATGACCTGAGCCGAAGGCGGACGCTTAACTGACTGAACCACCCAGGCGCCCCAGGTTAAAATTTCAAGTGCAACAGTTTCCACTGCGGAACTAGAAAATGTTACATCCTTCAAACCTTAACCTATTGGCTAGACATCATTCTTCTTTCCATCTACTTTCTCAGTCAATCACTGGAAAGGCTCAGACCATTGGGAATACATACTCCTTTCTGATTCTGATATTCTGCAAAGGCCATTGCTTCATACACACTATAAAAGAGGAGGTTTTCTTCTTCCTCTTTGAAATACTCTCCGCAGGCCAGGGAATCCCTCACGGAGGGATTGCATTGAGCCAGCAGAACCCGGATGCCAATGGCTTCATAATCTCTCCGAACTTCTTTCAGTGTATGGATCCCTGCTGTATCTAAAAACTGTATTGCGCTGCAGTCAATCACTATGGTATGAAGCTCCAAGGGATCATGGGAAAGTTGCACTGAAACTTCATCCTGGATTCCACTGAGAATCACTGTTTCCTTTGTGATCTTTCTCTTGGCAGCCTTCTTCCGAGCTACCTTTACTAACACTGGGTTGAGAGTTTTTTTGTATAAAGCAGATTTAAAACATTCTTTGTTTATGTAGTAGAGAGGGGCTACAAAACGGAATATCTTTATGCCCGGCTTAGTCTGAAGATTCTTGTAAGCAGACACGGATTCAAAGATTTCAGACTCTTCCACTAAACCGAGCAATGAAGTCTTTGGCTTCTGAGTGCGGAGAATGACACAAAACATAGAAAAACAAACCCCAATGAGCAGGCCTATTTCAGTACTTATCAGTGCAGAGGACAGCATGGTAACAAACCAGATAACTGTATCCATTCTGCTAACCTTCCACATCTTGGGCAGATCCCTAAATTTAAGTAGGGCTCCCCGGAGATTTACAATGGTGATTACACCAAGGACACTTTTCTGCAGGGAGTAGAATAAAGGAGCTATCACCAGGAGGACCAACAAAAGAACCAAGGCTGTCACCACACCAGAAAGCTGAGTTTGGCAGCCTGTTGATTCTTTAACCAAGGTCTTTGCAAGAGCTGCACTGGTAGTAAAGCAGTGGAAGAAGGAAGGGATGATATTGCAAAAGCCGATGGCATACATCTCCTGATTGGCTTTGACCGTGTAGCCATGTTTCTTGGCAAACATCTCAGAAAGTGATACAGTGATAGCAAAACCAATGATCGAAATAGCTATCGCATCTACAGCCAAATTAGGCATGAGGTTCCAGTCTGGTGCTTTCGGTGGCATGAACCCCGTGGGGATAGACCCAGCAATACTGGTATTGTATTTCTCATTTAGTTTTCCAAAATGGGAGGCTAATGTGGCTGCCACAACGACAATGAGTTCAGTTGGAACTGGTGCTTTAAGCTTGGACTTGAAGTGCTCATTGAGTTCTTTGGTTGGCAAGAGAACCAGAAGGCACAAAAGGCTGGTGATGAGATCACAGAGATTGGTCTTATGGATGTTTCTGAAGATTTGTATCCAAGTAGTGATGAGTGAACCCACACCACTACTCCGAGGAAGGCTGAGCCCAAGGAGATACTTAGCCTGAGATGTAAGAATAGTGAAGGAGGCACCAGTGACAAATCCACTCAGCAAGGCATCTGAGAGGTAGACAGAAACAAAGCCCACTTGGAAGAAGCCCATCGCTACCTGGAAGGAAGGATACACAAGTGTTAAATATAAGTGGAAAAGAGCTTCTAAACCCTCTAAATAAATACCCTGGCATTGCTTTGCGTGGAGACATACCATTGGAGCCTCACAAAATGTCAGAGGTAGGGAAAAAACACAATTGTACATCAGTGCTCTTGCTTTACAAAAAGAGGGCCCAAGTTACTGACACGCAGAGGGTAAGCAACTAGCCCAAATGCTAGCCCACTGTTACTCAGCCCGGATGAGACAAGAACTTAAGATTCCTACCTTCTTCTACAACTTCTTCTTAAGCATGAAAAAAGTTCAGACCTCTTTGAAAAAGAAAAAGTTTTTGAGGATCTACAAGAAATTATAAAAACTCAAACTGGAAAAATTCTCTGAATTAAAAAACCATGTGTTTTCGTTAAATTACAAATCATTACTATAAAAGTGAGGTTTTAACTGATAAAACAAAAAACTGGATTCACATCAAAGAATCACATTTAAAATTATTATAGAATATGCTCGTTAATCTCGTGCTGAGAAACTGTTCTCATTCAGTGTATATGCGCTAATGCCAAACCGCCTCCCATACCAAATCTGCGTCCTCAAAGACAAAACTTTTTCATTGCTTTATTTTCTCCTCTTCCCCGTGACTCCTCAGAATCCTACTGAGCCCTTTCTCACTGGTGAGACATACTAATAAAAAAGAAAACACAGACCCCGCAGAGCACCACTCCTCTGCCCATCACCACTTCTCCCTCTCTTCTTCACCAGGCACCACACAAAGGTGGTGCCCACGTTGGAACCAAATGCCTATATCGGAGAAGAGGTTTAATGCTGGCACTGACTCCTAGAGGCCAAAAGACAGGGACAGGATGATAATGGTGGCTTAGCAGATTCTATGGGAGGCCCGAAGAGAATCTCACTTTCTGATCCTTTCTTCTGGCTAGTAATAAGAAACAGTGGTTCTCAATTGTTGCCCAGAAGTCCAAGAAAATTGCTATCTTTGGTGAGAGTCACTCACCAGAGCAGCACATCTAAAGGTGGGGCGAGGGGGGGGATCTATAATTTGGAACCGCCTGCCCTCGTTGCTTTGCCACCCCTCAGCCTGTTAGCCTCCTCCCAGCTTGTTCATGCTGACTCTGCTGATAAGCAACCATGTGGCATCTCAAACAAACCCAGCGTTTCTCAACATATAAAATGACGGAGGTGTCCTAGCTGGTGACCGTTTTTACAACCGAATAACCACAGTCTGGCTGACCGAAATTGCTTGGTTAAGAGGCAGCCTAAGGTTGAGAAAAGAGAAGCAGCCTTATCTTACCTGTGGAGTCAAACCAGGGCTTGAATTTTGGCTCGATCCCTCACATGTGCTGAGCATTCAGTGAATGACAGCTTTAATTATTATGATCTCTGAGACCCCGGAGAGATCTGAGATTTCATGTACAGTGACTGCTTTTGCTAGAAAGAACCACTCGGCCCACAGTTTCTTACCTGGTAAACTCCAGCCAGGAAGGTCACCGTGCTGCCGACCGCGATTGCGTAGCAGCTCCTGTCACATATCCAGTCTGACGTCTGGTTTAGCAGCGCGCTCCCGTTTGAAACCATCCCGAAATGAGAAGGTGCGTTATCGGCAGTGTCATAGCCAGCTTTCTGCAGTTCTCGGTCAACAACCTCACCTATCATAAGGCACAATATTCCAAAAATGCCCACGGAGATGTGACGGGAAGTACCCAATAGGAAATAAATGATGCTGGCAAAAAAAGAGGTGTACAGCCCATAGATAGGCTCTTGACCAGCCAACAGGGAGTAAGCAATGGACTGGGGCACTAATAAGATGCCCACGATCAAGCCAGACATCACATCCCCTAAAATGTTTTTCTTCAGATCATATTTTGGGAGCCACTGCAAAACGGGAAGGAAACCCAAAATCATATTTTTGGCTTTGGCTGGACTGCACTGGCAACTCCTCTGCAGTTTTTTAATGACCAATTGCTTGAAGTTAGTACTTGATTTCTCTTGAGGCTCCATATGGATCCTACGATAAGGTGTGCTTAGATCACTTCCTTCAAATTGCTTCAAGTTGGTACCTGAGTCCCTTTCAAGCTCCAGATGCATATTGGACAGAGAACTGTTTTGGTGGTTTTCTTCAACTGAATTCTTAGGTGACAGATCATATTGCTCTTTACTTTCCAAAGACATTTCTGGAGATAGACGCTTCAGGCTCCTACCCTGAAGAAAACACCAGAATTAATGGATTAAGTAAATTCTCAATGCTCACACATTTCAACAGTTCTATTTGTCTTTCGTGAGAGTTAAGAGGAAGTTCAGTTTGGGAGTAGGTATCAGATTCACTTTCTTTAGTTGAGCTTCATATGTCTTGACAAGGGAAAACAAACACAAAAACAAAACAGATCAAAACCAGCTAAGTCAAAGCAAATAAGTCATTAGGCATAGGACTTCCCAAAAGTATAAACCATCAAGAATTCTTCTCCATCTCTGCCTAGCTCCTCCTATAGCTTTTCCCTCCAGAAAAGGTATCAGGGTGGCCTATTTCCTCACTATCACTGTCTTCTTTCCAAGTTTTTCACTCCCAGGTATACCGCAAAACAGGATCTAGTCTCGAACCTTCACTGCTACCTGCAAGTCCCTGAAACTTCAGATGGTCCTTTTCTTGTAATAGACCATAAACTGCTTACCAGATACTTCACAAGTCAATGTCTTTGTGTTAGCTGTTTGTTTAGCTTAGAATGGCCATCAACCTCTCTGCTCATCAAGGTTCTAATCATTTTTTTATACCCAGTTAAAACGCTACCTCTTCTACAAAGCACTGACAAATCCCCTAGCCCAAATGAATCACTGTACCCTGTGTCCCATAGCATTTTGCACCTTCATAATAGTAATAATCACACTCTTGTGCTAAGTAAGAGTCTCTCCAGCTCCAGGAGGAAAGGATATCTTGTTCGCCACTGTAATTACCAACGAATGTACAATAACTCAGACAGGAGGCTTACAGCATGTTTGAATGAATCAAAGAACAAATGAACACACAACTTTATGACTATAGCCAAACAGAGATAAAATATATTAGATGGAAGATTCAGAAAATTTCCCATTTTTAAATTGACAGAAAAATACAGTGTGTTTTTAGTTTGGCTGTCTCAGATGTTATCTTTGTCTTGAGGATTACTTTACTATAAAAATAACAGTTATTAATTTTGTTTGGATGAAGGGGTTATAGCTGGTCATCTCATTTAATGAGAGTGAAATAATAGTTACTTTATGATCTTAATAAGTAGATAAAGAAGAAAAGAACAGATTTAGATGACCACTTACCCTGAGCAAGTCAATCAGATTTGTGGATACACATAGCAGTTCTGCATTCCTCAATGCAACCCGTCTAGAACACTCTTCTTATTTCCTACTCAGGCCAAGCTAGTTTGAGTACAATTTCTTATGTCCTTCTATTTTGGAACAGCTCTTAGTGATTCCTGGGTCAAAAGTCTTTTCCAAACCTAAGATATGCAAAAGAGACATGAGAAAAAAACAACAAAATCCTAATTTTGCCCAACATGGCTGCTATCTGGGAAATAAAAAGATAAAAGTTAATACTAGAAAATGCAACAGAGTGATGGAAACTAAGAAAGAATTGAATTGAAATACTAAAAGTGAGGGGCACCTGAGTGGCTCAGGCGTTAAGCGTCTGCCTTCAGCTCAGGTCATGATCCCAGCATCCTGGGATCGAGCCCCGCATCGGGCTCCCTGCTTGGCAGGAAGCCTGCTTCTCCCACTACCATTCCCTCTGCTTGTGTTCCCTCTCTCACTATGTTTCTCTCTGTCGAAATACTAAAAGTGAAAAACACAGTTAACAGATGAAGAATGAATGCCTCTGACAGGGTCATCAACATATTTGAGAGAGTCAAAAAAAGAATCCATGAAATTGAGGACAGGTCAACAGAAATTACCCAAACTGAAAAAGAAAGAAAAAAACTTAATAAAAAAAAGTCAATAACAATATTGTAAGAGAGCATCCAAGAGCTATGGGACATATTAAGCAATCTAGCTTATGTATAATTGGAATCCCAAAAGGAGAAACAAGAATGGGCACAAAAAAATATTTGAAGACATAGTAGCCAAGAATTTTCCAAAATTAAAGACAGAAACCAAACTAAAGATCCAAGAATATCAGAGAATACCAAAAACAACAAATTTAGAAACAGAAACAAAACCAAACCCCACCTACATATATCATATTCAAGCTGCTAAAAACAAAGATAAAATCCTCAAGACAAAGATAACATCTGAGACAGCCAAATTAAAACACACATTAAACACACAGGAACAAAGACAAAAATTATAGCTGACTTCTCATTTGAAACATCAGAAGAAAACAGAGTAATGCCTTTATCACAGAAAAACAGCAGTCAACAATTCTATAACCAGAGAAAATATCTTTTAAGAGACGGAGAAATAAAAACTTTCTCAAACACTAAGAGAACTTTCAGTAGACCAGTGATACTGTATTTACATATGCCAGACAGAAATATGTCTACACAATACACAACAAAGAAATAAAGTCCAGGAATGGAACACATGAAAATAAAATAAATCCATTTTTTAATTTATAATATCTTTAATTGCTCTAAAAGATAAACCTCTAAGTAACAATAGGAATGTATTTTGTTCATAGCATATGCAAAATAAGATGTATAAAACAAAATAAAATGCATAGCATCAAAAATGGGTGGAGGAATTGGGAAGTGTAAGGTCTTAAACTAGATATGAAGTGATAAATTACTTTTTTTTTTTTTTTAAAGATTTTATTTATTTATTTGTCAGAGAGAGAGAGAGAGCACACACACAAGCAGGCAGAGTGGCAGGCAGAGGCAGAGGGAGAAGCAGGCTCCCCGCTGAGCAAGGAGCCCGATGTGGGACTTGATCCCAGGACCCTGGGATCATGACATGAGCCAAAGGCAGCAGCTTAACCAACTGAGCCACCCAGGCGTCCCGAAGTGATAAATTATTATTTGAAGGCAGGCTCTGATTACAGATGTATATTGTAAACCCAGGAGTAACCACCAATTTTTTTAAAGATATAAAAAGTCAACTGTAGAGATAAAACAGGATCATAAAAAATTCTCAATCTGAAAGAAAGCAAAGAGGAAAAAAGGGACCGAAAGTAGATGGAACACAATGAGAACAGCTTGCAAGATGGTAGAATTTAAAACAAACATAAAAATAATTACAAATGTGAATGATCTAAATATGTCAATTAAAAGGTAGTTTAGATTTTAGATTAGATTTTTAAAAATCTAATTTAAAAAAATCTTTAGATTAGATTTAGTATTTTAGATTTAAAAAATAAAACCCAACTATATGCTATCTATAAGAAACCCAAGATTGGGGCGCCTGGGTGGCTCAGTGGGTTAAAGCCTCTGCCTTCAGCTCAGGTCATGATCTCAGAGTCCTGGAATTGAGCCCTACATCAGGCTCTCTGCCTGGCGGGGAGCCTGCTTCCCCCTCTCTCTGCCTGCCTCTCTGCCTACTTGTGATCTCTCTCTGTCAAATAAATAAATAAAATCTTAAAAAAAAAAAAAAAGAAAGAAAGAAACCATTTATTTATTTATTTGTTTGTTTGTTTGTTTATTTATTTATTTATTTATGAGAGCGCACTAGGGGAAGGATGAGGGAGGGGCAGATAGAGAGAGAATCTTAAGCAGGCTCCATGCCCAGCATGGAGCCTGACACAGGGCTAGATCTCATGACCCTGATATCACGACCTGAGCCAAAATCATGAGTCAGACACTTCACCAACTGAGGCACCCCAAGAAACCCACTTTAAATATAGATAGATTATAAAAGTGAAAGGACTTTTCCAATGTAGTCATTTATTTAACTTGTAAGTGACTGAGCCAGGTAACAAAATCCAGATTTTAGGACTCTAAGCATAGCTCTTTTTGAGCATGGCACTATTCTTATGACCTATCTAATTAGGTTTCTCTAACCTCAGATACTTCTAAACACGTTAGAATTCAGCTACCCTACACATCCCACTTTCACCTACCTGCTACCTAGCACTGGTAACTACAAACTTGTACCCTACTCTCCATTCGCTATACTCTTGGCCACGGTCCTTTTCATCTCTAGCTCTCAAAAATTTAGGTATTCATTCACAAACACTCCTAGAAGTGAAACTGATAACAGTCATCAGTCTGAATCTAAAAGCCATCTTTAGGCTCTTTTATCTGTCCTACTCACCTCCTAAAATACTCAACGCTATATATTTTTTCTTTTTCACACGTATTTTAAAACCCAAAGCAACATAAAACTACATTAAAACTTGTCTTAAACTAAATTGTAGGTATGACCATACAAACTAAGCTCCTTGAGAGCAAGCTCCACTCTCATTCATCTTTGTATCCTCCAGAATGTTCAGGTATATGCTTTTTAAAATAGGAACTACAACATTTGCTAAGCAAATAACTCAAGTACAGAAAAAAAAAAGTAGGATGCAAAGCAGCATTCATTTTCAAGTGGAAATAACTACTTTGGAACACATTTTTCAAATATCCCTTTTTGCACAAAAATCCTCTCATTTCCCCAAGACAATTACTGCTTTCAATTATAGTATTCATCAATTGCTTCATGAAAATTAAGAAATGACAGTGTTTATCCTGGGAATAGAGCCTACAGCCAGACAACCATTTTAAGGAGGCTGAAATACAAACTATACATTCCATGAAGTTCAACAAAACATGATTCTACTGTATCATCCAGGCTAGTTTCTCCCTTTATTGACACTGATAATTGAGAGTGAGAAGAGGAAAGATTCAAGAGGAAAACATTCGAACTTTCCACATTACTTTGCAGGAATGAGAAGGAAAAAAAAAAACCTAAAGATTTGAAAAGTACATTTACATACGCATATGTTAAACAACAGTAGTTCGGCCAACACAAAAAGGAAAAACATTTTTGTACTTTCTTCTTCAACTGCATACACACAGCTGTGACTACCGAGAAGGCGGTCTGATCCAGATGAGGAACCAGCAGCCTTGGCACGATTCCCATGTGAGTTACCAAAAGGTTAGAGCGCGGGACTAGAAGAAAGCTTACATCTCTTCTGTATACGCCCACCCGACAGTGGTCAGCCAACTTCCTTCCTTCCTTCCTTTTGGATATAAGCAAAACAATAAGCAAAACAATGTCTACTTTTTGTAATTATGGCATAGAGTTTTAACTAACAATGCTTATATAATAGTTGTGCAATTTGTGAAACTGAAATGCCTCTTCAGCAGACGGCAACTGTTTTCAGAGCAGAATGGTAAAGTCAGCCTCTGGAACAAAATGGTTCCACACTCGTGTTCTGTCTGACCCATCTGCACGTGCCACAACTCGCTGCTACGTTAAACCCAAGCCACCAACTACCATGATCACAGCATTCACAGCATCTGCGTGGGGGGGGGGGGGGGGCGGATCTCCAAAAGCTGGAAGAGTTTAGAAAGGCTTCAAGGGAAGAACCTGTCTCATGTCTCACCTGGGCTCTAAAGTCTGGGTCAGAGTTGAAGGAATAAGACAGGACTTGGAAAACGTATGAGGGAGAAGAAAACTCAGATAGCTCTGAGGTTGGTAGGAAAGAATCACAAATTAGAATGTTTTCAGCACGGGATGCACATGGGAAATTGGTTTCAGAGGAAGCTGCAAAGGTACCTGGGGGAGACTGCGGAGGATCCTGCATGCCAGCTTCAAAAAGGTAGACTTTGATCTGCAGGCAGTACAGACTCCCTGAAGGTTTCCAAGAAGGGTTTAAAATATATCACTCATTTGAAAAATAATTATATGTTATCTTATTACATCTTCTGTTGTGCTAGTACTTTATTCTTTTCCTACTAAGCAATTAATATTTTACTTCTTTTGCCTTTTATGAATAAAGAGATAGCTTAAGATTGCTTTAGAGAAAACTAACCCATAAACAGGTACAACTAAGATGGAGTCTCCATTTACACTGTGCCATCCGATCCTCCAACTCACTGTTGCCAGACAGATCCAGGGAAGATCATAGCTTCCATGCCCATCTCCAACCTTCCACAGGTACCTGCAGCCAGGATGGCTCGAGCCTAGGCAACTGTTCCAGGCCCTTGCCCTGGCTGAGAGCCAACACTGTGAGAGGGCAGGCCTCCTGGAGGAAAAGGAAGGACTGTTCCACATCAGATGAAAATTCGGACCCATCTTTGTTCTGTGGGTTTGCAACCTTTGCTTATTCTACGAATGTTCATTAGTGCCAACAAGCCTTCCAAGGCTGGATTGGTTAACTTTGGGAGCTCCTAGAGACCGGGTACTGGTCTGCATTATATCATAAATATTTACTAAACGCCTACTATGAGCTAATCACTGTGCTAGACACAATACATCAGAACCTAGACCCCAAACCAAGGGGTCAATCTTTCTTTTCCCTACCCTACTCATCCTAGATATGATTCATCAGTAAGTCCTGTCTGCTCTATCTCAGATAGGATATCCATCTTCTCCCTACTGCCCAAAATACCTGGAATCTAACCACTTTTCACTCCCCTCCACCATCACATCTTATCTGGGCTACTCTAGCCCCTGAAATCTGACTCCTGCCTACCTCTCTACCTTCATTTCCTACAGCCCTTCTTGCTGTTCCTGGAACATGCCAAGTTGATTCCCTTTCCAGGGTCTTCGCACATGCTCAAGTTCTCTTTGCATGGAATAATCACCTCCAGATCTTTGCAGGCTTTTTCTCATCCTTCAGGGCTCAGCTGATGTATCATCTCCTTAGAGAGACCCTCCTTGATCATTCCAAATAAAAAAATACTCCACCCCATCATTCTCTAAACTCTTACCTGACTTTTTTTCTTCATAGCACTTTCACAGTGACTTTGAATTTATATTATGTATTTATACACTAAAGAAACAATTACAGTCTTTCTCACACATACTGTATCCCCAGTACCAAAAACAATGCTTAGCACATAATAAATCAATAAGTTCTTGCAAAATGAATAAGAAACTCAAATTTCTACCCACAATCAAAGGGTCAAGACAATGATAAAAAGATAAGCTATAACAATCTAAGTGCCATCAACAGAGGTCTGGGATATTCTGAGAGTGGAGCATAGGGTGCAGGCCAATGTGGAGAAGTTGCAAATAAGAAAGAAAGGAAACTCGGGCCAATGAAAGGTACTAGTATAATCCAAGATCCAGGAAAAAGTCACCCAGAATGCCAGATTCCTGGGGTGAAGCTGCAGGAGATTAAGGCTAGAGTGAAAGATTAGTTTCTTATTTGATTCCCAAAAGCCTGGACTTCATCCCATACGCTACGGCTGACAAAGCCATAAACTCCAAGGCAGGGCAGGGGTGGAAGAGGTTTGACAATTCAGTGGTACAACCAGACAAGAGAGAAGAAAGGAGAAGGACAAATCTAAGACGAATCGTGAGGTGGACCACACAAAAGGAAGAATGATGTCTAGGAACATGGAGGAGGAAATGGAAAGAAAGGAGACAACAAAAAGTTTGACTTTAGGGGCGCCTGGGTGGCTCAGTCGTTAAGCGTCTGCCTTCGGCCCGGGTCAGATCCCAGGGTTCCGGGATCGAGCCCCGCATCGGGCTCTCTGCTCTGCGGGAAGCCTGCTTCTCCCGCTACCATTCCCTCTGCTTGTGTTCCCTCTCTCGCTGTGTTTCTCTCTGTCAAATAAATAAAAAATCTTAAAAAAAAAAAAAAAAAAAGTTTGACTTTAGGTTTCATAGGTTTGACATTTATCTTAGGTGTCCAAATGAGGATGTCCAGCGAGCACTTAGAAATGGGGTATCAGGCGCAAGAAAGAAGCAAAACTGGAAAAATAAATGAAGAGAGGAGTGTATTGGTCATTAGCACATAAATGGTATCTCATTTTTCTCTGAATTTCCATTGTTTAGATGTTCGATAAGTAAGTTGAATATATGCTTTGCCTTTTCAACCAGATTTAAAAATTGTTCAAGGAGATGTTTTACACTTTTTTAAACTCTCACAATACCTAGCATAAAATTTGGCATGCAGAAAGCATTTAATAAATATTTTGTTATGGACAGACTGATCTCTATTTTTAAAAAGTTATTTTAACAAAAAAATTCCAAAAAGAATTACCTT
The DNA here is from genome assembly GCA_028646535.1 of Procyon lotor. Classification (NCBI taxonomy): domain Eukaryota; kingdom Metazoa; phylum Chordata; class Mammalia; order Carnivora; family Procyonidae; genus Procyon; species Procyon lotor. The sequence goes on along the minus strand of CM053607.1, from coordinate 34,060,512 downwards.
TGGCTTCTAAAATCTGATTTTTGTTCCTCTGAAAGGTAACTGCTAGTGGGAATATAAAATGGTACAAGCCCTGTGGGAAACAGTCAGTTCCTCAAACAGGTAAAGAGAATCGGTATATGACCCAACAATTCCACTCCTAGCTATATAACCACTCGGCAAAACATTTAAAAGCAGGGACTGAAATACTTGTATGCCACTGTTCATAATAGCATTATTCACAACAGCCCAAAGCTGGAAACAACCGAAGTATCCACCCACAGATGAATGGATAAACATTGTAGCACAAGCCATACAATGGAATATTGTTTAGCCACTAAAAAGGAATGTAGTTCTGATACTCTTCATCTACATCATGAATGAACTCTGAACCTGTGACGCTAAGTGAAAGAGCCAGGCACAAAAGGACAAACACTGTATGATTCGGCGTACATGAGATATCTACAATAGGCAAATTTACAGAGACAGAAAATAGATTAGAGATTACCAGGGACTGCAGGGAATGATATCTTTCTTAATGGTTACAGTCTCTGTTTTAAGTTTTAAAAATAACGACTACTGATTGTTACACAACATTGTGAGTTGTACCTGATGCACTGCACTGTAAATTTAAAATGGTTAAAATGGCCAATTTTATGTTTTTTAAGAGATTTTATTTATTTATTTGACAGAGAGAGAGAGAGAGAGAGCAGGAGAGCACAAGCAGGGGGAGTGGCAGAGGGAGAGGGAGAAGCAGGCTCCCTGTTGAGCAGGGAGCCCGATGAGGGGCTTGATCCCAGGACCCTGAGCCAAAGGCAGAGGCTTAACCAACTGAGCCACCCAGGCGCCCCCAATTTTATGTTTAATATATATTTTAAAATAAACAAAAGCAGGAGGAGAGGAAGCATAGTACTATCAGGTTCTTATGCTATACACGAAATGGCTTAATATCACTGAAGGTAGGCTGTGATAAATTAAGGATGCGTACTATAAGCCCTAATGCAATTCCATTAATCACAAAGAGTTATGGCTAATAAACCAACAAAGGAGATTAAAAACAGAATCACAGAAAATACTGAATAATCCAAAAACAGACAGAGAAGGGGAAATAAGTAGCAACCATTATAAAATAACCTCGATCTAAAGTTTGTGGAAAACTTGAGAAGTCTTAACATTAACATAACACTGATGTGAACAAGTCCTCTACCAAAAGACTCTCTTCACTTATGTGGAAAATAAACTAGGCTGTAACTGGCATGGACTGTGGGACTGTGTAGTTTGGAAATAATTTCCTGGGACCCACACTGCTTATTAGCAGTGGAACAGTGCCTGGAACCAGACCTGTCTGATTCACACTCGCTCTGTCCCTGGACTGCTTATTTTGAAACTTTTCAAATCTTCAGAAAAGCTAAAAGAATGATACATGGAACACTGGTATATTCACATTTCACCTATTACACAATTTAACAATTCACCCATTGTTAGTGTTTTGCTACATCTGCACTTTTGCGCTCTCCAAATATACCTGCTTTGGGTTTTTTTTTTTATGTTCAACTACTTGAAAATTATAGACATCTTTTAGCCTTAAACACTTAATGGGAACAACACTCAATGGGAACAACACTTTTTGTTTTTTTAAGATTTTATTTGTCAGAGAGAAAGAGAGAGAGCACAAGCAGGGGAAGAGCAGGCAGAGGGAGAAGCAGGCTCCCTGCTGAGCAAGGAGCCCGACTTGGGACTCTGATCCCAGGACTCCCGGATCATGACCTCAGCCGAAGGCAGACTCCCAGCCAACTGAGCCACCCAGGCGTCCCGGAACCAACATTTTTAACCACCATGTACGTTGCCTCTTCTTCAAAAGAGTCATTCGTTAACAACATGAGAGCAAACCATTTGGATACACTCTTGGAAAATCTCCAAAATCCCCACCTTCTACTGCATATAATCTAAAAAGTTTAGTACAGGCTTCTCTCCATAAATGAGCTGAACCTGCCTTTCTTTTGCTTCCTTCCACGCACTACTGTTCTAGTCACCAATCCATGAAAATATTAAGCATCCTTTGTTCCTCTGGGTCTTCACTCATGTTGTTCATTCATCTGGAATGCCTTTTCCTTCCATCTCCACCTATCTTGGTCCTTTTCCTACTCCTTTAAGGCCCACCTCAAATGCCACAGGACAAAGGGGCTAAAACTTCTTTGGCTATGCTGCCCGGTAATATTCCATATAACTACTTAGCACTTAGTGTCACATGTCTTTCAAACTAGAGTACACATTTAAAGGCAAACACCAAGTAATCCTCATTCCTACATAACCCAACACCTAACACACACCTCCCATTGGTGCACAGCGGTATACCTATATTTACTGAAATAAATAAAGGTGGAGTTTCAAGTAAATGTAATGAAGACAAAAGTCTTATTTTCCAGTCACCACAAATGATTAACAATGTTCACTTATGTCTGTGATGCAAAAAGATAAGAACCCCATAAAGCTTATCCCAGTAGCACAAGCGCTATGATGTATTATTTCTGGTATAAAGCCCAATGTAAGACAGAAAAGTAAAATACCCAAGAGGAAAATAACTTAATGTAAAATGAGGATCGAACGATTAAATAGCTCCTTAACAGTAATTCACTGCTTTCAAAAAGATTTCATATACATCTCCCATTTGCCTCCTCAATAAAGCTAAGGAGGAATTATGAATCCTCTCCTCCAGTCACCTGCTCAACTAGTAGGACCAGATTCTCAGCCCTCATTTTCCAATTTCCAGGGTTCCTTCTCTTTCTAAAATACCACTTTACCCCCAAATCTGTTTCCTTGCTATGAAGTTTTAAGAGCTGGCACAAATCAATAGCTCGTGGTTCAGTGCTCAACTCATTTCTGAATCTTACTAATTTTACTAAGTGAAGGTAAACTGCTTGAAGCAATTTACACGACATTATTGAAGCAGCTTTGGTAAAGGATCAAGAATAAAATTACTTAAAAAAAAAAGAATAAAATTACTTTTATCTTTCATATGACACACACGCGTTGGTAACATTTTCATTTTCCTTTCCTATCAGGAGGAACAATGTAAAATTTACCTCTGTAACTGCACTTTGGTTAGAATAATTCAAATCCCAGCCAAGAGTCAAACAGGCCAAGCAGGTTCCTACCTCCATCTAGTTTTGCTGGCCCTCTAACTGGAATGCTGCTTGGGGCTTTGTTCATGGCTTTGCCTCTTGCTTCTCTTAGGTTTCTGCTCAACTACTGTCCTAATGAATTCCTTCCCAGACACAGCTTCTAAAATAGCACCACTGCCTTCACCATGCCTCCCTCCTGGGCCTATCTCTGCCCTGTACTCCAATCCCCTTTACTTGGCTTTATTTTTCTCCATTGCCCTTCTCACCATTTAGCACCATGTACATTCATTCATTCATTCATTTATAGTTAATTGTCTTTCTCATGAGGGCAGGGATTTGCTCTGTTTTGTTCACAGATGTATCTCTTATGCCTTGACTCATGTACAGCATCTAATCAGTGCTTATCAAATATTTCTTGAGTGAATGGATGAATGATAGCTTAATAGCTATGGACTAAAGAAAAAGCAGTGACTCCTGTCTCTCCAACTCCATTCACCATAACTAAGCTATGTCAAGAAATTACGGTTTGGCAACCATCTGCTTGGGGGTTTATGCTCTGTAAAAGTAATGTCAATGCTCCAAATGCTCACCCCTCATAGATATAATCTAGACCTTTCCAAAGCCCAGAATATGTCAACTCTAGATGTTCCCCCGGAAGGCAGCATATTATATAGTACAATAATATTCAAATGCAGAGATCTTTTAAAAATTCAGATTCTCAGGCAAATTCAGGAATGAGATCTAAGACTGTACCCTGGGTGACTCAGAGCCAGTGAGGGGGCCATAACTAGGAGAATCACTGGGTATTTACTGGAGTCAGACAGATCTCTCTTCAGATGCCAGCTACACTATTCAACAACTGTATGGCACCAGTGAAAAACTTCATTTTACTCAGCATCTATTTCTCACCTATAAAATGGGAATAACACTGTCTAACTCATAAGTTGTATAAAGCTAATGCAAGTACTTAACACAGGGCCTGGCACATAGCATTTGTTCAACAAATGAAAGCTACTAGTCTGTCCTTTCAGATTCTTGAAAGAAAAAAAAAAAATGGGCTTATTTTTTCCAACAGGGTTGGCTCTCCATTTCTTTTTTTTTTTTTTTTTTTGAGACAGAGCGAGAGCACCAGAGGGGAGAAGGTCAGAGGGAGAAGCAGACTCCCCGTGGAGAAGGGAGCCTGATGTGGGACTGGATCCCGGGACTCTGGGATCATGACCAGAGCTGAAGGCAGTTTTTTAACCAACTGAGCCACCCAGGCGCCCTTGGCTCTCCATTTCTTACTCAATTTTCAAAAACAAGAATTTCTGCTTAACCCAATATTGGATATCACATTAATTCCAGATTTTATATAAAGAGCCCCAGAAATAAGGAAATGGAAAAAAGGAACTAAATGAATGCCAGAAAGTTTAAGTCCTATATGCATCTAACTCACGTGGTCACCAGTCTGTTTAAAGGAAGGGCCTAGCCTGATATTCTCTGAGTTGGGGAGAGCTGGGTACAGGTCCTGGCTCTGCGAATGACTTGCTGTATAATGTCAGGCAAGGGTCTGGCCTCTCTGCGTCCTTTCATTGACCCCATCTATCCAGTGAAAGAATTTCGACTTAGTCTACGAAGAAGTACAGTTCCTGATTTTACTTAACCAGCTGTGTGGTTTTAAAAACCAGGATAATGAAGTCCTCTCGCGTGTCCAAGCCTCAGCCTCAGTTTCCCCATCTTGCCAAGGGTGGGAGACTGGGTAGTGGTGGCAGCTCCAATCTCCTCGGTCTTTCTCCCAGTTATCTACGTTCCAGACGTCTGGAGGAGGACTCGGCTGAAGGACAGCACCGTTATCAACGCGGTGCAGGCCCCCCAGCGAGATGTGTGTGGGGTAGAGGGTGTGCAGCCGAGAAGTAGAGTGGGGATCGCCGCGGTAGGAGAGGAGGGCTGACCGCCCTGCTGACCGAGGGTACAACCCCGACGCACACCTACCTACCACGACCTGGCCACGACGCCCGGGCTTCCTCTCACCACGCCTCGGACACAGGCCAGGATGCCCCCAAGAGGGGCCCGCTGACCGCGCGCAGGCCGGCACCTCCCTTCTCGCCTCCCCTCCCCTCGCCTCACCTCTCAGTCTGGGGCCTCCCGGCTCAACGAGGGCTCGCGGCACGTCCTCAGCCTTGGCGGGACTGAGTGGGCACCCCGGGGCGGGCAGGGATAGCCCGGTCCCGGACCAGCCTCCCTTTAATCCGCGCGTCCCCTTCCCCGCCCATCGCCCGGCCCCCGAAAAAGGCGGGGCCCCGGGCAGGACCTCGGGAGCAGCCAAGACGGACCCACAGAGAGGTGCGGAAGACCCAACCCCTACAACCCCTCAGGAGGTGGCAGTCACGTGGCTCCGCCGGCGAGCGACGCGGCCGCCAGCCAATGACTCGGCCCGGCACGCGGGGGTACCGCCCCCTGGCTGCTCTCCTCCTCGCGATTGGCTGCCCTGGGCAGCGGAGCCACGAGTCCCAGATTCTTAGGGCGAGTCCAACGCCGCTTGCGCCTGCGAGGACTCATTACCGGTTTTCTGCCTTCACTCTGAAAGCGTAGGGAGGAAAAAGTGTCAGGAGAAATCCAGAAGCGTTCTGTCTAGAACTCTTGAGTGTTCTGCGTTTGCATGGGGGCAAGGTCTTTATCGCTGGTTCCTTGGGACCCCATTCCCTCCCACTCTTGCTTTGTAGCTGGGGAACCAAGGCCCGGAATGGGGAAAGGTCAGCTGGGAAGTTAGGGGCGTTTGCCCTCAGTGTAACCTACTCTCCACTGAAGGTCCCCATAGCCAGAGTTGCCTTTTAATACGTGAATAAAAATGTAAGAATAAATATGAAATATAATTCCAACCTAGTTTAAGATCATCAGTGGGTTTTCTTGACATGTATAGATAAAATCAGATTCCTTCCTATTCTTTTTGAGGCCCTGGATGCTCTGGGCCCTGGCACCTTTCTTCTCACCGGACATCTGTCTTTCCCTCTCTGCTCTCCACCCACCTTGGCCTCCTTTGCCCGCCAAGCTTGTTCTCTTTTGGGACCCGAACACAGGTTCCTAATGCCTGGTTACTTTCTTGTCTCAGGTCGCAGCCTAAAAGCCCCCAATCTCTCCCCAGTAAGGCCTACTTATCCTGCCAGTCACATCCTGACGTGTCATCCTGCTTTAATTATCTGCCCCCCAACTGGGCACTCTCTGATACTGAATACATGTTTATTCATTTTCTTCCTGTTTATAGCCTGGGGTGGGGGAAATGAGGGGAACCCTAGAGGGGAGTGGAAGGTCAAGGGCACCTGTGAAAGAATCAAAATGGTTAACTTCCTTTCCTTCCCTTTCCAGTGAACCTCTTCACAGTAATTTTAAGGAATTCCATTTCTTGTTTAGAGATGATCCTCAAGTTTCTGTCAACCATCAGATCCAGTGCTTCCAGAAGTCACAAGCCATATTGGGAATCAGAAGACCTGGGTTCTACTCCTGATGCTGTCTGTCCCTTGCGACTGGAGATAAGTCAGTAGCCATTAGTGTTCTCATTTCTCCAAAGGTAGCTGATGCCCCACGACCCCCACACCTAATGTGCCCCTCCTTCCTAGTCCTGGAGAGGGTCAAGTGACACAATGAGTGTCAAGTACTTTGCCAACTACCTGTAGGCTGCAAAACACAGTGGCAACAGATGGTGGTTTCTGGATGTAGATTTCTGGATGCACAAAACTCTTCACATTCATTATTTAATTTAATCCTAATAGCAGCTTTCAAGGAGTTGCTTGATTATGATACTCCCTTTATAGGTGAGGAAATAAGACTCAGCGATGTTAGGTGACTTGCCCAAGGTCCCAGTTAGCAAGTGACAGTAATATGATTTAAACCCAGTTACATCTGACCCCAAAGCCCACTCTTAATCACTACACCTTTTGCATTGGTCAAATGTAAGAATCCACCTCGCATCCTTCCCTGTAATAAACACCAGTAAAAACTGGTGTCTATTTAATAATTTAATAATGGCTATGGTTTTCTTTCTCTTATTCCATCACTTTCTAATCCACATTACAGATAAGGAAACTGAGGGTCAGAATATTAAGTTACTTAAGAGGTCATGCAACTGGCCAGAAGTGGACTTTGAGGTGGGACAGAGGTGGATTTTCAAACTGAGAGCGGCCATCATGGGTGCCTCCCTCCCTCCCAGCGGAGCATCTCCAACTGCTATTTAATGCGGTGGGCCTCTCTGCCTCTCCGCCATGCACACATCCCCAGGGGGCCCCTGGAAGCGGACTTTGGTCTGCCGTTCCTACCTCACCTTCGTCAATGCTCTAGGTCCCTGCCGCAGGAATCTAAGAGGTGAAACAGATAACCACTTCGCTGCTAATCTGCTTTTCCTCAAAGACAGCAGCTCAGCCACCCAGCCGGCCAGAAGCCACATAAGCGTGGGCATTTTCCCTCCCATTGGTCTCAGAGTTCACAGAGAGGCTGGCAGCTAGAGATCATGCATTCTAGCCATTACTCTGTCCCGAACTGCTTTCCAAAGAGTGACTAAAGTGGAGGTGTTGTGGGCCAACAAGTTAAGTCATTTCAGGTGAGAGGCCACTTGAGGAATTACCTCTGCAGCATTCCTGACCAGACACACTTCCCAGGTGGGACTGGCACTTGCTCCGAGGCTTTGCTATCGTGGGCCCCAAGCTGACTCCCATTAGCAAATAGGCTATTCCCAATTTGCTATTCTGATTTATTTTCACTGCTATGGTTTTTTTTGTTTTGTTTTTTTTTTAAGTTTGATTGTTCTTGAAAACGGGTAACACGTACAAGTAAATTTAAAAGATCAAAGAGTTTAGGATGAAAAGTAAGTCTTTCTCCCATACTATACATTCATACCCCATTGTTCTTTCTGGAGGCAAACACAGCACCAGTTTCCTATGTTATCTTCCGGTGATTCTATACCAACAGTTCTCAACCCTGGCTACACACTAGAATATCCTGGAGAACTTTTAAAAGATAACAGTGTTTGGGTCCCATTCCCAGATATTAAGATCGAATTCAAGTACAGTGCGCTCAGGCATTGATATTTTTAAAAGGCCCCCAGAAGATTCTAATGCACACAGAGGGTTGGCAAACCCGTGATCTATGCAGATACAAGACTATGTCTCTTTACCCAAAAGGAACATACAATATATACTATTTTACACTTTTTAAAACTTAATGTTCTACACTGAAGACCGTTGTGTATCAGTGCATAAAGAGCTGCTTTCTGGCCATCTATTGCTGAGTAACAAATCACTCCCAAACTCGGTGGCTTAAAACAGCAGTCATCATTTTGCTACTTTGCAGTGTCTGTGGGTCAGGAATTTGCTAAGAGCTTGACTGGGTGGTGTCTCATAGACCTACAGTCAGACCGTGGCCCGGTTGGGGACAGGGAATAGGGATGAAGCAGCTGAAGGCTTTCTGGACCTCTCCTCGTGGCTCTCTGTGTGGGCTAGTTTGGGCTTCCTCCCACCATGGCAGTCGCAGAGCAGTCTGTGCTTAAATGACAGCTGAGCACTTCAAGAGCCAATGTTTCAGCAAACAAAGAGGGCACTGTATAGTCTTTTACCATCTAGCCTCGAAAGGCACATAGCTTCGCTTCTGTTGCACTTAGTTGGTTGAAAGTCATGAAGGCCTGACCAGGGGGTGCCACCTATGTGGCTCAGTGAGTTAAGCATCTGACTCTTGATTTCAGCTCAGGTCTTGATCTCAGGGTCTTGAGTTCAAGCCCCACATTGGGCTCCACGCTGAGCATGGAGGGAAAAAAGGAAGGAAGGAAGAAGGAAAGAAAGAAAGAAAGATTGTGGCCATCTTTGGTCACAGCAGCTGAATAGTATTCCAATGTTTGGGCTCACTGTCATTTATTTAAACATTGAGGTACATTTATGTCATTGCCATTCTTTTAATATTACAAAGGGTGCTTTGAACTATTACAGATGTTTTCCCTCTGCCCTCTATCCCAACTCATTAGAAGGGGCTTGGTCTTTGATCACTCACCTCTCAGGGCCACTGTGTGGCAGGACAGGAAGTAACCATTCTCAGGCTCAAGAAGAGATCCCCTCCCACTTTGGGCCTTTGAGGGAAATTATGCTGAACTGTCCCAGATGAGGAAAGAATGGAGAGCCAAGTAGTCAGGGAGAAAAGAGATTTTTGAAAGCCTCCCAAAGGTTGAGCCATGGGGTAGACTTTGCAGGACACTTGAGTGGTAAGGATTTGGGCCTCTCTCTGCCCTGGGCAGGTGGGAAAGCCTCCCATACCAGTTGCCCTGGGAGGTTGGAGGACCTCTGAACCCCTGTGAAGGGCAGAACGGTTGGCCTTTCAGGGGCCATACCAACCTGAATGAGGGTCACATTTATGGTATCAGTGTGAACGAAAGGCCAGATGGCTGTTCCCTTGCTGACTGTCTTAGACCAACAGGCCTTCACATGAACTTGGGGTGGGGCAGCAGTAACAATAATTATCCAGATTTAATATCTTGCCAGCACTGTGGGATGGAGACTGGGAACATAGAACATTTAATTTGGAGAAAGAAAAGCATGTAACTCTTAACCAGGGTGAAGGAGCACAAGTCATTTTTCCTACAATATTTAGGTACTTCTGTTATTTGACTTATCCCAGAAATCACAAGCCCCAGGATCCCAGATTTATTCCTTCGTGGGTATGTTCCAGGTGCTATTGGAGATGGTCATTCAAAATAGAACATGATCTTAGCATGAAAATATTGACTTCCCCTTTCTTTCTTTACTTAAACTCTTGTGTTTGGGGATAGTCACAGCAACACCTTCAAAAATTAGTAGTGAAATTGTTCTTTCAGGACAAGTTTTTTAATAACAAGGTAAGAAAATAACCAAGTAAGTATGCAAAGATTTCACTCTACAAGTATTCATTGAGAGTACCAAAAAATTAGGAACAGCCTAAATAACCAACAGCTAGACATACATTAAGTAAGTTATGATTCAGCCACTCAGTGGAAGTCAATGAGTCCATTAAGGAAGACTATTTAACGGCACAGAAAGATGTTTATGTATATTATTAAACAAAAAAAATGCCTATTACATCGTCACAGTTTTGTTATAAGACTTATATGATTAGAAAAGAAGGATGTACATCAATATGTTTCTCTGGGTGGCAACCATTTCCTTCTTTTTATTTGCCTATATTTTCTCAATTTTCTACAGCACCAAGATGTATAACTTTATAAAGAGAAAAATAAGAGTTTTCATTTAACAAAAGAATAGGAAAATAGGTATATTTGCATTACTTCTGCTTTCTACGAATACCACTGCCTTATACTCTGCTTACATTATCATTATTAAAGGTTACATTTATTGGGAACCGTCCATCAACCAAGTTCAATAGGACAACCACCTCCAATCCTCCACAACAGCTCTGTAAGTATCATTGTTATCCATAAACTGCAAATGAGAAAATTGGGATGAGAGATTAAGTAATCTAACAAATGTCCAAGTTTGTCAATGATAGGAAGAGGATTTGAACACAACCCAGTCTGGATCCAAGGCCCAGGTATACTCTCTTACCTATTGCCTTTCTACTGCTAGGGTCACAGGGCTGGGATTTAGGACCTAATTTTAACCTGTCTTTTCAGGATTCCCCAGAGTTCCTAACTATTTTTGAGTTACGGATCCCTTTCAGAATCCAAGCATTAGAAAAATGCACAGAAGGTTAAAATGCACTTAGGACCAACTTCTACCAAACTCATCCATTGACCCATATTAAACCCATATTAAACTCATCCATTTGACTCAAAGTCAAATAAGGAGAACATCACAGATGAGCCAAGTTTTGGGAACAGACCAACAGGTAACCCAAGTAGGTGAATAAAGTTACTAAGTCAACAAATGACCGGACAATTAAGAATTGATAACAGCCATAGGCCTAGGGTAAGAACAAGTGAAACACGGGGGTGAGCCAAGGTAAGTATAAACAATGGTGGAGACCAACTGGACTGTTTCAGGGATTATAAGGATGGAGCAGAGAACTGCCTTCTCTTTGTGGCTTCACCCAGGACATGGGGTTTGGCAAGCTAGGAGAGGTAAGGCCTTCCACCAGGAAATGGAGACTAAGTCAACACTGGACACCAGTGAAATGTGCTGAAGGGGGCCACTCAGTGTCCAGTTTCCTACAGGGCCCTAATAACACACAAATTACCCTGGCCCACCCCACTCTTTCTCATGTCTCTCTTTCCCAGTCAGCCAGGATGTCTTCTACTCCCTTCTTCTTGCTTCTATGCCCATTCCGTTCTCTTCACTCTCCCAATCCCCATCCTAGACCCGTTCCTTTCTTCTGGGAAGATTGCGGCAGCTTCCTTATTGACTTGCTAGCCCCAGATTCATCTTCCTAATGCTGGTGTTTGAAACCTCTTTGCCAAGGCCTCAGCTTGCATACCTTCAATGACAAGGGGGTGCACTGTCTTCAAGGAAACCCGGTTCATCTCTGAAAGTTATTGGATAACTACTATTAAACTGAACTCTATGTAATTGCTATTTGCGTAGGACAAAAATAATTTCATAGGACAAAAATAATGCTCCTTGCATAGGAGAAAAACAATGCTATTTGCATAGGACAATTTCATAGGGTTCAACTTAATATGCAGGTAATACATAGCTTGGCACTATACTATAAACTTTCTCACTTAATCTCCACAACAGTCATGTAAAAGCATTCTAATTTTACAGATAAGCTGGTTCTTTACTGAGCATCAAGAATTCACCAGGCAGCACTGCAAGGCTTTGGGAATCAGCCCTGGCAGGTCCCCGCCTCATGCAACCCACAGTATAGGTGTGAAGACAAACTACAGACAAAAACAAAAAACAAACAAGATAATTTTTAACAGTGATACATTCAATAGAAGCAATAGGATGATGTGACAAGCAGGATCTGGGGAGGGTACTACTAGGGATAAGACAAGGGATGACTAGTTTGAGCTCAGACCTTGAGGTTGAGAAGGACTTGGTGTGCAGAGAGCTGGGGAAGAGCATTCCAGACAGAGGGCCCACAATACTTGTGGTGAGAATGTAGAAATTCAGACTGCTGCGTGGCTGCCCAGCCAAGGGGTGTATGTACCTGTGTACATAGCACTGAATGGGCACAATACTCTTAACTGCATGCTACAATAAAGGAAGTAATCTACTTTCCATTAAAGTTCATTTGCAAAGTTCAGAGTGCCAACAACAGTCTATTAGCCTGCATTCCACAGTGTTTACAACATAGAGACGTCAGGCTTTCCCTGGTATAGTCACGGAAATGAATGTACATTTCATCAGAAAGAAAATGTTCTCCTCCTCCCCTCGTGTACTAGAGGGTACTTCACTCTAGTGTGGTATTTCAAGATTCAAAAAGAGCCAATAGCAACTAGACTATGTTTGCCTTTCTGACTGACAATCCAAAAAGTACAGATTGTATCCAGAAAAACCACATTAAAGTGCCAAGAGAAAGATGGGGGCAGTCGAGGGAGGGGAGGTTTAAGGGAAATAGCTTTTAAAAGCAAACCTCTACAGAAAGGACAGAAACAAAAATGCTCACTAAAGGTTACTTCTGAGTAGCAAGATTATGGGTGGCTTTAATGAACTTTGTGTATTTTCTACAGTGAGTATGTATTTTTGTAGTAAAAGAAAAAATATGAACAGTGTTATTTTTACTAGGGCCCCTCGAATTCTAAATAAAAGTAAAGGGTCATTGACGTCGAAAGCCAGGAGAGACTTTGGTGCAGACTCTGAAATTGCGGCCCATGGGTGCCAGACCCATAAAACACAGAGAAGCAGGCTGAATGGTGAGCATGCGCAGTGACGCCGTGCTGGGGAGGCTCTGGGAAAGGGGGCAGGGGGATGGGAGCGGGGTGGACAGTCCCTCTCAGCTCTAGCCATTCCTCCAGGGAGGAAAGCTGGCACAGAATTGTTAGATCTACCGATTCTCCAAGAGAAACTGAAGGAATCTCCTAAACAGTGTATGTAGGCTTCCGTGTCAAACGTTGAAGAAAACATCCAGCAGGGCAGAGAAAACATACCTACAGTAGTGGGCCATCCCCGCGCTGCTGCCGGTTGGCAGTCTCCGCTTTGGGGTTGTTTTTAGTTTTTCCCACCTCCTGCTCTGTCTAGAAATCCCTTCTTAGCTCTTAGGCCAAGGCAAAAAGGAAACTCTCACCTTCTCCCATCTGGGGCCTGGCAGCATCTGGAACCTTCTGATCCTCTCATAATCCCTGTTCTTGGGAAATATTAATGATTTAATCTCCCTAGGGAGATCTCCCTCACCTCTGCAGCCATAGCGGCGAGATCCACAGGCCAGACCCACAGAAGCCCAGCTTGGCACGAAACACCTTCTGACTCCATTTTGCCACAAACTATAAACCTTTTCTTGGAAGGCCAGCTTGAGCCTCTCCACGGAAGCAGCCAGTGGGATTCCAGCCATGGGCGAGGTGACGGCAGAGCAGGTGGAGAAGTTCCTGGACTCAAACATCAGGTTTGCCAGACAGTACTATAACCTCCGCTACCGGGCCAAGGTCATCTCAGACATGCTGGGGACCAGGGAGGCAGACGTGGACTTCAGCAACTACCACTCGCTGAGCAGCGTGGAGGAGAGTGAAATTATCTTCGACCTTCTGCGCGACTTCCAGGAGAATTTGCAGGCGGAGAGATGCATCTTCAACGTCATGAAGAAGCTGTGCTTCCTCCTGCGGGCAGACCGCATGAGCCTGTTCATGTACAGGGTCCGAAACGGCATCGCAGAGCTAGCCACCCGCCTCTTCAACGTCCACAAGGATGCGGTTCTTGAAGAATGCCTGGTGGTGCCCGACTCGGAGATCGTGTTCCCCCTCGACATGGGTGTGGTGGGTCACGTTGCGCACTCTAAAAAGATCGCCAACGTCCTCAACACAGAAGAGGTACTGGATTCCCCATAAGGGGGGCAGGGAGGCATTATTCCCCAGGGTCTTGGGAGGGGATGCCAGTGGGGTAGGGAGCTGTTTGCCATCAATCCTGGGCTGGTGACAATTTGGCGCTTCCCTTAACTTATATTACTTATAACATTTCATTTGGGAAAACACACACACACACACACACACACACACACACACACACACACACACACACACACCTAACAGAAGAGTTTAAAAATAGTACAAACAACTATATATCTTTCATCCAAATTCACCAGTTGTTTGTTCCTTGCCACATTTGCTTTACCTCTCCATTTTTTCTGACCAATTTGGGAGTCAGTAGCAGACAATGTGCTATGTATTTCCAGAACAAGGATATTTCTTACGTATCCACAGGGCAGTCATCAAATTCAGGAAATGGAGCATTGATACAGTAGTTATCTAATACACAGTCCAGATTCAGTTTTTGCCAGTCGCCTTTATTACACCCAGAAAGCTCTCTGTCTTTAGTCCCCTCAAATCTGAAACAGTTCCTCAGTCTGTCTTGTTTCCCACAACGCTGATGTTTTTGAAGAGTGCAGGCCAAATACTTTGCAGAAATGTCCCTCCATTTGGGCTTTGTCTGTGTTTTCATGATGAGATTTGAGGTCGTGAGTTTCTATCAGGAATATCCTAGAGGTGAGGTTGTGGTTATCTTCATGCTTTACACCAGGAGACCTATGATGGTGGTCTGTCTCATTCCTGGAAATGTTAATAGTACCACTTGGGTAAGCACTTGGCTCTTTTTTCTGAGTCCAGCATTCTATGAGATTCTATTGGCAGTTCTGATAAAGACTGCTTTGATCACCAGGACAAAAACACTTTATACAGTTCTCCTGATGGCCCTCTGCCCTCGGGGCCAACTCCTACTTATCCTTTGGATCTCAACTTACAGGTCACTTCTTCTGGGGGGCCCTCCCAGATCTCTCTGGTACAATTTCCTTCCTTAAACCCTGTATTATAATAAGCCTGGGGGGCCAGGGACCATGCCTGCCTTATTCTCCACTTTATCCCAGCAAATGTCTGGCACAAAGCGGAAGCTCAGTAAATACTTGGCATAAAAGACTCACCATCAGGTAATTATACTGAACTCCTTAAACATCTGTCTTGCCCAAAAGAATGTTTGCCCCACGATAGCAGGGCCCAAGCCTGGTCAGCAGCACTGACCAAACCAAGAGCCTGTGTTCAGGCATTTCCAAGATGCAGCCTGGACATTTTGTCACTGTGCTCACCTTACCTCTGGCTTTATTTCAGATCAGGGGTCATAAGGTTAAGAGGGGAGAGAGGAGGCTCCAGAAATTATCTCATCCATCTGCCTTATTTAATGGTTAAGGAGCGTAGAGTCAGGAGAGCTTGAGAAGGGGCTTGTCCAAAGTGACCAAGGAATTAGGGCAGAGCCAGGAATGCATATCCACAAATACAGGAATTCGATCGGGTTGTCTTTTGGACTTGGGTTCCTCGGCAAGAGAAGCAGCACAGACTTCAGTCTCTGTGGGAGATGGTTTTCTCTGGAATCCACTGGGCGGGATCTTCCATGGGGGCTCATCTTTCCTGTTTCCCCTTGGACATCCGAAGGTGAGGGGAATGCTTCTGCATCCAGAGGGCTTTCAACTAGACCAGAGTCTGTTCTCCCTTCAACTCTCTGTAGACGTTAATGGTAGCCCACATAGATTGCCACAGTCCCATAACACAACCGATTATCCCTGTCTCACAGACGGTGAAGCTAAAACCCAGAAAGGTTAATAACTTGGTCAGAGCCACTCTCACCAAGAAAGTGACAGAGCGGGTATTTGAACCCAGGCACTTGGCCTTGTGCCCAAATTTTTCGCTGCTCTGCTAATTCCATGCTTCCTCGTTATCTATGAAATGAGGGCATTGAACTAGGTGCTGTTTCCCAGTGGTCATTTCAAATCATACGGCAGAGAATGAAGAGGTTAAGCTTTAAGGTCACATCCGGGTGTGAATCACGACTCTGTGACTTTCTAAGAATAGTGGCCTTGGCCTATTGTTGAGTCTGCCTGGGCTCACTTCCTAATTTATAAAATGGGGTGAGAATTCCTCCTGCACGGTGTTGTTGTAGGATCAAAGGAGAGAATTATTTCCCGTCTGGCAAGGTTCTTGGCACATTGTAGCGGCTGCTATTGGCCCCTCCCGCTCCTTGTTGTTATTATTACCGTTGTGTTAAGGATCTATTAACAGGATATTATAACTATCGTGTTAAGGATCTATTCTAAGGGATGGATGCTGTGTACCAGGTCCGTGTAGGATTTGGAGAAGAATCCAGTCCTGCCCTTCTGGACATTTCAGTTTAGCGTCTGTTGGTGGGAAAAGCAGAAGAGGGGGGGCTAAGCGTTTCTGTCGATCCTGGTGTTGAGGGACTGAGGATGTAGGCAGGTGCTGTGACGCTGACGTACCCTCCTGATCTAAGAGTTTGCTGAGCCCCTGTGCTAAGGGAACGCCCACTATTTCCTGCTCAAACCCAAAGTTCATCTGGAAGGAATGTCAGCACTTCCCTAGAAGCTTTCAAGCCTGGGTCAGTCTCCCTGGCGGGTGACTCAGGCCTGGGGGTGAAGTTCACCCAGGCCAGCAAGCACTGGCACTCAGCACTTGCCCATGTTTGCTCCCTCCTTAAAGAGTTGTGCTCTATTCAGGACTCCGGAGAGTGACTGGGGGCTGAGTCGGGGAGGAGGAAGATGGTGTAGACTGCCGTCTGGGTTGACCCTGCACCATCAACAAGTGATAGCCTCCAGCACCCTCAAAACACTTGGGCCGTGGTTACAATCACCGTATTTTTTTTTAAATTTTTTTAAATTTATTTATTTGACAGAGAGGAGAGAGATCATAAGTAGGCAGAGAGAGAGGGGGGGAAGCAGGCTCCCCGCTGAGCAGAGAGCCCGATGGGGGGTTCGATCCCAGGACCCTGAGATCATGACCTGAGCCGAAGGCAGAGGCCTTAACCCACTGAGCCACCCAGGTGCCCCACAATCACTGCATTTTTGAAATGTGAAACGGTGAATGAAGAAGTTGCCCAGGGTTGTAATGGAGCTCCCCATGTCCTAGCAAATCCTTGCTCAACCTTGGGATCGCCTCAGGAAGACTTGTCATCGGGATTGCCAGATAAAATATAGGATTCCCAGTAAAATTAGAATTTTAGGCAAGCAAAGAACAATATTTTAGTATAAGTATGTCCCATGTAATATTTAGGATATACTTGTACTTTAAAAAGTATTTATTTATTTGGAATTCAAGTTTAAGTAGGCATCTTGTGTTTATTTGCTAGATCTGGCAAGCCTACTAGCCCTTCAACATTTGTGTGTGTTTTATTCTTTATCCTTTCTCCTTAGGAAAGCCCACAAGGCCTTACTGTCCTGTCTAGTTTTTTTGCCACTGGTCCTCACCACCTAGTCCAGTGCCTGGGACAGAGTGGGTACTCATTACAGATTATTTAATGAATTAATAAATGATGACCCTTGCCCACTTGGCTACAATATTGTGATTTATAAAAAGAAATATATTTATGTGATCTTTATCTTGATTCTTGACTCAGAACTCCTAAGACTCTTACCATGTCTTAAGTGATAGGAACTTCTGACCCAGAACTTCTAAATTCCTTGGAATTTCCTGTCTGGTAGATGGATTTTTGTTCTCATGAGATGATTTTTGGTGAGCTCCTGGATGGAGCCAATCACCAGAAAGATCAAGCCATGATTAGAAACTTGGAACTTTCAGCCCACCTCCCCATTCTCTAACAACAGGAGATGGGCTGGAAATGAGCTAATATTCATGCAGATGTGACGAAGCCTCCATAAAAATCCCCAAAAGGACAGGACTCACAGAGTTCCTGGTTGGTGAGCTCAGGCACATGCCAAGAGGGCGGTACACCTCAACTCTAGGGGCCAGAAGTGCCTGCTGTCAAGACCCTTTTGTATCTCACCCTGTGTATCTCTTCACATGATAGTTTATCTGTGTCTTTTAATTGTGTCCTTTGTCATACAATAAACCTGTAAAAGTAAGTGTTTCCCTGAGTTCTGTGAGCTCTTCTGGCCAATTATCCAACCCAACAAGGGGGTCTGGGGACCCTGCTCTAGCCAGCCAGTCAGACGTATAGGTGGCAAACTGGGACTTGTGATTGGCATCTGGAGTGGGGCTGGTCTTGTGGAAGTGAACTCTTAGCCTACGGGGTCTGACGCTGACTCCAGATAGATGGTGTGAGATCTCACCCGAACTGTTGGACAGTCAGCTGGCGTCAGAGAAGTGGTCAGTGTGGGAGAAACACCTACATATCTGGGGTCAGAGTGGCGTGGGTGTGTTACTAGTGTGAGCGGAAAGGAGAATAGGGAGTTTTTCCAACACATGACAATTCCCATTTCTAAAGACTGAACCTGAGAGCACGTTCCAGAGACAACAGCTGTTGTCCCCTGTGTGTGAGACCTGGAACCCAGCGTGCCACACTGGAAGGAACCTCAAGGAGGACCCGGTCCAACACTCTGATTTTACCAAAGGGCAAACAGAGGCTCAGAGAATCTTCAACTACTGATAATGTACTGACTGGACCCCTGAAGCCTCAGAGAACAAGTCTCTCCCTCCCATTCACCCATCCTGTGGGAACATCCTTCACGTTATGGTTTGAATTGTGGGTTCATGTTTTATGTGATGCCGCACTATCCTGTGGGATAGTCCTCACTGTCCCAGTGAGCACAACCTCCTCTTTCTTCGTGGTCTTGGCATATCCAATGCTTCTCACAGAGCCTGTGTTCAGTGAATACGAATGAATGAATGAATGAATGAATGAATGAATGAGTGTATCAATATATAAACCAGTGAATGAATGGCTGTCCCACTTGCCAGCAAAGGAGTTGTCTGTAGGACAGGGAAGGTGACGGTTCTATGTGACAGGGCTGATATGAGAGTTAATGAGATAACAGATTAAGTCATCAGGCTCGGGGCTGTGTATATCCTTACTGCTCCATAAACAGTAAGTAGATCTCACCCTGGGACACAACAGAGCTTGGCCCCGTAAAGGTCTGAAAAGAGGAATTGGGATTCCCGAGAATGAGAAGCCATCTTGTGTGGTAGAACGGTGCCTGGCATCAAGGCACTCCGTGAAGGCTCACTGGATGAATGAATGACTCGGGCTTTCCCTAAGTGCAGCATTGATTCCTGGCACTTAAAAAAAAACAGTCTGAGGGGCACCTGGGTGGCTCAGTGGGTTAGAGCCTCTGCCTTCAGCTCAGGCCATGATCTCAGGGTCCTGGGATCAAGCCCCACATTGGGTTCTCTGCTTGGCAGGGAGCCTGCTTCCCCTTCTCTCTCTGCCTGCCTCTCTGCCTGCTTGTGATCTCTCTCTCTCTGTCAAATAAATGAATAAAATCTTAAAAAATAAATAAATAAATAAACAGTCTGAGCTAAATGGCATCTAAGGGCCCCTCTGCTTCTGATAACCCGCGGCTCTGGGACACGGCTGTGTAGGACCCTTTCTATGCTGAAAATAGAAGGATTGCAATGATTGTGCAAACACCAGTTGACAGCTGTATTATTTGTGAGAGAGTTCTGGGACTCGCAGTGGGAAAGAGGGTTCTGGTGGATTTAGATGCAGGCAAGGGCCGAGCATTGTTTTCCTTGAGAGAAGTGAGTAACCCAAGACGGAACGGCTTCCTCGGCTTCCTGGTGAAATGAACCCAAATGAACCCAAGCATGCCCCACCAGGGCCTGTGTTTAGGGATTTATTGGTGCCCTTGGAGAACAACCCTTCATGACTAATGCCTCTTTAGAGATTTTGCTTAATCCTCTGATGCTAATTCAAGGAGAGCCCTACAGGCTTCTCTTAACTCCTGCACCCTTCACCTGGTTGGAGACCCCTGCACCGACAGTAGCGCTGACGCAGGTCTGTCTAATCCCACTCCAACTGGAAGAAATCCATAGATGCGGAACATCACGCTGTGAATCTCTCTATCATGGGAAAGGTTCTGCACACTCAATTCTAGAAAAAGCTGTGAGAATCAGCTCTATGCAATACACTTCCTTTCTCAGAACAACACGAACTGTGCGTTTCTGGGCTGGCTTGGGTGCCAAGCAGCACCGATGGCTGGGAAAACTCGCAGTGCTACCAAGAAACAGAAAGGTGGATTCTTTTGGATTTAAGACAACAGTTCAGGCTCCATCTCGTCTTTCTACCCTAGGCTGGCCTCCCAGGCTGCTTTAGGGGTGGGGGGTTAGGATGTGTACTCCTCTGTACTCCCACAGCTTTGAGCCAAGCCCTAGGTCCTGTATCACTATTACTGATTTGTTGTGAGCTGGCCCAAACCTTAGTCCTCCTTGGATCCCTAGGGCTCAGCGTAAGGCCTGACACAAATGGGGCTTCCATTAAGACCTGTGGGAGAGGGATACCCATTGGACTGACTGCGTGTTGTTAGAACCGAATTGCTCAAAAAGCTGGAAGTACCAAGTTCTTTTGTTCAATGACCAGAACCCAGGTCTACCCTTAACCGAGGCTTCCCTTAAAGGCCGCAGAGCTGAGGGTAGGTTCTGGAATCTCTCTCTCTCTCTCTCTCTCTCTCTCTCTCTCTCACACACACACACACACACACACACACACACACACACACACACACACACGCAGCAGGTCACATTAAACTTCTGGAGTCTCAGTTTCCCTCCAGAGAGAATGGGCTACTAGCAGTCCCCATCTGATAGGGATTAAAGTGAGTTGACCTAAACAAAGTGCCCCACGTGATGCCTGCCAGCAGTTGTGGTCATTTACTCACTAAAGTCTTTTCCTGACTCAAGTTTCTATTTTGGGGCTTAACCGCCATCACCTCAAGAGAGCCTTCTCCAGCCCCCCTCCCCAGGCAAAGTCAATCCCCCCCATGCTCAGTGCCCCCCATGCTCACATCTCTTCCACAGTCACTTAGTAAGCTGCATCTCAGACTTTCTCCTACTGGAGTTTGGAGGGTTCGAGGCAGAAATCACCCCTGGTCGCCTTGCCCTGGCTGAATAAGTAGATGGAAACGTCTTCATTCTCTCGTCAACAAGATAGTGTTGAGTCCCCTTCCCACCTCCCCCCATGGGCACATGGGGCTCTGGGCTGTCACTGCCTTTGCTCTTCCTCTGCCCACCCATGCCTGTCTCTGTCTCCCTTCAGGATGAGCATTTCTGCGACTTCGTGGACACGCTCACAGAGTACCAGACCAAGAACATCTTGGCTTCCCCCATAATGAATGGGAAGGACGTGGTGGCCGTAATCATGGCTGTGAATAAAGTGGACGGGCCCCACTTCACCGGGACCGATGAGGAGGTGAGTGTGCTTTAGGAACTGCCGGGGTGGTCATGCCAGCAGGTGGCCCAGCTCGAGAAGTCCCCTGAACCTTGTTACTTGGCCTGGCCTTGGTCTCCCCATCTGTAAGATGGGGGACTAGTGTGATGCTTTCCAGGGGGTACAGGACAGGGTAATGGCTCGGGTGTTGGGCTCTGGAGCCAGCAGTACAGGGATAATCATCCTGGCTCTGCTAATACCGAGCTGTTTGACTCGGGCAAGTTAATTTCTTTAAACCTCAGGGGGGTTTTTGTTTGTTTTTGTTTTTAAGTAGGCTTTACACCCGACATGGGGCTTGAACTCAGGACCCTGAGATCAAGAGTCAGATGCTCGGTAGAGCCGGGCACCTCTAGCCTCAGTTTTCTTATTTGTAAAATGGGCCTAATTTTTTTTTAAAAGATTTTTTTTTAATTTATTCGAGAGAGAGAGAGAGAGAGTGAGAGCATGAGAGGGAGAAGGTCAGAGGAAGAAGCAGACTCCCTATGGAGCTGGGAGCCCGATGTGGGACTCGATCCCCAGACTCCGGGATCATAACCCAAGCCTAAGGCAGTCGCTCAACCAACTGAGCCACCCAGGGCACCCAAATGGGCCTAATTTTACGGTATCCACCTCTCGGGGTACCTGTGATGATCAGATAAGATAACATACCTAAATGACTTATCATGGGGACTGCAAACTCAATAAATAGTAGCAGTTTTTCACTAATATAGCCCATGAACATTGACATTCTACACTCTATGAGTTTTATTCTCTTACAGTGCAACATTTTATGAGTCAACACTCCATGATCCATCTGCTCAAATCGCCTCTGATGCTTTTAAAATATTCAAATATTTGCTGATGGTAGAAGTGGCCAGAGGAGGGATTTCTCCTTCTTATCTATTTCCCCTCATGCTGTTTGATTTCCAGATTCTTCTCAAGTACCTCAATTTTGCAAATCTAATCATGAAGGTATACCACCTGAGTTACCTGCACAACTGTGAGACTCGGCGTGGCCAGGTAAGGGGCTTGGCTCAAGGGAATGGACTGGACAAGTCTTTTTGCTGAGGCATTGCTGTGGTCAGGCTGGAAAGGCAGTAGTTGACAAAAGTGCCTGGGAACCATCATCGAGTCTCTGCCCGGCATCCAAGGGTTAATGAGGTAGCCAAGGTTTGTAAAGCTGTATCCCAGAGTGATTATATGCACAGTTTTCAAGTCAGGCAACTTAGATGAAGTTAAGTCATTTACCAACTCTAAGACCCTGGGCAAATCACTGCCCCTGTCTGAGCTTCAGTCTCCCCCATTTGAAAAGTGGGGCTAACATTGATGGGTTCCACCTTCAAAAGATTATTGTCAATAGTAAATGAGATAATGCACTTGTGTTCAACCAATGTTTGTTATTATTATTCTTATTAACAATCTAGGAAATGAAAGAAACAGTAAGAGTAGGACCCAATATAAGCTGGTCAGCTACTTCAGCTCTCTGGGCCTCAGTTTCTCCGTCTGTAAAATGGGGGATAATTGTCTTGTCTCTGTCTCTGGGTTATTGTGAGCCACTGCTTTGTGCCTCACAAACTTTGACTCTGTTTTTGTGTTTTGTTAAGATACTGCTGTGGTCTGGGAGCAAAGTCTTTGAAGAGCTCACGGACATCGAGAGGCAGTTCCACAAAGCCCTGTACACGGTCCGAGCCTTCCTCAACTGCGACAGATATTCTGTGGGGCTCTTAGACATGACCAAGCAGAAGGTGAGAAGGCTTCAGAAACAGACGTCTCCGAGAACAGGTTAAATATACAGCGGAGCCCAGACTTATGTCACACATTTAGTTCACAGGGAAGAGGCAGGGAGGATGTGGCTGGTTGTGAAAAGGTCTTTATAGGTCTTTCACACCCAAGAATGGAGTGCCAACTTTTAAAGTAGAAAAGGGCACCAGTGAGTGAAAACAACCTGGTCTTTCCTGGTCTGTGGGAAAAGAAAGCATATGTGAGAAGGCTTGATGAGATGGTGAAGGTGAGCAATAAAGAGGTTCTATGTAGGGGGCAAGCCAGAAAGAAGAAAGTTGCCAACCTCAAAAATTCTCAGAAAATGCACTCAAAGGTGAGCATGAAACTTCCTCATGGTCTGTCAAGCCCACGGCCCATCTGGGCAGTTAAAGTGGAGGTGGACACTTGGATCTGGTCCCTCTGGACACTCGGGGCAGATCTGCAGAGGCTAAGGACGCAGAGACCGATAAGACCCCCTGCAATATTTTCCAGCCAGGTTTTCCCCAACCAATTCCCCCATTTTTCTTTCTCTACCTGTCTCCGCTTCTCGCTACTAATCATGTTCTGCCTTGGACTAGAGTTCCAGAGTTATCTAGATTTGTGACGACTTATCCCAAAGAGCCAAGATCCAGGATTCCTGTCATTTTGTAGGGCCTGGTGCTGAGTGTGGTGCACTGACCAAAGCAGACCCTCCAAATATTTGGCTTAGTGATTAAAGAATTGCAGTTCTGGAGTTCGAAGAGACCTTGGCTCTGGTCCAGAAGCTCCCAGACTTGAATCAGAATCTTGTGAGGCACTGTTTAGTAAATGCTGGACCACATCTCCTGATAGTCTGCTTTTTTTTTTTGCTTAATATTTTGTGAACATCTCTCCACATCAGTACATGTGGATTCTTTTTAATAAGCCTTTATGTTGAAATAGAACATATACACAGAGGTGAGCACTAGTTGCAGGGGAATTAGTCAATGAATTGTATAGAGTGAACATCTCCATGTTACCACCACCAAGATTAAGAGATAGAACGTTACTAACACCTCAGAAGCCCCTTGCTTACCCCTTTCCACCCACTTCCATACCCTCCTCCCTGAAGGTGACCACTATGACCATAATGACTTCATTAGAGAAGTCCCAGGTAGGCCATAGGCTTGACAAACATGGAGAAGGTTTATGGCTGCCTTCGAGGGCACTTTCTGAGAATTCCTGAAGTTGGAAACTTTCTTCTTTCTGGCTTGCACCTGACATAGAACTTTTTTATCACTCACCTTTAATGCCATGTTAATTTTGCCTATTTTTGAAGTTCCTACAAACAGAATCATATAAATATATAACTCTTTCATATCTAGTTCCCTTTGGTCAACATTTTGGTTGTAAGATCCATCTTTATTGCTCCACATAGCATTAGTTCATTCATCTTCATTCTTATGGAATGTTCCATTAGATAAATAATACTCAAAGTATTTATTTATTCTACTACTGGTGGGCATTTGGGTTTTCAGGTTTGGGCTATTATTAATATTGCTATTACGAACACTATAGTACATATCTTTTGGTACACAGTTGTACCCATTTCTGTTGATGTTGACCCAGGAGCAGAATTTCTGGGTTTTAGTTAGTTTTAATAGATACTGCCCATCTGATTTTCAGAATGATTTTATACTCCCACTAGCAATGTATGAGGGTTTCCTTACAATACTTGGTATTGCCAGTCTTATTAATTTTAGCCATACTATTGGGCATGTTGTGTTATTTCATTGGGTATTAATATGAATTCCCCTAATGACTGATGAAGTTGAATGTTTTTTTCTCATTTCCTGACCATGTGGATATCTTCAAAAGAAGTACCTATTCAAGTCTCTTCTCCATTTTCAAAAAATTCTTCTGTCTTTTTAAATCTTAGGATTTATAGGCATTCTTTATACATTCTAGATATGGGTTCCCTGTGACTAACACACACTGCAAATACCTTCTCCCACCCTGCGCTTTCATTCTCTTAATAGTATGTTTCGATGAGTGTAAATTCTGAATTATAATGTAGTTCAGTTTATCAATCTTTTTTTTGTAATGGTTATTGATTTTTTTTTTGTCCTATTTAAGAAGTCTTTCCTGGCTCTAAGGTAATAAAGGTATTCCGCTATGTTAACTCCAAAATTTCATTTTTTTAACTTTCACACGTAACTCTATAATCTACCCAGAATTTTTTAAATGTAAAGTGTGAGGTAAGGTCAATATTAACTTCTGGATAACTAATTGGATACTCAATTGATCCAACACCATTTGTTGAAAAGATCATTCTTTCTCCACTGTCCTATTGAAAATATCACCTTTCCCTAACATACCTCTATCATCAATCAAGTGTCCATATAAATTGGACACTCGAGTTTTGGATTTTGTTTAAGAAGGACTTCCCCAACCTTAATATTATAAAGAGAATTTAAAATAATCTGATGTGCTCTGATTTTAATCTTTCATTCATCTTGAAATTATGAATGTGTATGGTTTGAGGTAGGGATTAACTTTGCCCCTCACTCATTTTTCTCCAGTTAAAGAATAGTCTACCCTTTCTTCACTGTTTTAAAATGCCATTATTTGGGGTGCCAGGGTGGCTCAGTCGTTCAGTGTCTCCGTTCAGCTCAGGTCATGATCCCAGGGTCCTGGGGTCAAGCCCCACATCAGGCTCCTTGCTCAACTGGAAGCCTGTTTCTCCCTCTTCCACTCCCCCTGCTTGTGTTCCCTCCCTCTCTCTCTGCCTCTCTCTCTCTGTCAAATAAATAAATAAATAAAATCTTTTGAAAAAAATTTTAAAATGCCATTATTTTGATATGCTATTTTATTATATCCCAGGTTTCCGTATACTCATGGTTCTTTTATTCTGATTTTTGCTTTTAAGATAGTTTCGTATGTGATTTTGGTGCAGGTGGGCTATCTACTGATTTTAGAGAACCTCTGATTTTAGTGGAGATATCCATTTGAATTTTGCATACTTCTAAACCAAATATTTTGCCAAATATCATCAGGTCCAGCAATAAGTCCTTTGATACACCTTCAGGAAGTAGCACATGAATGAATTCATACAAATGAATGGTTCCTTCTTAATCAAAAGAATTTCTGAGTAGCTAAATTCAAAAAGTGCCCGGTTCACACCTTAAAGGATCTGACCCCAGGTGCAGGCTACTGTGTGTGGTTGTATTTTGCTGTTTCTTCTGAACTCCTTCTCAAAAGGACAGTCACATTTAAACAAGAATATTCTGCCTTAGTCATCCCCATAAGACTGGAACAATCTAGCAATGAGAAGTAGGCTGGTCTGCATACAATCATTCTAACAACCTGCCCCGCCCCCACCAAGGTAGCTAAGGTCTTATCTGAGCTATTAACATGATAAAAGAAGTCAATAAAACCACGGAATTATACATTTTAACCGGGTGAATTATATGGCATGTGAATTACCTGTCAATAAAGCTGTTTAAAAAAAATAGAAGAAAGAAGAAAGAGAGATTGAGAGCGAGGAAAGCAAGCATAAATATGCCCCACTGTCCACCCAGCCCACTGCTTCTCTCTGGGACAATCTTCAAAGCTACTCAGTGTTTGACACAGAGGTTGTCAGCCCAATGTATTTGTCTTTCTTCTGGGTTCCTCTAACATTTGTGTTCTTTTTCCATTACTGTTTGGTTTGCATTCTGTCTACCTAATTGTCGTTACCTGAGTACTTGATTGTCTCCTTCACGGGACAGCAAGATCCCCCAGGGTAAGAACCCTGCCTTATTTGTCTCTATATCTAGCACCAAACATGCTGTGGGGCTCAAGTAGGCTCCCTATGTCCATTTCCCCATAACTGAATTTCTTCCTGTTGTGTAGTTAAGATAAAGAGTACAACTGGGCAGAAGCTTAAGGACATGGAGTTTGAATTTCATGTGGACTTTCTTCTGCTTGTGCTCTGCATGCATGATGGAACAGGTAACCCATCATGTTCAAACAAGAAAGAGGTCAAGAGCAGAAGGGCTTAGCATCCTACCCACAATGACCAGCACAAATAGATCACTGTTCTTTTTTTTTTTTTTTTAAGTGTATGGATCACTGTTTCTAAATAGCAACAGATGAATGAACAGAGGAGGCAATGAAGCATGGAGGCCTTCTTTGCCAGGCCCAAGAAAACCAGTAGACAAATGGCAGGGAAGAGCTCATGTGGTATCCCAGTGAGTTACTCCTTCTGAGGCTGGCCCTTTCTCTCTTCCCTGCCTGTACTTTAAAAGTTGTCTCACGGGTATCACCCTTTCTTGTTGGAGCCCAGATGTGGGTCTATATGTCTATATTTGGCACCATTGTTTTTTCTTTCTTATTTAGGCAAGATATTTTTTCCCCTGATTCCAAAAGCAATTAATTTTATTACAGAAAAATTGCTAAATAGAGTCTCACTGCAATTAAGAGAAAACCAGTTGTTGCTGCTTTGTTGTGAATTCATTGAGAGCGTTTTCTATGTATATAGTTAAGCAATGGGGCTACATGATCTATATTTTTTGTCACTTCACATTTTTCATTCATCATCTTCTTAATCTACATATAGACGTCCGTAGCATTATCATTAATAGATGTACCATAATTGTCTAGTAAGTCCCCTCTTAACTGGATGCTTAGGTTGTTCCTAACGTTTCACTACTATAAATGATGCTGCAGAGGACATCATTTTAGCTAAACCTTCAGTCACATGCTTAGCATGTCCTTAAAGTCAATTTTTTAGGCATAGAGAGCCCAGTTTCCTTCTCATGTCTGCTCCCACAGCATGGGGAGTGTGAGGGTACTCCAACTCAGCTCCTATTTATTGCTGAATGATTAGACAGGCTTAGTTAATCAATATTTTGAAGCACAGACATGACCAACATCCTCTAACAACATCCTCTAAGGCTAAGGAACTTTGCCTTCCTTCCGAGCTTAGTTTTCAGTGAGCTCTTCCCACCTTCCAAATTTCAGTGATAGATGACTCATATAGGTGGGTCTTCTTCTCTTAATCTCCTTTCTTTGACCTATTTTCAAGACAGGTAATTACTGTCTTTCTTATTCCTAGGAATTTTTTGATGTGTGGCCAGTGCTGATGGGAGAGGCTCCGCCCTATTCTGGTCCCAGGACTCCAGATGGTAGGGTAAGTTTCTCTCTGGCTTGTAAGATCTCATGGTTATTGAAATGCAAATGTACGGCCCTGTAGACCTTGCTGACATTTCTTTTTCACTTAGTTATTTATCTTCTCTGGGTTGGGTTGTTTCCCTTGAAGGTCTGATAATTGCTCGTAATTGCCACACCTTATCATTTACAAGGTATTTTTAATATCTTGCCAGAGTTTCATAATAACCTGGTGGGATTGACTAAGGAAGAATTAATATTCTCATTCCACAGATAAGGAAAGAGCCCCCAAAAGGTCAAAGCTATCTGCTCAAATATTCACCCAGCAAATGTTTAAAATTGCAGAAGATTAGAACTGGAAATAACCTTAATATCTAACTGAGATTGTATAAATTGACAGCTAGAAGGTCAATTCCAGCCAATAGATAAACCTGTTTGGCTGCATACATTTAAAATTGTTTCTTTTTACTTAAATTTTTTAAAAATTTGTAGCTAAATATTAAAAAATCAAGATATTGGGGTGCCTGGGTGGCTCAGTGGGTTAAGCCTCTGCCTTCAGCTCAGGTCATGATCTCAGGGTGTTGGGATCAAGCCCTGCATGGGGGCTCTCTGCTCAGCAGGGAGACTGTTTCCCCCTCTCTCTCTACCTGCCTCTCTGCCTAATTGTGATCTCTCTCTGTCAAATAAATAAATAAAATATTTTTTTAAAAATCAAGGTATTTCCCATAAATACCTAGATTCTTAGTTTCTTTTTAAAAAGTAGAAGATTGATACCATAGGGTAAATTTTTTTTTTTTTTAGATTTTATTTTTAAGTAATCTCTGCACTCAACATCAGGCTTAAACTCACAACCCCAAGATAAGAGTCACATGATCTGCCGATTGAGCCAGCTAGGCACTCCCACGGGATAAATTTGATGGGAGCAGAGTGGCAGCTACCTCCTTAGAACCTGGTCTGAGCTCTCTAGTTTGCCAAAGTCCCTGCCAGTCCCCTTGTGTCACCCTGCCCCCCACCCCCTGCTCTCATTTATGGTTCTATCAGATCTCTCCCAGGCACTAGCGTTTGTGACCTCTTTCATAGCATTGCTTTACTTTATTTTATTTTTTAAAATATTTTGTTTATTTGAGAGAGAGAGAGAGAGAGAGGAAACATGAGTAGAGGGAGGGGCAGAGTGAGAGGCAGACTCCCTGCTGACCCAGCTGGCTCCATCCCAGGATCCTGAGATCCTGACCCGAACCCAAGGCAGACACTTAACCAATTGAGCCACCGAGGCTCCCCGCCTCCCATTGCTTTATTTTAAAAGATGAGGCTTCAACACCTTAGAGAAGCTGAAATGATATCTGTGGGGAGGAGAAGATGAGGCAGGGTAAACAGACCTGTCACTCGGACAGCCTAGGGAAACTGTAGACTGACTGGATGACCTTAGCTGAGCACGTAGGACAGCAGAGTCATGCCCAGAATTGAGTTTTAGCCTTGTGCTTGTCCACAAGATCTTTTAGCCTGTCTGAAATTGTGTATCTTTCTGCTAGGAGGCCTCATTCCACCCAGCCAACCCTAACCCTACTCTAAATTAAAATGTGTGTGTGTGTGTGTATACGCGGGTGAATGTGTGTATATGATATTTATTTAGTCTTAATTCAAACTCTAAGAAATCAAATTTAACACCCTTGCCTGTGAGCTTCATGAATACACCAGGAAAAGATTTCATTCTGGAAATCTACATCATCTCTGGGTTTCCTCCAAAGTAGCTTTTTAACTTGCTGTCATCCTGCTCCACATCACTGTCCCACCCCCCACAATTCCATGATTTCATTTGGGGAGACTGAGTCTTCAAGCACTGCATCACATGCTGCTATTGGAAGGCAACTTGGGGACAACTTTTCTTTTTAAGCACAGCTTTTCGTGCTGGTCCAGTTGCCGGGCTACTGTGGAGCTTTCTCCCCAATTCCTGTAAGAGCTGGGTTTGTACCTTCTGGAAAGGCAGAAGTGGAGGAACTGGAGTAGAGGTCACCATTGCTTTCAGACACCACCAACTTAAGTTAACTTCAACTTCTTAGGCTACTTTTAAGATTTAGCTCTCTGAGCGGAGCCCTGAGGTCATCTCCAACTCCAGGGTGGCCAGGGAAATGCTGGGCTCTGAATTATCCAGCTCTTCAACCTTGAGCACCCCAGTCCTCAAGAGGGAGCTGAATGGAACATGTGCTCACTGAGCACCAGTCCAGGAAATGCTGCCCATCATTTGATCGGTTTCCTCACGGTGGGTTAAGACCGTCCTTTCCAGAAACCTTTCTACATCTCAGGTAGCAAGGGCTCAGTCCTTGTAAGAGTATGAGGCATTGGGTTGTGATGGAAAAGGCCAGAGGGCAAAGGACCTTGGCTTGGATTGGTTCCTAACCTGTGGGGTGAACTCAAATACTCCCTTGCGTCCTCGATTTTGTCACCTATCTGTCCCCGAATTAATCTCCAAGGTCAGTCTAGGTCTAGGACACAGCTGGGGAGGAGACACACATAGGCCTTAGCTGGGGCCCAGACCCAGCGGGACAGGATTGGCCCAAAGTGGATCTTTCAGAAAGACCAGGCTTGGAAGGAACAAGCCTCAGTTCGGATCCCTGCTCCACCAGCCAGTTGTGTGGCCTTGGGCAACCTCTCTAAACCTCACCTTCCTCATTTGTAATGCCCGGATAATCAAAATGGCCCCGCCGGACCTTGGTAGCTACGGCAGAGCACAGGCTGACACGTAATAGGCAAACAGTCATCATGGCTCCCGGGGTTCAATCTCATTATCTGCCGGCTCTTTAGGTGGACTGTTATTTACTCTTCTCAACCGGTTCATAAAGGAAGTATCCTCATGATTTCCATTTCATGGTTGAGGAAATTGAGGTTATGAGGGGTCAATTCATTTGCACAAATTTAAATGCGGCATGCTTTTCTTTCTGGTAACTCAGTACAGTCCTGCTTTTTAGCATTCCCTCAGGCCTTCTAACAGCCTCACACTTTACCTGCCATATTCTTGTGAGAAATACAGCTTTGGTCTGGACTTTGACCAGTTAACCTCTCCAAATCGTGAGTCTAAAGATTGCCAATAGCAGCTACACCTCACTTCATCTCCTTTTACAAAGAAAACGTTGTGTGTGTGTGCTTTCATTTTTCAAAAGTAACACAGGCTCATTGGGCTTTGTGGAAAAAACCCAAAAAACAGCCCTCGTTTAAAAACTGACATATTTCCATGCAGGAGAATTTTGCCGTTGCTGTGTTTTTGGCTCTTTCAAAGCCCCTTGTGTTGTAACCCAAGTGGAAGGTAA
Organism: Procyon lotor; assembly: GCA_028646535.1. Classification (NCBI taxonomy): domain Eukaryota; kingdom Metazoa; phylum Chordata; class Mammalia; order Carnivora; family Procyonidae; genus Procyon; species Procyon lotor. Next base: position 34,029,009 of record CM053607.1, on the reverse strand, counting down.
CAACGGTGCTCATTAATGGCTCAGTTTTGACTTTCCAGAGTGTAGTGAATTCTTAACATGAATATGGCCTTGAAGCAACTGGGCTGAGCTGCCGTGTGTGGAAAAAGTCCTGTTTACCTAAAGTACAGTGATCTTTTTGTTGCTTTCTGTGAAAGCAAAGTGACTCTCCTGTGGGCTTCAGAAAAAAATTTCCGTGTCTGACCTTTCTAAAAGAGTCTCATAGAGACCCCTGGAGACAGAAGCCTGGGGGCCCAGGGAGCCAGTAGCTTGCCTCAGGGAGCAGCCCGGACCCAGGGACAGATGGCCTAAAACAAAGACCTGAAGAAGGTCGAGAGGGTCCTAGGAGTCGGCCTCCTTTAGCTCTTAGCTCTACCCAGGTCTCAGCAGATGATGCCCCCACCTTTGCATTCAGGAACTGCCTACAGGGTACAACTTCACTTTAAAAAATGTCCTTAGCGCAATTTGTTTACCTTTATTGAAAAAGTGATACATGAGCACATGAAAAGCTCACACTGTACAAAAGGATACACCATGGAAATCCAGCCTCCGCTGAGGCAGCCAGTGCAAACAGTCTAGATCCTTCCAGAAACATCTACAGATGCTCACATATTCCTAGAGTTCTACTACCAGCATCACCCTCGACAGACGGGATGCTTCTGTTTTGTGCCTTACTTTTCCAGCTTGGCTCTATTTTGGCACCTTCCCCTATCAGCACAGATACAGCTACATTGTTCTGGAGACGTGCAGAGTGTCCCCTGGATGCAGGCACTGGGAAGCCACCCTCCTGATGACAACATTGTGTTGTCTCCAGACCTCAGAAAGCAGTCTGGCCAAGACCTCCGGCTGGGGCAAAGGATGCTTGTCCTCACATTTAGAAGTGCATCTCTAGGATTCATGACCATGCATGGAATTGCTGGGTCAAAGAAGATACATGTTTTAATCTATGAAGGATATGGCTAACCATCCAACCACAATCTTAGAATCATAGCTGGGAAGAACTTTGGGGGTTATCTAATTTAGGTTTTAAAATTTTCTGATTATCTTTAGACCCTTCCATGTCTACTGTGCTTGCCTTGGCCAGAGACTAATGCGGAAGGTAGAAGGACAGGGAAGGCAGTGAGAGAGAACAAAGGGAGACGCGGGATCTCCATGTGCCCAGCCCTCCCCCCATTTGGGCAGCTCAAACAAATACACACCACTGGTTTTCCCAGCTGGGGAAACTGAGCCCCCAAGAGTGCACAAGGTAAAACCAAGACTAGAGTACGAGTCTTAGTGGCTAGTAATGAGAAAGAACAGAGCCTCTCCCTCTGGAACCTGAAGAAAGTCATGATCACCTGCAACCAAATGGACGTTCAGACACCTTTGACTGGATCAGGAGTTTCTCTCTGTGGAGGTTGTGAATCAAGATCCTAAGATGGGGCTCAGGTATCTAGATTTATGTCTCTAGAGCAGTACTTCCTAAAACTGCTCTCAAGGAACAGTTTTGTTGGTCGGTTTGTTTTAACTTCCAATCCACTTTGGACTGAGATTTCAAAATGCCATAACACTATACACAGAAAAATTAAAAGTTTCAAAGACCTACGAAATGTAAGTCCCCTCCTTTTTTTTATTGATCTCAACAGACCTAATGTAACTCAATCAAACTGCTATATACAAGTTTCTAAACACTGACTCTCAATTCCCGTTTTTATCTCATCATGGATTGGTACCAAATGGTTTCCTGATAGTCCCAGTCCAGGGTCCATGCTTTGAATAGCCCTGCTCTGGGAGAGAGTGATGTAGAGAGTAAAACACTATCCCAAGTTAACGTAAATTAACCTTAAGTGGTGTCACTGAAAGATCCCTGAGAGTAAGGGGTCAAGGGCTTTGCTCCTGGTCCTAGCTCACTGTCTACTATAAATGAGTCCCTTCCTTCTTCTCTCTGGCTTTCATTTTTGCCATTTGTAAAATGGTTTCTAACCTGCCCATGGCAGCCAGGTGTTCAGAGGATCTAGTAAGGTGATAGAATTTTCCCTGGAGAGCTAGGGGAATATCCAGTATCCACTGCCAATATCCTACTACATGTTAGGAAGTCATGTAACTGAACAGATCTACTTTGGAGAATGGGAGTTTTCATGGTGCAAGGAGGTGGGAAGGCTGGAAGAGGTAGAAAGTGAGTTGGGAGATGAAGAAATATTGGGAAGATAGGACTGGAGGAGTTGACACAGCAAAGAGAGCAGCTGAGTGATGGGAGTCAAGGAGAAAAGGGGGTCAGGGCCATGGAGCTGAGCCCTGCAGGGAGAGCTGAGTTGACCACAACTCTAAATGGGACAACTTCACTTTAAAAAAATGAAAGACTCCAGAAAGCAGTCTTTCTCTCTTTCTCCTTGTACTCCACTTGAAACACTTCCTATCCCTCTTTCCAAGATCCCACTCTCTGCCTGGCCACCGTCAGCTGGTTTGAAGGTTAAGCATGCTGACTCATGAGTCAGCTGAGGACAGCAAGCTCTAGAAGCAGCCAGAATATGCCCTTAGAGGGCCAGCCTGGTGTTTCTGGAAAACCACAGGGTACTCGGTAGAGAATAAGCCCTGTCTCATGGATACCCTCATGCCGAAGTTGTGTCTCTGGCTCTCAAGTTATAGATTTCTTTATCTCTTTTGCCTAGGAAATCAACTTTTACAAGGTCATTGACTACATCCTACATGGCAAAGAAGACATCAAAGTAATCCCGTAAGTTTCTCTCCAAAACATAGAATGGTAAGCATGTTATCAATGTCCATTGCTACTCATTCCAAGATCAATACTAAGCAAACCCAAGAAGGCCACACACTTGGTCAGAGACAGGGAAAGTAGCAAGGAGACAGCATGGAAGAGTGGAAAGGCCACACGGGTTGGAAAAAGAGGCTGAATGTTGAGTCAGTGGCTGGGGGTTGCAGTCCCGGGCCTCAGTTTCCCATCTACAGAATGAGACTGTGCATTCTGATCAGGGCTTTCCAGTGGTTTCCTGTGGAGGCACATCTGAGGGTGAGGCAAAGGCAAGAAGCTGGCACAAGGAAAGCTCAGTCTGTTCTTACCAGACCACAGGGGATATTGAAAGGAAAGAACTCCCAGAGGGGGAGGCCTCCACCTCCCTGTACGTGGTGAGGACTCAAAAGGCCATTTTAAGAGTCCAAAAGTCAAGAACCTACTTTAGTAGAAGCTTGTTCTTTTTTGTGCTTTTTTGGTCAGTAGATCACTGTCAGAAACCCAGCTGCCTCGTTATCTGTTTGAATCCTCTCTGTGCTAAGAGGCACACTCATAGTTCTGTCTTGAAACCCGCTCACTTTCTTAACTGAATTGCAGACACCTGCAGCCCAAAATCAGACTCTGGGATTTACCATAAGTCACCTGAATCTTTAAACAGTGGGTGTGAGCAGCCACAATGGGAGTTGATCTTGGTCATCACCAGACTGAATAATAATAATCCTATTACGCAGACAACCCAGTTCACAGGATTATCGGTACCTGGTTGGGCATGAGAAGTTGCTTCAAGATCCTGAGTTTCTGGGTTCTCTCTGTTCATTCCTTTTTGCATGAAAATGGATTTTTTTTCTAAGCTTATCTCTCCCTCCTTCCCTTCCCTTCCTTTCCTCTTTCCTTTCTTTTCCCCTTCCTTTCCTTTTTCACTTCCTTTCCTTTAGGTAGGCTGCATACCCAATATGGAGCTCAACTCAGGGCTTGAAGTCATGACCCTAGATCAAGACCTGAGCTAAGATCAAGAGTCAGACACTTAACCAATTGAGCCACTGACACAGCCATGTTTTTTTGTCTTTTGTTTTTTAATCTTGTCAAATGCATAATCTTTAACCATTCTAACTTCTTTTCTAGAGATATAAGTTTATTAAACTCCTTATCTGTGTTATTAGTTATCACAGGTCAGTTTTCCTCAGGGTTTTACCACTGTTCATCAAGCATCATATCCTTCTAGCTTCTTTTTTTTTTTTTTTTTTAAAGATTTTATTTATTGGACAGAGAGAAACACAGCGAGAGAGGGAACACAAGCAGAGGGAATGGTAGCGGGAGAAGCAGGCTTCCTGCCGAGCAAGGAGCCCGATGCGGGGCTCGATCCCAGGACGCCGAGATCATGACCTGAGCCGAAGGCAGACGCTTAACGCCTGAGCCACTCAGGTGCCCCCTCTTTTAGCTTCTGATAACACTCACTTTGCTACCTTCTGCACAGACCCGAAGCGATGTCACCTATTTTAGGTTCTTTGTTACAGCACACCCTGTTCCTAATAGCAATTTTTCTATCAGCCAAAACAGGTCAGGCTGTATTATGGTAACAAAACCTTAAGACTTTCATGGTATAAACAGTAAACATTTATTTATCATCCCACTCCATGTAAATTGCTGGTTGGTGGGTATGGCTGGAGCATCCTGTAAGGACTGTAGTCAGACGGGGACCACAGCTGACAGAGCAGCCACCATTTTGAACCTTGGGAGGTTGACTACTTGCCAGAGGGAAGCGAGAATACAAAACACACACGGGCTCTTAAACATCCCTCCAGAGGTGGCGCTCTTCACTTCTCACATTTCATTGGCCAGAGTCAGTATATGGCCGCACCTAGCCTCAAGGGGACAGGGAATGCATCTCTCTCATGGACCAAGAGTGAGAGCCAGAATATTCACAACTATCCTAAATGACTGTCAGAGTAGATGCCATCTGAACAAAGAGAGGGGAAAACTGAATAGTAAATAAATGGTTATTCAAACCAAAAGAAGACAAAGTTAAGGTTTAGAAAGAACATAGAGCAGGTGGGAAAAAATAAAAAGTACACGTTAAGGTAATATCTACACCAAAATAGATTGATAATTACTTCAAATGTAAATCCACTAAATGTTCCAGTTAAATGACAGATTGTCAGCCTGGAAAAGAAAGAAATCTATCACATTTCATTGATTGATTCTAAGATGCGTAGTTTTCTATGTTTTGACATTTCTGGAATAGAAGCAATGACTGTATGATTGCTATCAGCCAGATGGCAGTCACAATGTAGGTATCATTGCCTGTCTACGCGTGAACTTGGCCACGATCATTCATATTGTTAGGACTTCAGTTGAGTTATGTGCACTGTCGGTTATGCCCACAGTGAATTTAACTGTCATATAAAGTAACTTAAAGAGGGGTGTCTGGGTGGAGTGGTCAGTTAAGCCTCTAACTCTTGGTTTCGGCTCAGGTTGTGATCTCAGGGTCATGAGATTGAGCCCCATATGGGGCTCTTTGCTCAGCTCAGCGTCTGCGTCTGCTTCCCACTCCCTTTACTGCGCTTTCCCTGCCCCTCCCCTCTGCACTCTCTCTCTCTCTTTCTCAGAGAAATAATCTTTCTCTTTAAAGTAACTTGAAGAGATGATATACCATAATGCAGCACAGAAACAAAAAGTTGCTTTGGATGGCACAAAAAGATAGGAAAATTGTGGAATCTAAAAATCAATTTCTAAATTCTAAAAGAGCTCTATTGCTATTAATAAAGTAATAATTACAGCTTCAAAAAACATTGTGTTACAGATGAACTGGCAGCATTTTATCTTTATTGTTACGTGTAGGAAATGGTCTGTCAAGGAACAATTGACTTTCTAGGTATAAAGAAATACTGTACATCCTGTTTGTAAGAGACCCATCTAAAAGATAAGAATACAGAGAAGTTGACAGTGAAAGAATGAAAAAAATACATACCATGCAAATGCTAATAGAAAAAACTAATATAACTATATTAATATCAGATAAAATTAGACAATATGAGAAAGAACACAAGTAGAGATACAGTCACTTCTTTTTTTTTTTTTTTTTTTTGATATACAGTCACTTCTTAATGACAATGACTGAATGACTGTTGTCCCTTTGCCTGGATAGTCAAACTCAGTGTGCCACCATAAAATCTTGTATTCATCCTGCTTTTTTCTCTTGTCTAAATTTGAAACATTAAGATGCTTAGAGAAGATTTGGGGATCATTCAGGCCAGTGTATAGAAGCAGGAGTTGAGAGCCAAGAGAGAGTAGGGGGGGGCAAAGACCCAGAGTCAAGGTTTTAGTCCAACTGTCCTTACATCCAAAGTTACCAGTTGTCTTTGGCCTTTACAGGAATCCACCTCCTGATCATTGGGCTTTAGTAAGTGGTCTGCCCACTTATGTTGCCCAGAATGGCCTGGTAAGTAATACGACTTGGAAAGGGGAGAGTCTTGAATCAGTCGGAAGGGTGAAAGGATTTCAGATGGTGAGAGCGGAAAACACGATGGGAGTGTGGGTCTCTAAAAACCTGATTCTCTCACCCTGGGGCAAATAATACATTATATGTTAATAAAAATTAAAAAAAAAAAAAAAAAAAAAAACCTGATTCTCTCATTTCTCAACTCACTTGACACTTGGTCCAAGGACATGGGCAGAGAATTGACATTTGAGAAAATATGAAATACATGGAGAAATAATCCTTAGATGAGAAGATGCTTAGTCTCACTGACAATTGAAGATACTTGCTCATATGTCAGGGACAAAAGCATGGCAGACTGGTCTTCCAGGCTCACCACAGCCCAAGTCCCAGCCTCTCATTCCAGAGACTTAGATGCCATTCCCTACCCCTCATCCCTGCCATTTTTCCAGCTGTACCATGTACAGCAGAGCTCAGATCTCCCTCTCCACCATGCCCTGCCCACTTGAGGTCAAAAATGGAGTAAGCATCCCCTGCCCTAGAGAGGAGGGTCTTGTCTGTTAGCTGCACACCACCCCCATATTTGAGCCTGGTCACCCCTTTATCCTTCCCTGGGCACACATTACCCAATGCTTCTCACGTAGCAACAAGTTTATATACTGAAGATTTTCTAGGTACCAGGCCCTGTAATTGGCTCTGGGAATAGAGAGAGAGATGCACTAGATACAGTTTCTGCTCTGAAGCTCATAATTGAATGGGGAGATATTTTAAACAGATCCTCATACTCCAATGTGATAAAGACACAATAGAGATATACATGGCATATTCTTGGAACACAGAGTAGGAGGCGGGCTTTTCTTCCTAGAGTGTTGGTCTGAGTTGAGTTTTAAAATAAATAGGTATTGGGCCGGTGGGAGCAGGAAAGAGGATTCCAGGTGGAGGCAACAACTTGCGCAAATGCAGGCCTGGAAGTTTGAAGGGCACGGTGTGGGGGTGTGGGCAGTTAGTGTTGCTGGAATGTTAGGTTTAAGACCGGAAGATGAGGCTTGAAGGGGAAGGGAGCACCAGATAGCAGTGGCCTTGGATGCCACGCCCCAGGGGTGGGACTTTAGTTTGTAAGCAATGAGTTTTTAAGGAAGAGATTGACAGTCAATTTTCATTTTAAAAAGATAACTCTGAGAGATCTGAAGGGATTAAGAGACAGAGTAAAAGTATCCTTATAAGCAAGAAAAGAGGAGCATCTCAACAAAGGCATGGGCAGTGAAGAGTACTATCATTATGGCAAACAGCCATTGAGTGCCTATGGGCCATTCAGTAGATATATTTGCTTATGTGATACTCATACAAGTCTGACAGAGACAAGATGGAGAGACGGAGATCAGGAATCAGATCTAACACCAGGAGGGTCAAAACTGGCAGAACTTTGTGAATGTGAGCAGAGAGGGAGGGAGAAATAGAGCCAAGTTCAGGCTTCTGGTTTGGATGAGTAGTGCTGACATTAGGTTTGGATGCGAGATGAGGAGGTCAGTTTCAGACAAGGTGACACAGACATTTTTCGGGAGCTAATGTCCAGTAGGCAGCTGAAGAGATGACTCTGGAGCTGTGAAGAAGAAGGAGGGATGGAAATAGGGATTTGGAAGACATCAGGACCAGAGGGTCCTCGAAACCATGTGTGTGGATGAAATCACCAGGGAGCCTGAGAGGCACCTGGGGTGGGATACTGTTGGACGTCAATGTTTAAAGATTGGGTGGAGAAAGAGGAGTGTGTGAGGGAGGAACAGAAGGAGGGCTCAGAGGTATCTGGAGACACAGGAGGGAGTAGTGTCATGGAAACCAAGGAAGTAGAGAGATAGTCAAATGCAGCAAAAATGATCTAGCGAGATAAGAACTGAAACCCCTATTGAGTCTGGCCATTAGATCATTGGTGGTCCCGATGAGAATGGATTTGGTGGTGAGGTAGAGGTGGAGACCAGCGTGTGGTCTGCCGGGGTGTGGATGAGGAATGAAGAAGTAGAGAATCGCAGAAGAAAAGAAGAGGAGAAAGCCTGGATGGTTGCTAGTGGGACCATATTTGGATCAAAAGATGATTTCATTTTCCAGGATGGGAGAGACTCAAGCAAGCTCATGGCTGAGGGGAAAGAGCCCTTGGAGACATTGCAGACATCAGGAGGGAACAATGGCAACTGATGAAACTGGTCCAAAGAGAGACCAGAGGGATGGTGCAGTGGGTGAGAGGTTCTGAAACAGAAGCAGAGACAGCTCACCCTCTGAGACCACAGGATGGTCAGGGCCAATGGAACAGACAGGGTTACCTCAAGCCCATATGGTGCCTTTTTGAGAACGAGAAAAAAAGTACCCCTTCTCAGTGGACGAACAGCTAGGATCCTGGTTCTGCAAGGCAGTATTTCAGCTCCCCATCAGCCCTTCAGTGAGATGCTTTTTGTGCAGTGCACATACTATGCAACTGTACACAGTGGCCCCGTGGGCAGGGCTCTGGAGTGATCAGGTAAGTCCCATATGTATGGTAGGGTAAACTGGTTCAATCTGTAGGAGAGGAATCTTGCAGTATAAAACCAGAGCCATGACACCTTTTATTTCTCATTCTGCTCTGGAGTTTATACCCCAAGAAAAAACTCCTTCCTTAAAAAACAAGCAATACCAAACCTGAATATAATTGATATAAAGATGCTTAGAGTGACATTTTTTACACTAATAATGACAAAATCGAATGCAACCCAAATAGTCAACAAAAGAGAGACAACAAAGTGAGATACAATATAGCAATTAAAAATGACAGATTGTAGCCTCAATTTTTTCAAAGCTCAGAAATGACTAAGGAGTGAAGCAAATGGCAAGAAATAATGTTTACAAGAAAGCTTTCTGTCCAGTAGCCTCAGTTAATCATTGAAAACCATCTAGAGCATGTCTACCTGAGGAAAACAATGTGAACGCCTTGGGCAAGGACGTAGCCTTTCTGAAGAGAGCACGCGGGGCACTGGGTATGCTATTGAGTCTAATCACAGCTCCATTATTCCTCTTCATGGCTTTCAGATTTGCAACATCATGAATGCGCCTGCAGAGGACTTCTTTGCATTCCAGGTAAGTCATTACTTGTTTGGTCTCTTAGTCACTTGATATTTTCTCCCCAGAGAGGGTTCAAATACTTTAAAGTCCACCTATTTATTGGGAAGCAGTCTCAACAAGGTGAAAACATGGATGGAAAAAAGTCATATGCCCATAGAAGTGGGGAGGGAGTTACTTCAGTAAATTCCAAGGTCCCATTTGGTTTTAATGTTCACACGCTTTGCTTTCTGGCCTCCGGACATTTGCTTAGCTGTTCCCCTACGCCCAAACCACCCCATCCTGCCCAAATGTTCTCTGCCCTTCAGTACAACCTCAAATGCTATGAAACTTCTATGAAGTCTTAGTCTGTTTCCTCTGGCTAATATCATTTCTCTCTCCTTGAGATTTTCCTGGCATATTGTTTAGCACTCCGTTTGATTTTATCTGTCTTTTTTACAAACGTTTATGGAGGGCACCCTCTGTGCCAGCAACTGACACAGTGCTTTGCTGGCTGCAACGGTGGACCAGACAGATGTGGTATTTATCTCAGGGGGCTCATGATTGTATGGGGAGAAAGGCCATGGAGTGCTAGTCAGAGAAGGACAGAGGGATAGAGGAGGGAATCTTTCCAGGGACCTGACTTAATCGGAAAGAATCAAAGAATGCATCCCTGAGAAATTATGTTTGGGCAGCAAAGAAAGGGGAGAAGACTACCGGAAAGAGAGCTGGATGGAAGAATCTAGAGTAGACCAATGAATCTGAGTGAAAGACAATGTGAAGAGTGACAGGAGCAGATTCTAAAGAAGTAGACCAAAGCCAGATGACACATGGCCTGGAGGGCCATGCCGGGGAATTAGTTCCCTGCACTATAGTCCCCTTACTTTATCTCTTATTACCTTCTTTGCTTCCAGATTAATTCCCCTCAGCAAAATATTGGTCAACGGTTGGACCTTATCTCTCTTAACATTTCTAGCTGCAGGTGCCCTATCAATATTTGTTGAGTGTAGCACGCCAGATGGAAGAAAAGCAAAGCATTAGCAATCAGGAAATAATTAAGAAGGAAATAAAATGACTCTTAAAAAATTAGTGAATTATTTTTTTTTTACTCCTTGAAGAACATCATGAAAAAGCTTAGTGAGAATATCCTTCCAGAGTTAAAGTTGAATGTCTTGTGTTGGGATTTTGCTCATTTCCATGTGATGAGCCCACCTTGTTGCTGAGAGTTGCTAACCTGATTAAAACGACACTGAACTTGATCTCTACTCAATTAATCCAGTTCACCCACATTAAAGCATCAAATCTGATCTCGTTTTTAGATTCTAAGCTTCTTCCTCCAACACATCCTCTATAAAGTAGCCTGAGTACTGTTTCAAAACTCAGGCTGCATCCAGTAACTTCTCTTCTTAAAAACCTTGAATGCTTTTTTGTTTGGCTTTCGGTAAAACCTGTCTCCTTATCATGGCCTTTAGAAGGAAGGGGTTCCCTGAAGGTTAGGTAGAGACTTGGGGAAAGGCAGACCTGGAACTCATCTTTCCTGACCAACAGCCCCTTTGCTCTTCGGGCTGTAATCTGCATCCTCCTGGAGTCACTTTCCCACCAGGTGCTGGCTTCCAATGCTAATGAAATGATCACCACCATCATCATCATCGTCGTCATCATCAACATCATCGTCATCGTCATGTCACCACCTTAAGAATCTTGGAACTTTCGAATTGGAAGACTCTCCAAGTACAGGAAGCCTTCCTTGATTTCCTTCCCTCCTCTGGCTCCCCCAGAACCATAAGAAACTCCCCCACGTGCAGGACAGTTGCTTGCTTACCTTCCAGATGATGAGCAACCGGAGGATAACCTTTGTGCCTCCTTTGCCTCAGTTTTTTCAGTTTCTAGCTCAGTTCCTTGCACATTGTGAAATGCTTAATATTTACCAATTCGTTAGAAAAGAGTCGAGAAATGACCTAGTCCAGTCATTCGCTTGTTATAAATGATAAAAGTGAGAGGCTCGGGCAGATGGGAAATGACTCAGGAAGGGCCACCTTACAAGTGACCGAGAGATTTCACCTTCCTTGTCTCATTTGCTCCATGAGGCACAGATTCTTGCTACCATCCCCATCCATGATGAGACAGTTGAGGCCCACCGACGGGTCAAAAGTAACACAGGAAGTCACATCAAGAGTCAAGAGACAGGGGCACCTGGGTGGCTCAGTCAGTTAAGCGTCTGCTTTCGGCTCAGGTCATGATCCCAGGGTCCTGGAACCAGCTTCCTGCTCCGTGGGGAGCCTGCTTCTCCCTCTCCCTCTGCCATTCCCCCTGCTTGTGCTCACTCTCTCTCTGTCAAATAAGTAAATAAAGTCTTTAAAAAAAAAAAAAGAGTCAAGAGACAAACAAACAAGATGATTAATGGTGACTCTGTTAAGCACATGCACATCCCAGCACCTGGTGGCTTGTGAGAGACTGTGAACCATCAGAAGCCGGTGAAACACTACTCCAGGGTACCTTAACCTCTTGCCAGCTCGGGCAGGTGAAAAACAGCACAGTCATTAAGCCAAAGGTTTTGTTGACATAGCTATAATTTGATTTGATAGCCTTCTTTACCACCTACCCACAGAATCTCTAGTTGTTTTGCAATTTTCATATTAGATATTACTTGGAAAGTAGATATTACCAGTGGAGATTACCTGGAAAGCACGGGCACTTCCTAAATAGACCTAAATAGCGGGCGGGACAGAAAGTCTGAAAGTTTTGACGCACAGAGGCCCGTGAACTATCTGGTATTTAAACTTATCAGAGCCCCTCTGCACCCCTTCTGTTGCTGCCTATGGCGTGGGTAACGAGCGGACAGTTATTGTTCCTGTGTCCTTTTCTGACTGCTATTTCTAGGGCCAGTTCTATCCCGGCTTCCAAATGAAGGTCCTCTGAACAATAATCGATGTGTAACCTTCCCTGGCTTCTCTTGTAGAAAGAGCCTCTGGATGAGTCCGGATGGATGATTAAGAATGTCCTTTCTATGCCAATTGTGAACAAGAAGGAAGAAATTGTGGGGGTGGCCACGTTTTACAATCGCAAAGATGGGAAGCCCTTTGATGAGATGGACGAGACCCTCATGGAGGTATGGTTTGGGAGGAGGCCTTTGCCACTGGGTTGCAGGGAGGGTTTGTTGCTAGTGTGCCGGGTGGGGGGAGGGGAGCTCACCTTGTCTGCACGCCCCTCAACATCTGACTCAGCCTCAACGTCTGCTCTCTTTGCTGGCACTTCTGGACTGCCACGTGCTGTCAGAAAAATCCGCATTCCCTTTAAAACAAATTTTAATTAATAAGCTTTATCTCTTAGCATTTTTAGGATCAGGGCAAAAATGAGCAGAAAGTACAGAGTTCCCATAGGCCTCCTGTCCCCACATGGGCACAACACACTCCCCTTGGGTGAAGTTATCAGACATAAGAATGTCGCTCTGTGTGTTGGTGCTTTATTTGAAAGTGGATTCCCAGCCAGCGTTTGATTTTCTTCGTCAGGACACCTCTTCCGATGAGTGCAACACCCCCCTGACTGAATCTACCTTACAGCTGAGGAAACGGAACCCTAGAGTCTTGGCTAAGTCACAGAGGCAGGATCAAACCGGGATGTTCTGCCTCTGATTCTTCATTTCTTTCCCTTCAGTCTTTGGCTCAGTTCCTGGGCTGGTCTGTCTTAAACCCTGACACTTATGAGTCAATGAACAGACTTGAAAACAGGAAGGATATTTTCCAGGACATGGTAAAATACCACGTGAAGTGTGACAACGAAGAAATCCAGAAAATCCTGGTGGGTCAAGTTATTTTATTGTTTCTGCTCCAACGGAAGTGGACCCTGGGGACATGGCCAGAGCAGTAGTCAAGGTCCATAAAGGCCGAGGTGGGTGGGCTGGCCTTGCACGGGGATGCCCCTGGCCCCTCACAGTCAATGGATGGATGGATGGATGGATCCACAAGTACCAGCGAGTGGTACATAATGGCTGATCGATGTGCCTGGGTGACAGCTGTCCCTTGCATATGCCACCTCAGTCTTGGGGCCAGATCTTAGCTTAACAGCTCTGGAAATTCCGTTTTTCACTGTGCTGAGGGCTGATTCAGTAGTAGAGAGGGAGTCACCCAACCACAGCCCCTATGCTGAGAGGATGCTCTCTCTGACAGCCACAAACAATGTCGGCTTCTCAAGAGACTCCCTCTATGGGGTTGGCTCACTTAGAAACCCAATCGGATCACAGAGGAGTTTGGTGAACAAACAAGTATGACAGAAGGAGTTAGATGTTAGTAGGGAGTCCTCACATAGTTTCGTCACTTTACAATTTATAAGGCATTTTCACACTTAAGTTATTGTTTGATGCTCACAACAATGAACTAAGGTGAGCAGGGTAAGGATTTCTATCCCTGTTGTAGATATGAAGAAACTGAGGTCCAAAAGGGGGAAGTAACTGGCCCCCTAATCATCTGGCTCATTAAATAGGACTCACTTAACCTTTATCAGGATAATGAGCAAAGGCTCTAATACTCTTATTAAAGGGCTGCCTCGTGGGTTAGTGAGCATCCTGTCAAGAGAGGTATCCAAGTAGAGGCTGGATGATAATTTATCAGGGACGCTATAGAGAAGAGTCTTACCTGGATGAGGTACTTTGAAAGATATATGGCAATTAGTGACTCGTTATTTCTGGGATTTTGTTCTCAAAGAGATTATGATCTTAGAAGTCAACTGAGTTAGCCAAATGGCATTGGATAAGATACCCAGCTGAGCTCCCAAGACCTTGCTTATAGACCTCACAAGTTGAAACAATACAGACCCATTTCAGAAGTGAGTTGTGAAGCTGGGAAGATATCACAACAAATTTGCTCATTTCATTCTAATCACTGATAAATTCAAAGGAGAAATCATCTAGTTTGGATAAATTGACTCATGATTTGCTTATCTCAGTCCGTGATTTCGGCCAAACGATGGCTTTGTGGGCTCTCTGGAAGCATAGCCTCAGTAAACCAGTGAGAAGTGAGAAGACTATGCTCTGGGTCAAGAAATCAGAAGCAAGTAACTGAGTCCAGGGCCCCCTCCTCTTATGTGCACAGCGCAATAGGCCCAGAGAAGGAAGATACTTGCCCCAATCATACAGAAAGTGAGAGGAAGAGCCAGGACCATGAGCAAGACCTTCTGACTCCCAGCCCGTAATAATAACAATAAGAATATCAGCAACAACATTATTTAATTCTAGTGTTTACTATGTGCCAAGCACTGCGCTAGGGACTTAAGGTGCGTTATTTCATCTAGCTGACTTTGAATTTGCCCATCACTGGATGGTGAAGGGCAGCCTCTCTTGAGTTGGTGGCTCCTGCGGCAAGCCCTTTAGAGGAAGGAGGAGAATGGAAGTGGAAAAGTGGAGGCATAGTTAGACCTCAGTTGTAGTAACCGATTTTTTTTCTCTCTGCTATTTTGGCCGCTGGCAGAAAACCAGAGAGGTGTACGGAAAGGAGCCATGGGAATGCGAGGAAGAGGAACTCGCTGAGATTCTGGTGAGCAGGGCAGACCACGCACAAGGTGCGCCTTGAGCACGCGCGCGGGGCAGGGGGCTGCCCCCGCCAAGCACGCCCCTTGCCACCCTGCTCTGATCCCGGGATGGGGACAGGGCTGGGGGCTGCTGCGGGGAGACCCACGCACGCTTCATGTGCTCCAACCCCTGGACTCCCCTCGTTACACAGCAAGGAGAGCTGCCAGATGCAGAGAAATACGAAATCAATAAGTTCCACTTTAGCGACTTGCCCCTCACGGAGCTGGAGCTGGTAAAATGTGGGATACAGATGTACTATGAGCTCAAAGTGGTGGATAAATTTCACATTCCTCAGGAGGTAAGGTCAAAAGAAACCTCTTTTATTTCCTTTTTTTTTTTTTTTTTTTTTGCTCAATCTGTAAATAGTGCACCCTCAGCTTTGAGGATGTGAAGCATTAGTCACGCTGCACAGGTGAGTCATTTATCAGAAAAGAGACACGCGGTTCTTCTGAACTGGTGTTCCACGTGCACTGGCTTCTCGAGGTGGCTTGTGAGGCGCTGAGGTCTGAGGGGATGGGAACCGGTAGCGGAGCAAGGGTGGGGCATGCGGGTGACGTCAGTTCAAACAGGACTTTCCCCCTGCGGGATTCCTTATGTGTGCCATGAGTCTAGGTGCCTGGGGAGAGACTGGCAAGGGGCGGCTGGGGTGGGGGTGGAGGCTAAGCTCAGAATTCCCCAGATTTGTTTGATCAAAGCAGTGGTTCTCAAAGTGCTGCCTCGTACCAATCAGCACTACATGCCAATGTATCAGAAGCACAAATTATCTCTTTGTGCTTGCACGCACACACACAAGCGTGCACGCATTCTCCAGGCTCTAATGCATCAGAAAGTGTGTGTTTTAAGGAGCCCTCTGGGGAACTCTGAGGGGCACTCACGTTGGAGAACTACTGATTCAAAGACCCCTTTCGTTTTCCTCTCCCGGACCTCTCCGGGGCAGAGTTTGGGAAGCACTGATGAAGCTCCATTTCGTGGAGTAAGTGGTGGGGCTCACGTGCGCCTGGTGTCCTAACAACATAATTTTTGCTAGTATTTATCCATTTGCAAAGTACTCTCCCCTCCCCATTGCTGGCTGGCTGGGGCCCGTGGAGGGTGTAGGGAGGGTCTCCCCTCGGATGCAGGGCCCCAGGCCTCACTCCCATGCCCGTGTTCACAGGCCCTGGTGCGGTTCATGTACTCGCTGAGCAAGGGCTACCGCAGGATCACCTACCACAACTGGCGACACGGCTTCAACGTGGGGCAGACCATGTTCTCCTTGCTGGTGGTACGGCTGGGGGCCGCAGCGGGGGACAGCAGTGGGGGACAGCAGCGGGGGGCCGCGGCAGGGGACAGCCGCGGGGGCTCCGGCCACGCCAGGCGACCTCTGCACCTCCACCCGGAAGCAGCCGCTTTGCTGGCTTTGGTGCTTTAAAAAAAAAAAATGACACAAGAGGAGTGCATGCTTAGCATACGTGAATTCCGAGCAGAGGGAATTGTGTAAAATAAAAAGTGAAAGAAAGCTACAGCCTCCCCCAACCCCAGTGCGGTTATTTAGAGATGACCGGGGCGCAACTCCTTCCAAATCCTCTTCTAGAACCATCGAGACATATTTTCACACAGACACACAGACACAGTGTGTTTTGTTTATAACCAACTGAATAATAATATCCCATAACAGGCTTTCTTCATTTGAAAAGCTGTATCAAGCACATTCTCCATATATTTAATTTTTCATTGTGGCTAAGTATACATCACAGAGGACTTACCATTTTAGCCATTTTTAGGTGTCAGGGTATTAAGGACGTTGGCCGTGTTGTGACATCGTCACTACTACCCGGCCCTCGAATTTTTTCATCTTCCCAAATAGAGACTCTGTCCCCATCGAACAACAACTCCCCATTCCTCTCTCTCCAGCCCTGCTGACCACTTTCCCCTTTCTGTCCCTATGAATGCGACTACCCTAAGGTTTTGAGGGAGGCTCAGGGGAAGATTCTTCTGGGCTGTGCTTAAACCAGTGGAGGGTTTGCTTTGGCAGTCTGGGCCTGTTCAAAAACCCTCCGGATCCTAAAACCCGATGGCTGCAATTTCTCGACCATCATCTAGTCCAATGCCCTTTGCCTCCAGCGTGCAGATTGGGATACTGAGGCCCAGAGGGAGACTGGACCAGTTAAGATCGCTCAGGACTAGTGTGACCAACCATCCCCATCTGCCTGGGACTGTTCCAGTTCCAGCACGGAAAGTCCCATATCCTTGAAAACTCCCCAGTCCCGGGCCAACATCTGGTCACACTATTGTGCCAGGGATAGAGCCAAGGTCAGACCTGGGTTTCCAGGCCCTCCCCCTCACACCTGCTCTGCTTCCAAGCCCTGCAAGAAAGGAGTGAGTGGCACCTCTGATTGCTCTTCCAGACTGGAAAGCTGAAGCGGTACTTCACGGACCTAGAGGCCTTGGCCATGGTCACCGCTGCCTTCTGCCATGACATTGACCACAGAGGCACCAACAACCTCTACCAGATGAAGTGAGTCAGCCTTCCCTGCCCGCCCCCCCCACCTCCTGCTCCCAGGATTCATTACCCAGATCTGAAAGGCTCTCAGGCAGATTCACTGGCCAGGGAAAGTCCCACTGTCCACAGCTTCCTACTTCCTCCTGCCCTGTGGGTCTGGGTAAACTCCAGTGACAGACAGAATAATGACCCGCAAATATGACCATGCTACGGTGCCTGGAGCCTGGGAATATGTTGCCTTGTAATCAAAAGGGACTTAGCTGATGTGATTAGAGATCTTGAAATATAGGGATTATTCTGCGTTATCCAAGTGGGCCCCATGTAGTCAGAAGGGTCCTTCTAAGAGGGAGGTGAGAGGTCAGAGAGGAGAGAGGATACTACACCATTGGGTTTGAAGACGAAGGATGGGCCACCAGCCAAGGAAGATAGGTAGCCTCTAGAAGCTAGGAGCCAAGGCAGTGGATTGCCCCCTAGACTCTCCAGACGGAAAGTGGCTCTGTGGACCCATTTTAGACTCTGAACTCCAGAGCTATAAGATAATAAATCTTTACTGTTTTCAGCCATTAAGTTTGGGACAATTTGCTATAGCAGCAATATAGGAAACTTCTTCCCTCCCCACCCTCCCTATATGCCGAATGACTTTAAGCCGAATGTTAGTCACTGGCACTGGCTCATTTATTCACCTTGTATTTGTAATGCTCCTCATATGGGTGTGGGAGGCCCTGTGCTAGGCAAAGGCGGTGCTGTGGCAGCAGAAACGACACAGGCCCTGTCCTCACAGAGCTCACATTCCAGACAGCCTCCGAAACATGGCCCTCGCACCACAGTCTTGGCGGACCTTCGCGACCACCTTGTTGGCTGGGTAGAGCAGGGACTAGTGTACTCATATTATGAAGGAGGAAACTGAGGTTCTGCCCAGGGCCCACAGCCCATAAGTCATAAACAAGCCCTGGAACATGCTGCTCTGAGGCTAGAGGTCGTGTTTACACTTTACTTTGTGGGAAGCTCAGTATTGAGCTCAGTGCTTGGCAAGTATTTATTGAATAAAGACATGAATAAACACACCGCTTATGGGAATTCAGTAGCTTGTCCTGAGACTCAAGTGTTGCATCAAGAGCTTGTGCTCTTTAAAGTATGGCCTAGGACCAGTGTGCATGGATGACTACAGGGAACCCAGAAATCTTTAAAACTGCCTGTGGCACTGTGTGCCACAAGGAATCCTTGAGCCCAGAGAGCCCAGAGAGGCTCAGAATCAGCTGTGGAGAAAGCTAAAGCCTGAGAGTCAGGGGACCTGATGTCGAGTCTTCTTTCCCACTATCTCACTGTGTGACAGGCTCCTTCTCAGTGCTGGCCGTCAGCCTCTGTGCCTGCAGGATTAGGAGAGGATAGGACTGGATGATGTCTTTAACCACCATCTTGGCCATTCCCTGCTGATCGTGTGTGTGTCTCCCATTCAGATCCCAGAACCCACTGGCCAAGCTCCATGGGTCCTCCATCTTGGAAAGACACCACTTGGAGTTCGGCAAAACGTTGCTGAGAGATGAGGTAGGATGGGTGGGGGCCCTCTGCGTCACCTGCTGGGAACCCCCATCTTACAAGCAGCCTGAGTGTGGCCAGGCGGCGCTCTTCCCATTGGCCTGGACCACCTCCCCCACCATCGGGGGTCACCATCGGTACTTGCATGGCTACCCTGCCAACATTACTTCTCCCGTTTCTTCTACGGTTTTCTCTTTAGAGCCTGAATATCTTTCAAAACCTCAATCGCAGACAGCACGAGCACGCCATCCACATGATGGACATAGCAATCATCGCCACAGACCTCGCCCTGTATTTCAAGTTGGTATTTCTTTTCATTTTAAGAACAAGAAGAACAGTAGCAATGACTGTAATAATAAACACCATAGATCCAATGATGTAATATGTTCTGTGCGCTGCCTCCTGGGCTGTGGAACAGTAATCTCACTACAACCCTGGGAATCAGACAGTCTCACCTTCATCCAAAAGACACTGAAATCCAGGGGAAGAGATTGGCTCAGTAAGATCAGGTGACACACCCGAGACAGAGTCTGGGTTATAACCTAGGTCTTCACTCCCAGGCCTTGGTTCTTTCCACCTTCTTTTGTTAATTAAGTTGTTTTCAGAAGCCTCAGTCTGAAACAGCCAAGGTTAGAAGCCCGGGGGTTGCGTTATTCTAAGATGAGCTACTTTAACGAACCGGTGTGTTTTACAGGAAAAGGACGATGTTCCAAAAGATCGTGGATCAGTCTAAAACATACGAATCCCAACAGGACTGGACACAGTACATGATGCTGGAGCAGACGCGGAAGGAAATTGTTATGTGAGTAAGATGGGGCTTAAGCCCTGATTTTCCTAACCCCGGGGTCCCTGAGGTGAGATGCTGCACTGACAGGCCTTGCTGCCCTCAAGAGAACCCCGGGACACCCCCCATTTTGGAGGCTGCCAAGATCTGAAAACAATGAGGTTATGCCCACAAGGAATTGCAGAAATTATGGCATATGTTTAATTTTTATTTTATTTTAACCCTAAAATATAAGATATTATTGTTTTATTTCTCTGTATATAAAAAGCACAGTACTTGAAGTATTTCTATCATAAGATAGAATTTGGGTGGTAAAGTGATACGACTTTAAAGGTTTTGATGAAACACAAAGCATTACACCAATTATGATTTGAATGATAGCTGTGTGTCACTCAAAATATATAGGCTTAGTTTTTTTTAAGCATTCCTTTATATGTGGCAATGTCCTGCAATATAAGTCTGCTAATCACAAATCAGGTATGTGATTTATATTAGATTTATAGTGCCTTGCTGGCATGAGCTCTGGTAATGGGACTCACATTTAAGTTCCTAATGACTACCTTCTTTTAGTTGCCTCAATGTACCTCTGTGATTCAACTCAAATGATGATGGGGTGAGAGATGGATGTACACTTGAGGCCTTTGGTGACTAGGTGGCCCAAGCCAAATGGTCCCCTGGCTCCCCTGTGCTGAGTCCTAAGTATCTATGGTCAGGGGAGACAAGGCTTGACCCGTTCCCAAGGAAGTTCCCAGATTTTATCTCCAGATGCTTCTGTGGAGATGAGGCTTGAAATCACAAAGGTTGCAGGGAAGGGGGCAAATGGCAGCTGCCCTTCCCTCAGCCCGCAGTTGTCCAACCAAGTGGACCCCCTGATCCTGAGGAGCTGTGCGACCCACCCCCACTGAGCACTGGGGCGCAGTCAGGCGATGGCTACTCCCAGGGGCACCAGGCTCTGCCTGACGGGACATTTCAAAATGGTGCAGCAGAAAAATTGAATAAGTGGGAAGCACACCCTGTTCTTAGGTAGGGGCCCTAGATATTAAATGTTGTCTATTCTCTCTAATTAATTATTCCTTTAAGGTGAGTCCAGGGAAAATATCAACTTTATCATAGGGGTCATTAGGAAGCAATGCCAAAATTCTTATAAGAAATAAGTAAGCAAAATAGCCAGAAAATTCTGAAATACAAGAGTAATGGTAGGAAGAAGCAGAACAAAGGCAGTTTGGTCCTAGACCTGGTAGGACAGGTCCATGGGGCAGACTCGAAAGGCTATGCCTGTGTTAAAAGTGGGTTTTGCAGGTGCCTGGCTGGCTCAGTCAGATGAGCATGCGACTCTTGGTCTCAGGGTTGTGTGTCTGGCCCCCTGTGGGATGCAGAGATTGCCTGAATACATAAAACTTTTTGAAAAAGTGGATTTTATACCCGTGAGGAAAGGGTTAAATTCATAAATGATGTTGGGACCATAAGGTAATCTGATGGGGTTTTTTGGTTTTTTTTTTCCTCCATTTTTTGGTGGGTCCAGACTGGGAGTCCTACAAACTTAACCCCATTCTGACCCTGTCTATGCACTGATAGCGTTAGAAACCACGGGTTAAGGGCCGGACGGTCCCACAAGAGGGCCCCGCTGCAGACACCAAATGCAAGTCAAGGTTGCTACTTCTGCTTCTGACCACCTGGCTGGAAATTGGAGGTTCTCAAGACCCCACTCTTGGGTTCTCTTAATTTGCTAGAGCAGCCCACGGAACTCAGAGAAACATGTACCAATACTTACGAGTTTATTACAAAGAATATTATAAAGGCTGCAGAAGAACAGCCAATGAAGAGATACGTAGAGTGGAGTTCAGAGGGGTCGCTAGCACGGGAGCGTCCGTCCTGTGGAACTGGGGTGCTCCCCCCCCCACCGCAAATGGGTGCTTCACCAGCCTGAAGCTCATCAGATCGCCATTGTGTGAGTTTTCCAGAGCTTCCCCAACAGGTGCCCCTCACCCCCACCCTTTCACAGAGGGTGGCAGGTGGGGCTGAAGGTTCCAACCCTCCATCTGCTTGGAAGTTCTGGTGTCCAAACCCGCCTTGAGTCTTTCTAGGGACCCCACAGGAAATCGTGGTCATTAGCCTAAACCCACAGTGGGCTTTCTACGAAGGACACTCCTATCCCTCAGGAAATTCCAAGGGTTTGAGAAGCTCTGTCCTAGGAACTGGAAACAAAAACTGATTGTGTTTTGTATGGTACCGTAGGGGATCACAAAGCCGGATCGCTATCTCACTCCTATAGCAAAGTATGTTCCAGATGGACCAAGAATCTTAAAATAATGAGAAAACCAAGAAAAAAAAAAAAAAAAGGAAGAGAGGAAAAGAAGCATAGTAGAATTAAAAAGAATAATTTCACAGTGAGCTTTTCTAAGTGTAACATAAGATTCAGAAGTCATAAATAGATAAATTTAACTACATAAAAATTAGGGATTTCTGCACAACACACATAAGAAGGCATAACTGAGGTCAGAAAGCAGGTGATAAGCTGGGAAATGTAGCCAACAAAACTTCTGACAGAAGAAGAGCCCATTTCCTTAGTAAATAAAATGTTAGTACAATAAAAAAACAAAACAAAAACAGACTTACCCAATAGAAAAACAGGCAAAAGACTCCTTTTTCCCAGACATTTCCAAGAAAAGGGATTATAGAGGGAAGCACATGTATGAAGACAATGACCTGACTCACAATCAGAAATGCATAATAAACCTGCAGCAAGATAGAATGTTTTCACCCCTCTTATCAGCCCTGATGAAAACATTTGCAAGCACACTATGCTGGGCAGAGTGAGGGGAACCCTGCTCACTGCGGTGGGAAGATCAGTAGACCTGGACACTCAGCTTCCATGGACGGCGGTGTAAATGCTCACCTCCTGACCCAGCAGTCCCACACATAGGACTCACCTTCCCACTGCTGTCCCCCACGTGTGCCATCGAGGTACGGCTATGTCCCTGGCTGGTCGCCGCAGCCTTATTTGTAATCACCGAAAAGATTGAAAACAAATATCCACTCATGGGGGGACGGGTCAATGATGTCACGGTACTTTGACACAGTGGGATGTGAGGCAGGCTGTACAGAGAATGACCAGAAGGATTGCCCAGAGACAGTGTTTAATTAAAAAAAAGAAAAGAGGGGCACCTGGGAGGCTCAGTGGGTTAAAGCCTCTGCCTTCGGCTAAGGTCATGATCTTAGGGTCCTGGGATTGAGCCCCGCGTCGGGCTCCCTGCTCAGCAGGGAGCCTGCTTCCCCCTCACTCTCTGCCTGCCTCTCTGCCTACTTGTGATCTCTCTCCTCTCTGTCAAATAAATAAATAAAAATCTTTAAAAAAAAAATTAAGAAGCAAAGCCAGAGGCAGGACTTCAACCACTGCCAAAGCCAAGGGAGTTTTAACGGGAAGTCTTCAAATTGAGGTACACGGACCCCTCCCAGCCCCACTCCCAGCCCAAAGCTGAGAACTACATGGGCACTGAGCCCCTCAAGGGAGTCCATGTTCTCTTTCTTAATATTATCTTCCTGAGAAAGCACAGGAGGTGAAGCATCGCCAATCTCCTTACTCTTCTCCCTCCTTGCAAAACAAAGTCTTACTCAGGCCTTCTCTGTCTCTCTGTCTCTCTCTCTCTCTACTGCATAACAAGGCATTAAACGAAGAGAATTCTGCACTGGGGCGGCAGGAGCTAAGGCATCTTTTATTTAACAATCTCCCTTCCTTCAGAGAACGTGCCACTGCCCAGGGACGCCCCCCTGATATCAGGGCAAAGGGGTACCAGAAAAAGTACTGATGCTAGCAGCACTCGGTTAACCTGTGCCACTTTCCGTCATCCGTCTACCGCCGGTCATCTCTCTACCTATCGTGTACGTGCTCTACCTACATACCAATCTATCTTCCTTTCCTAGAATAGAGAATAAAAAATAAGATGGATTACACTGGGATGCATTCTGCCATGCTTCTTTGAATTGGAAAATGAAATCGGATTCTTTCTGACAAAAACATGTCTGAGCTGCTTACTTTGACAGTAACAAGCAGGTGTTTCCGATCATGTTCTATGGCAAACATTTCCGTGACGTCAGTGCGTGAAACCTGCAGCTGCAAAGTTTTGAGGAAAACGGGTGAAACTTGTTTGAGGATGAAAGCGCTTTATAAGAAATATAACACTGGAGGATATCTGTAAATTAATAATGTTTTAATGGACCTCACCCATTCTGAGTATCTTGGCTTAGCCAGAATGCCGGAGAGACGGTGTCCAGGGTGTAATTAATAGTCTTATTGGCTTTTTCGAAATCTTTATGGCATGCTTCCCAGAAATTGAGGAAGTGAGTGAATCTAAGTTCACTTTAAACAAAATGGAAGGAGAGCCTAATGGAATTGTCAGCTGATAAATTATTCAGAAGAATGATCACAGTATACTTTTTCTTAACAGTCTTAATTTGGAAGAATTGAAAGAAAGAAATGAGTGATATCGCTGTAAAAAAGCTTCCACTCCCACTTCCAATTATTTGCATCTATAAAAAGGAAAAAAAACTGGCATAAAACACATGCTAAACCTTATCCTAAACAAGCAATAAGAAATCATTCACTAACTGATTTTAATATTTTATTTATTTATTTGACAGAGAGAGAGAGAGAGAGAGAGCATAAGCAAGAGGAGCAGCAGGCAGAGGGAGAGGGAAAAGCAGGCTCCCCCGATGCAGGGCTGCGTCCCAGGACCCTGGGATCATGACCTGAGCCAAAGGCAGATGCTTAACTGACTGAGCCACCCAGGCGCCCATTAACCGATATTTTAAATAAGACCCATCCTGTCTCATTAAGAGATGAATTTCCAAAGAAATTTACTTTGAGGGTTTAATAATTATTTCTAAAAACAGGTAACATATTCTTGTTGTATCAATTAACTGTCTACTAATAATACATGCCCTCAAAAAAGTTTTCAGTACTTGGAGGCCTATGACCAAAGAAGAAAAATCTTCAGTTATGTCATTTCAGTTACTGGGCGTATTTGGTTGCAGATAAACTCCCAGACACAAGAGCTCCAAAACCCTTGGAATATTCTGAGCCCGTAGGAGTGATAAGAGTGTCTTGTTCTGATGAGGCGCCTCTGGGGGTCTCCTGGAGGGCTTCAGGATGGGGGCTGATCAGCCACGATTAGCCATGATCAGCCAGGAAGATCAAGCCATGATTAGAAGCTTGAACTTTCAGCCCCACCCCCAATCTCTGTGCAGAACAGAGGGGCTGGAAACTGAGTTGGTCACCAATGGCCAATGATTTAATCAGTCATGCTTACATGATAAAAACCTCCATAGAAACCTCTAAACAACAGGGTGCGAAGAACTACCCAGTTGGTGAACGCATCCAGGTGCTGGGAGGGTGACACGTCTGAACGTGGCGTGGAAACTCTGCCCCACCCCATCCCACACCTTCTCCGGTGTCTCTTTCCCACTGGCTGTTCCTGAAGTGTATCCTTTATAATAAACTGGTGAATGTTAAGTAGAGTTTCCCTGAGTGTTGTGAGCTTGTCCCAGCAAATTCTTGATTCCGAAGGCGATGTTTGTGGAACCCCCACCTTGGTAGCCAAGTTGGATGAGAACGTGGGCAACCCAAGGACTTGGTATTTGTGACTGACCTCTGAAGTGAGGACAGTCTTGTGGGGACTGAGCCCTTAAACCTGTGGAGTCTGACAGTTCCTGTCAGAACTGAATCATAGGACACGAAGTTCGTGTCAGAATTGGTTGTTGTGAGGAAAACACTCAACACTCTCGCCTCCCCTCCCAGGCTTCGATGACCTTGGAGGGCTCCTGGCAGCGAGCCCCCTCTAGTCTGAGGTCCACAGTTAACCCCTTGACACATCCTAAACCAACCGTCCTTTCCCAGCTGCATAGCTAGTTTTTAGGTGACCCCACTTCAGTATATTGACTTCTGGCTGAGGTGTGACAGTTACTCTGGACGGAGGGTGTGCTGCCCATTCTTCATGAAACCCCTCACATCTCCACTTAATTTCCGGTTTCACTCCTCATAGTCTGGCCAGACCCTGAGGGGGAAGGGCTTCGGGATCCTCTAGCACTGGGGGATAAGGGCCTGCCGCCCATTTTTGTACCACTCATGAGTGAAAATGCCTTTACATTTTGAAAGGATGGGGGGGGGATCAAAAGAAGATTTCCTGACAAAATAAAAAATATAAGAAGTGCACATTTCAGGGGCGCCTGGGTGGCTCTGTCGTTAGGCGTATGCCTTCGGCCCAGGTCATGATCCCAGGGTCCTGGGATCAAGCCCC
>CM053607.1:33966612-34002633 GCA_028646535.1 Procyon lotor | reverse complement strand
AAGAAGATTTCCTGACAAAATAAAAAATATAAGAAGTGCACATTTCAGGGGCGCCTGGGTGGCTCTGTCGTTAGGCGTATGCCTTCGGCCCAGGTCATGATCCCAGGGTCCTGGGATCAAGCCCCGCATGGGGCTCTCTGCTCGGCAAGACCGGCAGGAAGCCTGCTTCTCCCCCTACCATTCCCTCTGCTTGTGTTCCCTCTCTCGCTGTGTTTCTCTCTGTCAAATAAATAAAATCTAAAAAAAAAAAAAAAAAGTTTAAAAAAAAAAGAAGTGCACATTTCGGTCCCCATAAATAACACTTTTTTCTATAGAGGGCCACATTATGACTTTGGTGGGCCCTAGGCACTTTCGCCTCCGTGGCTTCTTCCTCCATTAAAATAAAATTATTAAGAAATAAAAAAATAATAATATAAGTAATATAAATTTTATGACTGTGTGCTGGTATTAAGACAAATATAATGTGGGTTGAATTCACTCTTACATCTTCATCATTATTCTATTATTTTTTTCTTCTGACTGGAAAAGAAATTAAAATTCAGACATTTCACGAGCCCCTAAAAGTATCCTGCGCCCTGGGCGCTCTGCCTTTCCTTATCCCCGGCTGCTTTCACATCACGTTGCCAGAGGCGAGGAGTTGAAATAGGACCCACGTGGTACGCAAAACCGAAATTATTTACTATCTGTCCCTTTATAGAGAAAATTTCTCAGCCCCCCCGCCTCCCTCCCCCTCTAGTGTTTTGCAAATCACAGAGTGAGGACGGGAGAGACCATGTGACTTACCTAGTGGCCCACAGGTTACCAAGTTACCGGAGCATCAGGAACCGGAAACCTTTCCCCTCCCCTTCTCCTGCACACCCACTGCTTTTTCAGGCTTCCCGGGGCCTTTCGGGCAGGACACACCCTCCAGGCCAGGTGCAATTCCTCGGGAGTCCGAATGCCCGGCCTGGTTGTCTGGGGTCCTTTCAGAGGCCACCAGGGGTCAGGGAGAAGTGCCACTGAGCCACACAGCCTTGTGGAAGAGACATCTGCCTTGGCGCTGGGCCAGGTGAGCAGGAGGAGCTCAGCTTGCTTCCATCACCAGCCCTGCGCACCTGGGTGACCGTGGCTGATGAGATGAAGCTGATGATAAAGAGGAAGATGGGGGCACGTGGGTGGCTCAGTTGTTAAGTGTCTGCCTTTGGCTCAGGTCATGATCCAAGGGTCCTTGGATCGAGTCCCACATCAGGCTCCCTGCTCGGCAGGAATCCTGCTTTCTGTCTCCCACTCCCCCTGCTTGTGATCCTCCTCTCACTGTCTCTGCCTGAAATAAATAAAATCTTAAAAAAAAAAAAAAGATGAGGACAACGTGTGCCCTCACAGGATCATCTTATGTGATGGGCACCGTAGCCCTTAGGAGGCATATATTACATCGAACCGTATGAAATTGCTGACTTTTGATTATTTTTGACCCACAAAGTCAGAATTTCATGATGCAATCTAATATGATTATCTCCCTTTACAAAGGAACAGACAGAGGCT
Source organism: Procyon lotor (assembly GCA_028646535.1). Classification (NCBI taxonomy): domain Eukaryota; kingdom Metazoa; phylum Chordata; class Mammalia; order Carnivora; family Procyonidae; genus Procyon; species Procyon lotor. Next base: position 34,001,112 of record CM053607.1, on the reverse strand, counting down.
CAAAGACATGAAGTCACTTGCCTGGACACGGCAAGTAAGGAGAAGAGCAGAGATCTAGTCGCTCTCCAAAGCCCTGCATGGCGTTTTTTAAAAAAAGATTTTATTTATTGGGGAGAGAGACAGAGATAGTGAGAGAGAACAGGAGCAGGGAGGAGAGGGGAGACTCTGGGATCATGACCTGAGCCGAAGGCAAGTGCATAACCAACGGCGCCACCCAGGTGCCTACCTGCGTGGCATTTTATAGACCATTCTCCATTCATTCTATGCCCTCCTCCTCTTGATGCCTCTTGCTTACCCAGAGACTAAGGTTCACATGTCTCCACATACAAAGTCTTTGTCACTTTTGCTCTCTTCTGCCTGGTAAGCCGTTGTCCTTTGTCCTCCCCCCCTTTGTCCTCCCCCATGCCACCACCTCCCTCTTCCTGACTTTGCTGTCCCGTCTATCCCCACGCCCTGTCCGAGTTTACTTCTTAAATGCCTTGTTTATCTGGACACTTGTCCCGGTCCTACACTGGCTTCCTGGCTCGCCTCCCTGTGGGTGTTCCTGTCCCCTCCACACGAAAGCCACAGGGACCCTGTAAAATGCAAATCTGATTGCTTCACACTTCTGTTCAAACTCTCCTTCGGCCGGCTTTTCCTGTTGCTCTTGGCACAAAGATGGTCCCCTGGCTCGGCCCAGGCTCTGCTGGCCTTCCCCAGGCTGTCTCCTGGGCCTCATCTCCACGTCCCCCTCCCCCATCCTGCTGCTTCCTGAGCTTCTCCCACCTTCTAGCTCTTTGAATGTGCCAGGCTTCCTTCCACCAGGGCCTTTGTGCTGCAGGTTCTCTCTGCCCGGACTGGGGTTGCATCCCCCACCCCCGCTTTACATAATGGAAAGCTCCACTGTCTCCAGACCTCAGCCCACGACGCCTTCGGCGTGAGCCCTCCCTGACAGTTCAGACCTGTTCTCCTAGAATCGAACTCCTTTCCTTCAGAGTGGTTGTTTGTTTACACGTTCGCCTCTATTAGCATGGCAAATGCGTGACTCCCCAGTGCGTGTGTCAGCCCTCTGAGAGCAGGGACCTGTCAACTAGCCCCTTCTCGGGCGTCTGCCTATGGGTATAGGAGGGATAGATGGAGGCTCCCCACAGTTCCCTCCTGGACTACCCTCTGTCCTGTGACAATCCTGCATACTCCCCACTGCGTCTCTGCTCACTCTACCCTTTCTTGGAGAACTCCTATGCATCCCGAGGGGCCCCGGTCCACTGTCATCTCTTGCATGCCCTGAGCTGAGCTTGTTGTTTTCACCTTTAGATTTTTTTTTTCCTCTCAAATCTTGTACTTCTTTTTGCCATCTCCCCCAGCGTGTTGCCATGACAGCTTTTTGCTATCTGTCCTCTAGTGATTGTGAGCTCTCTGCCAGCCTCTCTGGGGCGCCAAGACCTAGCGCTGCACCTTGACGCCACGGCACCTAAGCAGGGGATGCTGAAGTGAATGCCATGCCTTGTCTTTAGGGCACGAGGCTTTGGATTTGCTTTTCTGGCGCCCAGAAGTGCTCACTCCCCTGCTCCCCCATTCCTGGGCACGCAGTCTCTGTCTGGAGGACCCTGGGTGTGTTTTTCCCAGGGGTGGGAGTGATTTTCGCGTGAACTCTCCAGCGAAGGAAAGTAAACACCCAGGGTTCTCCCAAAGCCACACCTACCTGTGAACTGAAAACCGGGAGCCAGGGCCTCTTGTGTGCTCGGCCAGACCTCCATTTGCTCAGGTTATTTGATGGTAACAGGTGTACCACACTCTATATGAAGCAGAGGGCACGTGTTTTGAAACTATGTCACAAAGCATGAAGGTGTTTCGCAAGAAGTGTATGCATTTCTGAAAGCTTATTTACTTAACGAATCCTGCATATTTTTCAGGGTTTACTTAATGAGAGATACCTGAGCTTGTTACTCTTTCATGAATAACCCTTTATTGAGGTATAGTCCACACACAGTGTTACACTGGTTTGGGGTGTACGACCTCGTGATCGGACAATTCCCTGGTTACATGTGCTCACCGCAAGTGTCGCTCCCATCTGTCGCCACCCAACACTGTCACAGTACCACTGACTGTATTCCCTGTGCTGCGCCTCCTGTCCTCCTGACGTATTCATCCCCTCACTGGAGGTGTGTCTCTCCCACTCCCGTTCCCTGCTTTTGCTCATTCCCTCAGCCCCGCCCCTCTGGCGACCCCCAGTTTGTTCCATGAGTAGTTCTGAAGGCTTCCCAGACCAGCTTATGTAAATTTTGCCAGATACAGCTGGTTAACTGTAAAATCATCCAAATGGCAAGACCCAGCCTTCAACTATCCCCTTTCCCCAGCCGCTGCTCCCCCTGCCTCACCGAGCCTCACCAGATCAGGCGGAGCCCACCAAGGCGGCTTGACCCCCATACACAGTGGCGGGCCAGGCCCTGCTGCCATCCCTGGACGTCCCCGCAGCAAACCCCCTCCTTCCTCCCCACCCCCTCCATTCTTCTCCATCCTCCAGCTACCGCCGGCCTGCTTTCCTGCAGCACAGCTCTAAAGAGCTCATGCCCAGGTCCTAAACCTTCAGTAGCCCTCCACTGCTTCTCGGATACAGTTTCCATTTCCCGGCTTGGAATGTCATGTCCACGCCACACGAGCTAGATTCCCATCTTGGACGTGCATGCCCGAATGCCCCCAAGTCTGAAACACCTTCTCCAACTTCCTCCTTCCTCCAGTTTTTTGTCCCCGTCCCCTCCTTCTCTGTCTTCTACTGTACCTACCTAGGTAATAATATCTGTCATTCCTTCTTCCTATTATTATGACACCGCTTTAAGAGTTTATCTTTCCATCCTTTCTGTCCCCAGTCCCTCCCTCTACTTCTTCACGCAAGGCTTCCTGAAATGACTGACGTGGTCCTTCCTATACCGTGCATTTTTAACGGGGGTGATAGCACTCTCTGCCCTGGGCAAAAAGCAGTTCCTGGAGGTGGAGCAAGAAGCCTTAGGTATTACAGTGACCTGTGGCCCTCTGAACAGATACACAGCATGTCTATGGTATGAAGATTTCATGGTGGACTGATTGTGGAAAAAATGTGTATAGAGGCTGTTGGGTGTGGAAAGCGGAGGATGACGAGATGAAGGCTTGAGAAACACTGGTCTCCTCTAGACAGGAGAAAAAGAATTCTCAAGAGGTGCTGAGACTGAAATGAAATCGATGTTTCAAAGTACCTAGAACACTGCGTGTCACATAAGAAAGACCCAATAGATGTTCGCGATTATCGCCAATGTTTATTATGCACATACTATGTCCGGACCCTCTGCAAAGATTTTTACACACCTTATCTCATTTAATCTTGCCTCCATTTCATGAGGAAAGTACCGTTATTATTACAGATAAGGAAACTGAGGCTTACAGAGGTTGGTTTAATTGCCCCGTGCCAAGCTGCTGGTAATTGACAAGAGGCAGGATTTTAAACTCTGACTTCAAAGCCGGACCTCCAGATGCAATGCAGCAGTTACCCCCTCCTTGCAACGCGGTGCAGAGAAAGGAGAGAGCCTTGGAATTAACCAGCCCCTGCAACCTTAATTAGCTCCAGGCTGATGGACGGTGTTCTTGTGTGCAGGGCCATGATGATGACCGCCTGTGATCTCTCAGCCATCACCAAGCCCTGGGAGGTGCAGAGTAAGGTATGGAGCCCTCCTGACCAGAGAGGAGGGGAAGTCCCGGTGTCCTGACAGCAGCCGATGCAGCTTGGACTCTGAACTCCAGAAGCAGCCCACCTTCCTCTCATCTTCTGAGACACGGAGACCACTTTAGTGCCTCTCCTGTGATGACAACAAAGGGGGCAGTGAGGCAGCGGTGGGGTTAACTTTTTTTGCGGAGCTGGAAAGCCAGGAAGGGTGGGCGCAGGATCTGGGCTGGGGCTTGACTTGAGGCGGGGTGTGTGTGGGGGGGTCTGCCTCTTGCAGGTAGCTCTGCTGGTTGCTGCCGAATTCTGGGAACAAGGTGACCTCGAGCGCACGGTGCTGCAGCAGAACCCCATTGTGAGTAACGGGGGAGCGGGTGACTGTCAGCCTGATGTTGGGTGTGTGTGATCCCATCCCGATGGACAGACGTGCCCCCTGGCATAGGCCTGTGTGTTCTTACCATGAAGACGACCTTTTCCTAATGCACTGGTTCTCAAAGTATGTCCCCGGACTACCCTCAGCCGCATTACTCGGAAACTTACTAGAGATGGGAATTCACAGGCCCTACCCTAGACTCGCCTAAGCAGAAACTCTGGAGGCGGGCTTGGCTAACGTGTGCAATCCTAGATCATAAGCCCTCCTCAAGTTGCTTGGCTCCCTCAGCTAAGTAGAGGCGGACAAGGGGACCCCAAAACAGATTTCCTCCTGGTTCCAGCAGTCTAGGGGACCACGGCCCCAGGCCCCGTTCTACTAGTACAGCACGTACGACGACGGAAGACCTCAGCAAGCTGAGCACCCCCCAACATTGAAAGTAGGCTTGGCTAGGACAGTCATCAAGACGAGGAGCCCAGTGAGAGGTTCACTGAGGCCCTGAGCAGGGGCAGGGCTGGGAAGCAGAGGCAGGGTGGGAGGGCACGACATTCTGAGGACAAAGCCATTGATGGAGATGGGGACGAGTGAAGCCAGGGTCAGTGCTGAGGATGTGGGGGCCCCCACGTGAGGCTCGGGCGGGGCCTGAGGGAGGGCACAGGCAGTGAGGGGTGTGCGAGCCTGAGTGCAAGGGAGCAGGGACTTCCCAAGCTGAGTAGCAAGGGGTCTCGCATTTGGAGCTCCCTTCTTTCTTTTCTGCATTTTAAACACCGAGAGGGTCTAGTGAACGAAGGCCCCAGACCCATCAGCCAGGTTCAACCACAACCACTAGCGACTGCCATTCTTGTTTTAATCTGTTTCCCCGACCCTCAGGCATTTTCTTATCTTTTGGTTGAAGTATTTTAATGTAAATTCCAGATGTTATCCTCTTTTCTCTGAGAGATAAGAAAAACATGCAGCCCAGAGGTGGGCACACATGCACATCGAATACCAGTGTGACAGTGTGACAGCTCACAAAATCGGTAGTAAATTCTTTGTCATCATCTGATCCTCAGTCTCTGTGCATTTTCCCTGATCGAGCGAGAAAAATCATTAGGTTGATTTTTTCAAATCAGAGTCCCGTCACAGATCACGCTCTCTCTGGTTGTTCTCTGGTTGTTCTTTGGAGTCTCTTTCCAGGCGCAACAGTTTTCTCCTGGTTTTTGTTTTTTGTTTTTTATCTGCCATGTATTTATTTGTTGAAGACCCTGGGCCTTCTGTTGTATAGTTTCCTGTAGTCTGGACTCGGTTGACTGCGCCCTCATGGTGTTATTTAATATGTTCTTTTATCCCTGTATTTTCTGCAAACCACTAGTCAGATCTGGAAACTTGATGCGTTTGTTCAGGTTGAGTTGAGTTTTTTGTTTTGTTTTGTCTTGAACAAGAATGCTTCCTAGGCAGGGTGGGTCCCTTTTACTGCATCCTGCTGGCGGGGAGCCTGGTACAGTTAACTCTTTGTCCCCCGTGACAGCCCATGATGGACAGAAACAAGGCAGATGAACTCCCCAAGCTTCAGGTCGGCTTCATTGACTTTGTCTGCACCTTTGTCTACAAGGTAGGTCCTTGGCTCTCTCGGGCCCAACGAGGTGTCTTTGATAAACCCAGGATTCCCAAACACCATCAGGAATCCTAAACCCTTTGCAAGTGACCGGTGGGTGTTTACAAAGAGCTTCTCATCTGCGATGGCATTCGGTCCTCAGTCCAGCCCTGTGGGGTCCTGAGTGATTATCTATCCAGGCCAGAGCCTGGAGCTTCACGGACTCCAGTTGCTCAATACCATAGGGACAGACGACTGAATGTGGTTTCAGATGGGAAAGGGAGAGGCATATCAGATATACACCCTCCTAACTACTTCCCTAGCTGGTGGAAATGTGATTAGGTCAAGGTAGACCAGCTGTCAAAGACCGGCTGGAATTTCTTTGAGCTCTTGCTCAGAGAAAACCCACCGAACACCCACTGCTCCCAACTCCGTGTGACTTGTGCTACCATCCGCCTCCTGTTTGTTATTTTTATTTTGGTCATGTGTAACCTGAGGCAGAGGCCAGGCCTGAGAAAGGACAGGGCCAGCATGGTAGGAGACAGCTAGGAGCTGGGACTAGAGCCGGGGCACCTGATCCCTAGTCGAGGACTCTTTCTGCCATGCTAGGGAGGACAAGCGCATCTCTGCTATATCATGGCTAACTGGGGTCCTCAGAGCAACAAGGCAGCGTAACTGTGCCCCCCACTATTATCAGCAAAATTACTAAAACAGGTAGGCGAGGCTGAGTGCCCCCTACATGCCCCATCACAGCCCTGTGAGGTAGGTACTGTACTGTCCTGACTTCGTGGCTGGCGCCGAGCTCTGTGCATCGCTTCCCCAGGGTCACACAGCTTGTGGCAGAGCTGGATCCAAAGCCAAGCAGCTCTGAGCACAGCTGGCTCTGCCTGGAGCTCCAAGGTGGGTCCTAGATTTGCCATTCTCACCTTGTGCCAATCGACCCATCAACCTCCATCTTGATTTCCTCCCCTGAAAATCTAGGAGGGAGGCATCCTGTTTTCCCCACTCCCAGGCGTTTGTGGGGATCAAAGGAGAGAAAGCACTTCATAAACTACAATGTGCTGGGCTCACAGGCATTATTTTTATTCTTGGAGTTAAGAGGCTTTAAGAATCCCCTTCGCAAACCCCAGTTTCTCTCAGCATGTGTTTCCTGGTGTCTTTAGGCCCCAGACCCTGTGGTGGGCCAGGGCCACCCTAGGGCACAGTGTGAGCTATCCCTGCCCTCTCCAGGCCATAGCCTCTGGGGGACACAGACAAAGGGAGTCATTACGATGAAGTGAGATGTGGAAGAGAAGCTTTGGGAGCTTCTAACAGAGAACTCTACTTACCCAGAGGGTTCAAAATGGTGAAGGGGCGAGAGCAGCGGCTCCGGAGGCGTTGGGAAGCCGTGTGAAGCAGTTTGCACTGCGTCCCAAGGGACAGGGGCTGCCGCAAGAGGGATTTAAGCAGCAGAGGGCTAGATGGGCTCTTGCTGACTGCAGGCCCCATGGTGTCAGCACACAAACCACGGGGTGGCAGGAAGCTCGCCACCCCAGAGCTCGCTCCTGGGGTGTGCGTTCTCAGCCCGGACCCCTGGGCGCTCTCTCTTCCAGGAATTCTCCCGTTTCCATGAGGAGATCACTCCCATGCTGGACGGGATCACCAACAACCGCAAGGAGTGGAAGGCGCTCGCCGATGAGTACGAAGCCAAGATGAAGGCCCTGGAGGAGGAGAAGCAGAAGCGGGAGGCAGCCAAGCAAGGTCTGTGGACACGTGGAGCCCTCCCAGCGTGCCTGGCCTGGGCTCCGAGCCCCATCCACGTGGTCCCGTTCAGGCCTCCCCACCTCCCCATCAATGCCCTCGTTCTGCCTACGAGGGGTGCTGAGGCTCGCTGAGGTGAAGTACCACGGCCAAGCCACGGTCAGCGGGAGAGCCTCATTCCCAAGACTGAGCCTTCCAGGAAGGGCTCCCGACTATCCTACAGCCGATGTAGGGCAGATTCCAATTCCGAGGCTGTGCACACGCGGCTCAAATAGGGGCCCAGGAGAAAACCTAGAATTACCAGTTGAAGGAATTCGAGGGGCTGTATTTCTAGCCTTCTGTCTGGTGTTTGAGTGCTATCTATACCATCGTGAGCCTTTGCTTGCACACTACCAGCATCGGAGGGCTCACTACCACACATGACATCCTCATTCGGTACCACTATTAGAAAGCTCTTCCCTAAACTGCAGTTTTTCTCCCTGTTGAAACCTCCACCTAGCGGCCGTAGTGCCATAGTCCTGCCTTCTGGAATCAAATGGGATTTGTTTACTCCAGCTGTTCTGGATTGACAGCACTCTCCCTCCCGCGGGTCGCTTCTTTTGCTGGTTGTATGAGTCCAGTTCCCTCACAGGACATGACTTATAGTCCAGACCCCACTTGGACTGCCCACCTCTGCACACTTGCCCCTCTACCCTTGTTCTTAACATGGTCCCCCGTCCCGACTCCAGCTCTGCTCGGGCATCACAGGGTGATTCTAAAACTGGTGGCTGAGAATGTGGGGCGACCGCTTACATTCCTCACAGCCCCAGGGGGTGTCCTGACATGGCATTCATGTCAGGACACACTTTTTTTTAATATTTATTTTATTTTATTTTTTATTTATTTTATTTTAAAGAGGGAGAGAGAGAGAGCATGAGCAGGGAGAAGGGTAGGGGGAGAGGGAGAGAATCCCAAGCAGACTCCGTGCTGAGCGTGGAGCCTAATGTGGGGCTCAGTTTCATGACCCTGAGGTCACTACCTGAGCTGATACCGAGAGCTGGAGGCCTAACCGACTGCACCACTCAGGCACCCCCTCGTCATCATAGATTTGTATGGTAACTACAGTTTTCCAGAGATGGCAGTAAAGCATCCTGAGAAAGATGCATTTCTTTCTCATTTGAAAATTGTCTTTTGGGCTAGTGGCAGTCTGTGCAAACGTGTAGCCTGCAGGTATCTTTTGTTTGGCCTGCATTCTTTTTCTCTTTTTTAAAGATTTTATATAGGGGCGCCTGGGTGGCTCAGTGGGTTGAGCCTCTGCCTTCAGCCCAGGTCATGATCTCAGGTCCTGGGATCGAGTCCCGCATCGGGCTCTCTGCTTGGCAGGGGGCCTGCTTCCCCACCTCTCTCTCTGCCTGCCTCTCTGCCTACTTGTGATCCCTCTCTCTCTCTCTCTCTGTCAAATAAATAAATAAAATCTTAAAAAAAAATAAAGATTTTATATATTTGTCAGAGGGACAGAGGGAGAGACAGAGAACACAAGCAAGGGGAGCAGCAAGCAGAGGGAGAAGCAGACTCCCTGCTGAGCAAGGAGCCCGACGTGGGACTCGATCCCAGGACCGTGGGATTATGACTTGAGCCGAAAGCAGATGCTTAACCGCCTGAAGCACCCAGGTGTCCCTGGCGTGCATTCTTTTAATGTGAATTGCTGTCCATGTTTTAAAATTGGGATAGTTCAGATTTTTTTTTAATGTAAACTTCCGGCATTTCTTTTTTAAAAGGTCAGTATTCAGGGGCGCCAGGGTGGCTCATTTAGTTAAGCATCTACTTTTAGTTCGGGTCATGATCCCAGGGTCCTGGGATGGAGTCCCTCATTGGGCTCCCTGCTCAGCAGGGAGTCTGCTTCTCCCTCTGCCTGCTGCTTCCCCTGCTTGTGTTCTCTCTCTCTGAAAAATAAATAAGATATAAAGAAGAAAGAAAGAAATGAAATGAAATAAAATGTCAGTATTCGACCACAGCAGTCTGCATTTCTGCAGGACAATGAGCTGGAGCTGAGTGACAACGCCCCCTTCAGACAGGACAGGGGATCTCTCCAGTTTGCCCCAGTCTCCACCACTCCCTGTTGTCTCCCAGACAGTGGTGACCAGTGCTGGTTGCCATTTATCATCACAACTGTGCTGCTCTTTTTCTTATTCTTATTCCATTTCCCACTCGTGGTTTCTCCTGGCTTGCCTTCTGCAAAGTGTGACGATCTGCGGGCCTCAGAAAGCCCCTGAGTTTGCAACTCTTGGGCTAAATCAGGGCAAAGGGGAAGCGCGTGGTAGCCTGATCTCACTGGTGGGTCCTCTTTTCCTGTCTGCAGCCGCTGTGGGAAACCAGCCGGGCGGCAACCCTGGCCCAGCAGGGGGCGCACCTGCATCCAAGTCCTGCTGCATCCAGTAACGTGGACCCGCCTCCTGGGAAGGGCACCACCCTTCTGGAAAGAGAAAACCAAAAACCTGCTTGCGAGTAAAAGTGTGATAGGATTTGAAAGCTGGAAAAGAATTTATCTTACATCCCATCTAGTGTTGTTCGAGTGTTTTTTTCAGTTTTGAGGATTTTATTGAGCTAAAACCCACATGCTAGCTGTCACAGACATCAATTAAACATTATGGCCGGACTCACCTGCTTGCTTAGAATCACTTTTGTCCTTATACTTTTAGTGAATGTTTTCCTGTAACAGTTGTCAAGCATCCTCAAAAGTAGAGAACTGTACAACCAATCCCTCCCTCCTCATCACTCAGGTTCCAGCATCAAGATTTTGCCGCATTTGCTCCATCCATTCTTTTACCTTTCTTTTGCATTTTTTCCTCTTAGCTGAAGTATTTTCTTTATTAAATTGATGGTCTTTCTTTCTCTCTTCTTTTAAAGTGTATTTATTGATTGAAGTAATTTCTATACCCAACGTGGGGCTCGAACTCGCTACCCTGAGATCAAGAGTCGCATGCTCTTCTCCAAAGGAGCCAGCCAGGCGCCCTTTAGCTGAAGTATTTACAAGCATATTTCAGACCTATCATCTCACTCCTCCGTGACATGTCTCTAAAAACATCTGGTTGTTTTCTAATATAACCACATCATTATCACACGCAGCAAAGGAACATGTCACATCCAGCTGCGGTAGAGGCTGTGTGAGCTGTGCAGGCACATTCCTGAGTAAAGGACCTGCGGTCCCTTCAGCCCTCAGACATGACCTCAGCAGCAGGGAGACACTTTGCCCAAGGTCACACCCTTTCCCAGGATGGCCTATACGCAATGACGGGGCCCCGCCAGGTGTTAAGGCGTGGCAAAGGGCCCTTCTAGCCCCGGGACTCCTCGCGGGGTCACCAAAGCTGCTACTGGAGCTCCATCACAGCTCAGCTTCTCCCTCTGCCCGTTCCTACTCCCTTCCCTTCCCCCGGTGTTGGTCCCACTCCTTAATAAACACTCTGCAGACCAAGACCACTGTAGAGGCTGCTTTCTGGGAAGCCCAGCTGGGGATGCCTGTCCTTCATTGCCTCACCCTCCCCCCAAGTGGCAAAAGTGTCCTAGTTAGTTGGTTTGCTTGAATCTGACCCAAACAAGTTTCCCGCTTTAACTGGTATGTCTCTTAAGCTTCTTTTAATCTACAAAAGCACTCCCCTTTTTCCTTTGTTAGTTAACTTGTTGTGTAGACTCAGCTGTCCCATATTCTGGATTTACCTGTCTGCCTCCTTGTGCTGGGGTCTGACATGTTCCTCTATCCCCAGCTCTTCTCGAGGTGGGCGATAGTTCTAGAACTTTTCTTCCTCCCAGAGACAATGTATTAAAGCAGAAGCTAATGTATTAAAGCATTGGCTTGGAGGAGGGGACCACAGGGTTTCTCCAAACTCTGTATAAACCAAGGATCTCCTCTCCCTTTTTACATAAATGAGGAATTGTGGCCAGTGAAGGGATGAGCTGGGCCAAGTTCATGGCGCAGTTCCTTGGCTTCCGTCCAGATGCCCAAAGTCGCAGAGAACACAGCATACACAGCACATGGCCTTGTGACTGGCATAGCTCATCACGCCCGGCTCCTGGCGCACGAGCCCTGCCCATGTTTGCAGGCCGGGATGTCACTAGGGAGCTGGGTCTGGAACCCTCATCTTTCAACTCTTGAGTTAGATGTTCTGCCCTCCAGAAATCGACACCCTTCAGAGTCTTTAAACAGAGACATGTCCCCAAGCATGATGTATGTAGCGGTTAAGTGACAGAGTAAAGAGAAGTAAGTGTCGCTCAGGAACGTACAGGTGCTGGCTCCATTCCTTGGGCAGAATCTACTGTTTTCTAATATAACCACATCATTATCTACTCTCTACTCTCCCCAGTCCTCAACCTTCCCCGTGTGTCACATGAGAGTCACAGTCCCTGCCATGCCTGGTTAGCACCAATAAGACTGTGGCAGGATAGCAGCTTCCTGTGATATCCTAGGTACTGTTCGCGACCTGATTTCACCCTCACAATCACAACCGACTTCCCCAATATGGGGAAACTATCACTAGCCCCATTTATCACATCAGTATGAGACTCAGAGAGGTTAGGAAACCTGCCCGAGGACACCCAGCTGGTAAGTGGTGGAGTCAAGACTCAAAGCCAAACAGCCTGACACCAGACTCCTGGCTTGTAACCATGTTCCCTGCACCCATACTGCTTCTGAGAATCAGCAATTTTTAAACACAAGGGACCTCTAAGCAGATCATCTTGTTTTATACTTTGGGAAACCAAGGGCCAAAGAGATGACTTATGCAAGTTTGCACAATACAGAAGTGGTAGAGTTGGGTCTCAAATACAGGTCTCGAGCCTCCAAATCTCCCACACCATTGACTGCATCTTTAAAGGGATTATTTCCGTGACTCTGTGGCTTGGCTGCCTCCCTAGCTGTGTCCAATCATCAGGCCACGGATAGGATCCACTCACTCGTCCATTCAGGAATTCCTGAGCTAGGGCTGGGCAGCCCACCACAAACAGAGAAGAAGCCCTGCTTTCCTGGACTTTACCAGCAAGCAAGGGGGCGACAGAAACCGAGCGATCAGTGCCGTGGAGAACCTCGCTAAACACTAACCCAAGTCGCAGTACCCTGCTGCCAAGAGGAAACATCCCCGTTCATCTGCATGGGAAATAATCACGACCGGCTCCTCTCCTACTGCAGAAATCCAAACCATTTCCAGAGTGTGAAAATAAATCACCAGAAAGCGAGAGCTAGTTTATGTAGGAAATCAACAACTTGACAATAGCTTGCACAGAACATAAAATGGAACAGCTCGTTGTACTTGTTCTCATGTGTCTATGATTTTCTTCACCAATGTTTCCACCTTTTGGGGGCACGTGGAGATCCGTGGGGTTCTTGCACTCAAACAGCACCTAGAAAATAGAGCTAAAGCAGCTTTAAGGCAAAATAAAGGCTAAATCTGCGAGAGCCCGAAGCCAAGGAAATGACACACAAGTCCCAGATGGACAGTCCTGTCTTTGCTTCTGCTGGGGCTAAGTGAGCAAAGGAAAACAGCTCAAAGTCACCCGCAGGCAGCACACAGTTCAAGTCTGTTCTTCAGAGCCTCTGGCCAGAAACGGTTGTGTGTGTGTGGTTTTTTTTTTTGGACTAGAAACTGTTTTGCAGTTGTCATTTGGTGAGTGCTTTTGCTTGAAAACATGTCAAAATATCACTTTCCGCATGTTTACATAGTGTGCTTGTGTGAAAAAGGAGCTGTAGCCCGACAAGGAAGTCCTTGTGCAGAAAGTGAGAGAATTTTCGAAAAGTCATGGCGAGAAGCTGGTCGGGGAACGGCTGTTGTTGGAGCCTGCGACCCGATGGGTTCACAATGGCCATGCAATGTGACAGAAGGAAGAGGGAGCTCAGAGCGCTGCGGGGGACGGTTGGGGGGGGGGAGCCCGCCTTGACCAGGCTCTTCTCTGGGAAAGTGAGCCCAAAACCAGAATCCTTTCCCCACTTAGTAGGCGGGGTGTCCCTCAGCGAGCACGCCGACAAATAAAGACACACCTGGACGGGACTGTGGGTGGTATTTTCTTTTTTTAATCTCCATAGTGTATTTGTTAAGTTTATTTATAAGCAGATCACTTCACTATTTACAGTACATGAGCATAGAGATTCTACAGTTTTTGTGATGTAAACAATAACCCCACAGTAGGAGTCTGAGGAAAGAAGCCAGTTCTGAAGTATTTACAGACGTTAAAATAGAACTTTATACTCACGGAATAATAATACATAGAGCAATTTGGTTAAATTATCTATGAAACTATAGAATCTGACAATGTACAAATACAGGAAAACGGTTTCTCATTTAGAAGGTAAGACAGATAAATCACACCGGAAATAAAATAGGGACGATGACAACCACAATAATTAAAAGCAAAGAAGGTGTCTTCCTTGCCTCTTACAGATAAAGTATTTATATAAATAAGGACACAACCCAACAAAATGGAAAAAATATATAAAAATCCTCTACCAATTAAAAAAAATAGCAAAACTAAAAACTCGATTCTCAATCATTAGCAGTGTCCTTTAAAAAAATTAAAATTTAGCTTTCTATTATAAATAACAAAGCAGATGTGTCCCTCTGTGTAGGTGAAATTCTTGCACCTTTCTCAAGAAATGCATCAATGTAATTCCACACATACACACAAACACAGGCGTGCACAGGAGCAGACACACGCACGCGCGCACATACACGCACACACACACACACGTACACACACAAACAGCCTTGCGCTCACGCACCCCAGGCTGTAGTTACCTTGTTGAGCTTCCCAAGAAATAATGCCCCCTACGGTAGTACCCCTGGGGATGCCCAAACCTCACAAGTTTAGCCATTCCCTGGTTTGACCCTGTCACAGAGCCAGGGAAAGCCCTGGCTTCCTATTGCTCAGAATTCTCTAGGCTGCATGGTCACACCAAGAGAAAAGGATTTGAGTCCAAGATTTGGAAATGCTGGAAGGGACCACAGGGACCACCTCGCCCAGTCGATTAAGGCTAGCTACAGACACCGTCTCTTTAGAAACCTGGGGTTGGGGAGAGGGGTCTTGTGTTGGTTCCAACCTTAGCAGCCACCCCTGGAGGACACAGATGCTCGAAGCCAATGTTAATACCGTGGCACGAGGGGGCAGGCGCGAATTCCCAGAGCAGACTGCACTGAACTGGACTTCTCCATGGTCGTCTTCCCCAGAGACCATCTGGAAATTCAGGTGGTCTGCCTCCCTGTTCCACTGACCCCCCTGCCGATTGAGATCTCCAACCCGTTTCTATCAGACTCAGAACACCCCTCAAGAAACAAAGTTGGGAAGAGTTTATGACTTTTTATTCCTAACACAAAAACATTTGACAACATTTTAAAATACAAAATACAAAAATGAACCAAAAAAAACCTGTTTGGCTATTCAGTGGACCGTATCAAAGGCCATGGCCAGGTCCCTCCCCCAACCCCCAGTCCCAGAATCCTCACACCCAACCTCTTTGATCGCCCCAAAGGTAAAGTGCGGGCCACCTAGCAGAGGTTCACTTAACAAGGTCAGCAGCTGGGCTGCTAGTATTGCGGTTACAGTAAACCCCTCCTGGGCACCTGGGCAGAGGGTCCACTCCTGTCTCTTCTGCCCACAGGGTAACTACTGTGCTTCTCAGTCTGTGCTAGTCTGCTAACTGATTGCTTCTAGAGTCTTCTGACTCATGTTACACCGGGTCCTAAACACATAGACGGTTCGCTCAGGCCATGACATTTAATTCCCCAAACTGGTGTTGGACAGCAAGGTGGCCAAAAGGATTTATTTGCCTTCCATCTGGGTAGCTGGTGGATACAGTCTTTGGCCACTAGAGGGCGACCAGACGTTGATAAGGCAAAGTGCTGAGGCGGACGCTGACCAATCCCTTCACAAGTCACCCAGGAGCAAGGCTGGCCAAGTGGGAAAGGAGGCTCTGTTAGGCTTCCTTGCAGGATCCTTTGACAAAACATACAGCACAGACGGGGTTTAGCTAGAGAAACACGTCTTTGAGGTCTTGTTCTGCCCAGGGACGGACCACCTATAAAACTCTATTCCCCAAGCCCCTGGTTTGGAGAGCTGGGTTTCTATGCTGCTTCCAGAAGAACCAGAGGCATCCAGAAGAACCGGAATCCCTGAAAAATCTGTCACCTGAGACCTTGAAGCCTCGGCCACCACTGCTGGATTATTAAGAAAACAAAAAGCAAAAGCTGCCCTAAACATATGCAGTGTGATCAATGCCTCCTGCTGCCTCATAGGTTTTACAATCATTTGAAGGAAATGTGTGAAAAGTGCCTAAGTGAAGTTGTTTTGAAAAATAAACACAAAACAAGTGTATTGCTAGTATCATCTGAGAGCAAGAGAGAAACAGCCAAGCGGTCACAACATTCGGATTAAAAGCTGTTCGGTGGGGATGATGACAAGGCTAACGTGAGATTCGAAACCACCACCTGGCCAAGCCAGGGTCAAATTTCTCACCATCCCCATGAGAAACTATGGCTTAGATCTGGCCTGGGGAGCTGGCCTCCTCATACAAGGGAACTCGGCCAGGGCCATGTGGGTTTGAATCTGCTGCTGGTTGGTGACCTCGCAGAGAACTCTCACCCGGGGCTAGAGCTGGACGCAGCCTAAGGATGAGATCCGTTTCACAGGGAAGGGAAGGACTCCTGATGCTCCCGGTGGGGACCCCGGAAGTTCGAGAGGGACCCTGGTGCTCTTCCCATCCAATGCTCTCCTTCGTTAGTGGAGGAAACAGAGGTCCCAGACCACACAGCAAGTGAGAAGCATCGGGTTTCTCACTGAGATGGCTTATAGTTCAGGGACCTGCTCTGTAAACCCATTTCCGTCAGCGGGTCTGTTTTAGCGTTTTATACATATGTAAAAATAGGTACCGAGATCTAAACTCACTGTTCCCTTTCTCTAGGGCCTCCACCAAAAGCGCCAGCAAAGGGCTAGCCCTAGGACTGACTGTCACTATTTAGGAAGGGATCTCGCTCCCACCTCCGACCAGCCCCCCTCCCAACCCCAGCCCAAGCCCTAGGAGAGTACCTCGCACAGCTGAAGGAGACCCACAGTTGCCAGCGTAGAAACACGGAGCCAGGCTGAAATGTTGTGGTTTTCTCAAAGTGCTTTTATTGATTCAATGCAAAGTCAGCCGCTGCCTATTCCCTGTGTCCTGCGGCCGGCTCCCAGGGGTCCTCCTCCCACCCCACGTTTGTTTTGGGCTAAGGGCTTTTCTTGTGGGTTTTCCAGCCCCCAAGCTCTCCCTCCATTTACCCTGTACCTCCGGACTCAGCACACAGCCCTGGAGCCCACCTGTGTGGGCAACCCCCCCACCCCGGAGACTTGGGGAGCCAGCTTCAACATATTGCATGGAAGCACTGGTTGCTTGTTTCTGTCCCGGTGGGAAGGGGTGAGGGGGCCCCTCTTCTTTGGCCAACAAAACCATGAGGTTCACTTTATTTGCTTCTGTACATCCCATTTCTTCCCTTAGTCCTATCTGAGGGTAACCACCGCATCTCAGATGCTAAGAAAAACACTGCGAGTTTGACATCTGTGAGTCAGAGCACCCCACCGTTGGGGGTCCATGCTGTCTCAGGCTCAGCTGTGATTTCAACGGAGCCCAAGGCCTGGGGTGAGGTTCTCCCCCGTCCCTGCAGAAGGACCACATGTAAAGACCCTCGCTGTCGCCTCCTCTTACCACCTGCATGGTGGCCTCGGCAGGCAGGCCACACAGGCCTAGAGGAAAGTGCTCTCAAAACTTCCACCAGCACACTGTGCAATGAAGAGACTTCTTAGCGCGTCTCTTCCTACACCAGGACTTGGGTACCGGGTGTTTGCAGCTCAGCATTCTCTCTCCTTCCTCCTCCTGCCTCCGAAGCCCCCCACCCGACCCCAGCACGGTCCGCACGCCAGATGTGGACACCTGACTCCGTGGCTCTTCGACACAAAGCTGTTCCCTGGCTCGGGAGCAAGGTTCGATGGGCTAAGAGGGGGACGGGGACTTGGGGGGAGGGGCTTCTCTGCACTCCATCCACTCATATTCTTTACCTCTTTGATGCATTTTCCTTCAGTAAAGGAATCCTCACCCCCAAGAGTGAGGATTCTGATTCAGCCTGGTAACCGACTGAGGAAGGAGATGAAGAATTCCACTTAGGGGTTGGAGCAGACATTTCTGGAAATGCCAGCACGGCACAGAGATGGACAGTGCAGCCTGCCCGGTGTGGGCGGCTGTCAACGCAGTCTACAGTAAGCTTTCATGGCAATCACATGTAAACATCATCCAGAGCAAATACTAGGACAGAGCTACAGTGAGATGATTGCCAGTGGCACTGCTCCCTCTGGGTTACTCCTTAATCTGGTGGGCAAGGGACCAAGGTGGACTGGTTCTCCTGCAGAGGCCTTGGAGTCTCCTTGGTTGTAAGACACAGCACCGAATGAGTCTTCTGGATAGAGGTTGTCTGCAGGCTCAGTCAGTTTTTGAATTTATGGCCTTGTAGGGATGGGATGGCAAGCAGAAAGTGCTTGGTGCTCTCGGCCCGGATCCTCTCCCCCCTGCAGCTAAGCCCTGACCTGAGGCCTGGTGCCTCCCAGTGCCAAGCTCAGATCTCCGCTATGCTCAAGGGGCAGGAGCTAAGTTACCTTCGAGTGCCCTGTATTCATCTGAAGTGGATGGGCAGCCTCAGCTGACCCAGAAGAGGGGAGGAGAGACTGGTCTGACACTAAAAATCTGCCTTTCTTTACCTCCCGACCACCTGCCCAGGGGAGAACCTCTGACCAAGGGCAAATCAAGGTAGACGCAAGTAGGAGGGGCTTAGAGAACCTCTAGTCCAACTCCTTCTGGAGCAGAGGGGAGGGGGAGGGATTCTGGGACTTAGCTCAAACCCAAGATCACAAAGTTCTAGGTGGAGTCAAGACTCAACCCTGCTCTCTAGACTCGGAATCTCAAGTTTCTTCCTACTGGTTTCCACAGGACAAACCCTCAGTGTACTCCTTGGTGCAAATCAGGACTTAGGGGAGGCAGCAGACAGATTTAAATTCCACTCTAGTGCGTTTCATAACCATTTACTGTGTGCCTACTTTGTGCTAGGCAGTGAATAGCTATAAAAAGGAGTTTACCATGTTCAGGTCTGTGCTGTGGAAAGTCCCTTTTTTTGGTTCATCCTCATAAGCCCCCCTCCCTCAAACATTTCATGTCTGCTATTCTGCTTGCTTCCTGCCCCAAGTGGGGGTTGTGTGTCACAGTATTATTGGGAGTCCCTGCCAATGAATGGCTTTATGCAAATTTCCTCTCATAGATCAGGACACGATAGACAGGGATGGGCCAGCATGAATCCCAGCCACCATTTGGTTCTATATGGTGGAAACCTTTCAAAAGATCAGACCAGAATATCAAATGGTTTAGTTAAACTCTGATCCATTAGTAATGGCTGCCCAGAGCCCTGTGCTGAGAGTTCTAAAAGAATTCTCGAGCTCAAAGAACATGAGTTCTGTAATCAATTTGTTATGCCTACCACTGGCCAAGGATGTGGGAGTAGTGGTACATGTGCCATGTATTTGCCATCTTGAGCTAGATGCCACCTTTGCAGAAGCTAAGAGCTGGCAGGGACCTTAGGAATCAACTTGTCTACTTCTCCCCCTTAGTCCATTTCACAGAAAAGGAAGTCGGGGCCCAGGGAGGTCAAGTGACTTGATACACGGGAGCTCAAATTCTCTATTCCTTCTAAAGCCTGTTTTCTCCAGCCCTCTCTGTGGGCTTGGAATATGCTCACCTCCTAGGACACGCTCACTGGCCCAGCATACCTACTCAGGCATTTGATCACCTTAAAAATAATAATAATCAACTACCAGTTCTCAAAGTTTCAAGCCTGGCAGGAGGAACAGACTGAATTGGCTTGTTGAGTTTAATAAGTTATTAAACGTGCTTAAAGCAAGCAGGACTTTTTCTCTTCTCTTTTTAGTACCAAAATTTCCCAGGGAACCCTGACATCTGAACGAGATGAAGTTGGAGCTGCTCTTTCTACAGCAGAGGTCACGAGCTCATACCCTGCCTGGCCACACTTTCCCTCATGAATGGCCCCCAAGGCACCCAAGAGCATCCCAGCTGGATGTGTTTTGACATCACTCAAGAACATAAAATTTAAAGTAAAGCCCAACTAGAAGTTGTCTAAGTTGGAAAGGACCTTGGCGATTGTCTTATCCGCCCCCGGCCCTCACATGCCCCACCCTCCCTTCCCTCTGTCCCATGCTCCCCAAACAACCCTACAGGAGAGGGAATGGGAAAGACGAGCTGGTAGGAGGAAGATGGATTGGTGGCCCCAGAAGGATGACTGTTCCCCGATCACCTGCCTGTGCCACTCCAGGTGTGTCACTAAAGCTCTGATGGCATGTCCACAGGTATAGGCAAACCACAGAACCCTCTGGATCCAGACGCACACCCAAGCCTAAACTTGCCTAATGCTGGTGAGCCGGCCGCTGACTTAACTCTCCAAGTAAGCCCAGAGGCCTCTAGCCTGTGGCCCGACATAGCTAGCCTCACCTCTACCAGCCCCTGGAACTGTGCCTCTTTACCCAAAGCTACTGCAGGAGCGCAGGACCAGGAATCAGGAGGCCTGGGCTGGGTCACTACTCTGCCCTGTCACTGGCCATGGGACCTCAGGCAATTCCCATCACCTCTTGGGGTACTGCCCGCCCCACCTGGAGAAACAAGGATCAGGCAGCTCCCTTACGAGGTCCGCCAGGATCCCAGCACTCCAGGCCAGGGCCAGGCTCCAAGCACCAGCTGGCACCCGGAGGGTTCCGACTGCAACTGGACCCCCACGTGCTCAGTGAGACACAGGCAGAGCTTGGCAGGCAAGTCCTAGAAGCCTCTCTCCACCGCTGCGAGTTGTGGCTGCAGGCCACACTTGCCTGGGGACCAACCCAGCAGCCACCCAGCACCTCCGGGGCATCCTGGCAGAGGGAGCGGAGCAGCGCAGTGGCAAACACCTCACGACGGTGCATAGTTAAAAAATCAAGGAAGCGATACAATAATCCCAGGCACAGTACGTCTGAGCCATAAATACATTATTTGAAGGATATACTTTTTTTTTTTCTTCAATTAAAAATGAGCGTATAGTCCTGATTCTATTCACGAGTAACAATTTCATCATCACAGACTACGGACAAGAAATGTTATGGTGAACACAGCTGCACGTCTACGAGGGAAGTTGGTCAGGGCGAGGAGGGACGTGGGGGACTGACCCAGCCCTGGGAGGCGCGCCCGGGGCCGCCTGCCGGGAGCCACGACACTACAGTGGCAGTGGGACATCAACACCATGGAAACTCACAGACAGAAGCAGCTTTGTTCAATGTAAACATTGATTTTTTTTTTTAAAAGGACAGCAGTTTCAAGTCTCTCTCTCTCTCTCTCATGTGTGTTCTCTCACGCGCTCGCCCTCTTGCCTTCTCGTATACTTAATTTCTTTGAAAACGTAAACATATTGGAAGGGCCTTGTCTGAGGTATTGAGGTATTCCTCGAAGGTTAAGGCTGTTATCAATGCAGGCTCTGCTGGGCCTCCTTCAGTAAGCTGTCAAAATCCATGGCTTCGTACTTGTTTTTCATGGATGCAGGGAGGGCCTCTTCTGAATTGGAATCTAGGCAGGGGGTGGAGGAGTCGAGGAGAAGGGAAGGCGGTGAGCAACTCAGAGAGGCCGGACGGTCAGAGGATCTGCTGCCAGGGTCAGCCCCATGGAGCGCGGGTGGCCCGAGGCCTCAGAGAGCACCAGACAGCAAGCACTACCCTCAGCCCGCTGACCGGGACCCCTCGGCCCCGTCGTCAGTGGCTCCGGGCCGCCCTGTTTCCAGAGCATGGTGGCCCCGACTAGCGTGCCCCTGAGCTCCTCCCCGACTCCAATATCCTATAAACCTGCTTCCCTAAGAGCTTCCTGTCCACGAGGAGACCACTGCCAGAGTCACAGAAGGTGGCCAACCAAGCTAGGGTGCCCTTACGGTGCAGAGATGGAACCAGGTCCCACACGTGTGGACCTGCAGCCAGGCGAACACCGCCTGGCCAGGAGTCCCTCTGTGTTTCCTCACCCTTAGCCCCGTACTACGGAGGCCGTGTGAGACTCCCCTCTCCAGATGGTTCTCTCCTAAATGGCACGTCTCTGTCCTTCTCCACCAACTTGTCCCCAATGGTGAGGGCGTGGTGACAATATAATTTCGCTATGGCCCATGAACCGACAAGGCTGCCTGCTGCCTGTTGGGGCCACCGTGGAATACCCCCGAAAAGCAGCAGGGCAGCCATGGGCCCTGTGAGGTCAAAGAAACAGTTAATCATGGTTCTGTCAGCTGGCTGTGAACACAAGACTGGACCTTCCCAGAGGCCACGGGGGCCTCAATCTCTCTCTCTTGGAACCAGTCTTGAGACAGGACAAGATGGACCAGAGACCAGAAGAAAAACAAGGTGGCAGCCTCCAGGCCGTGAAGTTTTACCCATCGGCACCCTAGAACTTGAGTGTGGGAGCTGGTCCAGAGGGGGCTTTAGGTGTCACCGGAGCGTGGCCGGGCCTGGTGTACTTACCATAGTCAGTGTGTCTGGGCCAGCAGAAGTGCTGGAGCCCCCCGTAGCTCAGCTGGAGGGAGGGCTCGTTGCGCTTCCGCAGGGCAGCGCCCTTCCTCAGAGACAGGGCCGCATGCTCAGAACACCGGTAGGTGATGAAGCCGTACTTCTCGCCTCTGTGGGGAGAGGTGAGGGGAGCGCGTTACTGAGCCAGCTTGGTCACCGCTCTCGGACCACCCATGACGAGGCGACGAGCAAAGAGCCACACTGATTGGGTGACCGTGTCGCACGGCCCCCCAAATACAGAGGACGGCGATCTCCTCGGTAATAATAGTAAAAGCAGGCGATTCACAGAATGTCTTCAGACCGCCCTGTGAGTGGCTACTGGCAGGTTCTGCCCCTCAGGGATGAGGAAACACAGAATTTGCCCAAAGGCAAGTGGCAGGGTAGGGTATTCACACTCAGGCCTCCCACCAAAAAAGCTTATTTGCCACACCTCTGACCTCACTCTATCCCCTTTTCCCTTCCCCCACCTCCTTCGAAGTCAGCCTTGGCCACCACTTCCTTGGCCGCTAACATGGCCTCCTCCTTCCCTAATACAGCCAGTGTTCCATACACATCTCATCCTTTGGGGCCGACAACTCTCTGTCTGCTGCTCAGCCTCCACGCCCCTCCCTCTGACAAAGGTGCCCTGTGTTCGCAGCGAGTCGTCCGAAGATGACCCTGCTGCCCAAAGCAGGACTTCAAAGACTTTATGCCAGCTCACAGTTCCACAGTTGGGACTGTGAGGGAGACGCCTCCTTTCCCTGGTAGGAGGGAGGTAAGCTTAAGAGCTGTAGGCAGCCACTTTGCCACCGGAGGGCAGCCCGCACGAGAAGGATGCTGAAGCAAGAGCGGCCTGAGGTCAGTTCCTCCCTCAGTTCTTCAGCTCCACAAATAGCAAGAAAAAGAATTCTGGCTGATGGTCCCTCTGCTGCGTATATAATCCTCAGGGCAGAGACGAGGTGGGGGTCCCCCTACTGCCCAGGACCGGCTCACCAACACCAGGCGCCTAATAAATACTCGGCTGAATCACATTTCCCGACACCTCTCTGAACCAGACCAAAGTGGGACCCCTTCCGCCTCCTGAGATGTCCAGGACGGCTCGCTTTGTTTTTGCATATTCTTTCCATCTGATGCCCTGAACACTGCACAGAACTTCAAACCGTTCTATTTGTGCACTGACTTGCTTTTTTTTAATCGTGATAAAAGCACAAAACACAAAATGTACCATCTCTAGAACGAGTGCATAGTTCACTAGTGTGTCAAACACATTCCCGCTGCTGGGAACGGATGTCCACTCTCTGATTGCTGTTTCCAGGAATCTGACTCCAGACACATCATATAATGGAATCATGCAACCTGGGTCTTTCTGAGACCGCCGACTTCATGGAGCATAGTGAGGTTATGATGGTCAAGGTTCATCCATGCTTGCGGCATGAGACAAGATTTCCTTCCTTTCTAAGGCCGAATGACATTCCACAGTAGGCAGAGACTAATTTCATTTATCTGTTCGTGAGCCAACGGACACTCGGGTTGTTTCCACTTCTTGGTTATTGTGAATAAAGCTTCTATTCACACGATCTCTTTGAGATCTTGTTTTCGGTTCTTCGAAGTATAGACCCAGCAATTACTGGGTCACACGGTAGTTCTCCATTTCATGTTCTCAGGCACGTCCCCACCTACTGCGTTCCCGTCAACGTGCATAAGGGTTCCGATTTCTGCTCACCCTTGTCAGCAGCTGGGATATTCTGTAGCCGCCTGAATGGGTACGAAGTGTGTAATGATGCCGATACAGATTTTCTCACTGAAGCTTTCTAAAATTAGCATTAACTCAGAATTTAAAACCTTAATCATCTAGTTGGCAAATGCGATAGGAGATACTTCCGAATTTCTCGAAATTGACCGAGTTTTGACATCGAAGTTGTACATTTACACACAACCTGGTCTAGCGGATCCCTTGACAGCTGACCACCGCGTGCCCAGGTGAGGGAGGGAAAAACCAAGATTCCCAGCAGAATAAAAGGTCTGGAACTCGCTGCTCCCGAGGGACGGAGGGATGTGAGCAGCGGGGGTCTCGCAGGGCAGCAACCTTCCAGAACACACGTGCATTTAAGCCCTGGGGGCCGTCTGCTGCCCTGTACTGGCCCCAGGGTAGAGAAGCTAAAGCAGATCCGTGGGCTGCGGATTCAGCTCTGCTACTATCTAGCTGCTCACTTGACTTGTCTGAGCTCCCTGGGAGGGAGCGCCTAGGTCACAGGCCTGCCAGAAGGCTGAAGAAAACGCACAGGAATTGCCTGGCACTTAGCAAACCATCGGCTTACTGCTGGACCGCACAACTGTTCCCGGACCTTCTCTGGGGCCTGGCTCTCCAGGGCCAGGCTGCGGGCTTCATCAGATTTTCATCCCATCTTCTTGGCATCTTCTGTGCGGCCAGCCCCGGACTGGGACCTCTGCCCCTCCCCACTTCCGTCCCCTGCAACGTCTTGCCCCGACTCACCTCTTGCTTCTCGTCAGCACCTGGCACTCCACAATCTCGCCAAACACTTCAAAGCGCCGCTTCAGCTCTCGGGAGCTCATGTCACTGGGGAGATTTCGAACATACACCACCCGGCCTTCGCCCTGCTCGAGAAAGGAAACACAGAGAGGCCCAGTCACTGCCTGGCTTCCTGGGACCCCCCTGATGGTGGGCTCCTCGTCCTCAGCCTGTGACACCTGGCTGAGTGGGGGACAGCAGCGGGGGCCGGAGTCAGAGGGAGGACGATGACGATCCTTATCCCAGAGGGCCCACCTTGTTGCCGGGGCGCCGCTGAGGGTCGGATGGGGAATGGCTCCCAAAGGAAGCAACCGCTCACTTGAAGGAAATGAGCAGAGAAGGGACAGAGACAAGAGAGGGGCTCGTCGTCATTCATGGAACTGGCTACTTCCATAGCTGTGGTCTGGGTCTGCGACTTTTTTTTGGCAGTGGGGGAGTGGGGGAGGCTGTGGAGGAAAGGCAAGTTTCCCAGATGGTATTGGGCAAGGATGGGGAGCCAGGTCATTGTGGGGGTCACGGTGGGCTGGGAGGAAGGTCATGGGACGCAGGCCACGGGGCTCAGGGCCACGATCATCGTCGGCTGTGCCAGGACGATCACTGCAGGAGAACTGGGTGCCACGCCGCGGGCCCCTAGAACAGCCCGGCAGAGGGAGGGGTGGGGAGGGACCCAGGCTGGAATATCCCCTCCTCCCCTCTACAATCTGTGACTGGATCCAGTTCAAGCCACTGCTGGCGGAAAAGCTGCTTTGACCCACTGGGTCGCCTCCAGCGGCGCTCCTGGAAACCCGTGCTCTGGAGGCTGAAACCGACAGGCTCTGGTTCGGACAAGCTTTCTCTGGGAACAGGTTAAAGCCATCCCATCCTCCTCTCACAGAAGGCAGGAGGAAAGCAAGGCCCAGGGGCCACGGCTGGGCTCCGCTGTCAACCGCAGGGGAACTGGGCTCCGCTCAGTGAAGGACCGCCGCCCTCCAAGGCTCCTGGCAGCTCCTTCGACGGATAAGGTTCTTTGCTTCCTCTGTCCCACGGTCCTCCTAACACTGCCTCGTGGCTCCTCTCACCCGTTGGTGTCTAGCTCCCTGCCGACGCCCTTCCTGGACTGCCCTGTAAATACATCCTCCCCAACAGTCAAAACATGACTATTTATTTCAGAGACCGCAGCCTGACCTGACTGATTGCACCGCGCCTCTCCCCATCTCTGATTACGGCGTTTACTCCTTGTTTATGAGTCCGTTCCCCTTCTCTCCGTTCCGTCCCAGCCACAGGAATAGGGACCACGTCCGTCTTGCTCATGCCAAGCACGGCACAGCCGCCGAGTGGTCACACGTAGATTCTAGGAAGATGCTCCAGGCACAGCCCGTGGCGGTCAGCGCCTGCGCCAGACTCCTGTGCACCTCTGGGGTATGCACACTTCACAGAACCCCAGCCCCATCTCTGCCCCGAAGCACCTGTCCTGGGGGAAAGCCATCAGGTGCAAGTCTGTTTGTCTTTCTGTACCTCGTCTTACTTTCCCTTCCCTTCTTTCTGGTGTCGTGCAGGGGCTGGTCCCAGCTCCCCACCTCTACAGCTTCCTGAGCCCGCAGACTAACTCTAGGGGAGGAAGAGGGAGGTCAGTGGGAAGCAAGGAGCAGGCTCTCCTGGTCCCCCAGCCCTGATCAAGCCGGGGAACCCTTGGGAAGGACGAGGCCCGACTCCCTGTGTGTGAATGAGTAACCTGAGGCTCAGAGAAGCCAGGAGACCTGCCCAAGGTCACACAGAAGGTGGCAACAGGGCTGCTCTATGGCCTGGTCCAGCTCTGCTCCCCCTCCCCACCACAGCCTACCCTCTGGCCCTGTTGAGCTGCCAGTGCTCAGTCCTAAAATCACCACTGATTCCGTGCCTCGCAGCCAGTCCCTCGGCCGCACTTTGCACGATGCCATGTCTGATGCTCTAGGGTGACCCTGGTGCTCTTTGAAGTCAGAGAAATGGAATTGTCTTGTGCAGGCCGCAGCCAGCCTCAAAGGGGTTCGGGTCTAGGAAGACCCGGCCCGTCCTGATGCCCCTGCTCTTCCCCATTCGCTCCAGGCTCCGGGACCCCAGATCACTTACAATGGCCTTTTCCCGCCGCTTTCTGGCGTGCTGGACGCTTGGCGTTCCGTCTGAACACGGCCCTCTGCTCTCACATCTGTCAGTGAATAAGCAAAGCAGAGGCACTCACTCTCAGGAGGGGCACAGCAGGGTGGGCAGGAGCAAGCTGCCCCAGGAAGCAAGGGACGCTTCTTTAGAACTCGCTCATGAGGGCACCGGCGGAAGCCCAGCGTCGTCGTCTACCCGCCCCCCCCGCCTGGTGCCCCCAGTGGCGACAGCCCGGGGCTGTGCGTGGATCTGCACAATCTCGTCAGCTTCTGGGACTGGATCCCTGGGAACCACCGCGTCGCTAATCAGCACCCTTCTGAGCCCTGCCTTCTTATGCCACGAGGGGTGGGAGGGCCCTTTCACGTCATTACCACATTTGATCTCATGGGGGAAAAGCAACCTACGAGGTCTTTATGTTTTCCATTTTCCAAAGGAAAACTCTGAGGCTCAGGTTCAATATGGGATCTGCCTAAAGCTAGGACGTGGGGGAGCCAGAGCTAGAAGGAGGGCTGCTGATCCTAAACTCCTGCTCTCTAGAGCTTGGTGCCCAGCTGAGAGGCGACCGCAGCCATCACAGACCCCACGGCCAGTCTGGCCATGAGGCTTGTCAGCCCGGACGTGCAGTCCCGGGACACTCCTGGGCGCCACACGCCCGTGTCCTCTCGCCAGTCTGCATGCTGCCTCCTCCTCTAGGGAGCCAGCAGCTGGAGTGGGAGGGGCACGGCGCGCGAGGCTGGCGGGGAGTCCCGGCTCTGCACATCCTGTCTGTTCCGCGGGAAATTCAGCACACAGGGTAAGCACGTCGGCTCTCTGGTTGGACTGGCCTACGTTCAAATCCTGGCTCTACCGCCTCCCTGCTGGGTGACCTTGGGCTAGTTACTTCTATCCCCTTAGCTGCAGTTTTTTGACTGTAAGACAGGGCGAACTGGCCACACCACCTCCTCGGCTGTTTGTGAGGCACAGATCAGAAAATGCTCAGCTCAAGACCTGCTCAATTGCTGGCTGGCTTGTCTGTTGCACCTCTCAGATCCTTAGCTCCCTCATCTAGAAAATGGGGATAAGACGCAGATGTACTCTCCAAGGGCATCTGTGAAGCTAAACAGGGTCACCGAAGGGGCTGTGACTCGCAAACTTGAAAGTGCTAGAAATAACAGAGGGTGCCTGAGTGGTTCAGTCGGGTAAGCGTCCAACTCTTGACTTTGGCTCAGGTCAGGATCTCAGGGTCATGAGATCGAGCCCCGAGTAGGGCTCCGTACTGGGTGCGGAGCCTGCTTGGGATTCTCTCTCTCTGCCCCATCCCCTCTCCAATAAAAATACATAAATAAAGTGCTATAAATAACAGTATCATTTGCAACAGATTGGCAGTTTCCCACCTGAGGAGCTGAGAGTGACCGGAAGGTACTGTGGGGTTTGTGTTATTAAACCAGCTCAAAACACTTCTGTGGACCCATGTTTGGCACCGGAAGCACGGGTGAAAAAATATGGGTCTGGAGAAGACGGATGACTAGTTTACCAGGTTTACCAGGGGCCGAGTTCTATCAGCTGAGCAAGAACCGAGTTAACCAATTAATTTTCCCTAGGGAGCAGAAAAAGCCAGCCCTGATCTTGGCCCAAAAGCAAGAAGAGGAAAAGGAGAAGCCATGGGAGTTTCCAGGGAGGCGCCCAGCTCTCTGCAGGCGAGGGCACGAACGCAGACCTTCCCCCGACACCTGAGCTGCTCAGGAGGGAACAGAGGCCAGAAAGCTCCAGCTCCAGCCTTGGGGGGATGTGTTTCAAAAAGAGGAGAGCCTTGGCTGCGTCTGAGTCACTAAGTATTGCAGAGGAAACGGCCTCATGCGGATGCCAAGTCACTTAGCTCACAGGGACCCGGGGAGAAAGGAGAACGGAGCCAGAGAGGGCTCAGAGAGGTCTGACCAATCACCCTGGCTTATTACATAGTGGGGCTTTTAGAGAAATCGAGATGGAACTCATTTTGAGTAACAGCTAGCTCAAGGAATCTTAACCTTAGTGTCTGGAGAATCTACAAAATCCCTAAAATTGATTGCCCAGTTAGGGGTCTATGTACATTTTAAAGGGAAGACGAATATTTGCTTGAATCAGATTTTCAAACAGATACGAGTACTGGGGTGTAGACATAAAGCCAAGTTTCTCTAAGAAAAGGTCCTTTTCTATTACCTGAATTCTGGGTCTCAGAGTATGGCACTCTGGGGAGATCATCGTCTCCTGGGAACTAGTCAGAAATGCGGATGCTCCCCCCCCCCCGCATGCCCCCCACCCCCGACGTACAGAATCAGGGCGGGTGGGACCCAGCCATCTGTCCACAGGGGAACAGGGGCCAGGTGGCTGCCGCAGGGCTCTAGACCCAAGAGCACCATCTAGTGGTCATTCCGGTGCATCACAGGCGGAGGGTTTGGGACCTGCCCTGACCCTCCCAAGAGCACCATCTAGTGGTCATTCCGGTGCATCACAGGCGGAGGGTTTGGGACCTGCCCTGACCCTCCTCGGCCTCCCTCCTCTGAAGAACCGGGGCCTGCTGTGATCAGGGAGAGAAGCAACCTGTCTCCACCAACATATGCTAAACCTCCATTCTTTCTGCCTGGCTCCCCGCTGACTTTTGGACCAGCTCCTTCTTTCAGACCAGTCTGGGGAGCCAAGATGTTATGCGCACACGGGCTCAGGAGGCATCATCCCTGTGGGAAGGTAAAGCAGCTCCCAGGGGGATGGCAACGAGAAATGGGAACAAAATCCAATTATTTTTTTTAGAACGCAGATTAGAATTCTGCTAATCATCCTTCCGCGTGTAAATGTCACACAGACGTTACACGAGGTCCGATTTACAAACTTAAAAGCAGAAAACACAGATGCCTGAGGGATAAGTTCATTTAGACAGAAGGCCACGAGTGGCCAGGAAGTGGGTTTTCTTTCCTCCCCCCGCCCCGGAGGTGCCAAGAGATCTGGGGGACTCCTGACCATCACACACACACTTTGCCTGCCCCGGGGACTTGCCCACAACCCCCCAGGGAGACCACCTCTGGGGCCTTGGACAGGGACATGGGTCACAAGGGCAGATGCAGCCCCAGCTCAGGGCTCCTCCCTCCCTAGGCACCTGGGGCACTGGGGTCCTCAGCTGCCCACTGTCCCTCTTGAGGCCACCCATCTGTACCTGAAGGTTCTTCGCGTGGCTGGTGACCGGGAGCGGCAGGAGGAAGAGCCGGAGCTAGAACGGCTGCGGGAACAGAGCTGCCGACTGGCCTTGCTTGGTGGGCTCTGGTAGGGGCAGTGGTCAGAGCGAGGGGGGCTGACCCCCGAGTCCTCTCCATCATCGTCCTCCTCCTCCTCCTCCTCCAGGAGGAAGTTGCTCTCACCACTGCTGCTGCTGCTATCTTCAAAGACCGTGTCGTATTCGGGACTCTTACAGGAGGCCAGGTCTTCGTCCTCCAGGGCGGTTTCCAGGAGCCCAAAGTGCTTGGTGAGGCTGGCGCGGATCTCGTGGTCTCTCAGGAGCACACTGTCCTTGGCGGGGGCACCGCCGTCACAGCTTCCGTCTTCCTCCCTGTCGGAGGCCTGCCCCTCAGCCTGTGGGGCACCCTGTTGGGGCCAGTCCTCAAGGTGGACCCCAGACGGCTCCCAGGACCTCAGCACCTTCCTCTGCAGGGTGCCTTCTGGCTTGAGCACCTGGCAGTAATCGTGATCTCCAAAGGAACAGGAGAAGGGGCGCTTCTGACCCGTCTGGGAGGTTGGCTGGGCTGGAGCAAGCCGCAGGTGGGACAGGAGCTCGCTCCGTTCTGGGTGCTTCTTTGGCAGCTTGTGGGCAGGCTCGGTGGCGGCCCCGAGCTGGAGGCCCTCCAGGCTGGGGAGGCTGGAAGCTCTGTCTTTGCCTGGGCTGTGTTTGATGTCTGGCTTGAAGGGGTCCTCCTCTGTGGGCTTGTACGGAGGTGTGGTGGGTGGGGTGAGTCCTAGCCAAGCAAGAGGAGAACCCTGTGAGACAGAGACAGATCGCTTCTCCAATGGACAGAGACTCTGGTTTGGGATGGCAAGTAAGCAGCACGGGGACCTCCACTTCCCCAGCCCAATGAATGGCAGGCATCACTAATCGATTACTGCTCTGCTGGCTACATATGAGTACTGAGTACGGGCTGGGACTCCTCACACAGTCCACAGTCAATCTTGAGCAGGCGTGTGATGAAATCCCCTTGCCATCCCTCTGGAGCCTGAACACGGTAGCCCAAACCTTCAGGTCATTTGAGATACCATCCAATCACTCAACAAGCCTTCTCCACTGCCTCCGATGTCTCCCGGAGTAGAGAGGAGGCAGGAGCCACAGATCAATCCTCCCACCTGGACTGGGCCACCACAGTGCCATCCGTGTTTCCTGCATCTAACCTTGGCCTCCATCCTTCCCCAGTGCACCCAAGGGAACTTGCTAAACGCCCCTATCTCCTCCTTCCAGGTCTCCCACAGCTTCTAGGATCAAGATCAAACCCTTAGCCTGGCATTCCTCTCAGCCTCTGGGATTGCTCCTTCCTGCCCGCCCCCTTGATGTGGATCTCTTCCTTTCCTAACCTTGCCCTCAGCTCATGCGTGGACTGTTTGCCCCTAAACGGCTGACTTCTCCCTGCTTACAACAAGCCCCCTTCCCCACGGGTAACTTCAGACCCCATGCAGTGGCAGGGAGAGCTCAATGGGGCCACTCGTGTAGGGGTCTCAATGTCAGCTCCCCCAAGGACACCCTACCAGCCGAGCCCCTGGCTTACCTGCAGTGCCACAGAGCTCCACTGTCAAGGTCTGCTCAAAGCTCTTCCTGCCAAAAGGAGGGTCACTGGTGGGGGCGGGGAGGACAGAAAGGCAAGAGGCCAGTCAACAGCAGGCTCCACTTCCCCAGCATGCAAGGAGGGCAAGGGTACTCTGTGACAGACCCTGGTTCTGCTGCCCACAGAGGTGGGTCTCGGGGAGAATTTTCTGGAAAATTCCCCCATACTGGCTTAGAGGAACTGAAAGCTGCACCTAGATACATTTGCTGGAGGATGGAGAAATGGCAAGCATCATCACCCTCCTTATGTTACAGACAGAGTACCTGAGGCCCAGAGAGGGGAGGAGACTTGCCCAGAGCCACACAGCATTATCAGATTTCCCCTGCAGAGAAAAGAATTCCTCCCCCCTCCCCCGTCCTGGAGAGGACAGCTGATGAAATCGCCTGAAATCTTAATTCCCCACTTTCCCTGGGCCTGCAGAGACGTCCCTTCTGAGGGAGCCCAGTGACCGAGGGCCCCACATGGCACTGAAGGCAGGGGCACGGGGACAGGGGCAGGCACAGACGCTCACCAGATACCCAACCCCCAGCCCTGATCCACAGGCCCACCAGGACAAAGACTCATGGAATAAGGAACCAGTGATTTCCAAAAATCTACCTTTGTGACAAGGCCAGCATGAGGCACCTGGGAGAGTCTGAAAAGATGAAAAAGAAAAAAAATAAGATTCCCTGACAGCATGACGTTTCCCTCTGGAGGAAACCCTGAACTCCCACCGGTACCAAGCAAGGCTCCCTGCAGGCATGGGACCCAAAGGCCTCTGTCATTCTTTAGGGGAGTGCGGGACAACTCAAAGCCACCTTCGTTCCCAGGGTCTCAGCAACACTAGCGGCAGGCAGACTACTGGAGGGTTTGAGTAGAGCAGGTAGGTAGGTACAAGGGTGACCCCTCCTGGCCAAACAGTGTAGTACAGCATGGGGGGAGCCCCAGGGAAGGCCATAGGTGGACAGATGGATGCAGGACTCGCTAGCTGAACGGGTTGCTTGATACCTCTGTGCCTCCGTTTCTGTGTCTGACCATGGAGATCATGCCAGCACCCACCACGTGGGCCCCCTGTGAGGAGTCGGTGGGGTTAAGCTGTGTCAAGTTTTAGACCAGTGCCCGGCAGAGAGCCAATATACAAGAGACGCCCATTATAATCACTGCCACTACTATTCCCGTTTAAAATTCAACGTCATGGGGCACCTGGGTGGCTCAGTGGGTTAAAGCCCCTGCCTTCAGCGCAGGTCATGATCTCAGGGTCCTGGGATCGAGCCCCGCATCAGGCTCTCTGCCTGCCTCTCTGCCTACTTGTGATCTCTCTGTCAAATAAATAAATAATCTTTTTTAAAAATTAAGAAAAAAATAAAACTCAACGTCATTAGGGAGCTGGATTTACAGACTCACTCCTTTCGCCACATCATCACCCAGGACGTCTTCTTTAGAGCCCTTAGCACAATTTGTAATTCTCTTCCTTTTTTATTTACTTTGTGATTGCCTATCTGACCCCACTGACACAAAGCCCCACGAAGGCAGGCATCTCGCTCCATGTTCACTAAGTGGTGCCTGGCCCGTGCTTGACGAAAAACTCAGAGATGGGCGGGTGATTTCAGAAGATCCACCCAGCCAGCCCATTGCACAGAAAGGGAAGTCAAGAGCTGGAGATGGGAAGGGACTTGCCCAGCACAGGGGTCCTGGCTCCCAGCGTGGTGGGGTACGCCACACCCCATCCCTGCCCCCTCTCTTGCAGACCACCGACTCCGACTACCTCTGGAAGGGAGCCGTGGGCAGCTGGGGTCCTCATCTGTGTCCCCACACCCACTCTCACAGGGGCTCTCCAGAGCCGGGATCTGGGGTCCCCGTGGGAGCTGCTGGTCTTGGCCACTGTCCTCGTCCGTGGGGCTGCCCAGTGCCCCCTCCACGTCGTAGGCCTCGGGAGCCAGGTGCAGCGAGGGCAGAGTTCCTTGGGGCTCTGCAGGGACTAGAGACTCATCGGAGAAGGCCAGCCAGGGCCCCAGCTCTGGGTTCAGTCTCCTGGAGCGCCGCACTGGGCACACCGCGTTCTCTGGCTTCCTCCCCAGCTTGGTCCATGGTAGGCCTCGGCCTGGTCTTTTCCGGCCCCATTCCTCCTCCTCCTCTTCCTCCTCCTCCTCCTCGTCTTCCTCCTCTTTTTCTTCCTCCTCCTCTTCTTCCTCCCGCCGCAGCCTGGCTGACCGGCCGCTGTGTCCTTTCACCTCAAGCCGCAGGGGGCGCAGGCTGGGTCTGGGTCCGGTGCTCCTGGGAGAAGCTGTGATCCTCACCTCCTCCACAGGGGACGGGTGGCC
Organism: Procyon lotor; assembly: GCA_028646535.1. Classification (NCBI taxonomy): domain Eukaryota; kingdom Metazoa; phylum Chordata; class Mammalia; order Carnivora; family Procyonidae; genus Procyon; species Procyon lotor. The sequence continues at coordinate 33,967,423 of CM053607.1, read as the reverse complement.
AGGGGAGGCCTGGCTGTCTCTGGGGGGCCTGGGCCTGGGGCGGGGCGTGAGGGAGGCGTAGACGGGTGTGGCCAGGCGGTAAGGTTTGCTGACATCACAGAGGACATCTTGAGCCAGAAGTTCCCTCAGGATGGAGAACTCCGCCCAGGAGCCTTTGGAAGGGTGCTGGGATCGGGGCCGGGGCTTGGTCTGCATGGAGGGGCTGCCACAGGGCTGGGAGGCTGGCTCTGGGGCCTGGGGGGGCAGCTTCCTCTGGGGCAGGCAGTACGTATGCATGTAGCGAATGAGCTGCACCATGGCCCGTGCGTCCTCCCGGGAGCCCTGGGCACTGGGGCCCGCCCCGCCCGGTGCCAGGGAGGCCTGGGGCGAGGCTGGAGCCGGCTGGGGGCTCAGACAGTCCTCCTCAGCTTCCTCTTCCTCTGTGGCGGGGAGCTGGGGACTCAGGGTGGGTGGCGGCCGCACACCCCTGTCTGGGGAGCGGGCTGCAGTCTGGGGGCACGACGGCACCGAAGTGAGGTGCTTATGCAGTTCGGTACAACTCCGGCTCTGAGACTGCATCGCGGGGGCCCTCTTGTCTTGGGTGCCGTCCGCCTAGGGAGAGAGAGGGAGAGGCCGAGTGAGATGGGAGGCCTGCACCTCCCCCCTCCGCTCTGCCACCCACCTGTAAGCCACCAGCCGGGGCCCACATGGCACACGGCAGCGCTCGAGTGACGAGGAGCAAAGGAACAAGCAGCTTCCTCACACCCCCCCCCCCCAGCCATGGATCTTGCCCCTTCCCAGTTCACTGCCGCAGCCCTACTCTGAGCACGCT
>CM053607.1:33928459-33966112 GCA_028646535.1 Procyon lotor | reverse complement strand
CCAGCACTTTTCCCATCCCAAGCCAGGCTGTTTATCCTTTCTTCAGGAAGTGCACCTGAAATTCACATCTTGTGACAGCCTTCTGGCTGCACTCAGCCCGTTCCGGGCCTTACAACGGCGGCAGCAGCTGAGTAACTCCAAGGGGGGACGTGGGGCGAAGAGAACAAACGTGTTTGTCATTTTTGGAACAGAGCTAAAACAAAAGAAAGGTCAAAAGAAGGTTTTGGTTGGGCCTGACCGAGGCCCTGGGGAGTATGGGAGTGTGTGTGGGTGTGGGGGGCGGGGTGGGGAGCAACGACACACAAGGGCAGATCTGGGCCCCTGAACTCTGGCTTGAGAATGTGATGGGCTCATCTGACTACCTCCCCTCAGGCCCCCGCCGCCACCACCCTCAGGCCAGAGTCCCCGCATTCCCAGAGCGATCCATCCAGCCTGACAGGCTCTGACCCTTGAACCAGAGACCCGATGACCACTCTGGGCACTGACCACAAGGGGCTCTGCCACCATGGGGTGATTCCGAGCAAATCGTTTCTCTCTTCTAAGCCTTGTTGGTTTTCTATAAAATGGGAAAACATGATCCCCTTCCCCTACCACCGTCTGCTCAGGAAAGCCAGGTCCGGAAGCAGGGACAGAAGTGCTCCTCCCGAGGGTGCTCCCAAGCCTAGCTCAGCATCTGCGGCAGGTGGCTCCCGGATAGATTTGCTGACGAGAACAGCGAATGCACCAAACGAATTCTGGCTGCCGGGCGAGATTGAGATGAACATCTCAAAGGAGAGATTCTAGAGGGAAGTTCTTCAGAAATGATGTCACCAGCACCGGATGGAACGAGAGCTCTCTTTCTCAATGGCCCAGAGCTATATACCATGAATGATCACACACATCAGAGCTGGATCCTTCAGGGATCATGTAAAGACCAGAAGTGTTAAACGTGGGCCCATGTGCCGCTGCCCCTCCCCCCCAATATCACTCATCAGCTGTGGCTCTCGTTCTTTGCACACTAGAGTCTTTCTGGGTTTTTTTTTTTTTTTCTTTTTTTAAGAGAGGGAAGGGCGGAGGGAGAGAGAATCTTAAGCAGGCTCCACGCCCAGTGCAGAGCCTGACAAGGGAATCGATCTCATGACCCTGAGATGATGACCTGAGCCGAAATCAAGAGTCTGACTCTCTCCACAGCCTGTATCACCCAGGAGCCCCTACACCAACATCTTTAACAGAGCCCTCCAGGCACTAACCAACATTCCTCATTTCCTTCCGAGGAAATCTATTTGCCATTCTTTTTTTTTTTTTTTTTTTTTTTTGGTTTTTATGCTGGGAGACGTGGGAGGGTGAGGGGGGTGATGAAGGTCCAGGAAACAGACTTGTCAAGGTCACATAGCAAGTCAGAGTGGAAGTAGGATTTACTGTGCATCAGGCACCGCATGAAAAAGGATACAAAACAGCCAAGACCTTGGGAAGCACCCAACGGGCTGGGCCAAAATGAAATGAGTAACGAAAGACCGCCCCCCTCTCCTCCGTCCTCCCTGGGCTGCTCCGGCTCGGGAACGCCATCAAGGTTGGAGGCCCTGACCCTGCTGGGAAGAAAGGCCGATCTGCCCACGGCGTCCACGGCGTCCATCAGCACCCAGGATAACAGATCACAGGGCCCGCGCCTCCCTCTCCTCTCCCCGGGCCCATCAGCCAGGCTCTCCGCCCTCCGCTCAGAAGCGGAGTGCAAATTAATGGAGAGTTAATCAGGGAAGCAAGGGATATTAATAGCCTCAGCCCCACCCCAGCCTTCCCGAGCTGCTCTCAAGCCGGAGGGAAAGGAGTCTTCAAGAAATCCTAGGGAAAATGCTTCACTTTGAAGGCCTAGGAGGGGCCTGAATTCCGGAGTGACAGGATTTTTGCTATGCAACCCAGAACACTCAGAAATCCCCGCTGTCCAGGGGGCTCAACTGGGGTCCCGAAAACCCAGGGAATCCGTTTTTCCTCCTTTTTCTCCAACAGTGGGTCCACAGATTTCATCAGAATCTGAAAGGACCTGGTGACCCTCCCTTCAACGGATCAAGAACCACCGACTGAATCCACCACGTTCCCTCCTCATTCCCCACATGGGGAAACTGAGGTCCAACCCCAACTGGCCCAAGACCACACAGCAGACTGACGGAACAACCCCATGCCTGCTTCCTCCAAAAATACTTAGTGATGGTTGTGGTCCTGGCCAGAGGATTCTGGAAACAAAGACACAGAGGGCACCATCCCCGCCCGCAAGGGGTTGTTAGCCCTGCCACGTCAGCTTGTCCTCCGAGTCCCAAGTCTCCTTCCATAGCAGTGGCACCGTCCGACTGGGGGAACACGGCTCTGACCCAGGCAGCACGGCCCCAGGGTTCCCGGCGGTCAAATGAGAACACCAGGCTCGTGGCCGAGGGAGAACCCATGATGTGAGCTTGAGGTTGGTGGAATGGGCCACATCTCATCCTTGGCAGGTTAGAAAGCATCCCCATCAGTCCCTTCATTCAATCAATGCAAGTGACCGAGTCCTTATGACATGTGAGGGCCCCAGAGACTAAGCCAATGCTGTCTGTCCTTAAGGAACTCACCGTCTAAAGGACACAGAGACATAGGCACACCCGTGTGTGTGCGCACGCAGACGGGAGCCCAGGAGAGGAACTCACCAACTGCCTAAGGGGTCGACAGGAGAGCTGGGCCTTGAAGGATTTAGTCATCTGATAGCTATTTATGAAGGCCTGAGCAAGTGCCAGGCTTGCACTCTGCAAGTACAGAGCCCAGGGATGTAAGAGTGCCCGACGCCATCGTGGTCCCCGCGGTCATGGGGTTCACGAAGTGAATGTGGTGGAGGGCAGGCATCGATCACATAATCACACATACAGGGGCGCATCCGTGGGTAACGGGTGGAACTGACCTGGGCTTGGGAGAGCAGGTGGGGTGTATGGACCACAACTGGGGGGGGAGGACTGGGAGGGCAGAGGTCGGCCAGGCAGCTGTCCAACCATGAGGGTTCTGCCGTCCTCGCTGGGCTGGGAGCCCCGGGGCCACACATGCTCACGGATGCCCAAGACCATTTCAGGCACACAGTGGGAATCTCAGCGGGGGCTTGCTGGTGGGTCTGGCCAGCCTGAGGAAGGGGGGGGCCTGTACAATTCAGGGGGGGTGGTCTCCATGGATCCTTTAAGCCTCTCTTGCTCTCCAGGACCTGAAAGCACTTTCTGAAAGTTAGCCCACTCTCAGGGAGAAAGCAGCCTAGTGTAGGTCTCATTCCTATTGTTCAAATAAAGTTTGCGGGTTCCTGGACATAGCCGGACCTGGAGCCCAGCCTGGTTGCTCTGTGTAGGGCGGGCAGAGAGGTTGTACAATACCGAGAGGTACGGCTTCCTCAGTTTGAGTCTTCACGGGATCCTTCCCAGCTGTGTGCCCCGGCGCCAAGTTACTTACCTCTCTGAGTTTCACTTTCGTCACCTGTAAAGTGGTCTTTAATAGTCCTTTCTTTACAGGTTAGAATAGACTTGAGACAAATCCAGACTCCTTATCAGGGCCCACAAGCCCCTGCATAACATCTGGCCCCTGCCCAGCTCTCTGACTCTCCCCTGCTACCCGCCAGCTCTTCCGGGGCCCAACACAGCAAGCTTTCCTGCTCCCCGGCTCTACCCTTGCTGCTCCTTCCGGCTGGAGAGCTCCATCCCCACTCTCTGAGCGGCACACGGCTCTTCCGGTTGTAGCGCTTGTTTGACGGCAGGAGCGACTGTCGCGCTCCTACAATCCATCGGGACTGAGAGGACACTCAGGACACAGAGGCATGACACTTGACATGTGGCCCGTTATTGTTACTAGGATTATACAGCCTACAGGCAGGGGGAGCGAGGCCTTCTCCCACCAGTCTTTATGGGGGAGCAGATCTCAAGGAAAGAATAATACATCTGATTGTACCCATCATTCAGCTTCTGATTTTACACACGACCCCCCCCACACACCCACACCCGCAAATGCGCATGGAACCCGCTCTATTTTGAAGCAAACCCCAGACATCATAGCGTTCCACACTCGGGAGCTTCCTAAGGGACGTGTCACCCATCACGGGCCCCCGAGACTGGACGCAGAGCGTGCAAGGGGAAAGGCGGGGACACGCACAGCAGTTCTCGGCACTGCCTCTTTTTTTAAAGGATCTCTAGGCCCCAACTGAAAAATGAGGACAGCTGTGCCCCCTCCGAGGGTTGTTAAGAGAATTCAATGAGTTAATAGACACAACAGGGACAGTCCCGCCACAGAGCAGTTGTTCAATCCACGTGAGTCATCCCCATTATGGCGTCGCCGTGGTTACAAAGCCTTGGCTCAGGAGGGAGGCCAGTCGGGTTTGCATCTGGCTCGGCTACTGACTAGGTGAATTGCCCCGGGCACGTGACTTAACTTTCCCCAAGCCTCAGTCTCCTCATCTATAAAATGGGCTCATAATCACGCCTGCCTCATGGGGGAGGGACGAGAAGTCAGTGAGATAAAACAGGGAAGGAAGGTCTCAGGGGTTGGGGGCTCCTTTCTGACTGGGGGTGAGGGGGAGGTGTAAAGCAAGAGCAGCTCCCCCCGGCCCTCACAGTGCAGAGGTGGAAATAGGCCCGGCAAGCGGGTGAGAACTGCCCCGGATTCGGGGCAGATCCAAGATGAGAGGCAGGGTCCCAGGAGCTCTGGGGGGTGATGAGACTTCTCTGCATGAGCAAATGCAGAAGAGGTGGTGCAGGCCGGAGCCAGGCCTTCAGGAGCAGAGGTACCTGGAGGCTGGGAGGACGTACCTGGAAGAGCTCGGAGTCGTCGGGGCTATACTGGCTGGCTTCGGTCTCGGAGTTCTCGGGGCACCACTGCAGCTCCCCAAAGCAGGTGGCTGAGTCAAAGTCGCTGGCGTCCAGCTGGGAGAGGTCGAGCTCGGGAAAGTCAGCGCAGAGTTGCTCCTCCCCGGACCCCCCACCCTGAGGAGACAGGAAAGAAAGGAGGTGAGTCAGAGCTGGGCTTGGCTGGATCCAGGCAAGGACCCTTCTTAGTCATGGTGCCACCAGCCTGGAACCTTGGCAGCCCTTAGGCTAAGGCCTGATTTTGCCATGTGACCAAGAGAGGTCAGGTAGGCCCCACCCTCTAGCAACGGTCGAATCTAACAGGAGCTAAGCTGGGCCCTGGCAATACAAATCCTGCCTGCGTTTCTCTCCCTGCCTCCTTTGCTCTCCTACACATCCCTCAAAGCCCTTTCCCCCCACAGCACCTTTCTTCTTACCGGAACTACTGTGTTGAAAACCTCATTAGAAGCTCTAAATGGATCCTCACTTACATTACTGTCCCCACCTGAAAGGGGATTTCTGGAATGCAATATTAATAACGAAACAAAACCCGGCAATAATAATGGCTGACATTATTGAGTGATGACAATGTTCTGGAAAAATATCCATGTTCTCAGGGACTTTACAGGACTATGTGTAATGTCTAAAATGTGGAAGGCCACCCATCCGTGGACAACAGGTAAATAAAACTACAATCACCTAAAGCACGGAACACCACAGCGCCTCTGAAAAGAACGAGGTAGAGGTATATGCTCTCCAAGACACATTAAATGGAAGTAAAAGCTAAATTGTAGAATGGAGCAGGTAGACTATTATCTCACATGCGTAAAGAGAAAAATCAAACTACACAATTCTTTGCGTACGGTAATCCATATGCAAATGTACAGGAAAAAGTCTACAGTGCTCTAGGCACACCTGACCCCGGTAGATGGGGAGGAGGGAGGCACGGAGGACTGAGGTAACAGCACTGAACGATCCAGCATATCTCCAAGTGTGGTCCTAGAACAGGCAGGGTCGACACCATCTGGGACTGTGCTGGAAACCACGCAGATTCTCAGGCCACACCCCAGACCAACTCAGCAGAAGCCAATGACTTTCTGACCCTGGTCTCCCACACTTAACAATGACCAGTAGAAGGGTTGCCCGGCCGACTGAGAAACAGCCCGAGCTGGGAGGCTGAGCCAGAAACAGCGTACCACAGGCCTTGGGGTCCGGCAGACCTGAATCACGGTCCCCCCACCCCAGCTGTGAAACCTTGGGCAAAGCTCTTCTCCCCTTTGAAGCCCAATGGCCTCATCTGTAGAATGGGACAACACCCGCCTGGAGAGTTGAGATTAAAGAAGGCAATGACTCGGGAGAGGCTCAGTAAATGGTAGCTAACGGTACCAACAACAAATAAGAAATAACCACTGTAAAAACAACAGTGTTTCATGGCAGGCAGAGAGGGTGGGATGGCCTTAGAGAACAAGGAAAGGCCTATGTGACACTTAAAAGGAATAGGTTTTGCACAGGCCTCTTCCTTAATTGTTCCCACTTACTAAGCCTCATAAATTATGAACAAATGTGTATTATTAGCTCAACTTGACACAGGAAAAAGGCTTTTATCTGAATTTGGGTCAAATGTCTTAATTGGCGTTTTGCAAGAATCTTGTATCCATGGGCAGCACCGGCATCAGGTTCTCTCAAGTGGCCGGTCCCCTGCTCTTAGACTAGGGACCAGAGTGCCCGGCGAGTCTCTATCTCCGGGGACATCCCTGGGATCGCCCCAGGCCCCGTCCAACGCACCCTCCTACTGCCGGTCACCACCACTCAGCTGCCTGGGCCCAGGGAACACTCAAGGGGATTCTCAGCTTCCTTCTCTCTGTTCCCTCAGGCTGTGGGGACAACGCGGGTCCTGCCTGTTCTAGATGGTCTGTTGCCAGTCTTTGGCTATTGTGATAGGTCTGCCATATGCCGTGTCTTTGTGTGGACATCCGTCTTTGGTCCTTTTGGGCAGAACCTTGCGAGTTTCTGTATGTAATGGCTCGGTCATACAGTTAAGTGTATGTGACTTTGTAAAAAGGGAGAAATTGCTCTCCAGGACTGTTGTACCACAGTCCATGCTTACCGGCTGTGCCGAGGGCGCCTACTGTCCTACACCCTCCCCAGCATCCGGTGTTGTCAATCATCTTAATCTTAGCCAAGCGAGTGAGTGCCTTCCAGCATTTATTAAAGGCTACTAGGAGCCACAGAAGACTTCGCTTCTTCCCTCACGAGCTGACATCTTGGTAGGGAAGAAAACACACAGATATTTCCTTACAGGTTGTGTTCGTGCTCTGAAGGAAACAGGCCAGGTGTGCTGAGGGAGGAGGACAGAGGGAAGGGAAGTCTGTGTTAGTGGGGGGCGGGAAAGGCTTCCTGGAAGAGCTGGCGTCTGAATTGAGACTTGGAGGAGTCAGGCAGTGGAAGACGTGGGGAGGAACGTTCCAGGCAGAGGGCCCAGCAAGGCAAAGACCGGAGCGTGGGCCAAGGCTACAGCACGAAGCACTGACCAACGGTGGGGGAGGCTGCAGCTCGGGGAGCGAGGGGGGATGGGGAAAGATGCCTTCAGAGGGGCAGGTGGAGGCCGGATCAGGCAGGGATTGTAAGGGATTTGGGTTTTACTCCAAGTGTGATGGGGGTGGGGCCGGCGTCAAGCAGGCAGACGGTTAGGTGGGTACAGCACCCAGGAGAGGCGCAGGTGGCGGCGGGGCTGGGAGGCACCCCTCGGCCACAGCGAGGGCCCGAGGAGCCGGAGGGAGGCCCAAAGCAGAGACGCACGAGTTCTGGGGAGCCGGAGTCTCCCTGGCCAGCAACGCTCCCAGCGATGAGCTCTCTACAGAGCTCCTTCTACGTCCCTGATCCCTCTCATCTAAGTCACTCAGAGAAGCCACATCTGTAGGACTTGCTTCCTGAGGCTCAGAAACCACTTTAAAATCAGAGTCCCAGGGGCAGCTGGGTGTATCGGTCACTGGGCGTCTGTCTGGAGCTCAGGTCATGATCCCTAGATCCTAGGATGGAGCCCGGCATTGGGCTCCCTGCTTGGCGGGGAGCCTGCTTCTCCCTCTCCCACCGCCCCTGCTTGTGTTCCTTCTCTCGCTGTGTCTCTCTCTGCCAAATAAATAAGATCTTTCAGCAAGAAATAATAATAAAATAAAATCAGAGTCTCAGAATCCCAGACTGGCCAGGAACTAGCAGCCCTGAGAGGTTGTCCCTGAGAGTCACTGCAGGCAATCTGGGCGTCTGAGGCCCTTCCAAGAACCAGACAAGGGCTATGGATAGCTTTTATGGCACCCATAAAATATGTCTGAGCAATGCCTGTGTGTGCAAGAAAGTTATACATAACCTCCAGGCCTTCACAAATGCAGCTTAAGAATCCCTGGCCTGGTTAGTCTACCTCCTTCACTTTGCAGATGGGGAAACTGAGGCCGAAGGAGGCTAATGGATTTGCTCAGGGTCATCCAGGGAGCGTCCTTCCCAACAGAACCATGCCGCCTCCTTTACAAAATACCCACAAAGTGGCCGTGACTACTGCACTTACTGATTATTCCCAGCTACTCAACATACTCAAAGTGTGCCCGGGACATAAAAATAAAGAAACCTCAGCTTCGGGGCCTTGTCGATTAGGGCTGAGGCCACGCTCTGGCTGAAAACCATTAGGCACTGCATTAATAGTGATTTCTCTGGCCTTCTCCATATTTAGAGAGGCTTTCTGAAGGGGCGCCTTGGGTGACCCAGTTCTCTTTGAAAAGTCTGACTTGAGGCCTTGTGGTTGGGTCCCGCCCTCCGCTCAAGCCCCCTAGCGGCGCTGGAGGGCACGGCACGGGGCTGACAGCCACTGGATCACTAAGCATTTACGGAATGTCAGGGGCTGCACTAAGGGATTCTTTTTGTGTGTGTGTAAGACTTCATTCATTTATTTGACAGAGAGAGAGAGAGAGAGAGATCACAAGTAGGCAGAGAGAGAGAGGGAAGCAGGCTCCCCACTAAGCAGGAAGCCCGATGAGGGGCTCAATCCCAGGACCCCGAGATCATGACCTGAGCTGAAGGCAGACACTCAACCAACTGAGCCACCCAGGCGCCCTGCACTAAGAGATTCTTAAAGTGACCCTTGTAGGGCTGGTGCCACTGTGCCCGTGTCCCTCCTCAGGAAACTCCGAGATCCGGTCCCTCGGTCCCTCATATCAGTCTGCCCAGGCTGCTTGTAACAAAGCACCACATGCTGGGGGCCTAACTAAATGACAGGAAGGGTGGATCTTCCAGGTCTGGAGGCTGGGAGGCTGAGCTCCACGTGTTGGCAGGGGCAGCTCCTTCTGCGGCTACTACTGTTGGCTTGTAGAGGCCTTCTCCCTGCATGTCTTGCCTTTATGAGTGCCTGTCTCTGTGTCCACACTTCCCCTTTTGATAAGGAGACCAGCCAGACTGGATTAGGGTCAGGAAGATGACCTCGCCTTAACCTGATGACCTCTGTCAAGACCCTGTCTCCAACTCAAGTCACTTTCCCAGGTGTTGGGGGTTAAGGCTCAAACGTATCTGCTTTGGGAAGACACAACTCAACCCACAGCATCCAGGGTCCCAGAATGGTGATGCTGAGATTCAAAGCCAAGTCTCTGCTCCCTGCCACATCCATGCCATTGCCTGGCATTGCTTCTGAAAGTGCAAAGCAACTTTCAAGACCATTTATTCCTATTTACCGATGGGAAGGTGGGGGCTTTCGGACAAGGGCTGAGAAAGATCCAAGTCTCACGGCAAGTTCATGGCTGCACAGGGACAGGCGTGGGGCCACACACATGCGCTGTGTGGTGTCCTGGCCTCCTGACGATAGGTCCCTCTGGTCCCCACCACTGGTCCCCACCATTACACCTCTGCCATGGATGCCCCTCTGGTTGCTGAGCCTTCTGTAGCCACAGAGCAGCATCACACCCGTGATCTGAAAAGGCTGCGGCTGCCCTAAGCCCGGGAGATAAACGGCCCTAGCAGTGGATTAATGGTGTTTTGTACAGATTCACGTAAGTGGCTTCATCGGGAGCCTGTGGATCTTGGTGGAAATCGATTCCCTGCTTAAGAAAGAATGCATCTTCAGGAAAAATTGGTGGCTCCACTTTCCTGACTACAATTGGCGAATCGTCAAGCTTAGTCCCTGGCCTAGAGCACACTGTCAGAGTTACTGAGCGGAAGGAAGCAAGAGCAGGGAGCAGGCAGCCTGCAGTGACAGAGGTCGGGTTCTGGGCCTGTTCACACTCACTAGGCGTCTTTCATCAAGCCCACACTTCACTATGTCACCTGCCCTCTCGGTCCCCACTGCCCCTTCTAGAAAAGACCACATCCCCTCTTGAGGGACCTCTTTGTGGACCCTCTTGCTCAAGTACAGAATTCGGGACAATTGTGTACTAATCTAGTTTCTGAAATCCATGTAGGCTTTTAGGAAGTATCTAGGTAGAACTTGGCACTTAACTAATAAGTTAATGAATGAATGAATTTACCGAGGGGGAGACAAAGGTGGAGTGGGAAGGGCTATCGTGAAATTTGGAAAGATGCCTAGACAAAGGTCTGGGCCCTGGCTTTGCGGTTTAATGCAAATCCTTTGAGGCCAGGGCATAACTTTGGCCGCTTCAGCTTCTACTGACCAAAGGGGGATAATTAAAAGAATCCTGTCTCAGGCACCTGCGTGGCTCAGCTGGTTAAGCGACCGCCTTCAGCTCAGGTCATGATCCCGGAGTCCCAGCATCCAGTCCCACATCAGGCTCCCTGCTCAGCAGGGAGTCTGCTTCTCCCTCTGACCTTCTCCCGTCTCCTGCCCTCTCTCTCTCTCTCTCTCTCTCTCTCAATCTCTCTCTCTCTCTCATTCTCTGTCTCACATAAACAAATAAAATCTTTCAAAAAAATGAAATAAAATAAAAAAATAAAAAGAATCCTGTCTCATAGGGTTCTTACAAAGATAAAGCAACAGGGGCGCCTGGGTGACTGACTCAGTGGGTTAAAGCCTCTGCCTTCGCTCAGGTCATGATCTCAGGGTCCTGGGATCGAGCCCCACATCGGGCTCTCTGCTCAGCAGGGAGCCTGCTTCCCCCTCTCTCTGCCTGCTTCTCTGCGTACTTGTGATCTCTCTCTCTCATTCTGTCAAATAAATAAATAAAATCTTAAAAAAAAAAAAAAGATAAAGCAACAAAGGTCGGGAGTCTAGCATACATTTGACACCCCAGGAATGGTGGTCTACAGTTCCTACAGTTGACTTTCAAGTGACATTCACAGCTATAGTCTCACTGGTACCTTCCTAAGATCCAGGAAATGGTCGATGGTCAGCATCCCCACTTGACTGATGGAAAAACAGGGGCTCTCAGAAGGTCAATGCTTGACCTTGTCTTCTGACCCATCCCCTCAGCCCTAAACCTACTGGCTCTTCCAACCCTGTATTCCTTCAACCTCCACCAACGCTCTGATCCCAGTGTTATCATCACTCATGGTTTCTGTGGGAGAAATAACCTTGCTTGCCCTGACAGCCAAACTACACTGGCCCTTAACAGACCTGCCTGCGATGATGGGGAGCAGGGCCCCCAGCTGGGCCTGACAGACCACTTGACCGCCATCTTGGAGACCTAGAATAAGATGGTAGTTAGGGCAGCACACTACTGCCAGCTCGGAGTCTCCTCCACTGACAAGTATTTGATGGTCTGAGGCAACTTTTCCCTCTTAAATTGCAATTAGGAATGCCCAGGCCAGCCATGTGATCTTCTAGGGTGGGCAGCGGGGTCACCTTCCCCGCCTTCCTAAGCATGGTGTATACGACTAACCAACACCACTATACTTCCTGCTGAGCCCCAAGCCTGCTCAACATGGAACCTTAGTAGTCACTCCTAATCAATGAAAACTGGCCTGTTCTGGACCTATGACTCTGTGCCCATACTTTCCATCTAAGAAGGAAGTAAGGTAGATGTTCATGAAGTCCCTGCAAAGCCATTTCATTAAAGAGATGTTTTCTTCAGTCCCACTTCTGTTATATGGCTGACCTCCCAGCCATTCCCCTTCTTAATGGTGGCAGCTACTGATTTTTCTTGGGGAAGCTGCCCCTCCCTACCACCTAGACAGTCCGGTGAAGCACAGTCTGGCTAATTAAAAGGCTTCACTCAGTGACCACAACACGTACTTCACTTGGTTCAGAGATAGATCAGAGTGAACACCAAGACTTCGCTAGAGCTTTTAAACAAAGGGGCTCAGCTGGCTGAATTTAATTCTGGAGAGGCTGGCAGCCATCTTTGCCACTCCCTGGGAAGACAGCCTGTCTCAGAATGAAGTCAGCATGGGGAATGCAGAGCCAAGAAGCAGAGAGAGAGAGTTCCAATAAGTAATGTAAACGCCTGGATCCAGCTATGCCTGAAGCCAGTTATTCTCTTTACTCTGCAGTTATATGAGTGAAAAAGTCCCTTTCCAGATTACATGCTAGTTGGAGTTTCTGTCACCTCTCAATGAAAAAGATATGACTACTTCATCTCTCTTACATTAAAAAAAAAAATCTAATCTTCCCACTGTCTTCCAAATTAGTACAAAACTCCTAAAGAAGCTTCTAGGAGAACAGTAAGAAGAGTAACTGGTCTTAGTCCACATATAAGTAATTCCAGCATCCTCTGAAATAAGACTCAGGTGCCATAGACACAAAGTTAAGCTCCAGAAAGAATAAGTAGGAAAAACAATTTTTTAAAGATTTTATTTATTTATTTGACAAAGGGAGAGAGAGCCAGTGAGCACAAGTGGGGGAAACAGCAGAGAGGGTGGGAGAAGCAGGCTCCCTGTCAGGCAGGGAACCCAAAGTGGGGCTCAATCGCTCAATCCCAGGGCCCTAAGACCATGACATGAGGCGAAGGCAGACACTTTACCAACTAAGCCACCCAGGCACTCCAGAAAATTGAGGGCTTCTGAGCCCAGCCTAAAAAAACAAACACCCAGAGCTTGGAAAAACCAGGCCATTGAAAGGCCTTCCACCAAAACAGTCAAGGCTAAGCCCCTCAACCCACCCCTTGAGCTGCCCACTCAGGGTTTCATGTGAAGGCGACCCACAGAAGGTCATCAGGTCTAGTGAGAGTGCGTTCTCCAGCCCAGAGAGCAAAACGGATTCCAGGACTCCCAACTGGGCTATGAGCCCAGGTCACACCCCGCTCACCGGGAAGGGTGACCAGTTACCAGCGACCTTCAGTGGGCAGGGCAAAAGGACGGAGCTCCCCTAAACCACTGGTCACGTCCATTTCGTCTCCTCCTGTGACAAGAGCATCCACTAACGCCCAAAGAGCCCCAGAGCCGCAGGGAGGACTCTCTAGGGGACCCACTGGCTGGGTTGCTTGCTTACTGGGGGTCGGCTGTGCTTCGTCCCCGACCCATATGTTACTACAAATGCCTGATCCAACAGAATGAATCCCCAATCTGGAAACAGGCGCCCTGGTGCTGGGGGCGTGGCCCATGCTAGAGATGGCCGGGATTTCAGTGCTGGCACCACAGACGACCCTGGAGTAAGAGACTGGAAATAATGTGCATGTCACATGGCTTCATTATTCTGTCTCATCATTTTGCACTTTCACTGACTTCTTCCTAAGAATCCCCCTCTCGGGTCCCCACCACGCCCAGCTACTGTTTCCACTCCCATCAGATAAAGATGCCTATTGTACGTGGTCTGCGGCCCACACGGCACAGGAAATCAGTCCCCACGATGGACTACAGACACAGCCCCGAACTAGGGTGCTGGAGGGCCCTGCAGAGAGAGGGACCTCTAGAGGCTCGTCTCTTATTTGGCACCTAAGGAAACTGAGGCAGAAAATCTCCTGGCGTGGGTGTCATCTTCCTCCTTTACATCTCCTTTTTTCCTCCCTGTTGTCTTCAAGCGGCGCCTTATCCAACAGAGATCTGCAAAGTCTCCTGGAGCTGTGCCCAGGCGAGGTCACCTGGGATGGACGGAGCCGATCTTGGATGCCTCGGCAGGTGACCTGCCGTGCGGGGCCCAGGTGCCCCTCCCTCGGCAGCCGCGTCCTGGCCCCACCGCCCCCACCCCCTCAACCGCCTGTCCCTTCTGGCACCTGTTGGGGCTGCCTTTCAGAAGGCACAGGCTGCCCCTGGAACCCAGGGAGGTGGTGTGCACGGCGTGTTTGATTTTAAAACAGGAAAAGGCTGAAGGATATTCTGCCACTTGAGTGAGCAAGGGAGCGAGCGAAGGTGTTCTGGGGACAGCCTGATCCGCGCATTGTGCCTGCCTGCAATCCCAGTCCATTCTGTGCACTTGAGTTCAAGGGCTCTTGAATTCCAAGGCGAGTGGCAGGAAAGGTGCTCGGTAAACTGCGGAGCGTGTGCAGGTATCTGTTGTTAAGATCCGTGGAGGCAGAGCTGGCTCTGGCATGTCCCCTGCCAGCTGCGTGGCATCTCCTGAGACCCGCCTCCCCCACGGAACGGTTGTAGGGCTTGAGTTTCCAGCCTGGGGCCTCTGCGCGGCCGCTCCCTCCACCCGGACTGCCTCCTCCACCCTGCACCTTCGCGCGGCTGGCACCAGGCTGCCTCCTCCCGTCCCCACGGCAGATCAAGCGTCTCTCCCAGACGGGCTTCCCGACCACGGCCTCCCACAGCAGCGGCCCCGTCTCCCTCTTCCTGGAACGTCGCCCCGCTGCCAAACCCTCCAAGAGCACTTTCTGTTCCCTGATATCCCCCCCCTTTTCTTCTGAATCTTTAAAAATTGTGGTAAAATATACAGAACATAAAATTTACCATTTTAGCCATTTTTAAGCGTATGGTTCGGAGGCACGAAGTACATGGGCGCTGTTACAAAGCCGCCGCTGTCACCAGCCCTCGCCAGAGCTCGTCCCCCATTTTCACGGACCCACCCCTGTGCTGTCGCCTCCCCCGAATGGATGCTCCCTGAAAGCGGGGCCTGGATCTGTCTTGGTCCCTGCTGTTTCCCCAGTACCGAGCAGATACTCAGCACACAGTAGGTGCTCAACAAACAAAATGAGATCAATGTGGCCGTGCTTGTAAACCGGGCCTAAAAGTTAAGAAGAAGGCAGCACAAATATTTTGTTTTTTCCCCATACAGCTCCAAGACAAGGCCAAAATGCCCGGTCGCCTCCGTGACCAGATCACGATTTCAAGTTTGGTCCAACTCTGTGGAGGCAAAACCGGCAAGAGCTCCCTTTCTTTCCTGGTTCCAGGCCCCCCTGCGAGGTCAAGAATGAAGACATCCGATCACACAAACCACCTGACGCGAACACTCACGACGCCAACACGTCAGCTCGACCCAGAGCAACATTCTATCAGTCGCTGAAGGGCAAGCACAGAAATAGACTGGAGAGAGCAAATGCCACTCTTGGCAGTGGTGGAAAGGCTGCGGCACACAGCAACCCAGGAGGTCGGTCCCGTCACGCCAGCACACGGCAATCAGGAGGTGGGATCAGAGCCAGAGTTAGGGTGAGGGGAGAGAGGCACCCTCCTCGGGCACCAGAAACACTCCATAATCCACACAGATCACATCTAATGCAACACCCTGAAAAAAATCAAAATTAAAAAAAAAAAAAATCAAAATTAATGCAAAGACCCCGTGATGAGCAAAATATCAAAACACTAAATAAAGACGGGCCAGTCCTACTGATTTTTCCTTTTGCTTCAGGCACCTGGGTAACTCTGTGTGGCCCTCTTCCTGCTCCTGCCTTCAGATAAAGATCTGCTGTTAGTCCTGCACGGATGTGCAGGTGCCAACTCATTCTTTTTAAACGTCGCATTAAAATACGATTTCCCTCGAGGGCTGACTTTTTTTGGCGTCTCCTTAAATTTTGTGCCTGAGCCATGTGTCTCCTTTGCCTCCGCTAACGCCAGCCTGGAAGAAACAGAGGGTTGCTCCTATGTGCTGATGCCCAAAGGGAGAGCCAATCATGACCAAGATCATGTCACTCTGGCCTCCGTTTCCACATCTCTACAAAGGGACCTGTACCCTCCGGTGGCTGTGGAATTTCCCCAGGCCAGTCCAGGGTGGTGTTTTAGATGGAAATGTGTTTGGAAAAACTCTAACGTGCTATCTGCATGTGAGGAACTGTTATTAAATTTTTATCAAAGGTAGAGAATGGCCCAACCGGCAGGAAGCAGCCTTCGATACCGAGGTGAGCTAGAAAACACTTGCCCTATTTATAATGAAAAGAGTGAAGTTTGCTAAATGAATCGATTTTGCTTAAGAAAAGAAAGAGATGGGGCACCTGAATGGCTCAGTTGGTTAAGCATTAAGCATCTGCCTGGGCTCAGGTCGCCATCCCAGCTGGGATGGAGTCCCCACCTCAGGCTCCCTGCTCAGGGGGGTCTGCTTCTCCCTCTGCCTCTGCCCCTCCGCCCTGCTCAGGCGCTCTTTCTCAAAAATAAATAAACAAAATTTAAAAAAGAAGAGAAAGAGACTAAGGGTGTCCAGGCGGCTCAGGGGGCTGCTAAACGTCCGACTCTTGATTCCGGCTCAGGTAATGATCTCAGGGTTGTAAGATGGAGCCCCACCTTGGGCTGCATGCTGGGGGGTAGAGTCTGCTTGGGGCTCTCCCTCTCCCCCTGCCCCCTCCCACCCACGGGCACTCATGCACGTGCACTGTCTCTAAAATAAAAAAATAAATCTTTTTAAAAAGTGGGGAGGGAGGAAGACATTAGAGTAGATGCAGGGTTCTCCCTGCGACCGCGACATCCCTTCCCATCCTGACCCCGTTCCTGAATGGGAAGAAAGGCAGAGGGTTTCAGCTCGCCCTGGGAAACGTGCCCACTCCATGCTGCGGAAAGGGGCGACTGCCGACGTTCTAATCAAGTCGTGGCCATCCTGAACCGGCTGGCGCTCTCCTTCCTGGTCACATTTTGTGGGGTATCCTCAAAATGTGAATTTCCTCAGTGGGGGGGTGGGGAAGTCCCCTATCACATACCAGCCATCCTCCTATGTGAGATGGATAAAACAGCACCCGGCTTTGGGATGACAGAAAAAGTTCTGGAAATGGATGGTAGTGATATTTGTAGGCCCCTGTGAATGTGCTGAAGGGCCCTGAACTCGACCCTTAAAAAAATGCGCTATTTTACGTTATGTGTATTTTACCACAACAAAATAAAAACAATTATCAAAAAGTCCCAGAGATCTAAAAAAAAAAAAGAGAGAGTGAGAAGAAAGAAAATGGAGCCGGCACACTCCGTCTGGAGGTATTCTCCGGGGTCCTACAGTGTCCGTGTTCTTTGGTTCTATTTATGTGTCTCTTACCCTGGCTGCCAGGAGAGATGCAGAGAGCCGGGCCAGGGCTCGGCTGAGAAGCCCTTTCGCCTGTTAGCACCGTTATAAATAACCCAGAAGGAGGCAGAAAGGGGGTCCTGGCAGGGGAGTGAAGGTCAGGCAGCCCCTCTGTGGCATCTGAGGAAATGTCACGCTCAACAGGCCAGCAAGGTGCCAGCTCCCATGTCCAGAACGGTGCTGCCCGATGTTGACTACAACCCTGGCCCCTTCTCCCACGCCCCTACCGCCCCCCCCCAGTGCCAGCGAGCCTCGGTGGGGGGCACTCCCACCACGAAGGGCAGCACGCAGGTGGCTGGCTCCTGGGGGTTCCCAGCAGGGACGGGACGCCTGGGTGGGTGGAAGGGTAGTGGGGCGCTGAGGATCCCCTTCCCCCAGCCTGGCTGAAGTCAGCTCCCCAAGAGCCCAGGCTAGAGCTCAGTCCCTAGCACACCAGCCTCACTCAGCTCATCAGCCAACACACAGGACCCGCTGAGGCTGAGATGACTCAGCAACGCTCCAGCCGCTCAAGCCGCAACTGCCCCTGCTGGGGCTGCTGCACAGCGTGGGAGCCGGGAGGGGCCTCGAGGCCCATCTGGCCCTGCGGTTCCCACGCTGGGCTCCCTGGGGAACCCCCGGCATCACCTCTCCCACAGCCCACCAGGGCCCTGGGCTTTGAAGTAGGAGAGATTATGAGGGAGTTAATTAATTCGTTTTTCCCATTTTTATTAACTAAAAACCATACAGTGGCAACCCAGCGTACTCCTATTGACCCTGAGTGAATTCAACATGTGGAGCTTGGCAAAACACAAATACATAAAAAGCCAAATTTCTATTTCTTTCGTACGCATTAGAGATGGTGCGAATGGTGACATTATACTTTGCATGTGAATTCTCGATTTCACACACTCATGAAGACTTCTTATTCACACACGCTATTTCATGGGCCACGGGAGGGCTTTCAGAGGTTAATTTAAATCTTCAGCCTAAAAAGCCAGTCCCCAGGTAGGTGGTGTCCACCACTCAGAGTACCTGAGGGGCACATGACAGCCCAGCAAAGGGGGTGCTCCCCCATTCCGCAGATGAGAAAGACTGGGGGGGGGGCTAACAAGACTTTGCTAATAAGCAGAATATGAATCCAGACCCAGCTACCAGACTCTCTGTCAGTAACAATAGGGTTGGGGGTGGGGGTAGGGAGCTCTTTTCCTCACTCTGTGCAAGTTAGTACCTTGGAGATTCTTTCTGGGTTCAGGAAGCCCAGGCTGCAAGCTGCTGGTGTGGACCCACAGAGGAGGGAGTCCTGACCCCATCCACGCAGGCAGGGGCTCTCCCACCATCACCAGGGAGCAGGGGAGCAGGGGGCAGAGCTGAGACTAGGGTGAGTCACTCACTCTCCTATTTAAAAGCCTTCCCTGACTTCTCACTGCTCTGGACAAATACCCAAAGTCCTCACCAGGCTACGAGGCCCAGTGCGGCCTGGCCTGCCCTGTCCCCCCACCATCTGTTGGACTGTCCCACCCTCCCCACACTACACAGTGGCCACCTTCTCCCTGCAACAAAACCCTCTGGGCTTGGGCTTCCCACCTGGACACATCCCCAGGTCCCTGGCCACGTTGCCAGCATTCAGTCTCAGTGAGAGGGGCCTTTCCCAGTGCCCGGCGCATTCAGCTGGTCACAGTGACCGTTACCCACAGCACAAACCTAGGGGCTGTCTGTCTCCCCTCCAGACGTATACTGCACCCAGGGCAAAGGACTGGGCTTGCCTCTGTGGAACCCCAGTGCCTGGAACAGTGTCTGGCACAGAGTGGGCGCTCACTAGACCTCTGTAGGATGAGTCAGGCAGACCGGGAGTCGGACCCGAGCCTCCATTTCCCAGGGTTCTCTGCTTTACATTATCATGATCCCTGCAAACTCTCCCTCCCAACCAGCCCCTGCCTTTCCTGGGGGTGGGGAGGGGGTGGTTTCCTTCCATATCCACTTATTCCCTTATGGAAACTCCTGCCTTTCCTTTTCCAGTGTATCAGATGATGAGAAACCCAGATCCATGGGCTCCCAGATAAAGCTGGTGGGAAATAGATTCTTTTTGGCCCCAGCAGGCCCTCCCTAGTCATGTGGTCAGCGAGGGCCAGAGGAGAAGGGAGGCCAAGGAGGCCTGCTTAGCAGACTCCCTCCCCGTCGTATCCCCCATGGCTGAGGCTCCTTCCCGCCACAGGTGGACCTGACTTACCTAGAAGTGTGTTGACTGGGAACACAAAGCGGATTTGGGTCCGGACAAATCCCCCATGTCCATTCCCTTCTTCTCCCGTGCTCCACGAGAGGGGACTGTCACAGGCTTCCTGGCCAGAGCCCGGCTTCTGTAGGAAGCGCTAACTAACGCACCTTGCACCTCGACTATGAACGGGAAGCCATCTGATGATGTTCGATTACTGCCAAAGCCCGATGGGAAACAGGCAGGAAGCGGGAGCTCTCAAACACGGAAGGGTGAGATCTCTCTGGGAGCGGAGTTCCCGCTGTTCCCGCTGTCCCCACGTGTCAGTGCCATCTGAACCTGCTTTTCTGCCAGGCGAGCTGTCCCTCACCCTCGTGGGGTTGCAGGTCTTATGCCTCCTAAGAATCCTCTATACTGTAAACTAGACCTTCTCCCATCTGATCCTCACAACGAGACAAAGGAAAAGCCATTTTTCCATTGGAAGAAGCTAAAATTCTGAGAGGAGAAATACTTTGCCTAAAGTCACACAGAAAGCTAAAGAGAGGGGCGCCCGGGCGGCTCAGTCAGTTAAGCATCTGCCTTCAGCTCAGGTCATGATGCCAGGGTCCTTGGATCAAGTCCCACATTGGGCTTCTTGCTCAGCGGGGAGCCTGTTTCTCCCTCCCTCTCCCCCTGCTCGTGCTTTCTCTCTCTCTCTCATTCTTTCTCTCTTAAGTAAATAAAATCTTTAAAGGGGGGAAAAACAGAAAAAAAAGCTAAAGAGAGGACAGGACTTGCAACCCGAAGACAGCTGACTCTTAGCTGAAGCAGTAATGGAGAACACTGATCCGGAGGTCACAATTCCAAATTCTCTGTGCTGCTGACGTGCAACACTTGAATGAGTCCCTCTACTTCTCTGAGCCTCAGTTTCCCTATATTCCAACCCTGGCCAGCACTGGAGACCATGGTCAGTCAACTGGGGCTTTGGGACGTGCAGACTCAGCCTGTGATGAGCTGGGCAGGGCAGGAAAGCCTCAGATGCCCCTTCAGCAGCTGCTAAACAAGGGGGAAAGATGGTACAGATAGTGGTGGCCACTGAGGGATAGAGCTTGCGGTGGCCTGTGTCTACACAAGTGTCACGGAGGGCATGTACAAGATCTGCTGGCTCCAAACTCTCTATGCAAAGTGTGGCCCACGGACCAGAAGCATTGGCTTCATTTGGAGCTTACTAGACTGTGCAGCCTGTCATGCTGAATCCCAGACCTTCTGAATCAGAACCTACATTTCAACAAGAGCCCCAGATGATTCATAGGCACGTTCAAGGTTGTATTGCAAACATTTTTAAAAGACGAGTCAGGCTGTAGCACGTGATCGTGGGTTCAGCACCTCCATCCTGTGAGCCCCAGCATCCCCGTCTGTAGAGGACAGATAACGACATGCACCCCTCAAGGGATGGCTGTGAGGGTTATGGAAGAGGCGCCTGCCTGGTGCCCAGCACGTAACGGGCCCCAACTGCTGGTTCCTTTCCTTCCTAGAAGGCCTCTCCGTCTGTTCCGAGTCCTGCCTGCACATCTGGGAGACAAGAAAAGACCCCCACGGGGCAGCAACAGATGGGGACAGGGTGGGAGCAGAGGGAAAGGAAGACAGAAGAGGAAATAAAGAAGCAAAAGAAGCAAACAAAAACAAGTGGCAGAGACCATCTGAATTCCCAAGAGGCCGGCAACATGTGAAACCCAGAGACGCAGCCGTTTCAGCTCACGTCCTGCACCAGGGCTCTCAAGCACTGCCAGAAGCCACCAGGCTGGGAGGAACAGAAGAGCAAGAGCCACACACTGTGACCCCTCAGGCCAACATGGGACAGTGCCTTTCCAGGCCGGGTCTGCACCAGTCCGGTGGCCAGGGTGGACATGACACCGATGGCCACTGGACAGAAGCCAGGGGCTCGGGCTGAGCCCTGAGAAGGGTCACACTCGACTGGAGGACGCTGATCCAGGGACTGGGCTTGACAGTGGGGGGGCTGAGCTATGTGATCTTAGAGGAGTGATTTAACCCTTCTGGGCCTCAGAAAAACAGAGGATGATATTCTTAAGAGGGTTTAAGGAGAAGGGCTTTGTGGAGTGTCTGGTGTAGAGTAAGGGCTCAAAAGACAATGGGCATTAGGAAGACTATTACACAAGAATCCTGAAGCAATTGCTGGCACCACTGCAGCCTCTCTGGGCTGTTGGGAGCTTCCTCACCAAGAGGTCACTGGCTTAAACCAGTCCACACTGCCATCAGTTCAAATCTGAATGGCAGCCATTCTAGATCCCTCCAAGCTTCTGGACACGAGCTGCTAGAGCCATCTTGTTAAGATGGAGATCTGATCCCACTGCACCCTGTTTAATACCCAGCCTGCCCCTTAATCCTCCCAAATAAAGGTCCAAATCCTTCCTGAGGCCTGGAAGGCCCCACGTGATCTGGTTCCTGCCTTCCTATCCCAGTATTAACCTACCCCTACCTCCACTTTCGGCCCTACCAGCCTTCTTTTGACCCCAGCACTTGCCAGGGTCTTTTCCTACACAGGGTCCTGTGTATGCTGTTCTCTCTGCCTGCAACGTTGTCCCCACCCACAGACGTGCTGTGCCCAGCTCTGGCCCCCATCTGTCCTTCTCTCGTCACTTCCCAGGGGAAGCTTTCTTTGAGCCTCAAAGACCCTCTGAGGAGCCCTATTGTGCCCTCTCACGGTCTTCCAGAGGTCCTGAGTCTTCTAGGGCTTATCACAGTCATTAAACATTTTTTTTTTGAACGGGCATCTTATTAATGCTCACTGTTACATCCTCGGCACCTGGCACATAGTAAGTGCTTACTAAACACTTGGGTGGTAAATGAATAACGCCATTTTTGGGCAACTACCTCACCCCCTCACGCCCTCAGTCTTAACTTTCCACACACATGGAACAAACCCTGACTTGGGTTGCCTGATCTTCAACCTGCATCCATGACCCGCTGGCCCAGTGCCAGAGATCCCAACACTTCTAGATCTGATTTTCTTGAAAGCAGCTTTGGGACACGGCCAGGGGAGGCGTGCGCCACCGGGCTCAGCAGTAAACGCTGATGAGGCTGTCTGGACCAGCTGAGCTGAGATCAGGAAATGCCAAGATTTAAAAGCATCCGAAACCCACTTATTTATTGTTGTTCTTGCACTTCTAGGCTATTTTAAGCCTCGGATCGATCTATTGGCCCTCCTCTCTTCAAATGTCGCTCAGGAACACTCCACGTGCACCTAGCCCCACCTGTGAGGGCTCCGCTGCCCCTGCCCCATAGGATACATGATGGAGAGAGCCCCAAAAAGGGGTGGCGGTTCCTGTTTGCCAGGTGCCTCTGGGAGTGGGATGTGCTTTCACTGCAAGTCCCTACGGCTCCCAAAGGGAAGCATTATTAGCTCCATTTGAAAGATGGGGACATCAAAGCTCAGAGAGGTGAAGAAACCTGCCCGGGGTCACACAGCTGGAATGTGCCAGAACTAGAATGCAACCCCAGATCTTCCGAATGTAAAGGTCAGGCTTGGTTCCCAACCGCTTGGCAATACTGCTTCCCACGTGCCAGCGCCAAAGTTTCTCGCACACACGGCGAGTTCGCAGTCCCCCACAAGGACCACACAACCAGTTGAAGCAACCTGCCCCCAGGTGCACCATCGTGAGAAGGTAACCAAGACGGGTTGCTAAGTGAAAAGGGGAAGTTAATACTATATGATACTGTTTGTGCTTTTAATAAAAAATGATGGATGGGTGGAAAATAGATGTGTAGCTCAAATATTCATAGATTGTCACTAGAAGGACGCAAGAAAATATTAAGAGTTTAGAAATGGGAACAAGGAATTGGTGAGGGACAGGGGGAGGAATGAGAATATTTACTTCTATTTTAAGTCTTTCTTTACCCTTTGAAGGTTTTATTTTTATTTGATCATATTCATGCTGCAACCCATCCTGTCTGGTCCAAGTCATATGCCTCCTCCCCTGTGAAGCCTGCCCTGATTGTCCCGGCTTGTCCCTCCTCTCAATCTCTGCAAATTCTACCTGCATCTCTCAGACACACGGGTCACCAAGCCTTGTGTCCTCCAGTGCACACAGACAGGGGAGCCCCCCGCCAGGCAGGAGCCCCAGAGCCTGAAGCAGTGTCTTGGGCCTCCAAGGTCTCCCCCACACTGAGCTGGAGCCTCCGCTGAGGCAGGGGGTTGGGGAGCCTGGGTGAGTGAATAACTATTTTTGTTTTCTATCTTGGTCCATGGCCTCCCAAAGCCAGTGAAGCTGGAAACTCAAAAATGGAGCTTGGGGGCAGGGAGGCGAAGAGGAAAGCAGAGAATCAGGGTGGGTAAATTCAGCTCCTGGAAACCTGCCCAGCGCTCATCCCTGG
The DNA here is from genome assembly GCA_028646535.1 of Procyon lotor. Taxonomy (NCBI): domain Eukaryota; kingdom Metazoa; phylum Chordata; class Mammalia; order Carnivora; family Procyonidae; genus Procyon; species Procyon lotor. The sequence continues at coordinate 33,942,462 of CM053607.1, read as the reverse complement.
GAAATGACTCAAGCACCACTTAAGGCCGGCAGACCGTCCATTTGGGCCCTGAGGTCACCAAATCTCGTCATGGTCCTGCTTATTAAATATAGAGGCACGTGAAATAAAGCCACCAAGTCTGGTGCCGGGGCTCTGAGGAAGGGACAGAGAGACAAAGATGAGAGGCAGGGAGTCTGTCCCCTGTTAGCCAGTCCTGACGCTCACGTAGGATGCCCTGGGTGGTAGCTGACACTGGACCCGAGCAGCAGATGTGGCCCCCGGCCTTGGTGGGAGCTGAGTGATGGCCCCGTCTCACCTTTCAGGCAGCAAGGGGGTCCCTGCCCTCCTCTGTACCCAGCCCCTGCCTAAGGGACTTCTGAGAACACTTCACAGACATCTCATTGATACTGTCCCACAACCAAGTAAAGGCAGACGGACACACTGGCCAGCCCATTTTACAGATGAGGAAATGGAGTCCTAGGTAAGTAAGGTGCTTGAGATCACACCGCTAAGTTAGTGATACTGAAATGGACCAACGTTGCAGCGTGGGGAAAAGCAGGAACTGCAACTCCAGGGGCTGGGGCTCTGTGACTACAAGCAGGCCACCCAGTGGCCCGAGGCCTCAATTTTCTCCTCTGTTCAGTGCGCTAGGCAGCTTCCCACGGGCAGCATGAAAGTCTCCTGAGCCGGGGCCACAATGCTTCTCTGTCTCTGATCACACGCCCACCGGGGACGCAGTGGCGGGCTGAGAAAATAGTCAAACACGGAGGACAGGCATGGGGCCTCTTCTCAGACCTCCACCTCCTCCCCCCGCCCCCAACCCCCAAGATCTGGCACAGTGGAAAGTCAGACCATTGCCCTGGCAAGGCAAGCTTTCTCCTATTACAAAAAAAAAAAAACAAAGGCATACTAGGGACTAGAACGCAAAAGCTGTATGAATCTTTTCAGATAAATTATGAATGATTCCGTTGAAATCAGTCATCGGTTTAACTGACAGCTACTCTGGAGTCAGCAATGGGCCTGTGAAGAACACTGACTTGGAATCGGAAAGGTCTGCATTCATTTCAGCTCACTCACTCAGCCAGCTGTGTGTCCCTGGCCAAGATACTCACCCTCTCTGAGACTCAGCTTCTTTATCTATAAAATGAGAACGATAAGCTCATGCCTGTAAAGCATGAGTCAATCACCCACTGGCAATCTGGTGAGGCCTAGAAACTTCTCGGAATATTTATGAATGCATAAAATAAGTAAGATGTTTTAAAAACATATAAAATAAAATAGCATTATAAACGAAAGCAATAATATCAAGATACATTTATAAAATATTAAAAAGAATAAATCTGTGTTATGGTAATAGAACATGCTTCCTCATTACAATGTTAAATAAGCTCTAGGAGCAAGTACAATAATTACTTGTAATTTCTCTTTTTCTCTTTTTTTTTTTTCTTTCAAGAGGAGGGGGAGAGAGGCAGAAGGAGGAGAGAGAGAATCCCAAGCACGCTCCACACCCAGCATGGAGCTCGAGGCCAGGACTCAATCCCACAACCCTGAGGTCACAACTTGAGCTGAAATCAAGAGTCAGATACTCAACCGACTGAGCCACCCAGGTGTCCCTATAATTGCTCATCACTTCAAACTGCAATGAGCATATATATATTTCCAGATAACTGAATAACGGTAACATGATACATAAATATCTGTGACTTCCATTGGTGACAAAGTCACAGGTCCCACTGATATCTTCCCAGTTTGTCATCTATGTTCATAATGAATGGAAATTCCAAATTTCATTTAGAGGTTAGCCAAAAAAAAAAAAAAAAAAAATTCACTTAGAGGCTAGAGATCATTTTTTTCCTATCCAAATTCACAAAACCCCCACCCCCAATTCTAACTCCTAGCACTGGTGGACGTGAACTTTAAGACACTGAGTTATAAAGCATGTCACACAGTGCTGGCTGGCTCGGGCTCCGCCCCCACAACCTACAACAGGGACCAAGGTTCCACCTGCCTGCTGTCAGGAGAGGAGTCAGGAGTCCTCCCGGGGCTCCTGGAGCAGCCCTGAGCTCAGGAAGGGCCCGGGGAGGGAGGTGGGTATTGCAAGGCTATCGAAGCGAGTAAGGGAGGTCCTTAAAGCTAAATCCAAGCTTAGGATTTAGTTATATAACTATATATATATATATAGAGAGAGAGAGAGAGAGAGATATCAGTTAGATGTGTACATGGGCTGTCTCAGCTCAAAACGAGCAGCCCCTTTCCTACACTAGCTGTGTCCTCGGCTACTCGGGCAAAGGAGCCCTTTCAAATCTTGTCCCTGGACATCTCCCCTTGGTGGGTTTATTGGCACCTCAACCTTTTGTTCTAATGTAGTTCTATTTCCACCGAAGCCCGTTTCCCCTTCAAGTTTTCCTCATGTCAGTAAGTGGCAAAATCCTCACCCAACCGCTCAGAAGAAACACTTGGCACACCCCTCTTTCCCTCACATTCAGTCCATCGGCTGGTCCTGTCCACTCTCTATCTCTCTCTCTCTCTGTCTCCGCTGTCCCTATGCTAGCCCATGCTACCGACATCTCTTACCTAGACTTTTACAGGGCTGCCTCGCAAGTCTCCCACTTCCACACTCGCCCATCCCACCCCGAACTGGCTTATCCCACAGTCCAAAACCATCTTTAGAAAATGTAAATTAGACCATGTTGCCCCGCTTCCTACTCAAAACTCTTCAAAGACTCTCCTGTTGCACTTAGGATGGAATTCAAACACCCGTGGCTGATAAAGCCCTCACCTACATTGCCGGCATCCTCACTGGCCACTTTCCAACTCACTCACCGTGCCCCTCACAGCTCAGCATTCTTCCATACATTAGAATTCAAAAGTTGATCACTGCCCCAGGGCCTTTGCACAAGCCATTTCTGCTCGGCTGGCTCCTTCCTGACACTGAGACCGAATGTCACCTCTTTGAAGAGGCCTTCTCTGACCATTCACTCTATAAAGTACTCTTCCCCCACTTCGGCATACTGTCCATTACCTGGCTATGTCTTCTTTTCCTCATGATCCACATCACTGTCTGAAATGATCTGATAACAGACCATAACAAACACGTGTTATCTGTCCTCCCTCCCTATAATGGAAGCTCCCGACTGCTAGAAACTAGCTTGGCTTGTCTCCCACTATATCTTGGCACACAGTAGGCACTCTTCAGATTTTACTGATTGAGCTTATCGCCTACAGGAGAATGGGCTGAGCTGACACACATTCTGTCATTTAATCCTCACAGCTGCTATTATTTCTATTTTCCAGGAGGAAGCTGAGGAGGCCCAGTGAGGTTCCCTAGCTGGCTGAGGGCCATCTGACTCCAAAGCCAGGTTCTTAATCACTGTATTATACTGCTCAAAAAAACCAAAACAAAACAAAACAAAAAAACTCCTTCCTTCTCTTGTATCCCCTCCAAAAGCCATCCCCAAATAGAAGACAAAGGAAGGATGATTGTGCAGAAAAATGCAGAGGGGTGGGGCTGAAGGGATGGTATCCCAGGGCTCACGATGCTGCGACCTCGTCCTGCTCAGAAGCCACGCCCCTCCTGGACCACTCTGCCCAGGGGCGCTGGCTGACAGGGATGTGGCACCCACACCTGGACCCACACTTGCCCGCAGTGCCCTGGAAACTCCCCACGGCTCCTTTCTCCTCAACTGCCTTTTCCAGGCCTCTAATCTCCGGATCAGGTTTCCAGGGCCGTGGAGCGTCCTCTGCTTGGAAATTCCCCAGTCAACAATAGGAAAGCGGGGACACCTGCCTAAGAGGCTGCAGAACTGGAATCAGGACCACAGAACCCCGGGGAGGAAAAGACCTTGACAGCCATTGGCCCAACCCCCTCCCCCTATGCCTTAACCAAACGAGAGCTGCAGGGACCTCATGGGGGAGGTTTTCTTTTTACCCCCATTTTACAGATGAGAAGAGTAGAGGCCCAGAGAGCTCGGCTAACTTCCCTTGGAGACACCCAGCTAAGTCAGCCATTGAGCTGGGATGGGAACCCAGAAACCTGAACCCCTAAGCCACGCTATCTCACCTCTGTGCTAGAAAAAGAACAAAGCCCTTTGCGTTTCGGAGCCTTGCCACGGGGGCTACAGGGCAGCAGACTGCGAAGAATCCTTGGACAGACTGCCTCTGAACCTCCTATTTTCCCCAGGGGGAAACTGAGGCTCCAAGAAGGGAAAGTCTCTTGACTGACCCTTGGGCTGCATCGAGCTGCCTCTGGGGAACTCCTCATGGCCCTGGACACAAGGCAGGGTTGCCCAGGTAGCACGCAGCTGGGGGTGCCGACCCCACAAAGGACCCCTTTCAGGACCACGGCCCCTGGTGCCTGTGTTCCAATCTGGTTCCAGCAGGAAGGGCAGGTGCTCGCAGACAAGGCTGCACCCGCGGCCGGCGGGAGGCCGCGGTGGTGCGGGAGTTTGCCTTAAACAGAGCTCGCTGTTTCCATTTTAGCCCTGTTGCCATGGGATGGGCCTGGCTGGGACAACAGCCTCCTTATATAGGGCAAAGCAGGAATCCCGGCCCCGCTGCTCCAAATGCTCAGGCAATGGACACAGAAGAGACAAAATAAGCGGCTGCCCTTTACATCCCTGCCACTGTGCTTGTGCGATGCATGCACACGCGTGTGCCACAACACAGCAAATCAGAACAAGGGCTTTGGCCTCCGTCTGAGACTGAGAGTGGCCACTACCTGCTCCTAAGCAAGTCCCAGGCCTCCCTGGGCCTCATTTCCCCATATGGATATGAAACAGTCAAACCAGACACCGTCTAATATCCGTCTTAGCCTTAAGGTTTGATAACTCTGTGAAATCCAGATGATGTGAACGCTCAGGCTGGCTCTTTTCCATTCAGTAAAGCACCAACACATGAGGGACACCACCGGCAGCCCGTCTGTCTGGAAGGCCTTTTCCAAGAAACGTCACATCTCCTGGGTTTGCTCTAACAGAGGCCGATTTTAACCCTTCCTTCATAGCTCAAATCATCAGACGTCGGCAAGTGTTTTCTGTAAAAGGGCAGATAGGAAGTATTTGAGACTTTCAGGCCTTTAATGGCTTGAAGGTCGACTGCTCAGCTCTGAGGCTGGGGTGTAAAAGCAGCCACAGGCAACATGTAAACCAATGGGTGTGGCTGGCTTTCAATAAAACTTTATTTACAAAAACTGAGCTGACTGGACATGGCCCTCGGGGCCTTCGTTTGCTGACCGCTGGAGCCATCGTCTTCACCACTGGCCCCCTCAAAGCGGCCCTTTGACACAGTGCAGCCCCTCCCCTCAGGACTCAGGGTCTTCAGGGCGGCCCATCTCCGCCCTCCTCGCTCTGCCCTCCCCCATCAGCTCCCATGGGCAGCAGGAGTCTCGGCTTCCCTGTCCTCCCACTGTGAGCCTGCTGTCTTCACCAAGTTCCACTCCTATCTGACTAGGTACCATTGCTAATCTGCGGCACACTGGTCAACCCAATCCCCAAGCGGAAGGCTGTATCTAAAATCAGAACAAGGGGCACCTGAGTGGCCTAGTCGGTGAAGCCTCTGCCTTCGGCTCAGGTCGTGGTCCCGGGGTCCTGGGATTGAGCCCCGGGACAGGCTCCCTGCTCAGAGGGGAGCCTGCTTCTCCCTCTCCTGCTGCTCCTCCCCCACGCTCATGCTCTCTCTCTCTCTCTCTCCTCTCTCTCTCTCAAATAAATAAAATCTTCACAAATAATAATAATAAGGTCAGAGCAAACAGGCTCTGAAGGAGAATTGTTTGGGAAGCGACCGTGCCTGGCCTCGGTCATAACAGTTTTGGCTTCGACAGGCTCTGCGCGAGATTCCAGAAGGCAGAGGCTGCGGGATGACGTGTCTGAGGCATGAGGAAACCAGGGTGTGACCTGTCCACCCCCACCACACACACGTGTGGCACGGACGCCAAATGAAGCCGTGCAAGAGCATTCTCTCCATCAGGGGTCCACGTAGACTATTATTAATAGCACACTGGGATTTTTGGAAGACAGAGGATGCTCTGATGAACCAACTTCCTTCAGACTTTCCCCTGGGAGTTGTGATATAACCATTTCTCCCTTCTCACAGGAAAACATCCCCTGTGAGTCAGGGGCTCCTCCTGGCAGGCAGAAACCACTCCCTGGCTGAAGAAGAGCCTCCCCGCTGCCTCCACCCAGTTCTCAGGAAGGCAAAGGGGAAAGAGCAGGCTACAGAGGCTCTCCCCACAGGATGCCTGTGAGGGAGTCACCAGACCAGCAACCCTGAGGGCAGGAGGTCCAGGGGGATGGAGGGCACGCCCACCACCACTCTGTGACCTGGCTCTGTGGTGCCCTTGACAGGATAAAGTAGATGAGGACCGTCTGGTCCCCAGGCTGTCGCCGCACATCCCTAAAGGTGTTCAAGGAAAAGACACACCAACTGCTTTTGTGGGGCCCCAAGGGCAAATCCCAGACACCAATGGGTGGAAGTCACATTTTTTCCCATACAAGGAAGCCTGTTCTAACGAAGGCTGTGACTTCCTCTGCGCTGGGATTTACACAGAGGCTGTCAATGGACACGGCCCGAGGGACTCCCACACCCTAGAGTGCAGACAGCCGCAATGAATCAATGACTATGCGTGCGGTCTGTGCTCTCTGTTTCACCAGCATACTCTTCAGACTTCACCACGATCCTCAAGGTGGAAACTACTATCATCCCACTTTGCAGATGGGAACACTCAAGGCTCAGAAGGTTGTAACAGACAGAGCAATGCAGCCAGCCAGGAGCAGAGCCCAGTTTCCCAGGGTCAGGGTCTCCATGAAATCATAGTCCTTGAAAGGACACTTAGAATCCGAGCCCCATCCCCAAAGTGGAGTGAATTCATTTCGCGAGAGTGTCTTGGTCCTTGAGCCCTCCCACCTCTGGGAGCTGCTGTGACGAGGGACAGACTGCACATCTTTAAAGAGGTCTCTTCCCTGAAGGATCGGAAGTCTCCCTCAGGAGACCTTGAAGAGCCCTGCTGGCTCCCAAAAGGATCCTCCACGCAAGGCCTCCTTGCTCTGTGCCGTTTTATGACCTCCTGCCCTGCCCCTCCCCACCCCTTTTTCCAAACACCCCGAAGGGTCCCACCTCCGCACCTCCGTACATCGTGTTCCACCTTCCACCACTCCACCCTGCTCCCAGCCTCCCCTGCTAGGCCACTTTGTTCCCTGTGCCACGTCTTCAGGGCGCTGCCCTTCCACATTTTGCCTGAGAACGCCCTCTGCTCTACTTACACCCCCCTATGGCTTTAGCATCGTGCCCCACTTGGGGAGGCTGCGAACCCCAGGCCAGGGGATCATGGCATGTGTCCTAGCAGCCCCATCGGAGCAGCTTGGCTTGTCTCCTCCACTCAGGGAGTCTGTGTGTCTGGTTCTGTCTGTACAGGGGAGAAAAGGAGCCCTCGGGCAAACACCTGCCTCCCAGCCCTGATACTCGCTCATTGCCCCCCATTCTGCAAAAGGACTCCTGCTATAAAAGACGAGCCTCTCCAGGCAATGAAATCACAGGATCACAGCACCGAGGGAGGCAGTGCGCTTGGTTGGCTCACCAGCCCCAATCCGGAGCAAGCATGCTTGGGAGCTCCTTGCACACCTCCAGAGATGAGGAGCTCACACACAAGCAGAGGCTCGTCTCTAGAAACTCTTAAAGCAGGAGCTCTGGGCAGCCGGCAGTGTGTTTCAGCTGCTCGGAGAGCTGGAAGTGGGGCAGTTCAGAGAGGAGAGCCTAGGAGAAACCTAAAAAGAATCAAAGGATGTTCTTGAGAAGAGACTCAGTATTTCCAAGGTTGGGTTCACTAACCAGCTGCTGCAGAATCCCCTGGGGGAAACCGGTAAAAATGCAATTTCCCGGGCCCTAGCCAAAGGCCCTGAATCCATCTCGGGGGCAACCTAGGAAGGTACATTTTCAACAAGCCCCCGAGTGATGAAGCAACCACTATTGTCCACTGTGCGGAATCCTCCCTCAGCCTAGGAAATCTATACATTTCACACATTTCCCCCTAGATTGCCAGGTCCCATTTCACAGTGGGGTTACTGAGCCCCAATGCCCAGAGGAGACACCCAGACTGAATGACGGGAACGCAAATCATCAATGAGCATGGACAATTATTTCTTTGCTTATTTCATCTGGGCCAAGAACAAGGGTCCTTGTACACTCTCTCGGATGCCTCACCCTAGTATCGGAATCGCTTCTGACGGTGCTCCTTTTATTACAATTGTTTAAGCCTCAGAGGGCCCCAGGAAGAGCAGGCTGCAGACTAACTCACTCTGGATTTGGCTGGTTGGAGGCTGTGGCAGGATGGACCAGGGGTGGGGCTGGTCTGCAGCCGGAGAGCCAGTGAGAGCAGAGGCACACTCCCGAGGGGTTAGCGAGCCCCGTATCTGGGGGCTGAGGGTGCTAGCTTCCACCTAGGAGGGGAGAATCTGCTCAGAGCTGTCCAGGGCAGCATCCTAAATGATGCTGCAGAAAGCCCCCGGTCCTTGGCCTAGTCCTGGGAAGGGCAGCCCAGGACCAACATTTCAGGTCCCTTTAGCCTCTATACCCACACTCCCAATCCCCACCCCCATGAGCCATACTGTTTAGTATGTGACCAGGTACATCTCTGTCTGATGTTATCCTATTTACTCCCCACAACAATCCCACATGGCAGATAAGATCATCATCTCCATTTACAGATGAGAAAACCAGAGCTCAGAGCGGTTAGGTAACTTGCCCGAGGTCCCCCAGCTAGGGAGTGCCAGAACCAGGGGGTAAACCCAGGCGGTTTGACTGGGGATCAGGGGCTGACCCCTTTACACAGCTTTCCCTTCCTGCCTGCCCACAAGGTCTTGGGAAAGTGTCATCGAGCCCTGAAACAGACCAGAGCAGAGCAGTTTCACCACCATGGGTGTTAACGAGAGAGTGGATTAGTGGGGCATTTCCTAGTCAAGAAAGGAATTAGAGGCGCTGCTTCTTTCTTTCTACCTGAAAGGCAAGCCCTTCCAGGGGCAGCACTTTACAGTTCACAGTGAAAAGCACCGTAACGAGGGGATTCAGTGCAGTGGCCGCCGGGACCCAGGCTGCCTGGGTTCAAAGCCTGCTATGTGGATATGTGACTTAATGTCTGAGCCTGAGTGTTGTCTTCTTTAAAATGAGGATTAACAAGAGCAACTACCTCACAGGGTTGTTTGAGGATGAAATGCAGATGAAGCAAAGCACTTAGAACAGTGCCTGGAACATAAAAAGTGTCGCGTAACGCCTGCTATTAGAATTCTAAGTAAGAATGATTTCACATTTCTCAGTTCATCTGATCCTCCTAACCATCCTGCTTGGTTCACGGGACTGGATCCTTTGTCCCATTTGCAGATGAGGAAAGAGAACATCAACAGGGAAAACGACTTCCACGAGAAATCACAGCCAACGGTATAGATCTCTGAATTCTCAAGTCACTTTCCAGGCAAGCCCACATTTACATGTTTCTCCTTTGAGAAGAAGGATGTTCCCTGACCTTGCCCTCTTTTGTTCTTTTGACTCATGTCTAAAATGAGAGCGCTAAAAAAAAAAAAAAGTACAGGAATGTCCTATGACGAAAACGACCACTTCAATGCCTTTGCCCATGGCAGACACTACTAATCGATCACCAACCCTCTTGCCACTGAGCCAGAGCACAGCTTCAGACTCTCCAACACAGCACTCTTGACAGTCATTACCAATTGATCACAGATGGTGGATAAACAAACCCAACCCCTCCACTGTATATAGATAGACTCTTCTATCCAAACTTGGGTTATTTCCAAACCTAGTTATGATGGGGAGACAGGGGTGCCCAGAGCCATCACATCACTCATTACATGTCAACCTCCCTGCAGATCCTTGTCATAGGTTATAGTGTCCCTGTGGGCAAAATGGGGTCCCAGCAGCATCCGTCTTTCCCCACATCCCAGAAACTGCTCAACACAGATGTCTTGCTTAGAGTTGGCCTCACAGCCTCGCCTTTGTGACTGGCAGTCATGTCAGCTTGTGGGGAAGCAGATGCTCTCAGCATTCCACATCAGGAGGCCTCCTCTGTGTGGCAAAGGGTGCCAGTGAAAGGTGTGGCAGATAATTCATTATTATCCCATTTAAAAATCCCAATCTACAGGACAGTTTGATTTTTAATGTAAACAGGAGCCGTTCAGTGGGCACAAGGAGTTTTTATCCCTTTACCATTTCTCTGGAATACAATACCTTCCCATTCCAAGTCTCATAGGTCAGTGATGCTGAACACAGATACACACTCTTGCTCCACAAGTGCCATGCCCTAGTCCCGGGCAATCCGAGGCCCTTGTTTTCCAGCCATCATAATTGGCTCAGAGCTGAGCATGTCTCCCCAGTCCAGACAACCAGAGTCAGTCCCACAATGAGCTGATGCTACTGGAAAAGAAATGCTCTTTTCCTGTTGTGGTTACAATGTTGATCCATGAGAACCACTCTTCTCATTGACTGGGAAGAACCTGTATGAAAGTGGTCTTCCCCCACAGAGGAAAGTAGAGTTGAAAGATGGAGCTCCTAGATCCAACTGAACCTGAACCCCACATTTTCACTTATGCGACCAAACAAATTCCTTTTTTGTGACTTTGACTTTGAGTCAGTGGTGACTTTGAGTCAGCGGTCTGTCACCTAATAACCAAAACAATCCTGAGAGCTTAATACTCAGTAAGGATAAGAAAGAAATCTGGCAAGTGCTTGGCCACTGCAGCTTCTCCTAGCCATGCCACAACTGGAAACCTGGGCATGCATGTGGAGCAAGCAAGCCTGGGCTCTCCAACGTGTACGTTGGACAGGAAGCAAAGTCTGAGAATCACTGAGCTTAACCTCACAGCTTCCTTCTGATTTTTTCTCTACTCTACGCACCTAATAAAATTGATGAGGCTTGAGCCAAAAATTGATGAGCTTGAGCGGTTAAGGCTGTGCTTCTGAGGCCTGGACGGGATTCTGCTTCTAAAGGCAGGGAGATAACACTCTTATTCATTCATTTGTTCATTCGTGCCTTTATTCATTTTGCTGACATTCGCTGCTGTTTGATGGTCTCCATTCCAACCCTCTGAATTCTCCTTCCCCTTTTCTACTACCTAAGACCTTCCTCTCCAACCGCCTCCACGTCCAGTTCCTGCAGTCTGCAGCAGGCAGGCAGCTGTGGTTGAACATAAGGCCACCCCTGTGACAGGGAGTCTGGGAAGCATCTGCACAGACACCTGTCTCTGTCTGGGTCTTAGCTCCTGCCCCTGGGGCATCTTCCCATCAAGAATAGATGTCACCGGGGCGCCTGGGTGGCTCAGTTGGTTAAGCGCCTGCCTCTGGCTCAGGTCATGATCCTCAAGTCCCAGGATTAAGCCCCGAGCCGGGCTCCCTTGTCAGCGGGGAGTCTGCTTCTCCCTCTCCCTCAGCCCCTCACCCTCCATTTGTGTTCTCTAATAAATAAATAAAACCTTAAAAAAAAAAAAAAAAAGAATGGGGGTTGGGCTCAGCCCTCCCTCGGCTCACCCTCATTCTGAGCCAAACCTGGCCCAAACCCTTGGGCAGCTAACCTCACAGATGTGGGCAAAGGGTTCTCTGGTTCCCATTTAGTGCCCACATGGGTTGGGGTAGCCCCAGCTCCCAAGAGTCACAACACTAACCTCCACAGACACACTGGACCACTCCCGTGGCACCACCAGGAAACCAAAAAGTCTTTGCCCTGTGACAGAGTTGGAGCACTGGGATCTCAGGAGAGGCAGAGCAGAGGGCAAGGCCAGGAGCCCAGCAGCCTCTCTACAAATATTCAGCACTTTAAGATAAGGGGGTGGGGGGAGAATTTTTCTTAATGAGTCATTTGAACTGCCACGTTTCACGGTCAGATTGTAAACTAAAAAGGAAGGGGCCCCACGTACTGTGTGCGTCTTAAGTGTCAGGCACTGACACTGGAGACAGCAGAAATGATTCTCTCTATCCCCTTCACAGAGGAAGAAACCAAGGTTCAGAGAGGCCTAAGATCACCAGGCCAAAAGGGGATCAAAGTCAAGACTTGAACCTGGGTCTGTCTGGCTGCAACGACCACGACACCAGCTTCTGTCTCTTCTCTGTCCTACCATTAGAACTAAAAGGGCCCTTGGAAGAGGGGACCTGGTCCAATCCTTTGGTGTACAGAGGGGAGACTGAGGCCTCAGAGGAGGAGGTCTGCGTGGGATCCAGGCTTCCTGCCACCCTGGGTGAGGCTTCTCTCCAGACCCTGGATATCCGTATGGAGAACTCCCTGCTGCCCTGGGAACATAAAATATAAACACATTCCTTTTTCCTGAACCATTATTTCAATGTTAACTGCGCCTTGCATCTGGAGATACAGCGGCGAGAGAAAGATGGGGGCCCCGCCATCTAGTCAGATGGGGGAGCTCCCAGACCTGAGCCCAGGCGGTCAGAACACAAGGAGCGGAAACTGAGAGAAGCTCAGTTGGCCAGAGTGAGGGTCCAGGGAGACCAGGAGGGATGAGACAGAAGTCCTCACGGCCAGACCCTGACCAGACTTCTAACCACTGCGTTAAGGTTGGAATTTGCCCTGAGATCATGGGGCTCCGTGGAGGGGGACTTCTGCAGGACAGTGACAAGACAGATTTGTGTTCCGGCTGCCACGTGGAGACAGGGACAAAATGGCAGCAAGAGGCCCAATGAGGGACTGTCTCATCGGCCGATGTGACGTGGTGGCCTCTGGGCAGTAGGAAGTAAAATGAAGAGGAGCAAATGACCTGGACCTTTTGTGATCTATGTTCTGGTGAACAGACTTGGTGAGAGCTGGGCTGTGGGGAGTAAGGAAGAAGGGGAAGTTGAGGAGGGCTCCTCGGTTCAGGGCCGGGGGGGAGGGAGGGAGATGTAAAAGGAGCTCCGCTTTGGGCACCTAAAAGCAGGAAGGCAGTGCAGCCAGCCCCAGGCAGGCAAGTCAGGGAGTCTCTCGCCCACCTTGCCCAGGGAGGCCGGCCGCCGAGTGCGCATGTGCACAGGTGTGCACGGGCAGCCGGTAGGAATAGGACTGCTGCCATACTCCTGTCTAATGCTAGAGAGCAGAACCACACGCTCTCTTATCCGGTCCTTAGAGCATCCTGGCGAGTTCTCCCCATTTCACAGATGAGGAGCCTATGACCCAAAAAGTTTGGACGAGCTCCCCTAGGTCATGACTCCAGCCCATGCTTTTGTCTCCCAGGCCCCCGGGCAGTCATTGTCAAGGTCACTGAACCTCTTTGCCCTGACATGCTACTCTTTTTACAAAAAACAGCCTTAACTGAGTTTCCTACAGGGCAAGATGGGGGCAGATATGCTGATCGGTCAAGACAAGCTCCCCAGTCCTGTTGGTGGCTGTGCGTCTCGGCGGAATTTAATTAATTGGGCTCTGAGGTGCCGAGTGTTGCGGGAGGGGAAAAGATGGGTCCTAAGGATGAGGAGGGCCTGAGTGGGCCAATGGTCTCCCTTTCTCTCTCCCTCTCTCTTATTCCAGTGCGACACTCATACTAGGGCCCATTCTAGTACCCATTCTGGGACCTTTGCCCTTAGCACCCTGTCAACCCTACAAGCTCGGAACCATCGGCTGGGACAGCACCACCAGCTGCCTTCACACAAGCCCTTTCTTCCCTTCTGTTCTGCCCTGCTCCCCACCTCTATCCCAGCTGGCATTTGGCAGCCCCCCAGAGGCCTGCTGGGAGTCAGGAGGGAATGCTGAGCATCTGGCCAGAGTGCAGGCCAGCCCTGTGGGTTCACATTAGGGCACCTGCTAATGTGCAGGACCCTGGGGCCAGCCGCCCTGTGACTGGCTGGCAAAGCCAGGCATCAGGCCATCCCAGCACCCAGGACCGCGTGACCCCAAATCCCAGCTATAAATAGATGAGAACCTGTCAGCCCCCCTGCCCATACCCAGCCTGCCCTCTCTCTTGGCCAAGAATGAAAGGGCGCCTTGAAATGGTGCCGAGGCCCAGATACCCAGCTCAGCTGCTCCGGACCCAATCCTGCTGCTGACCTCAGGGAAA
>CM053607.1:33864151-33918501 GCA_028646535.1 Procyon lotor | reverse complement strand
TGAAATGAAGTCCACAGCAGGGGGAAAGGCTCAGTATAGCACCTGCGGGTTCAGAGTCTGGCAGGCCTGGGCTGGAAACCACCTCCCAGAGTCTGTTTCCCGTTGGCAAATCTGGGGCGATGGCACCTATCCACAGGATTGTTTAAAGATTAAAACGACACGTAAAGCAGACCAAAGCCGGGACTGGCATGGAGAAGCATTCAGCAGCATCACATCGGCAACATGAAACCGGCCGCGGTGGGGAAATATCACGGAAACAGGCAAATCCTAACGTTCGGGGTCCCCCAGCCGACCCAGGAGCCGGCTGCCCCCCGTTTCCCAGCACACCCGTGAATGTAAGGTAGAGGAAGCACGGGGCTATCCATTTGGCAAAGAGAAAGAACAAGGAGAAAGAAATACAGCTTGCTGTCTTTCTATGCAAAATTGGCTGAGGAAAAGAAAACACTTTTCTTACTATAATTTATGCAACACACGGGGCCACAGGATGAGTGGCTAATTACTCTATGCCTCTGTGTTGCTTCTTCCCCACCCTCAAAATCCGACCTCACAGGCCCCAGACCACACCCAGCTGGTGCGGCCTCTATTCCCTGGCCCACCAGCCTGCCCCTGAATAGCTCTTCAGACCGGGGCAATCAGGGCCCCTGCTCTGGGCTTTGCCACTTAGGGGGCATCGCTTGGGCCCTCTTCCAGACCCCAAATGCTCTGCCTAAATGTCTCCCCTGGGTCCACCATCTATGGGACAGCTGCATGGCAGGCACACATTAGAGCCAAGGGGTGACAAATCAGTGCTTGGGTATGGGGAGAAAGGCAGAGGGGGGCTTGGACACACACAGGGCACCACATGTGTGAGCACGAGAGCCCCCCAATATGTAGGCGGGAGACCTCCATTTGTACTCTTGCCTTTGCCACGATAAAACAGCCATCCCATTTCTTCAGGGTTCAAGAACACGGAATTTGGCAATGATGACGATCTTCCAGAAGGGCCCCATCAGCCTCAGCCACAGCCGGCTTCCCCTACAATAATTTTGCGTCACATTTAATCCCTAAGTCCTTATGACCGCTCGGCTATCACTCGAGGATCTCATGCCATTCCAATAAACCCTTATATTTCCATATTATTTTCTGACGTTTATCTTAACGCAGCCCTTGGGGGGGAAGGAAGGTGCTACTATTCCCAGTTAACAGATGGAGAAACTGAGACTTAGAGATGGTAAGTTACTCACCGAGGTCACACAGCAAATAATGGCCTTGACTTTGCATG
Organism: Procyon lotor; assembly: GCA_028646535.1. NCBI lineage: Eukaryota > Metazoa > Chordata > Mammalia > Carnivora > Procyonidae > Procyon > Procyon lotor. The sequence goes on along the minus strand of CM053607.1, from coordinate 33,917,240 downwards.
GAGGCCTATGTCCCCTCCTAACTGGATGAACAACTTATTTTGAGAACAGAGATAATGTATTTCTTTGCACCTCGAGGGGCTACCAGACAACAGAAATAAGCCTCCTGGAAGGGTAGGAAGGCAGTCTTTTTTTTAATCGAGTCATAAGAAACTGAATAAATCTGACAGCTGGAGAAGGCACCTGCAAGACCGCAGCATTTCTCCCCATTAGGAACCAGACTCTGCAAAAGGAAGGGGGTTCCCACAACCCTGAGGGAGGAAGGAGGCTAAGGAGCAGCTGAGGGGAACGCTGAGCTGGCAGAGAGCTGGGGGGGCTCTGGAGAGCAGAGTCCATCCCTATCGCTAGCAACATCCCCCAAAGATGCCCATGTCCTCATCCCCCAAAACTGTGAATGTGGTTATCTCACAGGGCCAAAGGGGCTTTGCAGACAGAATTAAGCTAAGGATCTTGAGATGGGAGATTATCCTGGATTATCTGGTAGCTCCCACAAAATCACAGGGTCTTTATAAGAGGGAGGCGGGGGGTCAGAGTCACAAAAGATGTGTTTAAGCAAGGAGCAATGCGACCACAAGCCAAGGAATGTGGACAGTCTTCAGAAGCTGGAAGAGGGGGGCGCCTGGGTGGCTTAGTGGGTTAAAGCCTCTGCCTTCAGCTTGGGTCATGATCTCAGGGTCCTGGGATCGAGCCCCGCATCGGGCTCTCTGCTCAACAGGGAGCCTGCCTCCCTCTCTCTCTCTGCCTGCCTCTCTGCCTACCTGTGATCTCTCTCTCTACTCTGTCAAATAAATAAAATATTAAAAAAAAAAAAAAAAAAAAGAAGCTGGAAGAGGCAAGGGAATGGATTCTATCCTCAAGCCTCCAGGAAGGAACACAGCCCTGTCAACATCTCGAGGTTAGCCCAGGGAGACCCCTTCTGGACTTTTGACCCCCAGAATGAGAATACAGTACGTGTGGATTGCACTAAGCCACTAAGTTGGTGTGAAGTCGTTAGAGCAGCCACAGAATGCTAATACGAGCCCCAATCCATGTGCAAGTACAGAAACTGAAGCCCGGGAGAAGGAAATGGCCAGGGGCCCCTCAGCTGGGGACAAGGACCCAAGGAGAGGCAAGGTGAATTCCTCCACCCTTGATGGGCTTCTGGTCCCCGTGAGAACCCACCTGTCCTATAGTTTCTTTTAGCCACGCCTGGGGGTGAGGAGGAGGAGAGTATGAGCTGTTATGTAGGAGAATGTGAACAAATGCTAGAAAGTTCCAGGGAGCAGACAGAGTTCAGCTCCATGAAAGGAAGAGCTAAGCCATCAGATGTCCAAAAGGAACGGGATCTCACCCCCCCCACCCGCATGGGAATGAATGTTTTGTCCCCGGAGGTGCAAAGATGAGTGGGTACACCATCTTCCGGGAATGCTAAGAGAAGTGTTCTCACTTTGGGAGGAAGGTCAGAACAAAGGAGAGCCATAAATTCATGACTTAAGAGGGTTCTAGATTTCTAGGTGTTTTACCTTGCCAACAAGCTCTAGATTCCCCTGAAGTTGTAAAAATCTGACTCTCCCCTTCGATTAAGTCCGAGACCCCGTACCATCTCTCCACACGTCCTCGAAGCTTTCTGGCGTCCCACGGACTCACAGGGAATAGCAGGAAAAAGACTCTTCCCCTGGGAGCCCTGAACAAACCATCTTTCTAAACAAGTATTTTATTATCAGGGAAATCTGTCCAGCCGGCCTCACCCAGACACATCTCCCGAAGCTGGGGAAGAGGCTGGAGGTACAGGATTGCATCCTTGGGCTTTTGAACCTCTCTGTACAAACACCCCCTCAGGTCCCAGCCCACTGCCATGAACTTCACACCCCTGCCCACACCCTTCCCTGCCAGCCAAGCCAGCATGGGAAACAGGCAGAGGCGTCCGACTTTACAGAAAGAAGCCAGTTGTGGCCGAGCTGGGGCAGACTTCCTCCCCAGGAGGAGGATATCCTCACCAGGGGCCAGGGAGCTGTCAGGAAGTCTCCCCACCCACTCAACGCGGGGACCAGTCCTCATCTCCATATGGGCTATGCCAGGCCTGCTCGGCCCGCCAAAGGGACTTGGAAAGAAACACACTGCTTTTGTTTCCTCCTCACTCTCCTGCCACCTCCCTGCTGATAATATGGGCGGGTTCCACACTCAGGTTCTCAAAAGTGCAAGCAGGAAACCTGCAGAGAAACATCCACCTTCTGGATGAGGCCAGCCACCTGACCTGGGGCGGGGGACAGGGGCGGGGGCAGATGAAGAGATCATTCTCTCGTCTCATATCTGCCTCATGGGATCCAGTAAAGCACACAGGCCGGACTATAGTGTATAAATCCAGGTGCTAGGGTGATGCTCTGTTTCTTGAGGTCAGCTGTAGGCAGAAACCAAGAACAAAACCCCCTGACTCCTGTAAGGTCCAGGGGCACGAGCGGTATTTGGCCTAGTCTTGGCTGAGAGACAGTAAGAAGGTTCAGATCACACACGGGCTTTTGGAATCAGACTGCCTGGTTAAGATACCAGCTCTGCTATGCATGGGCTGTGTGCTGCCAAGAAAGTTACTCGGTTACTTCTGAGCCTCGGTTTCCCTTTTTGAAAAATGGTACTAATAATGTTGATCTTGCCATGCAGAACGGACTACAAAGGATGTATACAAAGTGCTAATCAAATTGCCTGACCTATTAAGGAAGAGCTTAATTAGTGGTACCTTTCAGTCTGTGGATCAGTGGATCATTAAGTCTTTGCGGGTCTGGAATTGTAGTTAACCTGATAACGATGCCTTAGCCCATCCTTGGTTACCCCATAATCCTATGAATTCAGATTTTTCCAGCCGATCTTCTTTCCACCAACCCTTTTCAAGCCAAAAACAAAATACAATAATAATGATAATAATGATAATAATACTTTTTAAAATTTAAAAAACAAAAACAAAAACTTAACCTGCAATTTGGGTAAGTGACCACAAGGTGGCAGACCTCTCAATGGCAAGGTCTATCATGAGGCCCAATCTTTGCCTGATGATTCAGAGGTAAAGTTCTGCTCACCTAACATAGATCAGTAATCATGAAACATCTTCATACATTCATTAAAAAATCTTTATTAAAATAGCAGCCTTAAATATACCCAGCAATTTCTTGGTAGATACTGCCAGGTGCTTAATGTCATTTAATCCTAAAAACAATCCTGTAGAAGCTGGCATTATTAGTGCCACTTCTAGAAATCTTTTGGAAATAAAGAACTAAAGGCTCAGAGGGGTTCAGTGACATGCCCAAGGCCACACAGCCTGTATCTCTTAAAGAAAGGACTACAGGTAAAAAAAGAGGGCCTCTTCCCTCCTGCCCTGAGGTTTGCCCTCAGCCCTGGGTGGCTCCAAACCCCAGTGCCCCAGGCAAGCCCCTCTGGCCTTCGTGGTTTACCATTTACCAAACAAGATGCTGGTGGGCGCCTCAGTGCCTTCCAGAAGGGAAGCAACACAGGCCAGGCTAATGTGAGGCCTCCCCCGTCTGTCCTTTCCTAATCCAAAGGAGGTCTTCTCTTATTTAATAGAGGTAAAAAAGTAGGCTCTTCCCTCCTTTCTGTACATGATTCCTTTGCCTTAAAAAGAAATGTCTGGATTATCTCAGGGCACGCCCTTAGTACCTCCCTACCTCTTGAATCAAGATTTGATTTGGTTTCCTTCTATCAGGAAGAAGGAAACTCCCTCGCCTGCGTTCTGGGTATCAGTAACTGTGATTCCGCTGCCAACCACCCGCCTACCCCCCCAATCCCCCACACTTTCTCATGGCCCCTCCCCCATCACCCCCTGAGGCGGCCCTTCTGGAGCGGGGAGAGGCAATGAGCAGGGAATGCATAAGTGAGTCAGACACCATCCTGAAGCAGTGAAGGAGATGTGCAGAGTGATGCGGCTGAGTCGGGGGCCCATAGGGTCAACCCGGCAAGGCCCCTCTGAGGGGACGTCAGAGCCAAGTCCGAAGGAAACTGGAATCAAATTGCCTGGCCTATTAAGAGAGAGCTTAATAAGTGGTACCTTTAAGTATACGGATTAGTGGATCGTTAAGTCTCTGCCAGGTCTGATATTCTGCAGTTAACCTGAGAAAGATACCTTAGCCCACCCTTCTTGACCACCCTGTAACCCTATGGATTTAGATTTTCCAGCTGATCTCTTTTCACCAACCCCTTTCAAGCCAAAAAAAAAAATAGAATAATAATTTTTTTTTAATTAAAAAAAACCCTGGGGGCACCTGGGTGGCTCAGTGGGTTAAAGCCTCTGCCTCGGCTCAGGTCACGATCTCAGGGTCTTGGGATCCAGCAGAGCATCAGGCTCCCTGCTAGGGGTGGTGGGAGGGGGAGTTTGCTTCTCCCTTTGCCTCTGTGTGTGTGCACTCTCTCTCCCTCAAATAAATAAAATCTTTTTAAAGATTAGCTAATTAATTAACCCCCTGAACCAACGGGACCTCCCAGGGCGGAGTCCCTCCACCTGCTGCTGCTATCTATCCGGTGGCAGCCTCAGGTGCCTGGGCCACAACACGGGACAGCCTGCACCCTCCACGCCCGGACAGCGGAGACCAACCTGAGCCCACTGCTGGACAGGCTCTAGGTGGCCCCTGGAGCCACCAGGTGGCACAGACCAGCAGGGGGTGCGGCACCATCCTCCCCATCTTCTCAGTCACAGAGCTAAGGGCAACCTAGACTGGACCCCAGCCCCCACGTCTGTGGTCGGAGCCCACCGTGCACCAACGGGCTGGAAGTGGCCTAAGCTCAGGTCCTAGAAGAAAGCCCCTAAGTGGCTCCAATCTGCCCAGTCCCTCCTTCTCGGCACCATTCTTGGGAAGCAGCCCACCCAGAAAGAAAGGAGGGGCATGAGTGCTTAGACTGTACCCTCTGCCCTGAGAGCAGCCCATCCTCGGGGCTCAGGGGTGAGCCTGAGTCAAATCTGTCCGTCATCAGTGCAGTGGGGCCTGGAGAGCTAGGTTCCTACCCACACCAGCTGCCTGAGTCTCACTGAATCTTTGCACTGCTCTACTATTTCTTACCTGCTATGTCTTTAAATCCACTCGTTTGTTTCCTCCTCAGATTTATCCTTAGCAATGCGTTACAGGTACTAGCTATATTTTCTCAAATGTGCACTTAAGTACCCTAGCTATTAAAATGAAATAATGTGACTCACTGCCACCCCAGTCCCGGCCTCCTGCCCTTGCCGGCCTCGGTTCCTCCCCTGGAAACTTCTGAACAGTAGCATCTGAGGTCTTTCCAACCCAACGCCTGGTCTCCCTGGGTCTGGCACCTTCACTGGCCAAGGCTCACGTCATCCTTGTACTGGAGCCTGTGTTGATTCTACCACGAATTTACTGATTCCACATCTCTAGCCCGTTCCCACCACCCCTCTGGCATCTCCATGTTTGACCCAGCCTCCTCGGCGGGGCCTCCGTCCCTCCGAGTCCTCCTCGCTCACCTCCCCACGAAGGTGCTCCTGTGTGCGACACCCCGCTGGCCCTTGCCTCTGGCTGAGCTGAGCCCCCACAACCCCTCTGCACCGGATCCCCACTCTCCTGGCCCCAGTGCTTCCTCCCACCTCGGCCCCCTCTGCCAGCCGAAGAGTAAGTGGCAGTGTGGGGGCACTTCTCTGAACTTCAGTTTCCCTGTCTGCGCAATGCAAGTGGAAGGACTCAAACAGAAGCTCTCAGTTCAGGCCTGTATGTGCCGTTCATTCAGGGTCCGTGAAATCACATCAACCTTTCTGTGTTTTGACTTTCTTATATAAAGAATGAAGGGGGGCTCTGGCCAAAAAAACGGTCAAAGCCGCAGGTGTAGATGGCCTCTGAAAGCCTTCTGGTTCTCTCTCACACGATCAGAATCCTCACTCAGGACCCAGAGCACAATGGGCCTCAAGAAGAGACTTAAAGCACCCTCACCTCTCCCTGAACCCCACCCTTCATGACCAACGTCTCTTGCCACAAGAAAAGAAAGAGAATCACACCAAGTGTTCGTCAACGGAACAGCCAAAGCGAGTTATCTTTAATAGGAGAAAAAAGGCCAAGTTCAGGAGTCATCCCAGGACCTAGGGCCACAGTGAGCACTCAACTCCACTGTGGTTAACCCTAGGAACCCAGAATGGGAACTGCAGGACCAAGGCCAAAGGCCAGAAGGAGGGAGGCTGCGGGGCCAGGGAGAGGGGGGACCAGAGGGCCAGCCACCTCTCAGGAGGGACCCCAGGGGTTGGGGGAGAGTCCACGGAGAGAGAGGACAAAAGAGACAGTCGGCCCAGCACCCACCCACACATCACCAACACTGTCCCTCAAATAAAAAAGGGGCCTCCAGAGATAGTGAGCACCCCGCCCTTCCATATGTGCAAGCAACAGCTAGAATATCCAAGCCCTGCCTGGGAGGATGTTGGGTAAATGACCTCTAAAATCTCGCCCACTGGGGTGCCTGGGTGGCTCAGGGGGTTAAACGTCTGCCCTCAGCTCAGGTCATGATCTCAGGGTTCTGGAATCGAGCCCCACATCGGGCTCCCTGCTCAGTAGGGAGCCTGCTTCTCCCTTTCCCACTCCCCCATTCGTATTCCCTCTCTCATTGTCTCTGTTAAATGAATAAATAAAATCTTAAAATAAATAAAATAAAATCTCACCCTTTGGGGCACCTGGGTGGCTCAGTTGGTTAAGTGTCTGCCTTCAGCTCAGGTCACGATCTCAGGGTCCTGGGATCCCAGCCCCGTGTCCCCATTTCAGGCTCCCTGCTTAGCGGGGACCACCCCCTGCTCATCCACTTGCTTTCTCTCTCTTCTCTCTCTCTCTCTCTCTCAAATAAAGTCTTTAAAATAAATAAGTAAATAAAATAAAATAAAACAGATCTCTTCCATTCCTAAGGGCCTTGGATCTTTCCTCGGGACAAAAGCAAAGACCGGGGCCCGGGAAGGCAGGGAAGCCTCCTAGAGAGAAGCCTCCGTGGGCGAGTCGGGCCAGGGTCCAAAGGGAGGCATGCAGGGGCCGCCACAGAGGACTCCAGACCCAAGTCACCCCACCGCCCAGGGTTGTCACTGCCCCAGCCTTTTACCCCAACCCCCACCCCCCAACACACACAGAAGTCTTCATGGGAACCCAGGGAGGACAAAGTTCTGGGCAGAGTCGGGGTGGGGGGGGGGGCGCAGGCACACCGAGCTGGGGAGGGAGCAGCAGGTCGGAGGCAGAAATCCTACCCGTGAGAGCATCAGTCCCTAACGATTTCACCCAGAGGCCCTGTGCTGCTTTAAGAACCAGAGCAGTGGGAAGACTGCCGGGCTCCAGAAGCCTTCCTGCATCCCCCTAACCACCCCACCACCACCTTACTTCAAGGACGGGCAGGGTCTCCTGGAATGCTCAGTGTGCACTGTGGGACCGGGTCACATGGAATCCTCTTAGACCTCGGGGCACATTCCCGAAGTGACTCCACTCCTCCTCATCGCAAGGGGTGGCCAGGTGGAGCAGGTCTCGGTCCCTCTCTTATCCGTGTGGCAGGTCCATTCTGCGCCCCTGCTGCCACAGCCAGGAAGGACCACAGCCACGAAGCTGGAGGTGACGACCACGGCTGCTGCAGATACAGTGGGTCTGTTATCACCATTTCATTCTTGCACCCTTTTGAAACCAGGGTAGGAGGCTTAGAAAGGCCAAGCAACTTGTCTAAGGTCACACAGCATGTCAGGTGACAGAATACTCAACACCCAGCTACCACCTGCTGGCATTCAAAGGCCAAGGCCCCCCCCTGGCTGCTGGGGCACCGCTAGAGTACCCCAAGCTGAAGTTCCGCCTCCAGCAATCCCTCCCCGGGGACTGCAGCCCAGAGCCTCCTGCTGTCTACACGGTGCTCTTTCCCTCGCTGGGCTCATCCGCCTCAACTGCGAACAGTTTGCTGCTCGCTGGTCGGTGCAGTCGGCGTGCTCACAGCTATGTCCGCGGAGCTGAGCACGGGGCCCGGCACGGCTCACACAGAAGCAATGGGCCAGCAGACACTCCTACTGGGTCCTTGACCGTGGCCATATCTCCAGCATCGTGTGTGCGCCAGTTCTCTGTCCCCCCACAACTCCTTGCGTGTAACACATGTGCCATCCCAGCAGGTGAAGAAGCCTAAAATGGAAGACGTGGTGGGAAAATCCTGGGTTCAAATCCCAGCTCTGCCACTAACCTCCTGCCTGACTTGGGCAGCTCAGTTTCTCTGAGCCTCCATATGGAGGGCAGGTGTGGGTGGCCCTGGGTTTGGGGGGCCCCTGTAGGCCAGGCCCTTTACCAATCCCCCAGGAGCAGCCCAGCAGCTGCCCCACACGGCTGCTAGAAGCATGCATGGTGGTGGATGTTGGGTTATTCTTAACCAAATGCACTTCCTCTGGTTTGTGAGGACAAGGGGAGGAGCAGAAGTTCCATCCTTACACTGAACTTCCCCTTCTATGCTGCTCAAGTTCAAGTCTGCTCAGCAGCTGCCTAGGGCAGGTCCAGTTCCAGGCCACCAAGCCCTCCTCCCTACTCACCTGCTCTCCCTCCCCCCAGCAGCTGTGGTCCGGGCACACACCAGGCTCCAGAACACTCATATGTGCCGATGGGGAGAGACAGTTGTTTCAACTTCGACAAAGAAACAAAGAGGCAAAGAGAACTCAAAACACTTGCCTGAAGTTGTGAGTAAAACCTAACTGGCTAAGAGAGAACAAACCACAAAACAGAATCTCAAGCTACAGCCAAAGAGGAACATTATCCTGATGTCATCAAACAGGTGAGTTAAAAAACTTAAGGCCATGGAAAACACCTTCCATAAACCTTCATAAAGATTAATAAGATCTTAATGAAAACACATTATCCAATATAACGCTAAGTGAAAAAGTCACAGACAATAGGACCTGATTTTTTTTTAAGGAAAAATGTATAGGGGAAGAAAGAAAAAAGAAAAGTTCATGGTGGTCACTTCTAGACAGTGAAATTAGGTAGGGTTTCGGTTTCCTTTTGAAGGGTGTGTCTATTTCTGTAATTTTCTTCAATAAAGATTTTATTCTTTTGTAATAAAAAATGTCTGCATAAATTTTTATTTCATATTTAAAAAAACAAAGCAGGAGGGACACCTTGGTGGCTCAGTCAGTTAAGTGTCTGCCTTTGGCTTAGGTCATGATCCCAGGACCCTGGGATGGAGCCCTGCACTGGGGGTTCTTGCTCCCCAGGGAGCCTGCCTCCCCCTCTGCCTGCTGCTCCACCTGCTTGTGTAAGCTCTCTCTCTCTGACAAATAAGTAAAATCTTTTATAAATAAATAAATAAGTAAATAAAACTAAAAACAAAGCAGGAAAAGTTACCCTTATGTGAACCCAAAGGAACTGTTAATTAAGTTAATTAAGTTAATTATATCTACTTTAAAGTAAAAACTGTAAGTCAGATGCAAAAAAAAAAAAAAGTATAATGCTTAACTAGCTGGTGAATTTTTTTTAAAGGATATAAAGTCGTAGTAGAAATACAAGACACCATTGACCCTGGAAGGAAGGCCCAAGTCCATGGACAGAACCAGCCTACGGTTATCTTGGAATCCCAAGGCAATGAGCAACCAAACGGCAGCACCTGCCCAGGGCACAGGAACACGGAGATCCCCACGTGGATTCGGATCTCCTGGCCAGATCCCACTGCGGGTCTCTGGAGGTATACTTCACAACAGTAACTGACAAGCAGCTTCAGTGACAAGTGTCACTGTAACGATGATGACGTGTGCAAGGCACAGGTCTGCTTCTCTTTCATCCCCGTGGACTCTAAGCTCTAAGACAGTGGGGAGTCTGTCCTGTGGAGACTGTGCCCCTAGTGCCCAACGCAGAGCCAGACATGGACTCTGGCTGCAGGTGAATAAACAAAGGGACAAATGCATGACTGATTAGGTGGATGAGCGAATGGATGAATGAATGGACTGAACCAGTGAATTCTGACCTAGAACAAGGGCAGGATTTCCTGGCCAGACAGAGTCCACCCACAGAGATACAGATAGGAGTTGGCCAAGTGACCTTCAGCCTTACCATGAACTGTCCCCTCACGTGGCCACTATGCAGGAGCTCTGTCCCCAACAGCAGCTGGCGATGACCACAGACAGTACACATGTAGGATGGGGGATGAGGGTCATGGTCTAAGGGGGCGGGGAGGAAAAGAGGTTCCCACCACCCAGGCTGTTGCTAGGAGAGGTTAATCCAGGACAGAAAATACCCCAAGCTGCCCATCTGGCCTTTTTCTAGAACAGAAACTCCCAGAGCACCAGGACACAGTCCCAGAGCAGTGGGGTCCCTGAGGAGTCCGGAGCCTGCATGTTATTCCCTGTCACTTTGGCTCTGTTACCAGTGGCTCCGGCCAGCCCAGCCCCCGGTCTCACTCTGCTGCTTTCTCTGCATTGTGACCCTGCCCGGGGCCCAGATACTCCAATTCTAAGAACCCCCCTCTTATGAAGCAACCCAATTAGCTCCCTGACCTCAGCTCTTGCAGCTCTCCGCACAGCCGAGCATTAAATCGCAGTTCCAAGAGTGGAAATTGACTTTTCCGACGGTGGCTGTGGGCGCTGACACCATTAGGTGGTGAGTGGACAAGGAAGTCCTCATCTGTCAGGAGGGCCTGCCGGGGCTGCTCTGAATCCAGGAATGCCTCGGTTCTGCCACTTCTGAAGGCCTTGTGGATTCTACTGGCTCCAAACAAATACTAAAGCTCAAGGCATGGTCTAAAATGCATTTGCTCACTCACCGCACCCAGCCAGACGATGCCCTCAGGCGGGGCCCGCTCCGATTTATACCAACCTCACTGCCTGCTCTGAAAAGATGCTCAAACACGCTAGTTCTCTTTATGTGTTCTCCCCTCGGATCCTGTTTGCACTGGCAGCAGGTGCATTCTGGGAGTGACAAGCCCGTCCTGTCCCCACTGCCTAGAACACTTTTCTTTCCAGAAACCTGCTTTCTTTCTGATTTCTCAGCCTCAGCATGAATGTCACCGCAAAGGGGCTTTCAGACCACCCTTTCCACCGGAGCTCACAGCCTCCCGCCGAGGCGACAGTGAGGTTCTCGCCTTACTGCTTCTCTTCTCAGGGCTCATGGTGGGCTGAAATCATCTCGTCTGTTTTCCTGCTGCCTTGTGCCAGCTCCCTGTGTGCAGGACTGAGCTCGCTGCTGTGTCCCAGACCCAAGCCCAGTGGCCGGCATGCAGGAAATGGACTTAAATAGGGGCTGGATGAGAGGAGAGCTTCCCAAGGCCCAACAATGCATGAAGCAAAGAGACCCAGGCTGAGGGATCAGGAAGCCAGGTCCAGTGTCGGTGGGACGTCAAACAAGCCACTGGACCGCAGGGCCTCAGCCCCCGGCCCTTGTGAGGGGATGACAGAGGCAGGCTGAGTCAAGTTCCCTAAAGTTATGGAAAAAGAGTGTCTCATAGGAAGTAAGTCATCCACAGAGTCTATAGGAGCAGGGAAAATCCCCGGATCCCCTCAGAGTGTGTGTCCTAGAGCTCCTAGACAGAGGCCAGGCAGAGTCTATGGACACTGACCAGACTGTGCTGCTGTTATCATGACGGAGAAAAACGATCAGCATAAACAAGAATCTGGGACACAAGCTCCCCGAGGCCAGCGACCCTGCTTCTTTCCTGCTACATCCTCAACATCTGGGCCAGTGCCCGCCACATCCGGGCACTTCGGTAAGTCCTCTGTTCGTAACTGATTTAGAAATGCCTCCTACGTGATAAGCACTTTGTATTCAAAGTCCACTAAGTCTTCAAATCAAAGCTTTGCAGCGAGGACTCTGATGATGACCTCAGAGAGGTGAAGTAAGAGGCCCAACCAGCAAGGCAGGGCAGGGCAAGGCCTTGAACCCTGCATGTCCGGCGTCAGAGCCTGGCCCCCTGATTCCCCAGCCGCCACGCCTCCTGCAAAGCCAAACAAGGATAATGACACCATTTACCAAGTCCCATCTCGCGCCAGACGGGCAGGGCTCTACCACTGTGGTCTCAGTAATCCCTCCACGGCCCTCCGCAGAGAAGGTAACGGCGGGCCCAAAAAGGTGAAGTCACCTGGTGTAGGGCTGCAGAGAGCTGGCAGAACCAGGGTCCAATCTAGGTATTTTTCAGTTCTCAAGGACAGCCTCTTAGGGCTCAGCCACACTGCATTCCCACAGAAGTTGGGATAACTTCCTACAAAAATCAGAATGCTCTTTAAAAAACCACACGTTGGGGGCACCTGGGTGCCTCAGTGGGTTAAAGCCTCTGCCTTCGGCTCAGGTCATGATCTCAGGGTCCTGGGATCGAGCCCCGCATTGGGCTCTCTGCTCAGCAGGGAGCCTGCTTCCCCCTCACTCTCTGCCTGCCTCTCTGCCTACTTGTGATCTCTCTCTGTCAAATAAATAAATAAAATCTTAAAAAAAAAAGAAAAAGAAACCGCACGTTGCCCGTGGCTCCTACAACAGCCAAGACAACCCCGGGACCCCACTCTCGGTGGGGCCCACATCTGCCTTATGACTCTGGCAGGTCCATTCTTCCTGGGCCTCCCTTTCCCCACCTGTTTAACCAGATGACTTGCCAAGGAAGTTTTTAGGAAACTCAACTCTTAACAGCCGCTTGAAACTAAGTGAACATAAATGCAGGACTGTGTTTTTATGGCTTTCCATGGTTTATAAAACACTTTACATTGATTATCTCATTCGTCCAACAACGCTGCTGTGGAACTAACATCCTCACTTACAGAGAGGGAAACCGTGACTCAAAGAGTTTAAGTGACTCGGTCAAGGTCACAAAGCGGAGAGATAGCGGTACCGGGATCTGGATTCCAACTTTGCTCCAGTGGGCTTTCTCCTCCAACCAGGCTGCTAGAGGGGGGAGTTGGAGCTCAGGAAGACCCCAGGGTATTGTGAGGGAAAACAAGCAGACCCATATAAATCAGGAAAAAAAATTCTATAGATAAAAAAAAAAAAAAAACACAACAAGCAGTTGTTTGGAGAGGAAACACAAGTAACTCTTACCAAGGAGTTAAGCTGGCAATTAAAACTCCAAAGAAACACCAGATTAGCAAAGATCAAAAAAGTTTAAGGCCATGCATGCTGGTGAAGGTATGAGGAAACAAACATTTCTTATTCATCTCTGTGGGAACGTAAAGCTGATAAAATTTCATGAAAATTTTAAATGCACACACCCTTTAACCCAGCAACTGCCCTTGGGAGGTATTTTTCCCACACATCCATCACACACGTGCAAAACGATGCACACACGAAGATGCTCCCTACAGACTAGCGGTGGCACTAAATTAGGAATACTTTAAATGCTCGACAGAGAACTGGTTAAACCGACTACAATCGAGGCAAAAATCGAAGCAGATCTTTTTTAATACACTAATATGAAATGATCATCAGGATCCATTTTTAAATGGAAGAGAGGGGCACCTGGGTGGCTCAGTCGTTAAGCGTTTGCCTTTGGCTCCGGTCATGATCCCAGGGCCATAGGATGAGCCCCGCATTGGGCATCGGGCTTCCTACTCAGTGGGAAGCCTGCTCTCCCTCTCCCACTCCCCCTGCTTGTGTTCCTTCTCTTCCTGTCTCTCTGTCAAATAAATAAGTAAAAAATTTAAAACAATAAATGAATGAATGAATGAATGAATGAATGAATGAATGAATGAATGAATGGAAGCAAGCCGCACAGCGATGTTCTTAGCTTGCTACCACCGGTGTAAAAAAATGAAGGTAGGAAGAGAGACCCCTATATATGCTGGTGTCTGCACAGTTTCTTTCTGGAAGAACATGTTAGAAATTGGTAGTGGGGTTCCTCAGGGGACAGGAACACCAAAATTGGAGGGATAGTTCCATCTGTAACTTTGACAATTTCCTCCAGGAGTCTTGCGCAGTACCTTTGCAAAAGAAATACAAAAGCATGTCTATTGTCTCTTTCCCATTGAACACCGCTGTATGTCGAAATGAAAATGAAACTTGTCAAGTGCGAAATGAACTTGTCAAGCAGCTGGATCTTCCCGGGGCTCCAAGACCCCTACCAATGCCTTCCCCTCGTGTGGGCTCCTACTGCAGCCCGAATCACAAAGGGGATCAGTTAACCCTTCAAACAGCCCAGCTGAGTAATAGATTCTAAATCAGAAAGGCTGGGTTGGAATACCTTTCCTACCACCAGCAAGGGTGTGAATGATGCTCTATTCATATTAACAAACGTATAGATAGACAGAGGCGGCACACATCGTGTGGACCAAGAGCCAAACCTCAGGAGTGATCAGATCCTGGGGGCTGAGAGCTCTTGGTCATGGGAAATACTTGGAGGTGATCAGATATTGTCCAAACCGGCTTCTGCCTGCAGTTAAAACAACAGCAGTCGCTGAGGCGGCCCTGTTATCTGTTTATGACTCTAGCACTTGCAATGAGCTTTGAAATCCATGATATGTGCATTTTCACGGCAATGCAGGCACTGTCCCCATTTATGAAAGGCTGGAAGAGGTCACATGGTGGGCAACAGTCACACCAAGCCTGGAGCTGAGGTTCTCTCCCTCTCAAGGTCACAGGCAGAAATCGGCTCACAAACGCCAGGGAAAAGGCAGGGAAACTGCGCCCAAAGAGGGCAGCTTGGCTGGAGGTGGGAACCTTTAAAGGAAAAAAAAAATGTTACTTTAAAGGAAAAAAAAAAAGGGACTGCTTTTGACTGCTTATTTCTGGGTGCTGGGATTACTTTTTTTCTTTTGCCTATTTGTATTTTCTCAAGTTTCAATAAATTAACACCTGCAATTTATAGGAAACTAAAACAGATAATCTCGCATTCAGTTGAAAGGCATTTAAACAGGGGTGCCTGGGTGGCTCAGTGGGTTAAAGCCTCTGCCTTCAGCTCAGGTCATGATCTCAGGGTCCAGGGATTGAGCCCCACATTGGGCTCTCTGCTCAGCAGGGAGCCTGCTTCCTCCTCTCTCTCTGCCTGCCTCTCTGCCTACTTGTGATCTCTCTCTGTCACATAAATAAGTAAAATCTTAAAAAAAAAAAAAGAAAGAAAGAAAGAAAGAAAGAAAGAAAGAAAGAAAGAAAGAAAGAAAGAAAGAAAGAAAGAGAAGGAAGGAAGGAAGGAAGGAAGGAAGGAAGGAAGGAAGGAAGGAAGGAAGGGAGGGAAGAAGGAAAGAAGGAAAGAAAGAAGGAAGGAAAGAAAGAAAGAAAGAAAGAAAGAAAGAAAGAAAGAAAGAAAGAAAGAAAGAAAGAAAGAAAGAAAGAAAGAAAGACATTTAAACATACCAAACTGCTAAGACTGGTTGTTTCTTAAAGAGATTACAGGATGAGAGTGATCTAATTTTTTCTGACAAGTTAGTTCCAAATGTTAGAAATTTTTTAAATATTGCTTTCAAAAAATTCTTAGTAAAAAAATTTTAACGTTCATTTAAAATATATATTTAAATATATAAACTTATTCATATATTATAATATATTTAAAAGATATTTCTAAAATACATATATTTATATATTTAAATATATATATGAAATATATATTAAAATAATTTAAAATATATACATAGAAAACATCTGTTGAACCAACAACCAAAATATAAAATGAAAAAAAAAAAGGAATTTTAAGGCAGGAAGTTATCTCTTCAATACATTTTGGAGTTAACAGCAACTTATGGAGCAATTAAACAGAAATCTGAGTTATGGTAATATTAAATCGTTTTAAATCTCATAATTTTTAGCTTCCTTTATTACTCGAAAAAAAACGACTTTTACATTAACTTGCTCGGTGAAGCTCGGAAGAGAGCTTCCCCTGGATGTAGGCAGATCCCATCTCCCAGGCTGAAGTGGGCCAGGCTGCCCAAGCGGGCACCCAGCGTGTGCATATGGCCCTGCCCATCAGGCCCACAGTCACCTAATCCATGCGGCTGCAAAACCCAGCAGCTGGTGAGGGCTTGATGGGGGTTGGGTAGCTATGGTGTTGAATTGCCTACTGGCCACATGGCATGGTTAGTGTGGTCACTCTTTTTCCACTTGATGTGAGCTTTCCTTAAATAACCGCAGACCTCGTGGTAGAGCCGGGCAAGAGCTTTGCATGAAAGACACCAGGCCTCAGGGCCCAAGGATGGCCATCTGAGCCTCAAAGAGCACCCACGGCCACGTCTGCAGACCCCCACAGTATCTTAGAACTCACTGGCACCTTCCCTCCCCTGCTAAAATATTTTTTTAACTGAAACCAAGAGAGCTAAAAGACAGTTTTATAGATTACAAAATCGTTCAAGATGGAGGAAGCAGTACTCTGGAAAAAAGAAATCAATTTTAGATATAATCTATCGGTAAAGGATTCTGAATAATTTGCTCCTTTAAAAAAAAAAAAAACCTGGCCCGAAGTTCCTTAATTTTTCACCCAATCTTTCCACCCCCATGAGTGACTTAGCCCAATGTTCCATGATTCACTGGGGAGGTTGGAAATCAGGGATTCTCTTGCCTAGAGTTCCTCCTCCGCCGCCTTCTCCTCCTTCCAAACCCACTCATTTAAGGCACATGATCCCATGATAAATTTCTTCCAACGTGCAGTTCAAAGAGAAGTCAGCACCTGTCACCCGGAAGGGGGACACAACCTGGGAAGTCAGGAACCTGGAACACAGGCTCTGCTCTCTGGATGTAGGGAAATCATGTTGCCCACCGGAGATGTGACAGTCGCCTAGCTCCCATCTGTCTCCAGGAACGAACCTTCTCCCTCTCTCTCTCCAGTACCTGGCAGTTCCACCCCAAGCAGAATGGGTAAGACAGCCCCCACAGTAGAAAAATAATGAGTCACAGCACGGCAGAGATGGGAGAGATGGGGAAACTCGCAGCCCGGAGAGGGGGCCAGACTTGTCCAAGTCACATAGCAAAGAGGGAGGGGCAGGGATGGAACCCAGACCTACTTCCAAGTACCGTGCCGTCACCACGGCATTTGATCTCTAGCTACAAACTTCTTCCCACCCTCTATATGTATTTTTTAAATTATAATGTATAGAATTTTTCTTAATTAAAGTAGGCTTCACACCCGGCACAGAGGCCAAAATGGGGCTTGAACTCACAACCTGGAGATCAAGACCTGAGCAGAGATCAAGAGTCAGACTCTTAACCAACTGAGCCACCCTGGCACCTGTACACAAACTCCTCCAAACAACTCTCTTCCCTGACTCTTAACTTAGAGGAATCAATGGAAATTACACTTTTCTGGGGGAGTTGCAACTATTGCAAAATCATACCGCGGAAGGATGCTGCAACTCCAAGAAGACCAGGGATCACTGCTGAATTCCAGGGAGAATTCAAAATAATCCTGGGAACTCAGTGTAAAACAAGGCACAGACAGGAAGTGCTGAGAGGCTCTTTCCAAAACCATCCCATCCCGACCAGGTGGGTCTTGTGGTCCCCGGAGTCCACTTTCCCCTTGGGGGGGGGTGGGGGGGAGACACAAGTGCCACATTCCTACTAAGTTCCTGCAATGGTGACCTTATTGGGCAAGACATTTCAACATCCCTGGCCTCAGGCTCTTAATCTGTAAAATGGAAACAAAAATCCTCCTGAGGACATGGATTATGGATGTGAAATACACTGAGAATTTCATAGCAATATGCTAAAAGGAGTAACAGTAGCGCTAAGAGTACGATCATTATTACTACGGCAATATCGATCATTATCATCATTAAATCTATGCAAGGTTTACTCCGTAAAGTTACCAAACTTCTCCCTGCCCAGCAAGTACCTGGGAGGGTGTGTGGGGCCTGGCCCCACCTCGATGGGGACCACTGCTTCATTGGGCCAAGGCCTCTGGTTAGGACTCCAGGTGAGAAGCTATGCCTCGGCCTTGTGTCTCCGCTCCGTGCCTGGGCCCACACGCCTGCAGACCACAGGGTGACGCCGCTCATCCATCCCGCCTGGGAGGCTCTAGGCACCCTCTCCCCGCCCCTGAGCAGCCTCCCGCTCGTTTCCCAGGCTGGAAATCTCAGCGCTCCTATTTCTAACTATTCCCGACTCTTGGATCATCCCTGGTGTTCTTCACCCTCCCAGGAGTCCTCCAGCCCGACTCAAATCCTCCACTTGTGGGGAGGGAGCTCCTGTCTCCCCCTGAGGCACTCGCTGATCATTCACCAGCCTTATGACAGGCTGGTCTCTCGCTGGGCTGCCCTTCCCCACCGCGTCGGCCAGCTCCAGCTCACCCCTCCGCCCTCCGTCTGCCACACAGGCTGTCTGGACATTCCCTCTGCACTGGCCATCTGCAACTCGGTTCTCCCCAGGCCAAGGAGCAGGGCTTATGCAAATCTGCGATCCCAGCTTCCTACGCAGAGGGAGTGATTGCTGCGCAGATAGAAAAAGGAAGAGGCATCAAATGATAACCTACGGTCTGTAATTCAGGGGGTCTTCCAGTTTCCTCCACCGGTCTGTCACTGTTTGTCATTGCCACTGATACGCCACCACCCAGGCACAGCACTCTCTTCAAACAGTACCTTCTCGTTCTACCCACCAGTTGAGATGCTTAGTTTTATCCCATTGTGCAGGGAAGGAAACTGAGGCCCGGGCCGATTAAGGAACAGGCTCTAAGTTGCTCAGCTGCTAAAGGTCCCGGACTCGGACTCTGACTCAAAGTTGGAGTCTCAACGAACCGCTGTTCAAGTCTGCCTTCAGCTGACCCCCAAAATCCAAACCCCAGGCTGAGTCCATCCTCTGGAACTGGCTGGTACAGCTCCTTCTCTCATTGTCTTGCAACTGGATCACTGAAAATTTACTGTGAGGTCAGCTGAGCAGAGGAGGCATTTCTCCTGGTTCTGGGGTGGATTCTAAATCTCCCTTCTCCCTCTCATGCTCTTCATTTCATCCTTGAGTCCACTCTGCTCTCCCCATGACTTGATCCACTAATGTGGGCCAACTGTGGCTCTAGGGCGAGGAGCCTCTGGCAAGGGACCACCATCGTCCTTCTAGGCCCACCTGCTACACTGCGCAGCGTGCAGAACACCCACCTCCAACCCGAGGTGGGAGACTGCCACATTCTTGCTGGTGGCTGGGCCACCAAGTATAAGGCAGCCACTCCCTCCGCCACTGGGACAAAGAGCAAGTGCTGGAGAAGGCTGGAGACCCAGGGCGCTGCTGAGCAGGTACACATGGCTGTACCCACGGGACAAAGAAGGGCTGCTGCCCAACCTAGGGAGAATGTGGTATGAGGTCACTGGAACACCGGGCACGACTCCTGCAGGACAGGGCCCTGGTCACACCTACCTGCTGGGCCCCAGATCGGGGGGCCTGATCACTAAAGGAGCTCTACCCCCAGCCCCATCACTCACCCTCCGGGCCTCAGGTCCCTCACCTGAAGAATGGGGCTTCATCTCCAGGGGATGTTGGGAGACTTAAGCAACCTTACCACAGTGGCCGCTACAAATTCATTCATCCACTCAGCCAGCCATCCATCCATCCATCCATTCATTCATTCATTCATTCATTCAAGAAATACTCAGTGAGTGTCTATTATGTGCTGGGCCCTGGTGCTAGGGATACAGTGGGAACCAGAAAGACGACGTCCAGGCCTTATGGAGCCTTCCATTCCCACAGGGGTGACTGGCTACCGACGAGTACAAATTCATAAACATGAAAATATCTGGGAGTGGTGCATGCCTTAAGAAAAGAGAACATGGCGCTAGGACAGAAAGTGGACAAGTCAGGGAAGGCCTTTCTGAGGACATGATGTCTCTGCAAATCTGGAAGAGGAGAGGGAGCAGCAAGCCATGATGCCTGGGAAGAGCCTTCCTGACAGGGGGAACAGCATATGCAAAGGCCTCACTACACTAACTCAAAGAGTTTTATTATCACTCAAGCCACATCCTGTCCACTCCACAGAAGCAGCACATACAGCTAGGAGGACAGTGAGCTGGGCATCAGAAGAAGTGGGTTCAAATCCCACTGCTTCTCCTAAACTACCATATGGTCTGGGACCATAACCAACACTCTCTGATCTTTAAGCATCCCAATAAATCAAATGATCCCTGATCTGAGGGTCTGTAGATGGCTTACATTCCCTCAAGCTCCTTCCTTTCCCCTTCTTCTAACCCACTTACCTCTCAAAGTAATCATGATCTCCTCCAGCTCCCCAACTCCCCACACCCTAAGTGGCCCCATAAGTGAGTAGGTGGCTGGGGATCAAGGAAGACAGATACAGGGATGAAGGCAATATGTGAAAGCTGACTTGCTGCAGGATCCTATCAAATCACTCTCTGAGGCTCCACTTGGGAAATGTAAAATGGGAATACTCTCGTCCTCTTGCCTACAACGCAGAATTTGATGGGAAGATAAATGGAAATGCCAGATAAGGAAGCCACCTGCTTTATACAGGCATTACAAAGGGGCTTCTATCTGCTTCTGGGTCATCTGTACCCTAAGTGCTACCCTGTGGCATGGCTGGGCCAAGGCAGAAAGGATGGGGGGGTGGCAATGACAGAGCGAATGCCAGACACTCTACGAACAGTTATTTGCTAGCTTAGGACCAAAGCAGGGGTGTTATGAGAGGGAGCCTTCTAAAAACACAGAAGCTTAAAGGCCTGCCCTCAAAGATTCTCATTCACAAGCGCTGGGGCAGTCCCAGACGTATAATTATTTTTTTTAATTACACAGTTGGTTCTGATACATGCTCATGGTTGAGAACCACTGATTAGCTCTACCAACCCTGGAAGGTAGGCCGCATTAGTATTCCATCTGGGAGCTGGCTAACTAGAGCACAGAGAGGCCGTCTAACTCCTGGATCACACAGCTAAGATCTGAACCAGTTTGCTCTCATTAATCACAAGGCTACATCATCTTTTTTTTAATGTTATTTTTAAGTAATTTTTAAGTAGTTTTAAGGGATCTCTACACCCAACGTGGGGCTCGAACTCACGACCCCGAGATCAAGAGTCAAGATCAACCCTCTACAGACTGAGCCGCCCAGGTGCCCCAAGGCTACACCATTTCTTGAGGCCGGTCATAAATACCTCTACTACCCCCTGCAGCCCTGGAAATACAAAAAACAACATCTCACATGAAGAGACGATGTTAACTATCAAACAAGTCTTTATGGCTTGACCACCTCCTTATTCACCTGGCGTTACGGGGGGTGGGGGGGATAACATATGCTCCCAGTAAGAGAAGTTTATAGACAACTCTGGAACTTTCCCTGTTTTTCATTGACTTCTTGTAGATGGTAACACCAAAATCTATTGCACTCTCCCTTCCTTCCTCCAACAGAGAACACTGAATAGGATGTACCTGTCCTTAGGGATGACACTGTCTCTCTGACCCATGAGCTTTGTAACCTCATATGGGATATTCAGCAACAAGGGGCCTCCTTGCCCCCAGTGCTGCAGTCCACCTGTTTCTGCCTCTGGTAGAACTCTCCACCCCAACCCTCGCCCATCCTACGCCTACCTGGACACCACTAACAGAACTGGCTTACTGCTACTGAAGGCATGGGGTGTGGACAAGACTACAGCGCCTGTAAGAACGGTGTGCAAACTAAGAGTGAGTTGGCCCAAAGTAGGAAGGGTGAGGGGGGTGATATTATGTGGAATCAGGTCTTGAGTGGTTTCTGAGCAAAGCGAGATTGATATGACATCGAGTTAATCCTCTTGGGCACAGAGCGTGGTCACTGGTCCCAAGGGCACCCTCCGTCCTTTACCCCCCTGCATTTCCTCCTTTCTTCCTCCGGAGTGGAGGCAAGCCATCCCAGGCCCTCAGCATAAGCAGATGGGCAATGGACATAAGGCCCAGTGTAAGGTGCTGGTTTCAACCTCCTTGGAAGGTGTGGAAATAGTTGACCAGACACCTCCTTGCAGATACTAAGACTCTGAGGCCTTCCCCAGTTGGACCAGAGCAATGCCCTGGAACAGACTGGGTTCCCAACAGTAGTTTAACATTCTACAAAGACCTGTTCACGGGAGGCATGTTCCAATAGGGGGTTCTGGAGGCTCCAAAAAATGTTTGTCTTTGATTTCTTTGTGTGCAAGTCTTATCTTGGAGACAAGGGCAGTGGGCCCCTTTTGGAGACTGGTACAAAATCCTCCCCCCAACGCCCCCACCCACATGTCTTAGCATAGTTGCAAGCAGAGAAAAGGCCTTTGGGGCCAAACAAACGGTTGGTGAACTTCCTGAAAGATCAAACAGCATTTTGTTCATTCAGACAGTCAGTTGACCAATATTTCCTGAGGGCCTACATTGTACCTGGGGACATGGGGGGAATCTGATGGTGAACCAGATGGATGAGGTCCCTTTCCTTAGGGATCTTCGGTCCTTAGTGGGTAGAAGAGAGAACAGTAAAGAATAAACCCATAAACAAAGGTTATCACAAGCTGGGACTAGAGTTTCACATGTAACAAGGCTCTGGGGAAGGCCAGGGGTAGGGACAAGCCTGGAACACAGTGGGCCCCGAATGAGCAGATGTCTACTGCCCACAAAAATCCTCCCCCAAAGCGACTCCCCTTCTGCACCCCTACCTCAACTGCAGAGGTGCTGCAGAGCCCCCCGCACTCCGTGCCTTCTCTCCCTCATCCCACTCGCTTCCGCCCAGCCCCCCAGCTGAGGCCAAGTGCAGATGTCACCCGTGCCCCCCATTCCGGTCCGTTCTCTAGGCTCAGGCAGATTAGCCACACTGCAGCAGTTAAGACTGAGTGCTCAGAGAGGTTAGGACAGCGCCCCGAAGCTCAAGTCCTGGCCTCGCCACTACCTGCCTGAGGGATGTGGGACAGGTCTCTGATTTTTGGTTTGTCATAGTTCCAACCTCACTGGACGGATTCACTCTGAGGGTTGAACAAGATGATGCCCCTGAAGGGCGCAGCCTAGCACCTGGCACGTACCAAGTGGTCATCAAACATGAGCTGTCTTCTACAATTACTGCAATTAATAACAATATTAATGAAAACCTCAGCGGATTCCTCACTGCCTGCCAAGTACAAAGTCCTGAGTGGATGGTCGAAGCTTTCCCTTTCGGCCAGCTTCCCTGTCTGTTGTTTGGGGTGGTGGGAGGGTGGGTCTAAACTCAGCAGGAGGAGGGCACCTGAGAGTTCTCTAACAGACCGCAGGGTCCCAGAGCAGAAAGGGCCCACCGGCAAGAGGGTGGAATGAGAAGAGGCCCAGAAGGATGTAGCCGGGGGTGGGGAGAGGGGACAGATACCACATGGGAGGAGTCCTAGTAGCCCCCTGGTACAAGGAAGGAACTGCAGAGTGACACCAGCACCACGAACTCCGGAGTCAGCCTCAATCTACTCAACTGTGAAATGGAGAGAAGAGTGGGGACTACCTGGTGGGGTTCCTCAGAGAGTACACGTGACTGTGAATAATTTATGTGAGTAACTTAGCGCAGGGCATGGCCAAGTAACTTGAGATCAGACTGGGAAGCCCTGATCACAGGCCCATGTTAGGATTATGATATTGGTCCGTCCCTGTAGTCGGGGGAATACAATGTTGCGTGGTTTCCCACTAGCTGAGGAATAGATTGATGGATGGACAGGAATTTGAGGCCTTGAATGCCACACCCAGGAGCTTGCCGCAGCAGGCTGTGCAGGGTGGGCCCACAGACGTTTTCAACTGCAGCGGCTACAGCCCGGGACCACTAGCAGCACTGAGACCCAGGCATCCTCGGTGTCGAGGAGCCAAGGCAGGGCCCTCCCCGGTGTCCTGGGTACCACACTTCCCGCGAGGAGGTTGGAACCAGAAATAAAGATTCCGGCAGCCACGTTGCCAAGGCTGTTTGCCATGGCAACCTCAGGGAGCCACTCGTGGGCCGGCTGCCGCGACTGCTCAGGGCCTGGTTTCTAACGTCTCCTCGCTCTCCCTCTGCTAAATGGCTGTGTTCTGCATAGGGAAAAAACACGGCCACAGAGCTGCTGGGGAACATCCATCTCAGATGAGCAGGGCTCGCCCGGCTGAGTTCCCAGACAGTGGGTCCCAGACAGCTGAGCGTCTGCCATCCAGAGCCAGCCCTGCCCACGCTGACTGGAGCTAGGAGTCCGGTCCTGCACCTCTGCTAGGTGATCTGAAGCCAATCCTGGTCTGCTCCTGGCCTGTTTCCTCACTTCAAGGTAAGGGCACTGAGTCAGAAGGTAAGGCCCGCCCAGCTCCCCAGAGAGCTCCGTCTTACATCAGCATTTACACTGTCAACTGGGGTCAGAGAGGTTAAGACACTGGCTCAAGGTCACACAGCTAGTAAGCAGCAGGCCCCTGGATTTAAACCCTTGGCAGTTAAACTCCAAAGGTGAGAGCTCTTAACCACTTTCTGATACTTCTTCTCTCTTCAAGTAGCATCTAACTGGATTTGGTTTTCTAAAAGTCAATACTGCGGTCCTTGTTAAGGCTGGATGGGATTCCTCTTCAGCTCCCCCAGAAGCACAGGGGGAGAGAAAACATAATACCCTGAAAGAGAAACCTTGGGGCCTCAACAGGATCAAGGACCTAGAGCTCAGTAGGAAGATAAGCGGCAGGCTCTGCAAGGTATTTGTCTGTTTTTTTACTAACAATGGCCCTTACGACTGAACATTCCTAAGCACTTTACAAGGCATCATCTCAACTAGCCCTAAAGCCCTCTAAACTCCACGCTCCTGAGTCCTATTTCCCAGGAGAGACACCCCAGACACAAAGAAGCCTTGTGCCAAGGCCACAGGGCTGCCTTAGGCAGAGCCCGACCCCAAGGCTCAAAGCCCTCTCAGCCACCTAAACAAATAATTAGAGCGAATGTTTGTTTTCTTACCTAAAAGACCAAGCAGTAATTACAGACCTTTGGGGATAATTAATCAATGACCTTAGCCTCCCATTTATAAAAGTCTCTCTGGTCTCGTATCCTACCCTTGGGTAGCAAATCAGTCTCTGCCCTGAAGAACAGGTAGGGTGGGGGAAAATTTTTAAAAAGAAAGAAAGGGCAGGGTGGGGAGCCCAGGAGTCTAGCTGCCATCTTGGGCCTACAGACCCCATGCCCAGCCCGGCTGTGTGCTTCAGGTCCAATGCCTCCTCTCGGCCCTGAGAACCTCTCAGCCCTGAGGCTTCTGACCAGGCCACTTGGGCAACAGTGTCTCTCTGAGGGGGATCCACCTGTCTGTCCCCCCAAAGGCAGAGACTACCCCCACCCCCACCCCCAAGTCCTGATCCTAAGACAGAAAGGGTCTGAGAGTCAGGCCTCTGGGCCTCCTCCAGCCTGTATGGCTTTTCCGTCTGTGCCTCAGTGACCCTCTTCTGGAAAAGGCAGGGGGAGACTGGATCCTCTCCAGCCAGCCTCCCTAGCAGCTCAGGGGCCAAGGTCCCAGGTTAGACCCTCATGTGCTGCAACAAAACCCTACGTGATGAACTCAATCCCTGGGCTCTTACAAAATGGAGAGTTACAAAATGGGGAGTTCTCTTAACCAACCTGACAAAAATGGGGAGTTCTCTTAACCAGCCTCCCGGCTACTGGGAGAAACCATGCACTGGTACTAAAAAGTCTCTTCACAAACACACACTGAAACAGTCACGGATGACATGATGTGGTGTGTGGGTGGATGAACGAGAGTGGCCACGTGTCCAAAATGGCTGAAGCCGGGTGACGGGAGCACGAGGACTCACTACACCATTCCGCCCCCCCGCTCTTTCTGTGTGTTGGGCATCTGCCACAGGAAAATGTTTCACATACAAACTCTTCTTCAGAAAACCTGACACCTCATCATCTAAAACATTCTTCTGCCCCCAAAAATCATCTACTTAATGGGTCACCACAGAGCTAGCTCAGGATAAAAAATCTACTTTGCCCTCTCAGGGCTGTCAACCGAGCAGTAGGGAAAAGCAGGCAGACCCCAAGGGAACAGGAAGTAGCCCCCTCCCCCGGAGGGGCAGAGGCAGAACACTTGGTGCCAAAGGCTCTCCCTAGAGGACAAGTGTGGGGATGGGGAAGGGGCGGAGCTTCTAGAGGACGGGTGTGGGGAGGGGAAGGGGGGCGGAGCTTCAAGTGCAGGTGAGCTAGGAATGCCTTTAAATGGTGGCGGGGGCATATTCCAGGCCATTCCACCAGCATTTATCAGTCTGCCCCTTCTTAGAAACACAGCCGGCTACAGATAACAAAAGGAGGAGCGGTGTCTGCCCTGAAGGGGCTCCCCGGCTGAAGGGGCTCCCCGGCGGCGCGCTCACTCCCTAACTCAGCTCAGCGAGGATGTAGATAGAATGAGTTCCAGACACTTGTCTACTCTCTGTTGAGGGGAAAAGGGAGAACGAAAACAGACAAAAACCCTTGCCCTGGTGGAGCCCGACAATCTGGAGCGATTCCCTAAGTGATGAAACTTCACGTGACCTCTATTAGGAAAAACACCTATTATTTGGTGCCTATTACACGGCACGCACTGTTAGGCGCTTTAAAGCCATTTGCCATTTGGTTTGCGTTGACTTCTAACAACAGTTTTAAATAATGGAAGGTTATTTATAAATAAAGGGAGGTTATGTGACCCACCAAAGGTCTCACAGCCAGCAAAGAGCAAATCCAGAGAGGCTGCCCTCCAAGGGAGTGTGGCAGCCAAGGCAAGGGACAGAGCGATGCCTGGAGGGCAGGGCGAAGGCGGCACCACGACAGTGGTGTGGTCGCTGGGTCTGGAAAGGTGGGTGATGGAAATGGGAGGGATAGTGTCGAGGAGAAAGAGAAGCCCACACTTCCAGGAAGAATATTCATGACACCCCTGGGGTGGTCACATCCCAAAGGGAAAGCTGACCAATCGGGATAAAGTGCCTAACTCTCCCGACTTCAAGTACCTGAAGGCCCTTGAACATCAGGGTTCAAGTTCAGGCTTTAATGTAAAAGTACTGGGAAGCCATGGGTGATGTGAGCATGGGAATGACATCAGACACGCACTCTAGTAACTGCAGGACTTCCATAGTCTTGAAAAGAGGAAGACCTAGACCCAGAGGAGGGGGAGAGGAACAGAAAGGGCAATCCAATCCAATTGATTCTGCATCAATGAGAGTCACCTGAGTACCTTGGAAGAAAAATAGGAAATGGCCCAGCTCATTGTTTTCCAAATGACTTTATCTGGGTTTCCTTCACCTTCACAGAATAAGAATTTTGCTTCCGGTTTTTACATAAAAAAGATTGCATGGAATTATGCTCTCCTTTTTTGCATAAAAAAGACTGAGTGAAGGGGAGTTTGCATTATACTTAATCCTGCCCTTCTAAAGGGCTTTCAAAGAGAAAATCTCAAGTTTCCTCAGCAGCCGGATGCTCCTCATTTTACGATGCTCCTCATTTTACGTACATTGTCTAAGTCTCAACCCTGAGAGTTAGGGCTTGCGAT
Organism: Procyon lotor; assembly: GCA_028646535.1. Lineage (NCBI taxonomy): Eukaryota > Metazoa > Chordata > Mammalia > Carnivora > Procyonidae > Procyon > Procyon lotor. Next base: position 33,890,007 of record CM053607.1, on the reverse strand, counting down.
CCCCATTTCAGAGATTGAGAAACTAAGGCCCAGAGAAGCAGAGAGCCTAATGAGTTGTCTTCTCCCTGTTGCAATGTGCCTTCATTTGCTCGAGGTGCTAGAAATACTCTGAACAGAAACAGAGAGTAGTCCCTGCCTTCTGAGCTTGGAGTCACGTGGTCCGAGAACGTGGCCTCCAGATCCTGGCTCCTGCTCACTCCACAGCAGTGTAGTAGGCAGGTGTCTTCAGCAAGCCAGTGAGTTCATTGAAACTGTCAAATCACCCTCTGTCAAACGGTAACAATCATGGCGCCTCCACTTTGTGGAATCTTTACAAGGATAAAATGCAACAATGCAAAAAGAAGCCTTGGCAGTGTGCATGGCATCTAAAGGCTGCTCTAATAAATGTGGCGGACGATGCAGGAGGAGCTAGCTGTTAACACTGCAATGCTCACGTTATGACCTCACTTCTAAGCGCAAGCCCCCATTTGCGAGGCTGCTTCTGACTCAAACCAGTATTCCTTCTATTATTCCAGAGACAGAGGGAAAAGGGTGACTCATCCCCCAGCAATGGCGGTGGAGCTTCTGGCTGGCCTGCACCAGCTGGGGAGACAAGAGCCCCAAGGTGAAGGGGAAATAGGAGCCCCCGGGGGCCCTATTGCTGGGCCATTGTCTCTCCAGGTTCCACAGGCATCCTGATCATTAGTACCAGCCAGGGAGCCCCAGTGAGAGCAGAGCCCCTGCCTCCAGTAAACGAAGCCAGCAAACCCATCCTCTTCTGGGCTCGGGTCTGAAGAAGTGACTCCCCCTGTTCTCACACAGGTGAAAGGTGGGCAAAGGCAACCAGCCAAGGCTACCCTTCAACCTGCCCCTCCAGAGCCTGAACTTTGGCTCAGAAAAGAAATCAGCCCTGGTTTCGGGGGCTGTGGGAGCAACAGCACTGCAGACCCAGGAACTGGACACTGGATGTTCAAGCCATCTGCCCAGTTCTCTGGGTGATGGGGCCCCTTCTGAGTACTCAGATCCAGCTTTAGAACAATGGGGGGGGGGGCAGGATCCCAACTGAGAAATGAGCCAAATTCACAAACATGACATTTCACAGAACAGAACCAAAAGTGGCCCATAATCATGGGGCTGGGGGAGAGGGGGGTGTTGGGGGGGAAAGCATCACAAGTGATCAAAGAAATGCACATTAAAACAAAAGGGTAAAAGAATTTATTGATGAACAGACTGGCAAAAATGAAAAACAATTAAAATATCAAGAGTTATTATTTGGCTATGGGGAGCCAGGCATTCCCACACAATGCTGGTAAGTGTGTAAATTAGCACAATCCTTCTAGAAGGCAATCCAGAAATGTGTTTACCAAACGCCTGCATAGTTCCTTTGACAGAGTAATTTCACTTCTAGGAATTTAAATGAAGGAAAGAAGACATATGCAGAGACATTCATTTAACGTGGCTTACAAGAACAACAAAAATTATAAACAAATTAAATGACTAACAACAAAGGGCTGATTAAATACATTGTGGTTCAACCCTCAATAAAATACTATATAACCATTCAGATATTAAGACGTGAAATAGAGTATTTATTGATGTGGAAAGACAATCACAGCATATTGTTTGGAGGAGAAAAAAAGCAAATTACAACAGTATGATTCCAAATTACAATGAATATATAATGAAAGACTCCATTTTTGTACAACCAATAAAATCCATAGGAATCAATAGGAAAGAAAAATCTGGAAATATATATAAAAATCAATAGTGGTTACCTTTAGGTAAGAGTACATAATTTCAATTTTTTCTTTATGCGTGCTAGTACTTTCTAACAACTAGTATCAAATGTTTTTCAATGATAAAGAGATTGGACCACATGATTTATAAAGTTGCTGCCAACTCTTTGGGGCATCTAGGGCTGATGTCCCAAGTGACTTCAAACAACCCATATTTAGTGTGGGTTCACTGTGTGGCCTTTGGAGCCAAAGTCATGGCCCACAGCTGTAGCCTTCTGCATTCCTCTCTACCCATACTCACTGCCCAGCTGTCTCAGGAGCTAGCCTGGGCGCTCCCCTCGTCTGTAATTCACATGCCTAGCCAAGGGCTGAGCAAAGGAACTCGACTTGGTGGCAGGTGCCGTGGGGGTACAAAGAGATAAAAGGCAGAACTCTAGTTCCAGAATCCTACTGGGCCACAGGACTCACATACAAAAAGTACTTGGTTGCATAACACAGACTAAGGAAACCAGAAGAGAGAGAAAAGCAGGGCAAGCCGGGAAAGGAGGGCCTGCTGGAAAAGGCCATGCAGGAATGGTGGGTGAGGGCACTGGAGGCAAGGGGCACAGGCTGGGCAAAGGTGAAGCCAACCCAAAGTCCTCTGGGATACATGCCCCAAACCTGTCCAAGAAACTTTCACAATCCCTGGTCTGCAGAATTTCTGAACTTTGGCCTGAATGGGTAAAAGTTAAAGTCTCCTAAACAGAAGTCCTCGATCTATCTGACTCTGGATTAGCCCGCAAAGACAAGTCTTTCAGATAAAGACTATAAACTACCTTTTTATTCACTTTCCCCACCCCTTCCCTAGGGGGAGGCGGAGGAGAGGGTCAGGAAGGGGTGGGAGGAGGAGAGGGAGTCACCAGAACACCCAGGCATCTCACACGCAAGCACTGCTCACCCCCACCACCTCGACCTGGTCTTCTCTTGCCGGCAACACCAGCCCCATTTGACAGATGGAGGAAAGCAGGCTCGGAGAGTTAAAATGGCTTGCTCTGGGGTCACCCAGCCAGAGAGTGGGGAAGGCGACTCCACTCAGGCCTTCTGACTCCAAGTCCAGTGCTATTTCAAGGCAACACACAGGACCTGGAGTCAGGAGCCCTGGGTGGCTCTGTCACCCGCTGGCTGCGTGGTCCTGTACAAAGCCGCTCACCCCTCACAGCCTCTGTCCCCAACTGTAAAATGAGGAGGCACACGATGGCCCGCCCAGGTCCTCTTCCGGCTGGGCTCTATGAACCTTCTAGGGGTGGCAGCAAAGCTCCCCTATCAATTACATTTCCCAAGTTGGGCCGGCAAAGATCATCAGAGGAGCCTCAGCCTGTCACGTGGTTAAATAAAAAAAGCAAACGTCCCAGATTAACTTTCACTGCACTGCTTCTGCTGACACCTGATTACCCAATTTTCTAGTTTCCTTGGGTGAAATATCCCTGCAGGGTAAGTCCGCTGGGCGGATAAAACGGCAAATCATTAATTATCGGTAAGCCAAAGAACACCAAAGATGGGATTTAAACCAGCGTCCACAACCGACAGTTCCTGCTAGGGGTCCCTGAACAAGTCTCCAGCTATTTCAGGCCTCCTTTACCCGAGTCTCGGTCGAGAGGTTTGGAAGCAGCCCCAGGCAAGTGGGAGGGCCGAGGACAGAACTTTCCCAGGGGCAACTCGGTCCCACCCGCACCCAGTCCCTCTAGCCCCAGGCTGCCGGCCGCCCGGGGGGGGGGGGGGGTGCCGGGGCCGGGGGACGAAGGACAGGGAGCTGGGCGGTGGTGCTGCCGGGGCTGGGATCTACCATCCGAGCAGACGTGGGTGCCGGACCGGCGCCCGGTGACCGCCGCGGGAGCTCCACTGCAGTTTCGTCAGAGGTAAAGGTACGCGCCTGGCGCGCGCGGCGTGTGCACACAAACACACACACCCGCGCGCGCAGACCGCTCATCACACACTACTCCCCACCCACCCACCCTGGCCCGAAGAAAGCGCGATCACACGCCACCACCCCGTCGGCCCCCGCCCCGAAACCACCCCAGCACGCCCGCCACCGACCACGAGGCCCCGCGGCTCCCTGACGCAGGGATGTCTGCAGCGAGCGAGGGCCGGCCCTCTCCAGCGCGTGGCAGGCTTCCTCTCCGCGACACCCCGCCACGCCGCGCCGCGCCGTCCCAGCCGCCAGCCGGGAGTCGCCGCCCGGAGCTGAACGTCTCGGCTTGCGGCGTCCCCTCCAAGTCGCGTCTCACGGCTAGGAGTCAGCTTGCAAGCCTCTCCCCGCCCACCCGGTCCCATGACAGCTGCTGCCGCCCAAAGACAGACAGATTAGAACAAGAAGCAAAGTTTCCCTCTCTCTCCTCCCACCGCCCGTCCCCCCTCCGCCTTCCCCCTCCCTTCCAGTGTTATGCAAAACGAGCCGGCACCGGCACTCCGACTCCAGGTACCAAACCGGCCCTCGCGAGCCGCGCCCGGTTCCGCCCGGCGGCCCCTCTCCGCGCCCAGCAGTGCGCCCGCATCCGGGGTCTCCTCCTCGCCTCCGCCGCATCCCCTCCTGGCTACCAGCAGCCAGGCGCCCAGAAAAAAGCCCTAACTACGGGGCCAAACTTTATGCTTGCAACAGGCATGGGGTGGGGAAAACCAAGGAAGGGGTGGGGGGCGCGCACACCTAGTGCGGGCATTTTTCGGTGGCGGCTTGTCCCAGCAGCAGCCCCCCCACCCCGTCTCTAAGTCATCAGCGCCCTCGCAGAGCCCCCCCCCCCCCCGCCCCGGCACACCAGAGCACCCTCTCCTGTCACGCGCGTGTCGCCGGTGGGGCTCCCAGGCGCAGCCAGAGCCCGGGACGCCGCCTCGCGTTCCCTTCCCCCAGCATCGCCGAGCGCGCACCGGGGCCGCGCGCCGCAGGGGGACCCAGGCGCCCCCAGACAGTCTTTCCACCCCCATCCTGCCGTGCTTTCCTCCCGGGGGGCTCCGCCAGTAGCGAAACCAGGAAGGTGCTCTCTCCGCCGGCATGTCCACGTGCCCCGCAGCCCCCTAAGCCCTTAGCCGGCAACTGGCAGGAAACTCCGCGCTGCGGGCGCCGACGGGGAGCCGCGGGGGGCCAGCAGCACCACGCGGGGCGCGGGAGACCAGAGGACCAGGGCACTCTGGGGACGGGGGCAGGCGCCTGAGCCGGGCCACAAGTCCACGTGAAAGTACGGCAGCAAGTGCCGGGAGTCTGAGGGCGCGCCTCTGGCACCCAGGGCCAGCCTCAGGGTCCCCCACACCTTGGCGCTGCTCCACCTCCCCAAGGAAACGCGGTACCCCCCACCTCTGCCAGCGGGGGGAGCGGACTCCAAGCGACCGAGGCTAGACCCTCCCCCGCGGCCGTAGCGCCCCCCACGCTCCAGCTTGCGCTAGGGGGGAGCCTCCGGCTCCCTGCCTCCGTAACAGAGAGCATCGCAGGGCGCAGGGAAGGGGGGCTCTGCAGCCGGGCACCCCCGTTCCCCCCTATGCGCCCACCGCTGCCTGCCGGCCTCCGCGGCTGCGGCGGCAGCCCCCGCAGCTCAGCACCCCTGGCCCCGGGCCCGCGGGCCCTGCTGGCAGTACCTGCGTGTCGGCGAGATAGTTGAGGAAGAAGGAGGAGAGCTCTTCGTCCAGCAGCGCGCCGCAGTCGTTCCCCGCCATCTTCCAGCCGCGGCTGCAGCGTGCGGCGGAGTCAGCGCCGAGCCGGCCGGGGGGAGGGAGCGAGCGAGCGAGCGAGGGAGGCGGGAGGAGGGAGCGAGGCCGGCGGGAGGCGGAGGGCGGAGCTCAGGCCCGGGCTGCCGCAGGGCCGCTGGCTGCGGGGGCGGGGCCGCGCGGTGCCCGCGCGAGCCGGGGGTCGCGCCCCCACTTTCCTGCGCCACGTCTGGCTCAGCGGTCCTAGCCCGCAGCCCCCGGCCGGGAGGAAAGCGCCCGCAGCCAGGTGACGATGCCCCAGCCAGCAGCCCGATGCCTGCGCAGCAATGCGGGCAGCCCCCTGCTCCTGCCGGAGCGAATCACGTTGCGTTAGCGCTGGGCGGGTCCTTTGAGACAACCTGCTTCTGCACAACTGGGGAAACTGAGGCCCGAGAAGGCAGAGGACTTCGTGTGAAGTCAAGGTACATGTCAATGGCAGGAAGACAAAGCTCAAGTCTGACTGCCCCAGCGGTTCCAGTTTCTCTATCTGAGGTGCAAGGCCAGAGAGAGAGGAATACCATAGGTCTAAGGTGGAGAAATCAGGGAAGGCTCAAAGAGGGGGTGGCCTTTTTTTTTTTTTTTAACTTAGAAGGACGCATTGACCCATGTTAGGTTAAATTTGACCGTCTTCCCCAAGTTTTTCTTCACTACCCCCCCCAAACTTCAATGACTTCTTTTACCGTGGCCCACAGTGCCTTGAGGTGGCCATGCTCCAGCCAGCTTCCCCAGGCCCCCTGGCCTTCCAGTTCCTAGGATGAACCATCTCACACTGGCCTTCCACACACAGAGTGCTGTCCCCAGCCCAAAAGGCCATTCACCTGGCAACCACATCTTCAGCGCATCCTTTCCCACTGCCACTCAGACCGTGGACCCATCCCTTCTCCCCCTACCCGGGCTGTCAGGGTCTTCCCTTAGCTCTGCAGGCCTTTCCCCTAAAACACAGGCCACAGCTGCCATTTTACATTTGTTCCAGTGAAGATTAGATCTTACTAGACTCCAAGACCCATGAAAGCAGGGACTGAATCTGCTTTGCATTTGGCATGTCTCCAGTGCCTGGCACATAGTAAGTGCTTAATAAATACTGTGCTAACTGTAAAACCCAGAGGATTTGGATTCCCCACCACCAGCACCACACACTGAACAGATAAGAAAACTGACAGAGTCAGTGTGCCAGAACCCGACTCCCGAGTGCAACCTTGAACTCTCACCATCATGCCCTCCTGTTTGTTTGCCAGGCAGCAGATGAGGGCACCGCCTGAATAAAGGCATAAAGGCGGGAAGATTTAGGCCTGTTTCATTGGGCATGCCTGCCTCCTGCTCTCCTCCCCCTTGGCACTCCAGAGGGCTGCCCCACCCGGCCCACCCTGCGTGGGCTCCCTCCCAGCCAGAGGAGGAAGCAGGGAGAGTTCTCAGTCCACCTGCTCAGACTTGAACACCAGAGCGAGAGCTTCCTTCTTCTCCTGTCTGAGGTTCCCAGAACCGCAGGGCGTGATTTCACTCCTTGGGCTTTGGGCCAGCGGGCTTTTAAGGAACAATGATTCCCAACAGAGAGCCTCCATCTAGCCTTGGAGCACTAGCCTGGGAGTCACGCGTCCTGGATTGTGGGCCAGCCCTGCCACAGCGTGTCTCAGTATTGCATGGGCCTCCTGGTCACACTGCCCAATTTTGAACCTCTGCAAATCATCTGGTTTCAGGCCTCGATTTCCTCATCTGCATCAGTGGGGATCATAGAATTACTTACTTCATAAGGATGTTATGATGATTGAAGAGGTAATATATGCAAAGTGCTTGGCACGGTGCCTGACCTCACGGGGAAAAAAGAGCTAAACTCTGGTCCTCTTGTTTCCTCATCTGTAAAAATGAGGATAGCATGTATGTCCCTTGAAGGAACTAGCCAGTGTTCCTTTCCTTTCGTCCAGCACTCCCGGGCTGCTGGCTGCCTTGGACGCCAGTAGATCCAGATTTGAATCTTGGTACTCCCTAGCCATGTGTCCTTGGTTATTTGCTTAACCTCTCTGGGCCACAGTTTCTTCCCCGTAGGGTTCCTGTGAGGGTAATCAGAACCTGTGCACATAAAACAAGTGGCTAGGCCCTGCCCCCGGCAGCTAGGAGGGTTCCTCGCCCTTCATCACCATCACCACCATCACCAAGGTCATCACCATTAGCACGCTGGGCTTTGCTGCTGCTGCCCATGGACCCCAGTCAGAGCCCTGCAGGCCAGTTTCCCAAGATGTCCCTACCAGATCCAGCATGGCCCTGACTGGTACTATCCCCCTGTAGCGGAGAAGCCAGACCTGGAGAGTCCCCCAAGGCCTTGGCCTTGCAGAGCCACAGTGCCAGAGAGGGCCTCCCAGGGAAGGCCTCAAGAGCCCTCGCCAAGAGCAGCTTTTGTCTTTAAAACTGATGTTGAAGGAACAGCTGCAAATGGACCAGCTTCAGAGACTTTCTCACCAATCTCTGTGTCCTCAGAATGGGCTTCTGGCTGGCAAGCAACTCAGGTGAGAAGGCACCACACCTGAGATAATGTCGCTTTCTTTTCAAAAGTGTATTTCAAAATGCTTTCATCAGAGGCCACCTACAGAGCTCAGCCTCTTCACCGTCTCTGGTCCACAGAGGAATTTCAAGTTCTTCATTGAAAATAGAAGCCCTCCAGAAACCTAAGGAGCTAGGTGTGATCTCGTGCAGTTCCCTTGCCCTCTGTCAGGCTTTTTCCTTTAAGCAAAGGAGGCTGTTTCAAAGGCTGTTGCCCTTTAAAACAAAAGAACTGAGCTAAAGGAACCTCTGCTGAACCCTCCAGCCCAGAAATAGTGTGGTTTATAGGTATCAGCCTGAACTGAGCTTTTCCATGCTGCACAGGTGCGGGGTCCCTGAGTGTGTATGGCCTCAGATTGTTTCCAACAACCCCGAGGAGCCCGCCTTCTCATGTCCCGTTTCCAGCGAAGGAAACTAAGGCTTATGAGGGACTGAAGTGATCGGCCCAAGACCAAGCAGTTAGGGACACAGCAGAGATCTGAACCCAAGCCTGTATCTGGTCCAAGGCACAGACCCTTGAGAGGAATTGAAAATCTCCCTCCACACACACACCCACTCACCACTCCCAAGAAGCTGGAACAGTGGCACATTTCTTATTTTATGACTTCCAAGTGAAGGGCAATAATAATGCCAAACTTGGACTTCATGTGGCTCACTCCTATCTGCTCTGCCTTTTTATTGGCCCTGCCTCTCCCGAGATTAGTGAAAGTTTGCCTTGCATACACACCAGGCAAGGCCCAGGCTCGCCCAGGCTCCTCTAGGCTCCATGGAAATGGCTCCAACAAAATGAATCTTTTTCTCTTGAATATTACAGTCACTACTTACAAATGCGCCAAATTAAAAACATCATCATTTTCTCCCTTCTGATTGTAGAGGAATGCTTTATTCAGATGCTATAACCATGTTTCAAATTCTGGAGGGCACGACAATCACCTGAGCTGTTACCAGAGATTACAATACAATGGGCCTGTTGTGGACCCAGGAATCTGCATTTTAAGAGGCTCCCCTAGGGACGCCTGGGTGGCTAAATTGGTTGGTTAAGCCCCTGCCTTCTGTTCAGGTCATGATCCCAGTGGGGTCCTGGGATCGAGTCCCACATCGGGCTCCTTGCTCGGCAGGGAGCCTGCTTCTCCCTCTGTCTCTGCCTGCCACTCTGCCTGCTTGTGCTCTCTCTCTCTCAAATAAATAAATAAAATCTTTTTTAAAAATCTTAAAAAAAAAAAAAAGGTTCCCTTAGATGACTCTCCTGCAAGAAACTACCCATCACTCAACTGATATTTAATGAGCACCTACTATGTGCCAGGCATTGTGCTAGGCGCCATGGATAAATCAGTGAACACAACAGCAGCCATCCTGGCTGTATTCTATTCATGATCAGTGCATAGTGAATTTTTGTTGAAAGAGCAAGGGAGCTAGGACGTGGGTCTTGAGAATCACTGAGGTTTCCTGCCAGCCACCCACAACTCTGTGATTCTATGAGCCAGGCCAGCGAGTCAGAAACACACCTATTCCCCAGTTTCTGTCCAGGAGGCAGAAACTCGAGCCAACAGGAACTAAAAAGGCACCTGCTTTGTATTGTTAATTCTGAGAGCCATCTCCACCTTTCACTGAACACAGCACGTCAGAGCTGCGGCAGGCAGTGGAGAGCGTGGTATCCACCTGCTTCAGTGGGCAGATAGGAGAACGTGGCCAAGGCCACACAGCCCTTCAGTGGCAGAGCCAGGACTGGAAGCCAGGGGCTGTGGACTGTGTGTCGTGTCCCGGGGGGGTTTCTCCTCGGGGCTTGGAAGGACCTCACCCAGATGGTGTCATTCTCGGGTCTCAGAGCTGGGGGTGCGGAGTCTTTGGCACTTGAAAATCCATCATAAGCCAGGCGTTTCCAGTGTTAGTCAATGCCCTCTTCTTCCTGGAGGGGTAGCCTGTGAACTTGCCAATACATTTTGGGGCTACGTTTAGCAGACCTCTCTTTCCTATGCTACGATGGCTAAAGGGCTTCCAGATAACCAGTGTGGGGCATTAAACAGCCAAAGTATCGTCAGCTACTGCAGTCTCTCCCGTGTGCAAGGGCTGTCTTTCATTCACCCTCCTCAGTCTCATAAATGCCTAGGCACAGAGCATGGGAATGATGGATCAGGGGAGGGATAGAAGCGTGCTTCCTCCTCATCTGCCTCCAGAGCAAAAAGATCCCTATGCCCATTTGCTAGATGTTGAAACAAAGGCTCATAAATGTGAGGGTTACCTTATTTTGTTTTGTTTTTACAGAGATGTAAATCCTACCAGCTTGTTATCTGTATACCAGAGCAACAACATTTAAAGAGGGACCCGCCCAACACTAAAGGGCACCATCTAAATTTAGGATCCCTCTCAAATAAGGCAAGCAGATGGCAAGACCCAAGGACCTGTTCTTTACACTCTGTCGCTTACTGGCCTTGGGACCTTGTGAAAATGACCGCTTGGCAAGGATCATCCTGTCTATATTACCCGACCTAGAATTTCACGTGGATCAATTTCACTTACAAAAAGGACTTTGTTACATTCATTATCGTAAGTCATGAATAAGGGTCTTTCTGGGAATTTATCCCCCGGGGTCTGATTCAAAAGCTGGGTAAACTGCAGCAAGGTGTTTACATATACTTTGATTCAACAAATATTTTTAGAAGCTGTCAGGTGCCAGGCACTGTGCTACAGGCCCACGATTGGGAACATGGGAACCATGATACGGTCTTTGCTCTTGTATAATACACAAGAGCTGTACAATACCGCTCTGATCTCCACCACGTGCAGGGGAGAGAAGTCAACACGCAGTTCGCCAGGGTATAATAGGTTCCTTAACAAATAGGGAGGCTGGAGACTGGAGGGCCTGGGAGAAGAGCCTGGGGCCCTGGAAGGGGACCTGGGCCCAGAACAAAGGCAATGAAAGTAGCAAGAGGGATATAAAGGAGTGGATGGGTTAAAGTATTTTAGACTGAAAATCAATGTCTTTGGTCATAGGTAGGAAATGATGAGGAAATTACAGGAGACTCAGTTTCTGGCTTCAGTGGGTGATGGGTCTCAGAGGAGAGGCAACTCAGAGGGAAGTCTCCCAAGAGGGGTTTTGAGGGGTCTGTTCAATTCCACACCCCCTCACCGATAGTAGACAAAAGCTCACCCCTGCACAGAAAGCTGTGTCCAAGGATGCTCCCTGCAGCATTGGTAATTATGGTAAAAAGAGAAGAGCTCTAAAAAAATGAGCGGTGGTGAGATCACATAATGGAGTATTAGACGATAGTGAAAATCAATAACATCTTCATGAATCCACACAGTAAGGGAGACAAAAACAATAAGGGAGACAAGCAGCCTAAGGATATAGTGATAAAGTCTTATGCCACTTACATAATATTTTGAAATACATAAAATAATACTCCATAATGTTGGTCAATACATATATATGAAGTAAGAGCATAAACACGGGACAGCAAAGACACAGATCGCCTTTAGGAAAGTGACAGGAGAAGGAGCATCAGGGCCGTCTTTGGGAGCCTGTGACACGTGCAGTCACACTGGGCCACTCGCTTAGAGAAACCCTGTGCTTGGCTGAATGCTATCACAGTCTTGAAATTCATTATGATTTTTGAATAAAAGTCCCTCCATTTTCACTTTGCACTGGGCCTTGCAAGTTATGTATCTTGTCTTGGGAGATTAGAGTCCGTTGTATAGAAGACAGCTCCGACTATACCTGTAGTGGTTTATTTTCTTGAAAAAAAAAATCTGAAAAATATTTTTTAAGTGTCAGTGTTGGTTAAACCTGTGTAGTGTATTGTTCCTATGCTTACCTGTATGTTTGAAATATTTTATAAGAACAGTGAAGAGGCATTTAGTTGCATACAGTTCATTTACATGATGAAATACCCTGCAGAAGGCAGAAGAAGGCCATATGGAAAATGTATGGGGAAAACTGTATAATATTAAGTGAAACAAGGTTATAATAATGTTTATGAAATGATTATAGCTCTATGCAGAAATGCACATGTAAAGTCTATATGTTAGAGGGACATAAGAAATCTGAACACATGAAACAGGATTAGGTTGGCAGAAATGATTTATTTTAATATCTGCATTTCTGCGGTTGCAATTTTGTTTTTACAATAAATACAATGTAACTAGCTATCCGCTTTCTACACCAAAAAACCAGCTCCTCTGGGAAACTAGGTTGCGGAGTGCTGAATGTGTTCTCTGAGTACCAGATGTGCATTTTGACAGGATTGTTTTGGAGACAAGTTCTCTACGTAAAGGAGAGCGTTGACGGTGGAACTTTTGGCATGCTCCCTAAACTGCGCTTTGAACCTGGAGGTAGGTCAGTCTCCCTCCGGCACGAAACTCAAGTTTGGACAAATCTCTTCCCCACTGGAAGACTCAGATTCCCTTTCCACGCGATGGACATAGACTGATTGGCCATCCCAGACATACACTGGGTGAGCTTCTCCCCCGGGGGCCTCTGCCCTGACTGTGAGATGCTCTGATTCCCTCTCCCATTTGCGGGAGAAATCATCTGGGCCGTGTGTAGTTTGGCAGCAAAGGCAGTTGGAGTCAGGATACTGAGAAGAGAATCCAGGTCAGTAGGCCACCCCAGGAGGGTTTTATATGGGGTGGAATCTCCTTGGCTCTTGGAGCAGCCAGAACTACACAGGTCCAGGGAAAGGGCATGGCCTCACAAACATGGCAACGTAGAGAGGGTACGGTATGGCATCATGGGCACAGCATCATGGGCACAGCATCAGGGGCACAGCGAGTATCATGGGCAGAGCAGAGCATCATGGGGACAGCATCAGGGGCACAGCAGAGCATCATGGGCAGAGCATCATGGGCACAGCGAGTATCATGGGCAGAGCAGAGCATCATGGGGACAGCATCATGGGCAGAGCAGAGCATCATGGGCACAGCATCATGGGCACAGCAGAGAATCATGGGCACAGCATCAGGGGCACAGCAGAGCATCATGGGCATAGCATCATGGGCACAGTGAGTATCATGGGCAGAGCAGAGCATCATGGGCACAGCATCATGGGGACAGCGAGTATCATGGGCAGAACAGAGCATCATGGGCACAGCATCATGGGCATAGCGAGTATCATGGGCAGAGCAGAGCATCATGGGGACAGCATCATGGGGACAGCAGAGCATCATGGGCACAGCATCATGGGCACAGCGAGTATCATGGGCAGAGCAGAGCATCATGGGCACAGCGAGTATCATGGGCAGAGCAGAGCATTATGGGGACAGCAGAGCATCATGGGCACAATGTCATGAGCTCAGCAGAGCATCATGGGCACAGCCCTGCTATCTTCAGTTTCCCTGAGAATACTAACAGACACCTCAGGGGAGAAAAAGAGATTAAAAGGAAATATTCCACCTTCTGTCAGAGTTGTTTTATTATTTTTTCATTATAAGTTATAATTATTTTAATTTTTTATTTTTTTAGAGAGGGAAGAGGGGAGAGAAGGGGCAGAGGGGAGAGGAGGAAGGAAAGGGAGAGAGAGGATCTGAAGTAGACTCCCAGCTGAGAGTGGAGCCCAACACAGAGCTCAATCCCAGGACCCTGAGATCATGACCTCAGCCAAAAAGCAAGAGTCAGAAGCTTAACCAACAGAGCCACCCAGGAGCCCCTACAAATTACCTTAAATGACACAAGTGACCCATAATCATGTTATCCTTATATAAAAAATGGAAACAACAGAGAGAAAAGACATTTCTGTGGCCACCCCCAGCCAAGACCACTCCCTCCCCAGGGGTGCCCAATGCTAGTGTTCCACGAGCGGCCTTCCAGACTTTGTTCTTTGATTTATGTTCACAGAGAAACCCAAAGTTTTGTTTGGGAGATTTTGTTTTTAATGAAAATGGAATCTTACCGTAATTACCGTTTTGTAATTTCCTTAATGTGTCTAGAGGTACTTCCGTATCAGCATACATAGATCTGCCTTATTCCTTTATATCACCCCAGGGTGAGTGGGCCACACTAACTGTGGCCCATCATGACTTTAGACTTGTGGTCTCCAGGTGTTTATATGGTCCCTGTTTTGTCACTGAAGAATAGTCAAAGCTAAAGATAGAAAGTCACGGCAATGGATGAGTTCTTTTATTCATCCAGCCAACAAAAGCCTATGGAATGCTTACTTTAAGTACACCCTTCATCTTTTAATACACAATCAAGCCAGATCTGTATAGATGAATTTAGCAAATAATATTAATCATGTTACCACGTTGTTTGAAATTCATTCATCATTCCTTCACGAGCAGCCTCCTTGGGGCCAGGCACTCTGCTAAGCTTTATGGGACTGTATTAGTTATGACTGCTTTGATTTCAATGAACAGAAAGCCCTACTCAAACCAGCTTTAACAGATAATGTATTGGCTTCCGTAATTAACACATTAAAAGGAGGAATGTCGCCAGGAAGTTGCGAATGTTCATTCTCAGCTCTGCTTTCCTCTGTATGGGCTTCATTCTGAGGCGAGTTCTCCCGATGAAGGCAAGGTGTGTATGATCCAGGATCGAACCCAATCTTCTTTAGCAAATCCAGCAGAAGGAACTGTCCCAGTCCTCCGGCAATGGTCCAGGATTTACCCTGGTTCTATCAGTTTGGTTTAAATGCCTCTTGCTAAGCCAGGCTCTGCTCTGAATGGCCAGTACTGGGTTACATGCTCCCCTCTGAATCTGGGAGTCAAGTAGTTTCTAAACAAAGATTTCTTAACAAGGGACCATTAATCTGCATTGGAAAAAATTATATCTCTCTTTTCATTAGCCTCTAACTGAAATTCAGCATTTCCTTCTGTTATGAATGTAGCAAACAAATCACAGTAGCATTAAAAGTACCTATAATTTGTCACCAATCAAAATCGTGGGCATTTCATACCAGATCCCAGTTGTCATTGGTATCTCAAAGTTTCACTTATGTTCATCACTATTCGAATATGGTAGGTACCAGACCAACTATGTCAACGACAGATATCCACTCCAAAAACCTATAAAGATGGGCCAGATTTGAGCCTGCCCTCTAAGCCATTTAAACTAGATGAGCCCCATAGATGCTGTGGGTCCAGCTCATCATTTTATAGATAAGAAACAACAGGGGTGCCTGGCTGGCTCAGTTGGTAGACCGTGTAACTCTTGATCTTAGGATTGTGAGTTCGAGCCCCTAGTTTGGTGTAGAGATTACTTAAAAAATAAAATCTTAAAAAAAAAAAAAACAAAAAACTAAGACCCAAGAGAGGCAGGGCCTTAGCCAACGTCATTTACTTAGCAACTGTCAGTATCTGGAGCCAGCGAAAGCTTCCTGACTCTAGACCTGGTTATTTTGCTCTGGCCTCTGCAGGGTCGGTGGAGAGGGTGAGAGGGATCCCAGACTCGAAGTTAAACAACTGTACACAGGAGAGAAGGAAAGATAAAGCACTAAATGCCTGTGTTAGGAAAGAAGATCTCAAATCAATAATCTAACCCTCCACTTTAAGACACAGGAAAAAGAAAACCAAACTAAGCCTCAAGCAAGCCAAGGAAAGGAAATAATAAGATTTAGAACCAAAATTAACAAAATAAAAGAACAATAGAGAAAATCAAAGCAACCAATAGTTGGCTCTTCGAGAAGATCAACAAAATTGACAAAACTTTATTTAAATGGACCTAGAAAAAAGGGAAAAGGTTGAAATTATTAAAATAAGATACGAAAGAGGGTACTACTATAACCCCATTATAGACATAAAAGGGGTTATAAGTGAATGCTATGAATAATTGTATGCCAATAAATTAGATAACTCAGGTGAAACGACCAAATTCCAGGAAAGACACAAACTCTAAAACTAATTTAAGAAGAAATAAAACATCTGAACAGACCTGAAACAAGTAAAGAGGTGGAATTAGTAATGGAAAAAATACCCGAATAGAAAAGCCAGGCCCGGATGGTTTCACTGGTGAATTCCACCGAACATTGCAGAAGAATCCATACCAATTCCTCACAGACGCTCCCAAAAAATAGAAAAAGAAGCAAAGCTTCTCAACTTGTTCTATGATACGAAGACCAGACAAAAACATCACAAGAAAGCTACAGGCCAATATCTCTTAGAAATACAGATCCAAAAGCAGTACACATAAGGACTTAAACACAGAATTAAATATCCTAATGGGAAGAGATTTATAAAGATGTCTCTAGTTCCCAGAAGATTCCCATCATCAAAAGCAATAAGACATAATGGTGATACATGAAATTAAATTTAAGCCTAGAAGTAGAGTGGGACCATTTTGGGAAAATATGCGAAGACAATTCATGAGAATATTTTGTTCCACAAAGCAGGAGTAGTCATACTTTGCTGCCCCACCTCTCCAACATTTTTAGAATAATTTTGAGGATCACTTAAGGATCATAATGATGTTGAGAGGATTTTAAAACCCTCCAGTGTAGAATAATTACTGTTGGGAACTCTTCACAGTTTCTAGAACATGACCCTACTCATGAGCTCCATTTTATTCCTTGTAATGTCTTATCTCCTGACTCTGGACCCTTACGTTTGCTGTTCTCTTGACCTGGAATGTTCTACCCTCACCTCACCTTAGGCTCCGCTCCCATTCTTCATGCCTTGGCCCAAATATCACCTTCTTGGAGAAGGCCTCCCTGGCTGTCTGATCTAGATTCAATCTCTGAAATTGTATTGCTCATCAACTTGTAAAACAAGCAAGACAGGAGAGCAGGAACATGTCTTGATCCCCACAGTGTCCCCCAGAGCCTGGGACAGCTCCTGCCACATGGAGGAGGCCATTAAATGAAGGGTGATCTACATCTCTGAAATTGATAGCGAAGCCTGTTGTACAGATAAGGAAGCTTTGACTTGGGGAAGAGAAATGACTTGCCCGTTATTGCGGCAGATAGGGTATGCCTAAAATTTATTGTCCAGATTGGAAGGTTGGGGCCCTGGACAAATGCTAAACTGGACCGAATCTGGGGCAACAGGTGTAAACTGAGACAGCAAACAAAGATACATGGGTCGCACTTCAGAAGAAGGGCTAAACTCTGGTGAGTGTAAGCTGTGTTCTTTCTGTCACATCCCAAGTTCTGTGAAAAGTCAAGTCAAGGTCAGCAAATTGCTTTCTCCCAAGGGCTCTGCCCCACAGGGAACACTACCCTGCATGGCTCAGGAGTAGCTAATTGGCACAACTCCTTCCTAACTTCGTTGTTGCTCAGAAGTCCCAAGCGCTTCTCCATAGCTCCCAGATTTCCTCTGTCAAAGCAGATGCAACAAGAGAATGAACAAAATTAAACCTGGATCCCCTTTGTGAGGGGACAAGGTGGGGGCTTGAGCTATATGCTTTGCTCTGCTGATGGTGACTTGTCTCAACGTAGAACCCAACAATGTGCCTGTCCTTTAACCAGATCTCCCCATTCCTAGGAATTCAAACTAAAAATGAGTGAAAGTAAGAGAAAGAGTTAGCAAGTGAAAACTATCCGTTGAGGGAGAATGGGGAAGGGGCGGCTGAGTTTGGAGCCCAGAGTCAGGCAGGCCTGTGTTTGGAAGCTCTGATCTATAGCGATCAAGATGGCAGCCAACTGTCCCCCAACCCCCATGCATGGTACTCCTCCAAGCAGAAGTGGGGCTGTGTTCCACCCCTTAACTCTGGACTAACACTATGACTTGTCTTGATCAAAAGAATGCAGCAGAGAGGGTGCTGGGCGAGATCCTGCCTAGGACTTAAGACACCTTTGAGCTTCTGCTTTCGGTCTCTAAGAAGCCACACACCCATAAAGAAGTCCAGCCGACCTGCCAGACAGACCTCGTGCAAACAAAGAGGCCCTGGAGGACTACTGACCTTGAAGAGAGAAACCAGCTTGCCTACCCATCACCCTGCCCCCATTTCTACCTCTCCCATTTCCACCTCACCAGGCATCTGAATAAACCCATCGTGGATCCTCCAGCTCCGGCAAACCTGCCTCAGTCAGTCCAACTTGGAGCAGAGATGAGACAACCTCGCCAAACCCTGACCACATTGCAGAATCATGAACAAAAAAGCTGCTGTCGTTGCCTTAGCCACTGCATTTGGGGCAATTTGTTACACAGCAAGAGGTTACTGCAACACTAGCTGTATGAATTTTGGCACATTATGAAAATTATATGAACCTCAGTTTCCTTATCTATACAGTGGGATGGGGACACCTGTGTGGCTCAGTTGGTTAAGCATCTGTATTCAGCTCATGATCTCAGAGTCCTGAGATCAAGCCCCATGTTGGGCTCTCTGCTCAGTGGGGAGTCTGCTTCTCCCTCTGTGCTTTTCCCTCTCTCTCTTCCTCAAATAAATAAATAAAATCTTTGAAAAAATAAAATAAAGTGGGCTAATACTTAACCTTACACGGTTGTGGTGATGCTCAAACATCACATAGTACATATTTAATGATTTTGTGGAAGATAATGATAGGACAGTATGATATAATTTCCCACAGGGGTTGAGATTCCATAGGTTAGTGTATGCACTCTGCTGGGTAGAATCATACAGAACCACTAGAAATCACCAGCATAAAGTTCACAAATAGCTTTATTTATTAAATAATTTGAGGTAAACATTAAGTAATAAAATGTCTTCCAAAAAGAGTGATGCAAAGAGAACCATTCTGATTCCAACAAAGTAAAAATTTTCTGAATAAAAATTGGAAGGCAATGTGGAGAAATGAAAAGTGTTAGTGTTTTGAGTCATGGGTTTTATATAAAAATGCACCATTAGGATTTCCTTTTTGCTGTTGTCAGGTTCTTAATAATAAATTACTTTAATGCAATTTCCAAATAGGGATAAAGGTTTGAAGAAAACACGGAGAAATGAAACACTGTATTTGAATTTTGATTTTAGTGAAAATGTTCTCTACTAAAATTTCCTTTAATTCAATCTTCATATAAAATAATTTCAGTGCAATTATTAAATAGAAAAGTTGGCCATTGTGTAATTTATCCAGTGCCGTTCTGAGCTCAGCAGGGAGTTAAGTGCTTGTATTCTTTCATTTATTCAACAAATAGTAAAATCCAGAGCTCCAGGGGAGGGCTTTCCAACAGTTTGATGCCTCTCTGCAACTCTCTAATGTCAGTGCTGTTATTATTCCCATTTCACAGGTGAGGAAACTGAGACTCAGAGGGTAAGTTCCTTGTCAGAGTCATTCGGCTTGGAAGTAGCAGAGCTGTGGATTGCATCCGGGTCTCTTGAGACTCTCTCCCCACTCTCCCTCACTCCTCTGCCCACAGCAGCACAGACTTGTTTAAATGTTTATGGACTAAATAAACAGAGACTGGGCTGCCTGGGTAGCTCAGTCGGTTAAGCAGCGGCCTTCAGCTCAGGTCATGATCCCAGGGTCCTGGGATAGAGCCTCCTCATCGGGCTCCCTGCTCAGCGGGGAGTCTGCTTCTCCCTCTGTCCCTTCCCCTCCCCCTGCTCGTGCTCTCTCTTTATCTCCCTCCCTCAAATATAAATACATAAAATCCTTAAAAATAAAGAAATAAAATAAACAGCGACTGACCAAGCAAATAGGTGAGCACCGGGAGACCACAGCTTCACAAAATTACAGCATGGAGTCAGGAGACCTGGACTTGGGTTCTGACTCACTCTGTGGCCGTTCCCTCTGGACCTCTGGGGCCTCACAGGCTAAATGAGGGATTTGGATAGATATTTAGAACATTTTGAAAAATAACCTAGACTGTAATCCTTTGGACTTTAATTTTAACCGATTATAGTTAGTATGTTAGTCCTAAAAATGTACTAAAAATACGCCAATGGTATTCAGATACTCTTCAAAGCAGCCATCTGGACTTAAAGTCCCAAGATTTGAGTTCAAAGACTGGCTCTCATTTTGAGTGACTTTAGGCCAGTTTTCTAGCCCTCTGACTCTCAAAGACAGTAGCAATCCTAATTCCCCTCGATGATCACGTGGAATCCCTCCGTGAAGGTAACCCACGTGAAGGCCCAAATATTTAATAAGTACCTATATCTTAAATGAAAGACACCTTAACGAGACATCAACATAAAATTATATAATATATACAATTAGCATAAATCTACCTGTTTTGATGTTTCCTAATCACTTAGCAATTCTTTGACAGTAGATACTTATTTTTGATAATGCTGCCATGAGGAAAGAAAATGAATGTGTTACCCTGACTCTGTAAGATCCATGAGACAGGGACCATGTCTGTCTAGTTCATGGCCATCCCCTGAGCCAGCACAGAGTGTGGTCCACAGTGGGTGCTCGATAAGATAAGATACATGCCTGTATCTCTGTGAAGGCAGAGTTCAGAGCCGACATGGATGTTCTCCCACGTTCCTGACCTCGTCTATTTCCTGTGTATGGGAAACAAGCCCACGTGTCATCAGTGACCAGGGAACCACAAATGACAATCACAATGCAAAACCACTACACATTCCCTATGGTGATTACAATTTTAAAAACTGACCATACCAAGTGTTTGCCACACTGTGAAGCAACTGGAACCCTCATACGATATCGACAGGAATGCAAAATGACACAAATGCAAGACATTACGTTGGAAAATAGTTCGGCAGGTTTTTAAAAAGTTAAACATACATCTCCCATGCAACCCAGAAGCCATATTTATATAAAAGACATTTTTTAAAATATGTCCACATAACAATGCGCATGTGACTTATCATAGAAGCTTTGTTAAGAATAACCAAGAGCTGGGACACCTGGGTTGCTCAGTCGTTAAGCAACTGCCTTCAGCTCGGGTCACAATCCCAGAGTCCTGGGACTGAGCTCCACATTGGGCTCCTTGCTCAGTGGGGAGCCTGCTTCTCCCTCTCCCCCTACCCCTGCTTGTGTTCCCTCTCTCGTTGTCTCTTTCTCTCTGTCAAATAAATAAATAAAGTCTTAAAAAAAAATAACCAAAAGCTGGAAACAACCCAAATAGTGGGTTGAATAAACCAATTGAATGAATAAACAAATAAATCATGGTAACATCCATTCAATGGCATAGCATTCAGCAATAAAAAGGGACAAACTACTGATGCATGCAACATCAATGAATCTCAAACACATCATGCTAAGTGAAATAGGCCAGACTCAAACAACTGAACTCAGCGTGTACAGTTGTCGCTTGGACAATGCAAGGGTTAGGGACACCAATTCTCTGTGTAGTTGAAAATCGGTGCATAACTTTGGACTCTCTTGAAACTTAACTACTAACTTTTTGTTGATCCGAAGTCTTACCAATAACATGAAGAGTCAATTAACACATTTTTTGTATGTTACATGCCTCCTATACAATATTCTTTAAAAAGTAAGCTAGAGAAAAGAAAGCGTTGAGAAAATCATACAGCAGAGAAAATACGTTTACAGTGTTGTACGATAGTTATCAGGAAAAAAAAAACCAATCTGCAAAAAAAATGAATCCTCACAGTTTAGACCCACATTTTTCAAAAGTCAACTGTAATTCCATTTAAATGAAATTCTAGAAAAGGCAAAAATATAGCGACAGAATTTTGAGACCAGGGGTGGGGAGAGCAGAATGGCTACAAAAGAAGACAGAAAAATTTTTTGGCCCGATAGAAATATTCTAAACGGCATTGCAGTGGTGATTATGGAACTGTGTGTGTTTGTCCAACTCATTGAATTTTATACTTGAGTTGATGCCCTTTCTTTTACATAAATTATATTCAAATAGCTGGTTTTTAGACTACTATTTGGTTGGATGGTTGTTAATATGGATTGCTTTTTGAAGCAGTGAGTACCTTGTCCTTGGAGAATTCCAAAGACAGGCCAAATGGATATCTGTCAGGCATGCTGTAGAGGGGATTCCTGAGTTGGGTGCAAGCCCAGAATAGATGGCTTTGGAGTACTTAGGGTTATAGAATCTACGCTTAAGGTCAGTATTGCCGGGGAGCCTGGGTGGCTCAGTCGTTAAGCGTCTGCCTTCGGCCCAGGTCATGATCCCAGGGTCCTGAGATCGAGCCCCGCATCGGGCTCTCTGCTCGGCAGGGGGCTTGCTCGGCAGGGGGCTTGCTCGGCAGGGGGCTTGCTTCTCCCGCTACCATTCCCTCTGCTTGTGTTCCCTCTCTCGCTGTGTTTCTCTCTGTCAAATAAATAAATAAAATCTTTAATAAAAAAAAAAAGGTCAGTATTGCCTAATGCATAGTAGAACAATGGTCCAGGAGTCAAGAGCCATTCATTCCTTCAATTGGTTCACTCATCCATTCATCATTTTCTGAAGACCTACCATGTGCCTGACACTGCTTAACAGCACTGAGCTTGGGGCCCCTGGGTGGCTCAGTGGGTTAAGCATCTGCCTTCGGCTCGGGTCATGATCTGATCTGATCTCAGGGACCTGGGATCAAGCCCCACATCGGGCTCTCTGCTCAGCAGGGAGCCTGCTTCCCCCTCTCTCTGCCTGCTTGTGATCTCTCTCTCTCTCTCTTTCTCTCTGTCAAATAGATAAATAAAATCTTAAAAAAAAAAAAAAAACAGCACTGAGCTTGAGCTGGTTCGAGTCAGGTTTCTGTGCAATCACCCCTAAAAGAGTCCTAACAAACAGAAGCCCATAAATGGGTATGACGTTGGCTGATGCAGAAGGAGGAGATCAATGAGGGTTTGAAGGACTTGGGGAGACTACACCCTCGTCTCCATCTCCATTGCTGCAGTCTTGGCCCAGGCTGCCCTGCTTCCCACCAGGACCAATCACAGCAGCTCCCTGAGCCCACTCTAGCTTCCGTGGACCCATTCTGTCCATGGCAGTCAGAGGGTTTCAGGGGCCTCCTGAGATCCAAATCTGACCTGACTGCTCTCCTGACTAAAGATCCTTCCAAGGGTCTCATTGACCCAGATTAACATGCAAATCCCCCAACACTGTTCCGAGGGTCCCTGGTAGCATAGCCATAGGATGAAGGAAGACCACTAGGGAGGAGTTATGGCATCCCTGTGCACTGCGGTGGGGAGCAGGGACAGCATAGGATGGCATGGAGAGATATTCAAAAGCAAACCCAGCTGGTTCCAGCTCTGGCTGTTCAGCTGGCCTGTGTAACCCAGGCCTCAGTTTCCCAGACCTGCAGCAATGAGACGGGTGATGGGAAAGGGTCCTTGCAGTTCCAGAACTGTAAGTCTAGGCATGTAGCTTTGCTGTCCTCTGTCTCTGTCTCTCAGTGTGTCCCTCTCACTCCACAGACACCTTTCTAGAAAACTGTTATCTGCAGATATGAGTCACAGATTATTACTGGCTCAATCTGCGGGAGACTTCACAGCCCGTCCTGCTGACATGATTCTCTGCCCAGAAGAGCTCAGAGGGTCATGTTACTGACCTGAAGTGCGGAAGAAAACCTGGGGAGCATACTTTGAAATGGGAGAAGGAATGCACTTATACCACTGACACTCTCCAGACAATGATCGGTCCCTGGAATCCAGTAAAAGGGAATGAGTGGGAGAGAGAATGGTCCAGTCTATCAGATCTTTCAAGTGCTGTGTGTCCAAAGCACTCAATCCACTACTGGAGAGGTGTTTCCTTCCCGTCAAATGGAAAGGTCACAGAACTGGCCATGAATCAATGGGCCACTCAGTCTTGGCTTGACCTTGACAATGTCACTTCACCTCTAGCATTTCTTTACCAACCAGTCAATCCTGGTAAGAACAGCTCATCTTATCAAACATTTCACAGTATTTTAAACTTCCCAACCGATACATGTTCATTAGAGAAAATATAAAGCATCGATAACTAAACATATGTAGTTATATATATATTCCTTAATCTCACATTACTTTTTAAAAAAATTTTTAAAGAATTTATTTGTTTATTTGAGAGAGGGAAAACAAAGAGGGAGAGGGAGGAGCAGACTCCCCCTGAGCAGGGAGCCCGATACGGGGCTTGATCCCAGGACCCTGAGACCAGGACCTCAGCTGAAGGCAGACGCTTAACCTACTGAGCCACCCGGGCACCCCTCCTTAATCTCACATTTCGACAAAACAGCTATTTTCCTATTTTGACCAAAATGAGATTGCAGTTACACATTTCCTCCTACACCCAATTATTTTCTTTAATAACATATTGTGAACATTTCTTCATGTCACTGAATTTTCTTCTACGTTATGATACTCGGATAGAACTGGATACCCAGGGGTATTGATTGACTCTCTCTCTCTCTCTCTCTATATATATATATATATATTAAAAGATTTTATTTATTTATTTGACAGAGAGAGAGGGTCAGAGACAAAGACAGAGACAAAGAGGGAACACAAACAGGGGCAGAGGGAGAGGGAGAAGCAGTCTCCTCGCAGAGCCTCATCTCATTCTAAGTCTCCTGTCTACTGTGTTTCCAATATACCTCCTTGTGCCAGGGCTGGGTGTAGGCTGATGAAACATGGGGATATTTCCTGCGGTATGATGCGTGGGAGGGTCAGTGGGGGAAGTGTCTCCTAACCCCGATGACCCCAACCCCAGTGAACCTGGCCTAGCACTCATGTGCCTGGAATCCTCCCTCTCTCCCCAAGCCTTGTGGGCGCTGGAGGGAGGCAGTTTGACCAACTGGCACGAACTTTGGCCTAGTGTTATCACTTTTCCTGAGAAACTCAAAAGTGGCCAAGCAAATCAAAGGTCTTTTATGACCAGGAGGACAAAAGTCCAGTCCAGCCATTAGCCATCGATTATTTTTCACCACACCTTGGGTGAGATCTCGAGATCCTTGTCTCTGTTTTACAAAGAGCTCAACTGAGAGTTACTCTACCAGGTCCCTGTATGACGCTGAGATTTCTTACCAGGCTTGCAGTCAGGCTTGTTCAGAAAGAGGCTTCTAAACTCACACCCACTAAAGTTGTATGTGCGGGCATAGGGGAGGGGCGCTCCACCTCCTGTGCTGAGAGCACAGTTTCCCATTTAAAACCACCATTCTCCATAACAACAACAAAACGGTAATTATGTGAGCCAAAGGACATGCTAACTAACCGTATTGTAGAAAACATTTTGCAAACTGGAAGTGTATCAAATCATCACAATGTATACCTTACTCTTACACAATGTTATATGTCAATTGTATCTTAAGAAAGTTAGAAATAAATCAACAAATAAATAAATGAAGAGTAAATCAAACCAGGATTTTGTCTCACCTTGCAGGAATGTCAGTAATAATCTGTATCAGGAACTCTGGAAAGGTCTTAGCCCTTTGGTCCAGGAATTCCATTTCCAGGAATCTCTCCTTAGGAATTAATCCTCAATACTGACAAGGTTCCAGAAACAGAGGTGTTCATCGTAGTGTTATTCATGATTGTGGAAAAATGAAATGAACCATGTCTATGCTAGCAATAGATGAATCGCTAACCTTTATTGCATTTCCCTGTTGGCAAAGAATTTTACCTGTATTGTCTCACTGAATCCTTGCAGAAGCCTTGGAAGGTAAAATAGTGGTATTATCCCCATTTTGCAGGTAAGTGAACCAGGGCACAGAGAGATGAAATAAGGTGCCCAAGATTACGTCGTCAAAAGTACAGCAGAGCTAGGATTTACAACATGGAAAAAAAAATGTTTCTGTTGAAATAATTTGTATTATAACGGATCAAAGTTTATGTATGGAATGATCACAACTATATAAAGCAATAACAGTCATCATTGTGACTCAGGGATTTATTTTTAAAGGTTTCAAAGAAATACTCCAAAATATCGCAGTGGTTCTCTTTAGGTACTGGGTGTGTGGCCTTTTTTTTTTTTTTTTAAACAGGACAACCCTTAAGCACTTTATTTATGTTTTTAAAGATTATTTACTGGGACACCTGGGTGGCTCAGTTGGTTGAGTGGCTGCCTTCGGCTCAGGTCATGATCCCAGGGTCTTGGGATCGAGTCCTGCATCGGACTCCTTGCTCAGCAGGGAGCCTGCTTCTCCCTCTGCCTCTGCCTGCCTCTCTGTGTACTTGTGAT
>CM053607.1:33830320-33863651 GCA_028646535.1 Procyon lotor | reverse complement strand
GAGATCATGACCTGAGCCGAAGGCAAAGGCTTTAACCCACTGAGCCACCCAGGTGCCCCCAGGAAGAATTTTCAATGACATATCTGGGGACAAGGAGGCTGGGGGCATTTTTGCTTCCCTCTCTCTTCTGCAGTGCGGGGGTGGGCAGACAGACATCAAGCTCTCCCCATCACATCAGGAGGCGGGGAAAATGGTCCAGGCTGGAGCCCACTTCTCCATCGCCATCAGGTCCCCATTAACATAAGCACGCCCATTTTAAAAACTGGACAATTTTTACTCAACCTAACTTCGAGGAAGAATAAAAACTTCTCTTGGAAACTTTGTCTATAACATACTATCAAAGTGAAAACGCTGTGCTTGTCGGACAATAACCTTCAAATCAGCCCCCATGCCCCTCCTAGAGAGGAATCCGGAAGCACCCTGCCCTCTGCCACGTCCTGGTTCCACCGTCCTGGTTCCACCGGGGAGTCCCGAGGGCTAAAGAAGCCTAAGGTGGGGAAAGAGTGAATAGCTTGGCAGGCAGGCCAGGCCATCTGAGGGCAGCAGGAGAGGAGGGCCCTGGGTTTCAGCCAAGGAAGCTGCAGAGAGCAGGCCCAAAGGGAAGGGTCTGGGGCTGCTGGGAGGTCAAGGTCAGGCCAAGGCTGCTTTACCAGCTGCCTGAAGCCAGTGGCTTTATGTTCAAGAATTTGGTTAATTACAGACCTGTTCCAAAATAAAAATAATAGATATCACTATAGAAAATTCAGACAAGGGGCGCCTGGGTGGCTCAGTCATTGGCCATCTGCCTTCGGCTCAGGTCATGATCTCAGGGTCCTGGGATCAAGCCCCCTATCCAGCTCTCTGCTCAGCAGGGAGCCTGCTCCCGCCTCTTTCTCTCTGCCTACTTGTGATCTCTCCCCTCTCTGTCAAATAAATAAATAAAATCTTTAACAACAACAAAAAAAGGAATATCTGCCTTATTTATGTTAAGTAATGTCTGCTGTTAATCTGGTAAATACAAAATAAGGCTGAAACAAACATAAACTTTTTTTTTTTGACCTGTTTTTGGTTTTGTTGGTGGTGGTGGGGTTTTTTTTGGTCAAAGATTTATTTATTTTTTAGAGAGGGAGAGAGTTTAGGGGGGAGGGTCAGAGGGAGAGGGAGGAAGAGTCCCAAGCAGACCCACACTGAGTGTAGATCCAGACACGGACTCAATCTCATGACCCTGAGATCACTACCTGAGCCCAGTCTGGGGTTTAACTTCCTGTGCCACCCAGGCACCCCCAAAACTTTGTTTTTATGATGCAAAGGAAGTATTCAAGAAATAAGTATATGTCTTTGAAAGTACATGCCACCAAATTCAAAAGGTAGAGAGATGAAAAGTGAAAAGTCAGCTCCCTTCCCTCCCCACTCCAAGCTACCCAGTTCCCCTCTCTCTTTAAAAAAAAATATAGGGGCGCCTGGGTGGCTCAGTCGTTAAGCGTCTGCCTTCGGCCCAGGTCAGATCCCAGAGTCCTGGGATCGAGCCCCGCATCGGGCTCTCTGCTCTGCAGGAAGTCTGCTTCTCCCGCTACCATTCCCTCTGCTTGTGTTCCCTCTCTCGCTGTGTTTCTCTCTGTCAAATAAATAAAAATCTTTAAAAAATATATATATATATATTTATTTATTTTTAGAGAGAGCACATGCGGGGGAGGGGGGCTGTGCAGAGAGAGAACAGCCGAGCAAAGTCCCCACTGAGCAGAGAGCCCAAGGCAGGGCTCGGTCTCACCAACCTGAGATCAAATCAAGAGTCAGCTGCTTGAGCAACTGAGCCACCCGGGCGCCCCAACCTGTTCCCCTCTCTGAGGAAAACGGTTTTCACCGTTTTTTTTTTTTTTGTTTTTTTTTTTAATTCATCTTTGCAGCGAGTATCTTTGCATTTGCAAATGTATGTGTTTACATTCTCTAGTGATGGTGCATGTATTTACGGTAGTTGAAGTACTCTGTTCTAAACCTTACTTCTTACACAATCCATCTTGGGAATCTTTCTATAGCACATGGAAAGAGTTCTGTTAGTTGTGGCCTCACCCCTGTTGACCTAAAGTGTCCTTCTTGGTGTCTAACCAGAAACCCAGACAACTCTCAGACCCTCTAGCAAGGCCTGCAGCCCCAAGTAGATGGGAGAGACAAGGAGTGGGGGGGGGGGCGTTCAAAGGCTCCTGCCTTTTTCCCGTCCTCCCTTCTTCCTTCCTCCCTCCCCTCCGCTCTCCCTTCCTCTTTCCCGTCCTCCCTTCTTTCTCTCTTTCACCCCCCTTCCTTCCTTCTTTCCTTCCTTTTCTTCTTGCTTTCTAAAATGAAACAGTTTGGGGCGCCTGGGTGGCTCAGTGGGTTAAAGCCTCTGCCTTTGGCTCAGGTCATGATCTCAGGGTCCTGGGATCAAGCCCCGCATCAGCCTCTCTACTCAGCTGGGAGCCTGCTTCCCCCTCTCTCTGCCTGCCTTTCTGCCTGCTTGTGATCTCTCTCTCTCTGTCAAATAAATAAATCTTTAAAAAAAAAATGGGGGGGGGAGAGCGAAAAGTCCCTCACCATTACCCAGAAATCATCACTGTGAACATTTTAGTGTGTGTTCTTGCAGTTTTCAGGAATGCACACGATGTTTTTTCACCATTTTAACCATTTTCAAGTGTGTATTTCAGTGGCACTTAGTACACTCACAGCCTTGTGCAGCCCTGACCACTATCTAGTTCTAGAACATTTTCATTGCCCCAAAAGGAAACCCTGTACCCATCAAGGAGTCACCCCCATGCCCCTCTCCCAGCGCCTAGTAACCGTTAATCTGCTTTCTGTCTCTATGGATTTGCCTACTCTAGGAATTTTATATACATGGAATCGTATGCTAGACGGTCTTTCCTGTCTGGCTTCTTTCACTTAGCATAATATTTCCAAGGTTGACCATGTTGCAGCTTCTTTCAGGACCTTTATTCCCTTATGGCCAAATAATATTCCGTTGAATGGATATACCATCCTTTGTTTATCCATTAATCATCTGAGGGACATTTAGGGTATATCTTACCTTTGGCTACTGTGAACAGTGCTGCTACGAACATGGGTGTAAGTTTTTGTTTGAACACCTATTTTTTTATTTTTGGGGGGTGTATACTTAAAAGTAGAAATGCCGCATTGAATGGTCACCCTATGTTTAACTTCTTGAGAAAATACCAAACTATTTTCTACAGTGGCTGCATTGTTTTGTGCTCCTACCAGCGATGTAGGAAAATTCTAATTTCTCCACATCTTTCCCAACATTAGCTACTTTCCACTTGGTTCTTTGTTACTTGTTTGTTTTATAGCCGTCCTAGTGGATGTGGAGTGACATCTCATCGTGATTTTGATTTAAATTTCCTTAATGACTAATGACATTGAGTATCTTTTCATGTGTTTGTTGGCCATTTGCATATATTCTTTGGAGAAATATCTATTCAAATCTTTTGCCCATTTAAAAAACTGGGTTGTTTGCCTTTCTCTTGTTTGCTTATGCAACTTCTTTATATATCCTGGATACAAGACCCTCATCACATATGTGATTTGCAAATGTTTTCTTCCATTCTGTGGGTTTCTTTTCACTCTTTCGGTTGTATCCTTTGATGCATAAGAGATTTTTATTCTATGAAGTCCAACTTATCTGTGTTGTTTTTCTTTTGTAGCTTGTGCTTGAGGTCATAAAGACTTACTCCTATGTTTTCTTCTTGTAGTTTTAGTTCTTATATTCAGGACTTTTATGTATTTTGAGTTAATTTTCATATGGTGTGAGGTAAGGGTCCAACTTCGTTCTTTGCATATCCAGTTGTCCCAGGACCATTTATTAAAGAGATTATTCTTTTCCCATTGAATGGCTGTAGCATTCTTATTGAAATCCCATTGTCAAAGATATGTAGGTTTATTTCTGGGCTCTTGATTCTATTCCACTGATCTATATGTAAGACTATCCTTATGCAATACCGCGCTATTTTGATTACTGAAGCTGTGTAGCAAGCTTTGAAATCAGGAAGTGTGAGTTTCACACTTAGTTTTCTTTTTCAAGATTGTTTTGGCTATTTGGGATTTCTTGCAATTCCACATAAATTTCAGAATTGGCTTTCCCTCTTCTGAAAAGTAGAATTTGTGGGGTTTTGAGATTTTCATAGAGATTGAATTAAATCTGTAATTGCTGGGGCTCCTGGGTGGCTCAGTGGGTTAAAGCCTCTGCCTTTGGCTCAGGTCGTGATCTCAGGATGTCAGGATTGAGCCCCACATCGGGCTCTCTGCTCAGAGGGAAGCCTGCTTCCCCCTCTCTCTCTGCCTGCCTCTCTGCCTACTTGTGATCTCTCCCTCTCTCTGTCAGATAAATAAATAAAATCTTTAAAAAAAATCTGTAATTGCTTTGAGAATTATTGTCACTTTAACAATATTTATTAAAATTTAATTTAATTTATTTTAGAGAGAGAGCGTGTATACCTGCAATCTGGAGGAGGGGCAAAGGAGAGGGAGAGAGACTCTCAAGCAGATTCCGAGTTGAGTGTGGAGCCCACCCTGAGATCAGGGGCTCGATCTCACATTCCCGAGATCATAACCTGAGCCAAAATCAAGAGTCATACACTTGACTGACTGAGCCACCCAGGCGCCCCCTCACCTTAACAAGATTAAGTCTTAAGCCCATGAACATGGATGTCCACAGATTTAGATCTTCTTTATTTCTTTCAGTAACGTTTTGTAGTTTTAGTATATTGCGTCACTGTGGTTAAATTTATTCTTAGGTATTTTATTCTTTTTCAGTGCTATTGAACTTATTTTTTTTCTAATTTTTTTATGATGGTAAATTACACATGACTGTAAGTGTATACTTTTTAAGTGTACCATTCCGTGGCATTCAATACATTCAAAATGTGCTAGCACCGCCACCATTTATCTCCAGAACTCTCTTCCTCTTGCTACCTGGAGCTCTAGGCCCATGAAACAGTATCCCCTTTTTCTCCCCTCCCCACAGCCCATGGCAACCTCCATTCCATTTTCTGTCTTTATGATTTGACTACTCTAAGTGACTCACGTGGATGGAATCACCCCGTATTTGTCTTTTTGTAACTGACTTATTACATCGAGGCTAACGTCCTCAAGGTTCATCCATGTCATAATGCCTGTCACAAAGTCCTCCCTTTTTAAGGCCAGGTTATGCTCCATTGTGTCTATATGTCACATTTGCTTATCCATTCACCTGTCAATGGACACATGTTGTTTCCATGGTTTGTCTATTAGCAATAATGCTGCTCTGAGCTAGAGTATACAAATATCTCTTTGAGAACATGCTGACAGCTCTCTTGGGTACACACCTAGAAGTGGGATTGCTGGGTCACATGGCAATTCTATTTTTAATTTTTTAGGGACCTGCCACACTGTCTTCCGCAGGGGCTCTACCATTTTCTATGCCCACCAACAGTGCGCAAGAGTCTGATCTCTCTGCACACAACTTTTTAAACCTCACACATGGCCATGTTACCATGTCTGTGGCATAGAGGGCCACCTAATTATTTTACCACATTTTATGGTTATCCTACAATTTGTTCCAACAATCCCTTAATATTGGCTATCATAGCTATTTTAAATCCTTAACCATAAATAAGGATGCAGTGAGCGTCATTATAATGTACATCTTTGTGCACTTATCCAATTATTTCTTTTGGATCCATCCCCAGAAGCGGACTTATTAGGTGGAAAGAGAGCCATACTTCTAAAGCTGTGATGGCTGTTGCCAAATTGTCCCCTGAAAGTATCAGAGCAACGTCCACTCTGGAACAGCAGTGGACAGGGTGCCTCTACCTCAAGCACGGTCCCAATGATTTCTCCCCAGGGTCACTTCCAGAGGGAGTGCAAAGGCCCTGGCATGCACCCTCCCCAGCCAGAACCCTTGAAGAACACAGCAGCAGGCCCATTCATTCAGTTGAGGGGTCCTCCTCTTAGATCTGGAACGGCCCTTGGCAAATCTTGCCCAGAATTGTCCTTACGAAGATATTTTGAGTTCTGTTGCCATCGTTTTGTCTGTTGCTTGTCTGTTTCTTCCTCTAGACTGTAAGCTACCCACAGCCAGGGACTGTGTTCACGGGAATGGCAACATCTTGTAAGCACCCGGCACAGGGAAGATCTCAGAACATGTTAGCTCTCAGTAGGACGAGGGACAGGACGGTTTTTAACCGCACACTGAAGCCCCATGAGAGTAGGAGCGTGTCTGTCCTTGCTGCTGTGTCTCCAGTGCTAGGACAGTCCCTGGCTCGTAGTGACTGCTTAGTATTTGTTGAGTGAATAAATGAAAGTGCCCAGCTCTAGAGAGTCAGTGGTAGTAGCAGATCTGAAAGAGCACTCCTAGTTCAGTGCTCTTTCTGCCTGCTGTCCTCTCTTATTCAAATCATTCTAATGTTTGCTCTGACTTTCTATCTTCGTGGCCCCTTGGCTTCTGGGCTTCAGCAAAACAGCCACATGGCGGCTACCCAACAGACAAATATGAGACATCACCTGTCGGCAGCTCTGAAGTTCCATCTGACACCCTCCAACGATTTTCCAGCGGTGAGGACCAGGAAGGGACTTTCCCCCTGGATGCCGAGCTCTGGCCCATCTGTGCCCCCTTCGCTTGGATGCCGTTCCATTCCGTAGGCTGGAGTCAGCATGAGAGCTATTTTTGACTAAGTGGCTACCTAATCTTACATAACCCTCTGTGATTCAGGCCAAGGTCATTTGGCTTAGTGCATGAAAGGCACTTCAGAGACAGTGATCCCCCTTCCCTAGAGCCCCTCCAGGGACCCAAAGCTGGGAGCGGAGTGCCATAATGGTGATTCCACACCTCTACTGCAAAGCCCAGTGAGGACCTTCTGAACACAGCTCAACTTCTGTAATGTTTCCCAGGAGAATTCACTGGATAGTGTGTTCCAATGCCTCTGGCCCTTGGACATCATTACAGATCCTGGAAGCAGGATGTTGGGAAGCCCTCACCCCCCTCCCAATACACCAGTTCCTCCCCAAACGTGGAGGTGCACAAGCTGAAGATATTCCAAAGGCCCAGGTGGGCGGGATCTTTGTCCTTCCTGGGAGAGAAGGGACAGGCCCACATTTTAAAGATTTTTATTTATTTATTACTGCTGGGGGTGGGGGCAGACAAGCAGACTCCCCACCGAGTGCGCAGTCCACACAGGACACTGGGATCCTCAGGATCACTACCTGAGCCAAAATCAGTGGCTTAACCCACTGTGCCACCCAGGCGCCCTGATAAACTCTCACATTTTAATTTCCATTTTGTTTTCCCGGAAAAGAGATAGAAGGGCATTCAAGGCCCCCTGGAAATGAATCCCAAATGCATTTCCTATCTGCTCAGCAAGACTTTAGGCAAAAGTCTGGCACAGGATAGATGCTCACTAAATGCTTAGTGAGTGGAGTTCACGGTCTGCCGGGCCTGCCGGCTCAGACTTCCGGCCACACCCAGCTACCGGCCAACGGCTGGTGAACCCTGTACCTTTGCACACGCCCAGAGACCTCGAGTGCCTCAAACCACCCTTCAGGAGCCCCATAAACAGAAGGTGTTGCTCTTTGGTTTGTATTTTCCTGGCACGTTGCTCACACTTCTGTTTTGAGCTAGTTCTTCTTCTTCTTTTTTTTTTTTTTTTTTTAGATTTTATTTATTTAATTGAGAGAGACAGAGACAGAGAGAGATAGAGAGAGGGGACAGGAGTGGGGAGGAGAAGGAGAAGCAGGCTCCCCACTGAGCAGGGAGCCTGCTGTGGGGCTGGATGTGGGACTAGATGTGGGGCTCGATCCCAGGACCCTGGGATCATGAGCTGAGCCGAAGGCAGACACTTAACCAGCTGAGCCACCCAGGAGCCCCAAGATTCACTTATTTATTTTAGAGAGAGAGAGAGTGCAAGCAAGCGGTGTGGGAGCAGGGGGAGAGGGAGAGAAGCATACTCTCCACTGAGCATAGAGCCCCAATTGGGGCTCAATCCCATGACCCCAAGACCCCAAGACCATGACCTGAGCCAAAATCAAGAGTCAGAGGCTTAACCGACTGAGTCACCCAGGCATCCTTGTTTTGAATTTCTTTTCTTTTTTTTTTTTTAAGATTTTATTCATTTTTTTGACAGAGAGACAGAGAGGGAACACAAGCAGGGGGAGTGGGAGAGGAAGAACAGGCTTCCCGAAGAGCAGGGAACCCAAGGCAGGGCTCGATCCCAGGACCCTGGGATCATGACCTGAGCCAAAGGCACTTAACCACTGAGCCACCAAGACACCCAGTTTTGAGCTTCTTAAAACATAACTGCTATGCATTCTTCTGTTTCTTCCTCCAGATTGGGTCTGGGAAAGCAGGGTCTTGCCCTTATTGGTCACTTCATTTCCAGTATGCATTGCTGCCTGGCACTCACCGGGCCCTTGTCAATACCCATTAGTTGGATGGATGGGTGACTGGAGACACAAGTGAGGTGTGCAGTTCACAGAATTGTTTGTTTCAAATCCAACATGGCCCGGCTGAAGGGGAGACAGGGAAGATGGAGTCAACATTCTGAATACTCACGGAGTCAGTATGGCTTTTCTCCTTAGAATTTTCTAAATCTAATTGAATTTAAATTAAGAAAATTTTTTAATCTCACAAATCATTGGCATTCCTTGTAAAAAACATAGCACAGCTGCAAGAAAATCACTTCCAACACTAAAATACCTTTCCGGACTTCTTTCTCTCATTGCCCATCCCCCATTATTTTACAGAAATGGGGCCTCCCTGTGCTTCCTGTCTTGTTACCATTTCCTTGAACACGAGGTAGAGGATAACTGAGATTGTCGGCCAGTTCCCTTTCCTAGGAACCACTCTTAGTCCTGCTTAATTCTGGAGCTCTCCGTTAGGTCAAGGAGTCCCCTCCCCTGGTCTTAGTTGATTGGCCCAGAGGCAGGTCTTGACCCGCGCCCCCCTCAGTCAAGCACAGTGTCAAGGTGCCCTGCCCACAGCAACTGGTTCTCGTTTGGATCCTTGACCTAAGGTGGCCAATATAGTCCTTGCTTAAGATTTTTTGGATTTGGGGCTTGAGACACCTTCGGGTAGACTCTTTCCTGTGCCCAGAACTTGTTTCCCCCATCTGGTCCGCAGTGAGAAAGTGATTCTGGACAAGGGGAGAGGCAAACCCAGCAGACAGAGAGGGAATCCTGGAGCTTGCTGAGTGCCACCTTCCCGTTGTGTTTAAGGTTTGGTCACACCGTGTCCTTCCTGAACCTCGGTTGTCCAGCTCTCGTTTGGATTCCATAAACCAGTAAATCCTCCCTTTGCTTTTTCCATTTTGAGATGAATTTCTATCACTTGTCACTGAACAGCTCTTGACACACACATATGTGTTGGACATGAGTTCATGCCAGTAACACACGTGTACAACATCACTTTTAATGGTGGCAGGGACCTGTCTGAGTTTTTACTTTTTTTTTTTTTAAAGATTTTATTTATTTATTTGAGAGAGAGAGAATGAGAGAGAGCGCACGAGAAGAGAGAGAGGTCAGTGGGAGAAGCAGACTACCCGCCCAGCAGGGAGCCCGATGTGGGACTCGATCCCAGGACTCCAGGATCATGACCCGAGTCGAAGGCAGTCGCCTAACTGAGCCACCCAGGCGTCCCCTGAGTTTTTACTTTTAACGGATCTCCTGTTGTTGGCTTTCCAGATTATTTCCGTTTTTTTCACTGTGACAAGCAATACTGTAGGAGACATCCTCATAAATTCATCTCTGCTCCATGCAGCATTTTATTACAATAACTCCTAGAAGGGCAATTGCTACAGCAAAAGGTATTCGCATTCTTAAGGCTTAGTGACACAGTGTTTTCCTATCTACTGTGATGCTCTGTGACCATTGCCACAAATGCTCTGTGACCACTGCCTCTTCCAGTGTCCTTATCCAATGGGTTGTCGGACGCCTTCATGGTTTCACATTATTTCTGACTGAGCTGGCCCCAGTGAGTTTGACCTTCAGTGGTTCTTGGAAGGGGTCGGGTCCAAGTTTGGGCTCCAGTCTGCTCATCCACTGTGTCCAAGCTTCCTGTTGGAAAAAGTAGGTGTGGGTCAGTCATGGTCATGAGCATTTTCAGAGGATTTTGTAAATACGAGGACAAGTCCCTGAGTGCGCAGCTGACACTGGGTCTGGGGGTATAAATGGAGGAGGCCCAGCTTCACAGTCATTGGCTGAGTCTTGAAGGCTTATCCCAGAAGGCAAGGGAAGAACGTGGCTGTGAGGACAGGTCTGACACCGGCTGCCAGGGAGCCTGGCACGGTCTTCGGTCTGGGAGGTCGTGGGATAAATCAGTCAACTCTCCCTATGCTGAGCACCAAGCTCTGTTCCTGGCTATAGGGACAAGGCAGACACAGTCCCCACCACCTTGGAACTAACAGCCTGCCAAAGGCAAGACGGTGAATGAGACCCCCCATGAAAAGCAGTGAGGATCACATCTGGGGCTGCTGGATGCCTAGGGTGAGCAGGTCAGGGACTCAGCCTGTTCAGACAATGGGGAAGCCTTCCGGAAAAAAATCTGATGAAGCTGACGCTTGGAGGATGTGTAGTGCTCGGCCCGATGAAGGATGAACCAGAGGGGCCAAGTTTCCCCAGCAGAGGAAACAGATGTTTCCAAAGCCTGGAAATAGCAGAGAACATAGAGGGTTCGGCAGGAGGAAAGAAAGTCCCTCGGGCCTGGAATGTGGAGAATCTGATAAAAAGAGTGAAAGACAAGGCTGCAGGAATGGTAAGGCCTCTTCCTGGCTAGCCCAAGAACTCTAGCCTGAGGGCCATGAGGGAGCTTGGAAGGTACAAGAGGGGAAAGGTGTGACCCATGTTCTTCAGGAGGAGGCAGGGACAGATTGAATCAAAAGGTAACAGGGCCCATGTCTCTGGCCCAGTGGAATATCTCAGGGCCCCAAGGCTCTCTGAAAGCTTTTCTCTGAACAACACTTGGGTCTTAGACCCCTGAGCTCAGTCTCCCTGCAGCGAGAGCCAAATCCAGGGCGTCAAGCCGCCATTGCATCATGGCCGATGCCCTCCACGGGCCAGCCCAGGCTCCTCGTCCAGGGCCCGCTCCTGAAGCAGATAAATATGGCACGTTCATGTAGCGGCAGACATGTGCATAGATCTCTGCTTTCTGCATAAAAAAACATTCCCCCCACCCAACCCCACCATGCCTCACATACAGATAAGACTTGGAGGGGGGATCAGAGGCACAACATTGGGAACACAGTCAATGATATTGTGACAGCGTTGTAGGGTGACAGATGGCAGTTACGCTTGTGGTGAGCACAGTGTAACATATAGAGACATTAAATCACTCTGCTGTACATCTGAAACTAATCTAACGTTATGTGTCAGCTCTACTCAAACAAAACAAAGTTTTTTTTAAGAATTTTTGTCATGTAGTTAAGTGGAATGAGGTAAGGAAACTGAACGTGCTTTGTAAAAGGACAGTCTCTTAAGCAGCAGAAGGTCTTTTTTTTTTTTTTTTTCCAAATGAAACCCATATATCCATCTGCTCCCGTGATGTTGCCTTTGGGGAACATCTCAAATTTCACGTGTCTAGAACGAAGCCCTAGAGTCTGCCATCCTCCTCCAATCTGCTCCTTCCCCACCTTCTGCACCTTAGTCTGATACCTCCTCCCACCCAGGTGCTCGTGCTAAGAGCTGGAGAGTCAGCCTTGATGTACCCCCACCCCTACATGCTCCGGGGGCACCACTCTCCTCCACTATCACCATTCCCGTGGGCTGCTCTCCAGCGTGTGTCTCCAACCCGTCCTCAGGCCTCCCTGACTACCGCCATGCCTCCACACCAGCCATCACTCACCTGGACCCTGCTGCAAAACCCCCCCTCATCTCCCCCAGACCATACCTGCCCCCTTCCAAGTTCAATGCTCATAAACCGGCCAGAGTGAAACATACGTGCAGAGTCGTGTGCAGATCCTAAGTGTTAAGCTTGATGAACTGAATGCACTTGGATAACCAGTACCCAGCTCAAAAGCAGAGCACCACCGGCATCCTGGAAGCCTCTGTGTGCCCCTTCCCAATTGCCCACATTTCTCCTCCAGGATAACCACTCCCCTGACTTCTAGTGCCACAGATCAGTTTTGCCTGCTTCCGAACCCTCCATACATGGGTTAAATACCTTATGTACTTTTTATATCTGACTTAATTCACACATCACTGCTTTTATCAGACCCATCCACAGCATCTCATATGGTCCTAATGTGTTCCTTTTCGTTGCTGTATAGCATTCCAGTGTCTGGCTATATCAACATTTATTCAGTCAAGTACCAGGAGGCGATTCAGTGGTTTATAATTTGCAGCTATGACAAAGCTGCACTTTGTATTTTTGTCTTTGGTGCATATAAGCATGCACTTCTGTTGGGTACCTACCTGGGAGTAGAATTACTTCTTCAGAGAGTGTACAGGTGTCTGCAGAGTAGTCTATTTCAGGCACGGTCACACTGTACATATCCTCGCTTAGACTTTCCATGGTTTCCCAATGCCTTTAGAATAAAATTTGAACTTTTCCTCTCAACCCACATAGACCTCGCACACTCCGCCACCCCCGACCTCAGACCTAGAATAGACTGCTTTCCCATCATATTGACCTTCCACACCTTGCTTGGAGCCCATCCACTCGATATGGCGCCGTTTCCAACTGGCCAACTCTTACTCATTCTTTATGTCTTAGGGCAAATAGAATTTTCTCAGAGGGGCACATGGGGGACTCAGTGGGTTAAAGCCTCTGCCTTCGGCTCAGGTCATGATCTCAGGGTCCTGGGATCAAGCCCCATATCGGGCTCTCTGCTCTGCAGGGAGCCTGCTTCCCCCCTCTCTCTGCCTGCCTCTCTGCCTACTTGTGATCTCTCTCTCTCTTTGTCAAATAAATAAATAAATAAGTCTTTAGAATTTTCTCAGAAAGGCCTCTTTTGATCCTCCAGTCAAAAAGAGTAAACACCATATTGTCTCTCACCACAGAGCTCATAAAGGCACGGACCCACAATTTGAAGTTGTCTAGTTGTTCACGACTACCTCTCCCAGTGGACCGTCAGCCACAAGGGACTGACGCCGTCATGTTCACTGCTGGACTCTGCAGTGCCCAGCACCAGGAGGGAACAGGGTAGGTGCTCAGTCAATAGCCATGTGTGCAGAGAACAGATAAGAGAAGAACCAGGACCAGGAGTGCAGTCACCCAGAAACCAAGGTGCAAATCTTGGCTCCTTTACTTGCTACTCTTCTGCCTTTAGGCAAGTAACCTGTCTGGGCCTTTTTCCTCCTTTGTGAGACAGGGATGATCCTGCTGGCCTCTGAGACAGCTTGAGAGGATGCGCTGACAACATACGTATGTCCATCGCCTAGCACGCTGGGGGGCACATGGTGAACGCTAATGAAGCAGTGGCTTCCCATGGATCAGCTCCCTGGAGTCTCAGCACAACTCCTGGGCAGGCACTATTCTAAGTCCTCAGGATATTCAACTCAAGCCCAGGGAGGTTCAGTATTTTGCCCAATACCTCTGGCTCCAGATCCTAGGCCCTCCTCCACTGCAGGACTGGAGGTAGCATGTGAACCATCAGTGACAACAGGGGAAGGAGCAGTGGCAAGCCCCTCACAGCCAGCAGCCCCGCTAACCCTACCCCTGACGTCCATTCACCCTCCCCGCCCCCACCCTGCCGGAACTCCAAGGTCAGGAGTACGGTACGAAAACCACTGGGTTATGGAAACAACTGTGGTTATTAATAACTGTGAAGGAAAAAATAGAAAGATCTGATTACAGGAAAAAATGTTAACTTCTGTATAACAAAAGACATCACAAATGAGGTCAAAAGATAAATGAGAGTGTGGGAGAAAATATTTAAACTTCGTATAACAAAGGCTTACTGTCCCCGGCGTGAACAAAAAAAATTTGCTCCCACAAATAAAGTGGAAAAATTCAAATGGCCCAATGAGAAAATGGGCAAAGAACGCAAAAAGTGTATAGAAGAAGAAATAAAAATAGTCAGCACACATACGTATAAGTAGGGAAACGAAAATTAAATAGCGAGCCCCATATATCTGCTGATATTAGCAAACACGAAAAATACTGGTAACATCCATGGGCCTTGAAGGTAGAAGGAAACCAACGCTACCACACTCATCGTAAAAAAAAAAAAAAATTACTGCCTTTTAGGAAAAACTTTCAAAAATCTTACGACAAAAAATCAATGTGTAGGGTACCTGACTGGCTCAGTCAGTAGCATGTGTAACTCTTGATCTCGGGGTTGTGAGTTCAAGCCCTACAATGGGCATGGAATCTACTTAAAAAAAAAGTGACAATTTTCAGAAATGAAAACAATAATACATAAAGAAATAGACACAAGATAGACATCACAACGATTTTGTAATAATTTTTAGAGAACTTAGAAACACCCCGATTGCATCAACACAGTTGCATATCACATAGCTATTAAAACCAATGAGGTAGAGGGGTGCCTGGGTGGCTCAGTGGGTTAAGGCCTGTGCCTTCGGCTCAGGTCATGATCTCAGGGTCCTGGGATCGAGCCCCACATCGGGCTCTCTGCTCTGCAGGGAGCCTGCTTCCCCCTCTCTCTCTTCCTGCCTCTCTGCCTACTTGTGATCTCCCTCTGTGTGTCAAATAAATAAATAAATAATCTTAAAAATAAAATAAAATAAAACCAATGAGGTAGATTCGTGTATGCCAAATTATGATTCTCTCTAAGACATACGAAGTGAAAAACAATGAGAAAGAATAATGTCTAATTCCATGGAAAACAGAATAAGCAAATCCAAAGCACCCCAAACACTTGTTTAAGCAAAGAAAAAGTAGGAAAATCAAATTTCTAATTGCAGTGAGTCAAAGCAGTTGGACTGTAGGGTGTTAGTTTTGCTTCAGATATGCCGTTGAGTCATTGCAATGAGCATACATTTTTTTTTCTTTTAAGTAGGCTCAATGCCCAGCTGGACTCGAACCCACAACCCTGAGATCAAGACCTGAGCTGCGATCAAGAGGCAGACACTTGGGGCGCCTGGGTGGCTCAGTGGGTTAAAGCCTCTGCCTTCGACTCAGGTCATGATCTCAGGGTCCTGGGATCGAGCCCCGCATCGGGCTCTCTGCTCAGTGCGGAGTCTGCTTCCCCCTCTCTCTCTGCCTGCCTCTCTGCCTACTTGTGATCTCTATCAAATAAATAAATAAAATCTTAAAAAAAAAAAAGAGGCAGACACTTAACTGACCTAGTCACCTAGGCACCTCACGATGAGCATGTATTTTATTAAAAATTAATTAATAAACCTTGCTCATTGATAATGACTCAGTAAAAGTTGCCTGCCGGTCTACTCTCATGAAACCTTTCCTGTTTTAACACCTACCTTGCTTCAGCTCCCACAAATAAGCTGCTGGTGACAGAAAAGGTGTTGACTGTCTTCAGAACAACTTCCTTTGATTAACTTCTTGACTTGCTCTGCTGTCCAACCTTCCAGGGGGAAGAATTCCCATAACGTGATTATTCTAAAATGATATATATTTTCTGGATATGCAATACATGCAAATGGTAAAATAAATAAATAAATAAAAATGCACTGAAGAGTGTATTAGTGAAAAGTGAGCCTCATTCTGTCTCCGATATCCTGACCACCCAGCTCTATGCCAGTTTCTTGTGTATCTTTCCCCAGAAACTGTAGGCCTTTACAAACATATACATGTATTTATTCTATTTTTTAAACAGCAAATGCTCTCCATAATGTCTGCATACACAAACAAGTATGTTCATATGGAAAACGCCTTTTGATTTCTTGTACTCAGAACCTGCTTAGTTCCAAGGTTGCATTTCTCTCCTTGAGAAACCAAAATTCCCCAACTGAGGCAGTCCACCCATCTATCCGTCCATCCATCCATCCATCCATCCATCCATCCATCCATCCTCCCACCCACTAACATCCTTTAACGAGTATTTGGTGAGCACTCACTTTGTGCCAGACACTAAGCTAGAAGCTGGAGATAAAGCAGAGAAAAGATAAAGTCCTTGCTCTCACCCAGCCGACCTTCTAGTGGGGAAGAAACAAATTATGCAGAAGAAAACACATAATTGAAGAAAACAAACACATTTGAATTATTGGGACATGCCTTGAAGATCCTCATTCTCAGTTGAGAGAGGGGGTGAGGGAGGAGAGGTGGAAAGAAGGGACATGGGGAGAGAGCTTATTTTAGATGGAGTGGCCAAGGAAGATCTCCCTCAGGAGGTGACATTTAAGCTAAGAACTGAATGACAAGTAGGAGCAAGTGTTACTGGTTTCCTTGCTTTGATGATGTTCCAATGAGAGATTCCACAGGAAGAATTTCAATCTGATTCAAGTGGTGAACAGGGTAGGTAGGTTCTGAAGTCCCGGAAATGTGCGTTGGAATCCCAGTTCTGCTGGGTGAACCTTGGGCAGATTCTTTAAGCTCTCTGTTGCCTCAGTTTCTTCATCTGTAATATGAAGTTATATAAAAATAGCGCCAACCTCATAGGATCACAGTTAGGACTAAGTGGGTTGGACAATATAGCACTGTACGTCAACTGCACTTCAAGAGTCATTTTTTTCTTGGGGCGCCTGGGTGGTTCAGTCGTTAAGCGTCTGCCTTCGGCTCAGGTCATGATCCCAGGGTCCTGGGATCGAGCCCCGCATCGGGCTCCCTGCTCAGCACGGAGCCTGCTTCTCCCGCTACCATTCCCTCTGCTTGTGTTCCCTCTCTCGCTGTGTTTCTCTCTGTGAAATAAATAAAATCTTTAAAAAAAAAAAAAAAGTAATTTTTTTCTTAATTGGAGAAGTTTGCTCTGTGAAATACACCGTTAAGAGAATGAACAGACAAGTTACAGCCTGGGAGAAAACATTTATAAATCACATATCTGACAAGAGGCTTATATTCAGACTATAAAAAGAACTCTCAAAACTCAACAGTACAAAAACCAACAGCCAAGTTAAGAAATAAACCAAAGACTTCACCAGATACTTCACCAAAGAGGATACATGATGGCAAATAAGCACATGAGAAGATATTCACCTGAGTTAGCTATTGGAGAAATGTAAAATAAAACCATGCCGAGACACCACCACACACTTATTAGAATGGCTTAAAAAAAAAAAACCTGACAAAACCAAGTGCTGACAAGATTCAGAGAAACCACAATCCTCACACATTGCCGGTGGGAATTCCAGGCAGTACAGGCACTCTGGGAAACAGTCTGGCAGTTTCTTATAAAGCTAAGCCTAAAAGGAGAAAAAAAAGAAAAAAAGCTAAGCCCAGAGTTGATATATGAGTCAGCAACCCCATTCCTAGGTGATTACCCTAGAGAAATGAAAACTTCGGTTCATATGAAACCTGCTCGTGAATTTGTGTAGC
Organism: Procyon lotor; assembly: GCA_028646535.1. Taxonomy (NCBI): domain Eukaryota; kingdom Metazoa; phylum Chordata; class Mammalia; order Carnivora; family Procyonidae; genus Procyon; species Procyon lotor. The sequence continues at coordinate 33,846,274 of CM053607.1, read as the reverse complement.
AGCCCTATTTATAATTGCCCCAAACTAGAGGCAATCCAGATGTCCTTCAAGGGGTGAACAGGTAAACAAACTGTGTAAGTCCATTCTATTAGAAAGGTGCTCAGAAGAAAAGAAAAATGTGCAAACGATTGATAACGTGCAACAACTGCGTGAATGGGAAATAAGCTCACCTCAGCAGGTCCCATGTTACGTGACCCCGCGTCGGTGCCATTCTTGAAAAGACAAAACCAGAGTGATGGAGAGCAGATCAGTGGTTCCGGGGTGTGTGGGGGTGGGGGGTTGGAGGGGGAGAGTAGGTCTGCCGAGGGACAACTCCAGGTGGGTTTGGGGCTCATGGCATGGATTTGTATCCTGACTGCCGTGGTGGTTACACCAATCTACATGTATGTTAAAATTCATAGAAATGTACCCTAAAAGTCAATTTTCCTTCATGTGAATTTGAAAAATAACAAAAAATAGATCGTGATCCATGATATTGTCACTCTAACTCAGCCACTCACTTGCAGTCCCTCCTCCCTCTTTTTTTTCCTCATTCTCTGCAACCAGAAACTTCTTAAAGAGGAGGCACCTTCCACCCACCCAGCAAATACCTGAAGGCATCCTTAATAACCTGGCTTTGTGCTCTGCACACAAGGTAACACATTTCTGTTGGAAAGGGAGGGAGGGAGGAAGGGAGGAAGAATTCAATCATTACAGAAATGTGTGTAGAAGCAAAAGCCTTCAGGAATCCCACCTTCCAGAATTAACCACTGCCAGAAGCTTCCACCAGAACCATTTCAAAGCAATTTCATACAGTTGTTTCCTCACAAGGTTCAGAACCCATATGGTGGGATTTACTCTGATTGATTGTTCAAGGAAAACAAGGAGGGCCCCAGGGTGAATGACCTTGAAAAGTTAACATCCGGGAAGCCAGCCCATCCTCACATCGAGTCAAAGCATTTCACAGCTGGACAGGGTGATCTGGTTCTTTAAAGATCCTCTGGGCCCTGGGTGTCCCCCGCTGACACCACCCCAGTGAGGCTCTGTGTGTCATGGCGGCCTCTTCCCCAATGCCCGCCCACTTCAGCTCAGCTGCCTCCATTCGCAATCACTGGGATCATTCCTTCAACACTCAATAAATCATTCATTCATCTGTTCCTTGCTTCCTTATTCAGAAATATTTACTGAGCCCCTTGCCTGTGCCAGGCACTGTGCTAAGCCGTGGAAACATCTTGGTGAACAAGCCCCACAGAGTTCCCGCCCTCCCGGAGCTTCCATTCTAGTCAGAGAGATCGACTAACTGACTAACCCACTAGACTAACGGGAAGTGATTCTATGGCCTATTCAACAGCAACTGTGCTGAAGCCTTGTCCACAGAAATGCATGGTGTGGTGAGAACAGAGCCCGCCAGGCCAGCTTCCCTGAGGGAGGGGATGAAGCCGTGACTGCAGGTGAGCAGCACTCCAGGCTCAGCAGGGAGGGAAGCGCATTCCAGGCAGAGGGAATGGCGTCTGCAAAGGTCAGGGTGGCTTGTATTGTGTATTGTGGGACTGGCGGTGCTGGGGTCACAGCAGTGGACAGGACACGATGACAGGTCTCCAAGAAAATGTCTTGGGGATTTTTGCCCCTGGCTTTGTGGCCTCCTTTCCCCTCTCCCTGCACATGAAACAGAACACTCCCTGGAGGGCTCCGGGTCTGGGATCGCAAGTGAGATCAAAGGAAACTCGCCAGAGCCTGGCTCCTAGGCGCTCACTGTGTGTGTGAAAATGGGCAACAACTTAATTTCTCTGAGTCTCATTTTTCCCACCTGTCGAATGGGTATGAAACAACAACATATGAGGGTTTTATGAGATAATGCACACAAAGCCATGATGGAAACGTGTGGTACTTTGGCGGTGTTGGCTGATGGTAGCTTGTGTTGTTATTAAAATTATTAGGGACGCCAGGGGGCCTGACCGTGGAGGTGCAGTCTCTCTATAGTTAAATATGGAGTTTAGGCGGACCCAGCCTCAGGACTCCGGTGGGCAAAAATCCAGGCAATGACTCGGTTGGAATGACATTCCTTGAATACATAAAGCTTGTTTTGAGAGCGGACTTGACATTTGTCAGTGACACAGGCTGGAGGGTGGAGGACAGTGAAGACCCACTGAGGTGCCTTAGATGACAGATGGGTGCTGCTGGTTGGCCCCAGCCCACTCCCATCCCTGCCTTCTGCCCCACAGCAGGACTCCCATCCAAAGGATTCCAACTATGCCGTCAGTAATGAGAACCCCACAAAGTCCTCTCTGGGGTGAGGAGTCACGGGTTTTGCCTTCCCAGAAAAGCACCTTTGCTCCAGTGGGAGTATGCCTTTGGACTGATAAAGACTCGTCCTGTCCCGTTATGGGTAGGAATATTGCAAGGGGGTGAAGCTATTTTCTGCCACATGTTCTATCTCTCCGGCAGGCACAGGGACATTACTTGGGATCAAATAGCCCCAGCTATAGAAGGTCACGGAGCTGAAGGCTAGAAGGCCTGGCTCTCAAAGGGCCGGCCTGGGGGTGGGTGGGATTATTGGCATCACTAGATGGGGGTCTTAGGACCTTTAGCTGTCCTCCCTTCCATCCCCTGGCCCAGCCCCAACCCACGGTCCACGGGGCTCCTGTTGAACCTATTCCCTGGCTCCGGAGTCTGGTGGCAACTGTTTATTTTTAGCCTATGATTCCCCAAGAATGCGGGTGGGCCTCTCTGAAGCAGGGGGAGGGAGGAGGGAGGAGGAAGAGGAACTTCAGGGCCTGGAGGGCCAAGGAGGACACAGCCCAGCCAGGGCCCTTAACTCGGCCCTGTGACAGCCTTCTGTAGGGAAGGGCCAAGTCCTCTCCATTCTTGGCTAGCCCATCTCAGGACCAGCTTGGCCCTATGTCCCTGTGTTCCCCTTTTCTTCTTTCCTGAGGACCCTGGAGACCCTCTGTTTTCCTAGCCATCCCTCTACTCTTGGTCCTTTGGGGTTCTCATACTCAACCATAGTGGGTGTGGAACAGGACTCATCAACATCCCCCTTTCTTCCTGCCTCTAAAAAGATGTCCCAGGCCCATCTCCTGGGTCTGCCTGGCACAGAGTAGGTGCCTAATAAATACCTACTCTGTGCCTAATAAATACGTATAGACTGAAGGATAGATCTCACTGCTCTTTCCCGTAGGCAAGAGGCCTGAATAATGTAAGAACTAATAAAAGGGGAAGTTATAGTGGTTCTGAAACTTAAAAAACCCTTAAGTCATTGTCCCTGGTTGCTACTTCCTGTCCCTTTTCTAGAAGTTCCCTCGAGCCCCTGGGCCCCAGCTTTGCCTCTGTGATCCAGGAGGAAAGGCACCCACCGCCTCTTTTTCGAGTCTACCTTCAGGTTTCCCTTGACCCTTCTTTCCTGGATACCCAGGCCCTGCCCCACAGAGAGTCTGGCAAAGGGGAAAACCGTCTGGCTGAGCTAGCCCCAATCTGGCCCCACCCCATACTTGCCTGGGACCTAGGCCTCTGTCCAGCCATCAGTGGGCTTGTTGGCGTGACCGGCCGGTCTGGAAGTCAAACAGCTGGCACACAGTAGGTGCTTACTCATTGTCATTTTATTATCATCAAGGAAATGGTGCAGAAAACCAAGGATGCTTTTTTAACATCTTCTTTCATGCTCTACCTGATCATTCTTATATTTATAGGATGCTTTAATATTTTATAAAGCACTTTCACATCCATTAGCTCCTCTGATCTCCATACAGTCCCCTTAGAAGGGCCAAGTCATTCTTGTATGATTATTATTCCCATTATACAGATCAGGATACTCATGCTCTAGAAAAACAGAGATGGGTCTTTCTTGCCATTGTGTGGTCAGCGCCTGACCCAGGGCCTAGTACCAAGCAGGTACTCCAAGCAAAACAATGCAAAACCCTTTGGAAGGAATGACCTAGACAGTGTAACCCTATGTAGAATGCCATTAACCATTTCCTCACCTGTAGAGTGGGGATTGAGGTCGTAGGTATACACAGGAAGTTCAAATTCTAGAATTCACTTTCACAGTAGGGCTTGGTCTTTTGGAGGGGCAGAATGGGAGGTAGGCAATGGTACCAAGCCCTTTCCCCATGTCCTAGAGGAAACACCAGCTGGTCATTTATGGAGAATAATTAAGAAGTGCCTCTAACTGGGACATGGGTAGAACTCATTCCTAGAAGATGCCAGACCAGACCCTCAATACCCTCACATCCTGGGACTTTGGTTTCTTCTGATTTGCCCAGGGACTTTGGTTTCTTCTGGAAGCTGAAATTTAGAGAGGAGACAGGCCTGTGTACATGGGTAGTCATGGGAAACAAATCCCAGAGGAAGTGGGAAATCTTAAAGGGTGTAGAAATGACAATTTCCTCTACTATTGACACCATGGGGAAAGCATTCTGCTGCGTTAGGAAGAGATGGGGTGGGATGGATGAAAATGAAAGGGGAACCCAAAATTCATACCATCCCTTTTTAGGTCAAAAATCATTTTATTAATTGAGGGACATAAAAATGTATTATGTATAAGCTGATTTCACCAAAATGATCGCAATCAGCATATTGTATTTCAGAGTATAATCCTTGTTGTCAGGCAATAGTTATAAATCTGCAATTTGTTTTTAATTCATCGACTTTTTTTTTTTTTTAAACGGGACTATATAGGTACTAAGTTCCCGGGAATCTCTTCAGCTTGCCCGGTGAGGAGAAGCAGAAGTCACCCGCACTCGACTTCAAGAAAGCCTCGAATGTTGTGGGAGCTTGGGGTTTATAAAGAGACACCACACATCTTTTAAGAAAGTTGCCAAGACTGTGTAGGAGGAAAAACGCCAACTCACTGATGACAACATTTGTCCCTTGAAACTTAGCTCATCACTGTAAGTGTAGGTTTTATTTTCTAGTGAATGTAAATCACGGGTTTTTTGTTTTTTTTTTTTCCCTCAGAATAAATTACAGTGCTTTTGGGTTCTTGGAATTGGGCTCACTCTATCCCAGAAAGGGAAAACTGGGGAACTGATTGCTAAAGCTGACATGTACTGAGTATCTACTATGTGAGAGCTAGCTACTGTTCTAGTGGCTTCGAACTCATTCATTTAATCCCAATAACAGCCCCCATCTTATACGTACTATTATTATCCCCATTTCACAGATGAGAAAACCCAAGTTTAGGAAGCGCAGTGATCTGTCTAAGGTCCCATGGCCACCGAGTGGCAGAACCAGAATTTGAACATAGCTTAAAGCAAAGTGGTGGGTAGTTTGGTATGAAAATTAGGCTCCAGTCAGCCTGCGTTTAGTCAACTTACATCCTCCAAGTGAAACAGGGCAAACTCCCCCTCTCCAGCACCATCACCCCCTGGAGCCACTCAGAACCCTCTTCTTCCCAGAACCCACCACAATGGGAAAACTTTTGTGACTTAGGTGGTAGATTAAAAAAAACAAGGCTTCTAAAACACTGCTCTAGATTCTGAACTCAGAGCAACTGTAAATTCTTTAAATTTTCATTTTATATATTTTGATTTTTTTTAACTTTTTTTTTTTTTAAAGATTTTATTTATTTGACAGAGAGAAACACAGCGAGAGAGGGAACACAAGCAGAGGGAATGGCAGCGGGAGAAGCAGGCTTCCTGTTGAGCAAGGAGCCCCATGCGGGGCTCGATCCCAGGACCCCGGAACCACGACCCGAGCCGAAGGCAGACACCTAACAACTGAGCCACCCAGGCGCCCCCCCCTTTTTTTTTAAAGTAATCTCTACACCCAATGAGGGGCTCAAACTTACAACTCCAAGATCAAAAGTCACATGCTCTTCTGCCTGAACCAGCCAGGTGCCCCTAAATTTTCATTTTTAAAAAATTCTTTCTTCAATCCCTTTTGTAGATGATGAGGTCACTAGGGCAAGAAATGACGGAGCCCTAATCCACTCCCAGCTCTGTATTTCTCATTTTGCTCTAACTAGTCTACATGGGACCCTGTGAGGAAGCAGCAAAAGACCATGCTCCTGGCCTCTCCCATTTACTTTGACACTTACTTATGGAGTGTTAGACCCTGAAAGGGGCTAGGAACTCGGGAACTTGGGAACTTGGGTGAGGACAAGGCTCTGTTCTTTTTCTGCTTACCTCCCAATGGGTGATGAGAAGGAGGCAGGAAATGCAGAGAAAAACTCAATTATGGGAACTTTGAAAGTGCTCAGAGGGAAACCCCACTTTTGGTCTGGCAAGGCCAGTGGCCTGTCCAGCTCCTGGCCACTGGGGCTCCGGGAGTGGGCAGGAGCACACCCATCACCACCAAGACTGAAAGTCTGGAAGAGGAAGCACCCGGCCGGGGGCATGGAGTGCTGAGCCTTACAATCGTGGAGATTCCCCAGCCACGGACGCACCGCTTCCCCTTGCTGCCCCAAACCCGGGTCAGCCTGCCCTCAGTGCCCAGGAACTTGACCCGGGTGACAGCTTGATGTTCAAAGCTTCCCTACGACTTGGCTTGATTTTTGACATGACTTTGGGAGTGCGAGGTCTACCTGGGGGTGTTGGGACAACTTATTTAAATATTTGATCTTCGGGGAGATTTGTTTTTCAGGAGCAGCATTACTTCGAGGAGCCAAAGTAGGCCCTGGAAAAAAATGACCCTCGTCTCTCCCACCTGCACCTGCCCAGCTGCCTCGAGCAGGAGGATCGGGGCAGGGACCGCCTTCTTCTGTGAACCTGACACCAGGACTGTCCCAAGAGCCGTCCGTCAGAGTCCCAAAGCTGGTTTCCCGGCCATGATGTCAATCAGTCCTCATGATAGCTGGGAAGAAGGCGAGGTTTTCACCCCAACTTTGAGAGGCAGAGCCCGTCCTTTGCTGAGTGGGGCTTAGCCATAGCTGTCTGACTGCAAACCTCGGGCCCCCTTTGCCATCACTCTGTTTCCCGACCTTCCGTCTTCCACGGCCTCCGTCTGACTTGATCCCTATGCCCCCCGGACCATCAGTAGTATACTTTTAAAGGTGGGCCTCTTTTCCCCTTAGCTTGAATGCCTCTGCTTAAAAATGAAACTTGATTTCACCACCCTAATTGGAAATCTGGTTTCACTTACCATAAATGGAAGGCAGCTATTAAAAATAAAGGCAAGGAAACGTTATCAAACCCCAGCTAGACACTGTCGCCTGCTGAAGCTCTGAGCCCGAGGCCTGGTCTCTGTGTGCAAAAAGGGAGGAGAGCCCTTGTCAGAGGTGTGAAAGACAGGCTAGCTCCCAAAGGAGGCTTTCCCCTTGAAGGACTGCAGCAGGACCGAGGAGGTGATGCACTTTCTCATCGTGAGTACCCCCACATAGGCCTTATTTTGCTCTTGGGGAAACCTGTGTGCTGAGTCGAGGCTTCACCCTCGGCCACCCTCAGGTCGGTACCCCCCACAAGCACCCCCACTGCATTCACAGATGTCTCATGCTCTCAGATGAGCACCCCCCATCTGTCTCAGATGCCATCTTTGCAGGGCCCTCGGTCTCTGCCTCCTTAGGGTGAGTCCCCCCACCACTGTCCACTCATATCCTAGCACGAGGTCCCTCCTCTCACCTACCTGCTGCCTTAGCCTGGTGCCCCACCTCCCCCATCCTGAGAGCTCCCTCTGCTTCCTTTTTGGTGCCCCCTTACTCTATCCTCCATGCCCAGGGGCCTCTAAAGCCCAGATCCCATCCTGCCGCTTCCCGGCTGAAAACCCCTCCCTGTCCCCCATAGCCTTCAGGATCCCGGCCCTCCTCTCTCAAGGGCCTGCCAGGCCCTGCCTCCACCCCCACACCTCCCAGCCTCACTCCCCAAACCAGCCCTAGGGTCTCGCCGTCTTGGACTGCTTCATTTGCTTACCAGGCTCTCCTTGACTCTGCAATTTCATAAAGTGTTCCCACTGCTTGAAGCAGTGGTTCTCACCGTCACCCACACATTCTTCCTGTCTCCGCGTAAATGTCACTCTCTCTGGGCAGTCTCTCCCAGTCTCTCTTGAGGCAGCACCCTGCCCCCCACCCAGACCCCAGGCCCCGAGGGCCCTGTATTCCTCCCGTTCCTCACACTCGGTTGGAATCGTCCGTGCCCGTTTGCCACTGTGGTGCAGGGCCTCGCACAGGGCCAGAACCGCGGACTCACAGAAAGACTTACGACTGGGGGCACCTGGGTGGCTCAGTCGTTGGGCGTCTGCCTTCAGCTCAGGTCATGGTCCCAGGGTCCTGGGATCGAGCCCCACATCGGGCTCCCTGCTCAGCAGGAAGCCTGCTTCTCTCGCTACCATTCCCTCTGCTTGTGTTCCCTCTCTCACTGTGTTTCTCTCTGTCAAATAAATAAAATCTTTAAAAAAAAAAAAAAAAAAAGACTTACGACTGAATGGAGGGTGATTGAGTCTCTGCACATGGCAATCCCCGTTTCCACTTTCCACCTGCCCTGCCCTCTGTCTTCATCCAGCTAAGTTCTGCCTCTCCCAGCCTTGATGGTCTAGGTCAGTTCCCGCCTCTTCTAGGAAGTCATCCCTGATCTCTCTCGCCAGACAGAACTCTCTTCTGTTGAACCCCTACAACATCTGTGTCGTTGCTGAATGGGACATATTATAAATGGAACTGAGTGCGAAAACAGTGTCATTTAAAACTCAAGCTCACTGTAATGACTTCTGTTTCTCTAAGAAGGAAAGTTTAATTCCTATCAGTGGAAAAATAAATCTTTAAACTGTTTACTGCTTTGGAGAGGCTGGTGGGAGAAGAGAAAACAGGCTGAAATCACACAGCTTTTCTTCTGCTTTTTCTTGGCAGTAAAGGTGAGATTCCAAGAAGAAGGGCTCTTCTGATAAAGTACTTGGTTTAGGGGGGATAGATACTAGCTGCAGGTGGTATAAAATCCAGAAGGCAGATGGTGTGTCCTTGGCACGGCACATTAATGAACCTTTGGATGTGCAGGGAGGTAGGTACAAGGGAGAGTGGAGAATTCATTGCTCCCAATGATACAGTAGAGAAACTGCATTTCTGGCGGAGTCCCTGGGGGTAGAAAAGTGGACTCGAAGAGCAAAGGGGCCAAGCACTCAAAAGGATTTCCAAGGTCCATGAAGGTGGTGTCCAGAGAGGAGGTCTTAGGCTGCGTGGCCTAAGGGCCTCCCGACCCAGGGCTGGCCAGGATCTGCATTACTGTTGCCTGCCTTACTGACCACACCAAGGCTTGGTAGAGTTGGCTGCATCCAGCCCCTGGAGGGAGAGTTTTGGGGGAACAAGAAAAGATAGCTTTTATTGTCTGGAATCAAGACATCCTCAGAAAGGGTACGAACCCAGAGCCTGGGGACGCGGGGAGGACAGAGGCCCCTGGGAACTCATGGAGACCCGGAAAGGGCATCACACTTTCCATAGGGGAGGGCTAGGACTCCTGCTAATTCTATTTCATCGCAAAGGACATATGGCCGCAGCTAATATTAGCATTACAAGGAACATGGCTTATATTAGTATCTTTTTTGTTTATTAACACTCTGCATCCTTGGCCAGACTCTAGGCTCCCATCCACTCTGTTCCACTCCCTAGTCCCCACCAGTCATAGTGAGCTCGGCACTGAATTCATTTGGGGGGAAGCTCATGACATCATCACTGAGAGAGGATTGTGACTGAATAATTCATATCAACCCCTAACACACACACACATACACACACACCACTTGGAAACAGTCAGAGGGCGAAGGCACCCTCTGGGGTCCCAGGAGTCCTGGGCATTAGCCCATGTGTCACTTGGAGCACCCTTGGGGAAAAGCCCTTGACTAAGTCAGCTTTTGTTGCCCACGCCCTTCAATCCACAACCCAAGGAACCACAAAGCAACATTTATGGCTGTCATTCTAGCTGGATTGCAGAAAGTACAAATAAGGCCGTTTCTAAATAATTCCCAAACTGTTCAGATATGAAGGTTGTAATGGGCAGAGACTGGCATTGGCGGGGGTGGGGGGGGTGGGGGGGCGGGCAAAGCAAGATTGCCAGAGGCCTTTGTAACTGTTTACTGCGGCTATAGGTCTGGAACCCGCTCCAAGTCAAATACACGTACAAAGAGGAGGCTCGAACCCCACCTCCCGGGGCCGGCCTGGCCGTCTTGCTGCCTCCGCTGGAGAGATAAGGAAGCAAAGACAGAGAGGTCAATACAGTCATGTGAACATCAATAGGTTAGTCAAGAATTAACTTCATTAGGCCAATTCCTAATTCCTGCCAAACTGAGGTGTTCATTACCAGAAGAAAACAATTCTCCAAATAATGCCACCATTACGGGCCTGTTGGGCTAATGGTCGGTACCATCAGCTTGGTACTCTAGACTCTGGACATCATTCAGTTTAAATTTTTGGTTTTAATTATTTCAGTGGACCAGAATCTCATGGCAAGTACAGGTGTGGTGTTTTGCTGAGCCCAGATTTAAATCGCAGCTCCGGGAGGCTGGTGCCCTGGAAATCTTAGCAGCCGATCAGGAAGCCCAGCCTGCTGCCCAGCAGCTGCATTTCAACATTGCGTTGTTGTTGTCACTTGTTGGGTCCTGTCCTCCTGTTGTCACCTGTCAGGAGGTAATGTCAAGAACACCCCCAAAACAAAAAACAACAAAGAAACAAATCTTTGACTTCTATAAAATAGGGTTCCTTGGGCACCTGGGTGGCTCAGTTAAGCGTCTGTCTTCGGCTCAGATCAAGATCTCAGGGTCCTGAGATTCAGTCCCCCATGGGCTCCCTGCTCAGTGGGGAGTCTGCTTCTCTCTCTCTCCCTCTGCCCCTCCCCCACCTTCAAGTGCTCAGGCATGCACATGCTCTCTCACTCTCTATAATCAAAGAAATAAAATATTTAAAAAATATATTGTTCCTTGAAAAACAAGCCAACTTCTGTTGATGAGAGAAGGGAAGAGGAAGAGAAGTATAAGTTCACGTTGGTCCTTAAGCCAGGAAAGAGAAGTTGTGGATAAACTTCCAAGTGGAAGATTAGATGGGGGCTCAGATCCTAAAAGCGGCAAAGTTCACCTTTTTCTTTAAATGGTAACTTTAAGAAACAATTCATAAAACCACTTCAAGGGATCACCAGCAACCACAATGACAACAGCAGAAAACAACTCTTTGGTAAGCAAGAGAAGAAACCTGGAGAACTCAAAAAAGCATTTGAAGTGCAATTGTATCCAGTGATGGAAACGGGGAATGATGATCACCAGAAACGGGGAATGAAGATCGCCAGACTGGAGGGCCTGGGGGGGTTTGGGGGGGCTTGGGGGGAGGTGGGGCCTCACCCCATCAACTTGCTCACCCTTCCCTGTGATCCCCATTCCCAGACCAGCTCAAGGTATCATGGTGGCATGCCATCTAGTGGTCAAAATGATTATTGCAATAACTGCCTTGAGTTTTCTGTTGATTTCGTTACACCTTAATTTTCTTAAGTTTTTTAAAAAAGACTTTATTTATTTATTTTTCAAGTATCTCTACACCCAACGTGGGACTTGAACTCACAACCCTGAGATCAATAGTCACATGCTCTACTGACTGAGCCAGCCAGGCACCCCAAACCTGCATTCACTTATTTATTCATTTAATGCATTGTTGTGGGTCTGATGCTGAGAATATGATAGAGAAAAATATAGATATAGCCTTTCATTTAGGAAACTATTAATCTAGTGGTGGGGGGACGACACATAAAATACAATATGAGGGGGCACCTGGATGGCTCAGTTGGTTAAGCAACTGCCTTTGGCTAAGGTCATGGTCCCAGAGTCCCGGGATCAAGTCCCGCATCAGGCTCCCGGCTTCTCGGGGAGTCTGCTTCTCCCTCTGACCTCCTCCTCTCTCATGCTCTCTCTCACTCTCTCTTTTTGTCAAATAAATTAAAAAAATAAATAAGAACATTTTAAATAAATAAATAAATATCAATCTTAAAAAGTACTGTCAAGGGAACACCTAGGGCTAGATTTGGTGGTCAGGGAAGACTTCCCAGAGGAAGTGCAACCAATTTTGGGACCTGAAGGATGAGTAGAAGCTTTTTAAGCAAAGGAGAGGAAAGGAAGAGACAGCCTTCCAGGTGGAGGGAACAGTGTGCCTAAAATCGGGGTGTCAAGAGTACACAACCAGCTCATACTGGGCTTTAAGCTTTGTTAAGAACATTGAATGTCACCCCTAAGAGCCATGAGAGCCATTTGTTTTTGGAGAAAAATTAAGAAAGCCCATAGAATTGAATTTCCCCCAGGCCCTGGCTTACATCTCTCTTTCTTCAAGTCCGCAGCCTCACACCAGCCTCCCGCACCCCCCTCCTCCCCACCCAAAGAGCAGCATGGTGCTGTTATGTGGTTTTTTTTGTTTTCCTCCTGGGCATGAGTGGCTCATTCCATATGCCCTTGATCTCTCTTTTCCTTCTGTCAGCAACGTTTGTCTTGCATTGTAACCGTTCCTAAGCGAGGGTGTAGCTTTAGCTCCGGCAAGAAGAGGGTTGACAGTGCCAAACTTCTTTCTAGGGCCAACGTCCTTGATAGGAAGACGGGGGCTGCTTTCAGGGTGAGGTCCTGGGTACCTCGTGGCTCAGCATCCTCTGGGGCATTTGTTGAAAAGGTACTCTCCAGATCCCATCCCAGGCCTGTGCTGTCCTCACTGAGAGTACGGTGGCCCTGGAATGGACATGGCCAGTGTCCCAGGTGACCCTGCTGCCCACTCAGGTTGGAAGCACAGGCGAATGGTCAAGAGCGCAGGCTCTAGGGTCAGCTCCTTCCACTGTTCAGTCCCAGGCCTGCCTCACCGGTGCGTGGTTCAGCTGTTTCACGTTAGGTCAGTTCCTTCATCTCCCTAAGCCACGGCTTCCTCCTCTGAAGAAGGAGGATAGTAGGGGCACCTGGCTGGCTCCTTTGGAACAGCATGTGACTCGATCTTGGGGTCGTGAGTTTGAGCCCCATATTGGGTGTAGAGAGGACTAAAGAAAATAAATAAACTTAAAAAAAATAGCAATCACAAAACCTACCCATGATGGTTATTGGGAGGAGTGGTTGAGGTTATGCATGCAAGGGACTTGGAACCCAGTCTGGCGCGTAGGAAGTGCTCAGAAAAATGTAAAGAACAAAAACAGCCGCGTCCTGGATCCCATTTCAGTCACAAATGGGCATGGGGGTTAAGGGCAGCAGGCCTGGGGCTGGATCTAGTATTAAACACACCCCGAGGAGCGGGCTGGTGCCAAGGAAGAGAGAAGAGACCTCGGTGTGCCGACATTGACCCTGTGAGCCGCCGGCCAGCCTGCCAGATGAGCGGACAGCCCTGGGGAGGCCGGGAGGCAGCCTCCACGCAGGGGCCTGCGCGCACAGCAATGGGGCTGAAAATGAAATTCTCCATTAAAAGTTCGGAGAACCTGGCAGGAATCGCGGCTCTGCCAACAGGGGGTAGCAGTCACGATTCTGGCCAGCACAAACCAGCCCAAGCGAAAAAAGGAATTTCTGCTTCTTGTAACTGAAAAGGCTGCAAGGTAGATGAATCCAGTTTCAGTAATGTCATCAACCCGTCTCCAGCTCTCCGCTCAACTTCTGTCTTAACTTTGTTCTCAGGCATGCTTGCTCCGTTGTGGTGGAAAGTCACCCAGCAGCTCCCAGCACAGCTGGGCACGCGGCAGGCAACCCCAGCAGGAACAAGGCACCCCTTCGGTGGTGGCGACTCCAGCTCAGGCAAAAATCCCGAGGCCGGGCTTGGATCACACGCCCATCAACGAACCAATCAACGTGACCAGGGAAATGGGATGTTCTTATTGGCCAGGCCGTGTCCTGTGCCCCAGCTGGTCTCCAACCCACCTGGACTGAGCATTAGGAGCTCCCTGAGTAAGGGAAGGGGGCTTGTTTCTGGAAAAAGGCGTGAGGAGAAGTACCAGGGGTGTCCCCAGTTTGTCCATGTGAGACATCCCCGTGGCCAGCTGTCCCCGGAGCTGGGCACCTGAGCCTCCATGTCACTGAGCCGCAGCCGTCACAGGCTTGGTCCCTGGACAGCAGGCAGGAATGCCACGCTACTGCCCGTGCTCGCTGGAAAGGCACTTCTAGGAAACAGCAGGCTCAGCTGGCTTGCACGAGCCCCCAGCTGGATTTCCCTAGTGTCCTTCAAGAGAGGCTGTAAAGGGCAAAAAGTGGGGCACCTTATCGGGGGGAGTGAGGGGGAGATGCTAAAACGTCCCCAGCTCTCCGGAAAGCTAGGGCTCCTCAAGCAGCGAGCTAGAGGCCAAGTGAAGCTGAGGCCTCGGGCGAGGGCAGCATCAGGGATGCCCTTCCCCTCCCGTCTTCCTAGGTCCGCTCCTACCCCTATTCTAGAACCTTCAGAGGAACTGAGTTCCTCCTCGGTATATGTGTACGTGAAGCCTTGGCTCCAGATACAAATCTCTCAGGCCTTTGTATTCATTCAGTAACTAGATTAGCGCCGACAATGGGCCACACCCCCTGCCAGGAGCTGCAGTGGACCCCCCGGCAGGCATCGCCCACAACCTCGCAGGATGCGCTACCCTAGAAGGTGTGGTTTCGCTATTTTTAATTGCACAAGTTAGGCACGAAGGGATTCTCTTTGTAAAATGTTCCAACACTATATTGGCCCCTGAGGCCACTTGACTTCTCCCGGCCAGGTCCTCCCTCAAAGTACCCTCAGTCGTTCGTGTAGTGCAGAGATGTGAAGTATTTTCGGCTTACATACATCCTAACAGATGCACATGCAGAAATTTATAGCTTTTGCTTTGTTGACATTGAAAAAACTAAATCCAAATGAGTACAGGATGAAGATTCCCTCTTACTCCGTCCTCCAGATGCTCGAAGCCCTCCCAGAACAGCCTCTGAGGTCACCCGTTTCCAGTGCTTTCTTCCAGATAAGCTAAGACAGAAGTCATCAAACCTTGTCTGTACAGGGCCAGATTGTAAATACTTTAGGCTCTGTGGGCCTACGGTCTCTGTCACAACTAATCAGCTCTGCCGCTATGCTGAGAATGCAGCCATAGACAATACATAAATGAATGAGTGTGGTTGTGCGCCAATAAAACTTTATTTGAGGACATGGAATTGTGCATTTTCTTTCTCTCTCTCTCTCTTTCTTTCTTTCTTTAAATTTTTGTTGGGGAGGGTAGAGTGAGAAGCAGACTCCCTATTGGGCAGGAAGCCCAGTGCGAGACTCAATCCCAGAACCCCGGGATCATGACCTGAGCCAAAGACAGACACTTAACCAACTGAGCCGCCCAGGTGCCCGGGATTGTGAATTTTATATCATTTTCATATGTAATGAAATAGTATTCTTCTTTTGATTGCTTTTCAAACATTTAAGAATCTAAACGCTAGTCTTGGCTCGCTGGCTACTCCCCGACAACAGGCTGGATTTGGCCCTTGGACTGTAGTTTGCCAACCCTGGGCTACACACATAAAAAATATTCCTGAATATTCTCTCCCCTCTTTCTTACACAAGGAGAGCCTATGACACACATTGTTCTAAACCTTCATTTTTTTCGTGTTGTGCTATGTCTTCAAGATCATGCCCCTTCATTCCCTACAGAGGATTCGTGCTTTTGTTTTGTTTTTTCACATAAATAATAGGTTTTATTTATTTTATATATACATATATATTTTTTATTAACATATAATGTATTATTTACCCCAGGGTACATGTCTGTGAGTCATCAGGTTTACACAATTCACAGCACTTACCATAGCACATACCCTCCCTGATGTCCATAACCCAGCCACCCCATCCCTATCCCCCTACCCCCAGCAACCCTCAGTTTGTTTCCTGAGATTCAGAGTCTCTAATGGCTTGTCTCCCTCCCGATCCCATCTTGCTTCATTTTTTCCTTCCCCACCCCCTTGGACCCCCCCTCTCAAATTCCTCATACCAGGGAGATCATATGATAATTGTCTTTCTCTGATTGACTTATTTCGCTTAGCATAATACCCTCTTAGCATAATACCCATGTTGTTGCAAATGGCAAGATTTAATTTCTCTTGATGGCTGTATAGTAGTCCATTGTGTGTGTGTGTGTGTGT
>CM053607.1:33789604-33829820 GCA_028646535.1 Procyon lotor | reverse complement strand
TGTGTGTGTGTGTGTGTGTATATATATATATATACACACACACACACCACATCTTCTTTTTTTTTTTTTTAAAGATTTTATTTATTTGACAGAGAGAAACACAGCGAGAGAGGGAACACAAGCAGAGGGAATGGTAGCAGGAGAAGCAGGCTTCCTGCCGAGCAGGGAGCCCGATGCGGGGCTCGATCCCAGGACCCTGGGATGATGACCTGAGCCGAAGGCAGACGCCTAACGACTGAGCCACCCAGGTGCCCCCACACCACATCTTCTTTATCCATTCATCTGTTGATGGACATCTAGATCTAGGTTCTTTCCATAGTTTGGCTACTATGGACATTGCTGCTATACACATTCGAGTGCACGTGCCCCTTTAGATCACTACATTTGTATCTTTAGGGTAAATACCCAGTAGTGCGATTGCTGGGTCGCAGGGTAGCTCTATTTTCAACTTTCTGAGGAACCTCCATACTCATTCTTGCCTTCGGTAACACTATCACATTTCATTCCACAGTTTCCGAAGCCAATCACTCATCTGTGTATGTGCGTGTGTGTGTGTGTGTTTTGAGCTTTCCTGAGCTCTCATTAACATGCCATACAATTTATTCATTTTAAGTGTACAATTAAATGGCCTTTAAGTGTGTCCGCAGAGCTGTGACACCATGGTGTGATCAATTTCAGGGCACTTCATTACCTCACAGTAATCCCTCACTCCTTAGCCATCAGCCCCCACCTCTCATAGCCATAGGCAACTACTAATCTGTTCTCTCTCTGCCTGTTGTGGATATTCCTATAGAATCACACAATCTGCGGTCTTTGTGACAGTTAGCATGAGGTCTTCAAGGTTCGTCCCCGCCCTAGCAGGTATCAGCAGGTGTCATGCCGTAGAAAGTGTCACCCCTTCTTACTGTGCGGTGATCCTCTGCTGTATGGCTGTACTGCGATTCATGCGCCCATCGGCTCATGGACATTTGGGTGGCTTCCGCTTTTTGGCTATTGTGAATAATGCTGCTACGAACATCCGCGCACGGGCTGTTGTGTGAACATATGGTTCCATTCCTCTTAGTTATACATCTAGGAGTGGAATCACTGGGTCATATGATAACTCTATGTTTAACCATTTGAGGAGCTGTCAGTATGTTTTCCAAAGTGGCTATACGGTGTTAGAGTCCCAGAGGCAATGTGTGAGGGTTCTAATTTTTTTTTTTAAGTTTTATTTTCTGTTTATTTGACAGAGACAGAGATCACAAGTAGGCAGAGAGGCAGGCAGAGGGAGAGGGGGAATCAGGCTCCTTGCTGAGTAGAGAGCCTGATGTGCGGCTCGATCCCAGGACCCTGAGATCACGACCTGAACCCAAGGCAGAGGCTTTAACCCACTGAGCCACCCAGGCACCCCAAGGGTTCTAATTTCTCCACGGCTTCGCCAACCTTTGTCATTATCTGTTCTTTCCCTCCCCTCCCCCCCCATTTGGGTGTAAAGCAGGCTCTCATGGGGCATGTGTGTTTTTAGCCAAGTATATTGCTCTGAGATTTAAAAAATTCATTTCTAGATATTGGACTTTTCCCTGTGTGATTACATGTAGATCTTTGTGCTTCTTAAAGGCTACGTAGTATGCCAAGCATAGCTGGAGCCCGGTCCAGCCATTCCCTCTGATGGCTAGCTAGGCTGTTTCCAACTTTTTACCAGTACAAACAAAGTGATGAACACTCTTGTTGTTCCTCCTAGTGTGCAGAGCACACATTTCTTGGGGATAGACTTAGAACAGGTGGGGGCGCCTGGGTGACTCAGCTCAGGTCGTGATCCCAGGGTCCTGGATGGAGCACCATGTTGGGCTTCCTGCTCAGCAGAAAGTCTGCTTCTTCCTCTGCCCTGCTCCTTCTCATGCTCTCTCTCTCTCTCTCAAATAAACAAAATCTTTAAAAAAAAAAAAAAGTAGAATTGCCCAATTAAGGAGTATGCACATTTAAAATTCTTGAATATCTTATGAATTACCCTCTGCAAAAGTTCCACGAATTTATACTCCAGTATTCATTTCACTACCGCATGCCAGCCCTGGATATTAACCCTTTCATTGGTTCCAAAAGCCTTTTCCTTCCATTTGCATTTCCTTCATCAATGTCAGATTGACTGGGAGACACATCCCAGCACATGGCTGTCCTCCTCTTTGGGGCCAGGGGCCAGCCCCTTCCGTCTCTGTGTCTTCCACGCTGCCCGGCAGGGAGCTGAGAGCAGCAGCTGCTGATAAATGTGAGTGAAGCATTGTGATTTTTGCAGTCTTACAGGACTAAAGTGTGTTCTTTTTTTTTTTTTTTAAGATTTTGTTTATTTGAGAGAGAGAAACAGAGATAGCAACAGAAATAGCAAGAGAGAGCACAAGCAGGGAGGAGAGGGAGGCGGAGGAGCCCGGCTGAACAGGGAGCCCGGCGCCGGGCTTAATCCCAGGACCTGGGACCATGGTCTGAGCTGAAGGCAGATGCTTAACCGACTGAGCCGCCAGGCGCCTCTAAAGTGTGTTCTGAGACCCTAAAAAATTGTACAGCGTTTCAGTTCTCCAAGATTTCATTGTGAATGTTAGAGCTTCTGTCTGAGCTGTGTTGTAAGCTCAAAGCCTCAAAGAAATCAAGTCTCCGATTGGTCTAGGGAGAAATTCTTTGGTAACCAGCAGAATGACTTGAACATCTGGTCAGATTGGAACACTGGCGTGTGTTTCAAAACAGGTCCTAGGATCCTGGGAAGCAGGCTCTTCTGCTGGAAACTTTCTGATACCGTTCATCCCAATGGAACCAAAAACCCAAAAACCAACAAACAAAAAAACCCCGGGGCACCTGGGTGGCTCCGTTGGTGAAGCTTAAGTGTCCATGTTCAGCTCAGGTCAGGATGCCGGGGTCCTGGGATCAAGCCCCGTGCCCAGCTCCTTGCTCAGCGGGGAGTCTGATTGTTCCTCTCTCTCTGCCCCTCCCCCTGCTTGTGTGCACTCTCTCTCTCTCTCAAATAAATATGTAAAATAAAATCTTTAAAAAAACAAAGCGAACAACCCTTAGGGGTCAGCTAAAGCCATCCCATTGTACGGACCTGGAGAGGGAGGCTCCCACGGGGAAGGTGACTCGCTCCAGGTCACATGCTAACCAGGAGTGGAATGGAGTACAGCTCACGTTCTGATTCCAGGTCAGCGGTCTTTCCTGAAAATATAGAGGATTTCCCTCTAAACCCTGTGCCAAGCTCCTCCTCCTAACTGGACCCCAAGGCTTCTCCCAGAAGGCAGCATAGACTCGGGGTTAGGGCCCTGGTTGTCAAACCAGTCTGGATGCAAATCCCAGCTCAGTCTTCAGGTCTCCTCACTCTGCCCTTTGACTCTCGGGCTCTTCTTTGCTGACAGTTAATAACACCTGCCTCCCAGGATTAGAGTCCTGTCTCAATGACCTACCTCACAGGGTTATGTGAGGTTTCAACAAGCCCGGCACATTGCCCGGCACACAACAAGCACTCAGTACACCATGCCTGCCGTGCTTTCCCTCTAGCGCTCCCCCTCTTGTGTGGATCAGCCAGGCCAGGGTGGGAGTGGGGGCGCGGTGAAGATGAACTTATCACAGGCAGGGGATTCCCGGTTCAGACTCCGCGCAGTGGGCTGGGTCACATGGGCCCCGCACACTGTTGTTTCACTTGGCTTGGCTTGAGTTGTCACCTCCTGAGTCACGGCTTTAATAAACTGCCGTTCACGGTGGAGGGACTGTCCACATCCCCGTTTATCGCCGCTGCAGAAGTTAGAAGGAGCGGAGAACAAGAGTTCCTTTGAGCTCAGAGGTTCTCTCAATCTAGGCTATCATTAGAATTGCTCGGGGGAACATTTCAAAAATCCCAAGGACTGGACCCCCATGCCCTCCCTTATTCTGCTCACATTGGTTGGGATGGGGTCCAGGTTACTCAGAACTCCCTACACCTAGGGAATAGGGCGAAAGATCCACTGGTCTATAGGAATGGTCTTCAAACTTCCCCAGGCCTCCAAATCCCCTGGAGGGTGCGGGTGCTGTCAGTCCCGTAGGTCTGGGGTGGGGCCTGTGAATTTGCATCTCTGACAGGTTTGCATGTGATTTCAATGCTGCTGATTTAGGGGGAGGGGGCACCACTTTGATAACAGCCGATCCAGATGAGCCCGAGTGGGCCTCTGGAGGTCCTTTCCTTCCCAGCATTCTCTTCCCCTCTAGCAACAGCCCCTGGCTTGTCCTTGGTGAACTGCCCTATCCCCCTTCACCTCTCAGGGCATAGGCGGGCATGCTATTCACCTTGCCTCTCAACGTTAGGAGCAGGGATACAGATCTAGCCAAGCAGCAGAATCTATACCCCGGCTTCAGGGAGTGAGTGGTTCAGGGATGCACATGCCATTTAACAGAGGCCAGTGACTGTTAGCCCTGTGACTTCTGCTGGAAGGCTTGGGAAGAGGCACTAAGCGGGCCTTTGTAAGTCTAGGGCTGCTGTATCTCGCCTTCGCCGGGGAAGAGTCTGTCTAACGGTGAAGCAGGCAATGGAGAACAGAAGAGGCCAACAGAGGGGCGCCTCAGTCGGTCGAGTATCTGCCTTTGGCTCCGTTCACGATCTCACGGTAATGGGATCGAGCCCCATGATTGGCTCCACACTCAGCAGAGGTCTGCTTTGGATGGTCTCTCCCTCCCTCTCTGCCCCTCCCCCTCTCGTTCTGCCGCTCTCTTTCTGCACCTCCCCCAGCTCCCACATGAGTGTCGCTCTCAAATAAATAAATAAAATCTTAAAAAAATAAAAAAGAAGAGACCAAGAGACCAGGTGCCGTGACACCCTCTTCCGTCTGGATCCAGCCAAGCCCATCTCTAGACCTAAGTGTTTCAGCTACGGGAGCCAATTTTTCACTTGAGCTAGTTAGAGGTGGGTGTGTGTCACGTGCAAGTCAAGGAGTGCACAAACACGGGACATCTAAAGTGCCTTCTTGCCCAGAGTGGGATCCCAGAGTCTTTCCTGGGTGCTGCTTCCCCCAGGCAATGACCTTCAAAAACACCCCAGAGCTGAAGAGCGGAATTTTTCATTTAGTCTCATCCTCTCCTTGTTGATGTGGGGTGACCTGGGGGCCAAGACAGGCAAGAACCGGACCTGAGTCATGCGTACGACAAAGCCAATGGGATATCAGCCTTCTGCTCCGTCAATAAATCCACCCTTCCAGTGGGGCGATAACACCTGGCCGTGCCAGGACGCTGACTGAGTCCCCTGCTCAAGGACACCCACACTGGGGAGGAGCTCCCTCCTTCAGCACGAGAAAGGGCTTCCTTGCCCTTTGCTCAGTGTCTCAGTTTCTCTGATTGCAGTCAAACAAACACACACGCTAGTGTTGTCATGATAAAAACCATAAATGAGTGTATGGACATAGGAAACAATTTTTCAGGAGACAAAGATGAGCAGAAAGGAGAAAACGAAGGCCAGTGGAAGCTTACTCAATTGATGAAAGACTAGAAGAGCAGGTTTGATTTAGCGGGAATTAAAGGAACTCTGAGGACCATGAAGCAGGAAGTGGGAAAAGCAGCCATTGTCTTTTGTTGGGAGAGAGGTGTGGATGCCTTGGTGACCCCAGCACTGCCACTGCCCTTGACAGAGCCCAAGTCCGGAGAAAGAGCACTGTAGATGGTGTGTTCCCTGCTGATCCACCCAGCTGAGTGAACCCCTTTGACTTTAGAAGAGGCCAGCGGTAGGAGGATGGAGCCGAGACTCACGCCTGCCTAAGACGGCCAGGGAGAGGCAACTTCCCTTAATGCCACTAAGGAGGGAAAGTTTCTCAGTTTCCAGGCTCAGCTACAAACCAAGGGCTAGCCTCTAGGGAGCCTAGAGAGGCCAAGAGCCTGGGGCTGCGACTTCTAGGGACAGTTTGTAGCTGAGTTCCAGCTGGAAACTGGTTCCAACCCAGCTACCCTAGAGCACTGCTGGTGTACCTGGGGAAATAAATCAGTTGTGTTTGAGTATCTGTGTATAAATAAACAGCTACAACACTGGATGTCCAGGCCTTTGTGTCATGGAGCAGCCACAGGCGTGTGGGAGATGTCTTCTCCCTTCCCCAGCACCCCCGAGAAACAGCGGTACGACCAGCCAAGTGGAATGCACCTTGATCAAGAAAGTGGTCTCGTTAGGGAGTGGAGACCGCATCTGGGGCCGGGCCTACAGTGGTGTTGACTGTTTCCAGGCTCCTGCCGGTGGTGGTAGGGCCCTGACATCCCACCTCACCAGTAGGGCAAGATTTTTGCTTCATGGAGTCTTGAAAAGGAGTTGAGGGTGAAGGAGTCCTCCCCAGGCTGGAGATGGTTTGGAGGACTTGAGGAGACTGGGGGAATATAATATAGGGGCAGCACATGCTATCCATTTAAATGCAAAACGTAATGGGCTGTCACCAAAGTGAATACAATCTCAGGTTGCATTAACAGAAGTAGGACTTGTGGAAAGAAGGAGGCGATGTTTTTCCCTCTACTCTGGCCAGTCCATGTCCTATTCCAGGCAATTAAACAGGGAGGTGGATACAGTCGGTGGCATCCCCAGACCTTCTCATCAGTAGTACTGGCTTTCTCCTTACCCTCATCATCCCTGGCCCTCAGGAGACACTGATGAATCCTCAAACAGTTCCTTTCTTCCAAGCATTTTCAATTCTGCAGAACTCTCCCAACTGTCCCCTGCTGAAAGTGTGCCTGGAGGATGAGTCCTGTGCAGGTCAAGAATCCTACTTTATCAGCAGCTGTAAAAACATTACTCTGATCCCAAGGGCGAAGCTTAGCCCGTTTGGCAACTCCTGGGATCCCTCGGCCTCGGGAGCTCCTGCATCCCCCAGTGGTCACAGAGACTGGGTGGCCGATCTCAACGTCTTCCAGGCCCCACGCCATGGTTTCTCTGGCCACATTTCCCAACTTCATCTCCCATTACTCCCCTTTACATACTTAGGACTCAGCCAAAGGCGAGCACAGTTCAGCCTTTCAAAAACACATGCTATCTAAGCTGTTTTTTGATTACAAGGGGCAGAATGCCCACTGAGACCAGGTTGACCAAGAAAGGAGATATACAGGGTTGTCTGGCACCAGGCCCAGTTGGA
This sequence comes from Procyon lotor, assembly GCA_028646535.1. Lineage (NCBI taxonomy): Eukaryota > Metazoa > Chordata > Mammalia > Carnivora > Procyonidae > Procyon > Procyon lotor. Next base: position 33,822,735 of record CM053607.1, on the reverse strand, counting down.
TCCTGCAGCTTAGGGTCTCTCGTCTCCACCTCTTGGCCCGGTGTTAGCTAGCTTCACTCTCAGGCCAGCTTTCCCCCGGGGAAGTTGCAAAATGGTTGCTGGAAGCTTGCAGCCCAGCAGCCCTGGTAGAAATAAAATTTCTCTCGCCTCAAGAGTTGGAGCCCAAGGCCCAGGAATTGGCTCTCCCGGAGCAGACTGGGGTTATAGTCTATCCTCAATCAAGTCCTGTGGCATGGGGCATTGAATACAGGGATTGCACAGGCCTGAGTCTCCTGCCCCAGGATGCAGGGGAAGAGGCTCCTAAGAGCTGGGGTTAGCATGAGGATCAGTGGGGCTCACAGTACGTGGTCTGGGAGTGGGAGAGGGTGGGTCCCTAAGGAACAATGTTTGTTCTCTAATTAGAACCAGGGGAAACGGGGGATAGGCAGGAAATAGCACTTGCCCACCAGTACACATGCCCCACCTGTCCTCCCAGCAACCCAGCCACCTGGTATCAGTCCCACAGAAATCGAGGGAAGAAAGGCCAGGCAGAACAGCTCTGGATGTTGGATGGAAAGTTCTGTGTTTCCTCAGAATGTCTTACTGGCTGTGGGATTGTACTGGAAGAGAGGAAGAGGAAGCCATATGGAGGATTTTGAACTTTGAAAATGGACATTCCTGCAAGGTTCATGCCTAATGAAAAGAAAGATGCTTCTGGAACATTCTGGAGCACTCTGGGCTTAGAATCACGGAGGGAGACCCAGGAAGCAGGAGAAAAGTTGTGTGGCAGACACTGCTTAACCTTCTTCGTCCCCTTCCTTCTGGAAGAGTCCTGTATTGTTCCGGTGTCTACAGTCCAGCTTCAGGGCGAATCGTGATTGGTCCATGCCCATCGAGATGCTCCCACCCCTCTTGCCAGCCATTGGACTAGGTAGAAACATGTGATGCAATGATAGGAGGGGTCTTTGGGGAACCATTGTTTTCATAGATGAAAGGACTGACAGAAGAAGAAACAGACTGTTCATCTATGCTCGTCGTTGTCATGTTTTTGATTTTTGTTTTTTCTTTTTTGAATGTTTTATTAATTTGAGAGAGAGAGAAAGAGCACAAGGTGGGGAGGGACAGAGGGACAAGCAGACACCTGATGAACAGGGAGCCCAACCTGGAGCTAGATCCCAGGACCCAGTGAGCGCGACCTGAGCCGAAGGCAGACATTTAACCGGCTGAGCCACCCAGGCACCTCCGGCATTGTCATGTCTTGAAGTGTAGCAGCTATCTTGTAACCAAGAAAAAAGCCAGGCTGAAGGACCACTGACACCCAAAGAGAACAGAGCAGAAAAATGCAAAGAATCTGAATTCTTGATTCTGACACTGAGTCACTGAATTAACCAATCCATCCTACTTCGGGACATCTTAGAAGGTAGTGTAGGGCGCCTGGGTGGCTCAGTCGGTTAAGCTTCTACTTTTAGCCCAGGTTATGATCCCAGGGTGTCAGGATCGAGTCCCACATCAGGCTTCCTGCCCAAGAGGGAGTCTGCTTCTCTCTCTCTCCCTCCCTCTGCCCTTCTTCCCTGCTGGCGCTCTCTCTCTCATGCTCTCTCTCTCCAATAAATCAATAAAATCTTAAAAAAGAAAATGTAGTGTAATACATTACCCTTACTGCTTAGGTCAGTCACATTGGAGTCCTCTCCTATTGTAGCCACAGCACACTAAGTGACTCAAATAGGTTTTTCTTATTGAGGGATTCTCAACACCAGCTGCTGAGGCTCCCGGCAAGCTGAAAAACTATTCTGGGAAACGTGGAATCCTGGAGAGAGGATGAGCTTCAGAAGCTCATGCTCCCAGAGCCATTAGTTACTAGCTGTGTGCCCTTCAACACTTTCACTTCTCTTGGCCTCAGTGTTTTCATCTGTAAAATGGGAAGAATGACATGTCCATGCATCACTGAGGTGTGGGAAGGATTGAGACCACATATACCATTCTGACATATGAATCAATGGCTGCTTATGGAGGGATCCCTTTTATTTGTGCATCACTGGACCAGGATCTCAGTGATGTCCAAACAAGGACTTACAAAGTGGTGACACTTTATCAGAATTCCTTTAGAAGCTTTTTGAAAAATCTGGGTTCCTAGAATCTATCCAGGGAGCTCATGATTCAGTAGATCTGAGACGGAGGTCTAGGTCTATGTAGTAGTCCGAACTCTCTGTTGCAAGGAGCAAAAACCCCAACCCAAACTGGTTAAAGCAAAAAAAAAAAAAAAAAAAAAGGTAATTTATTGGCTCATGTATATGAATAATCCAGGGGGGTAAACTTCAGACATGGCTGGATCCAGGTGCTCATAACAATGTCACCAGGAATGTTTGTCTCTCTCTGATCCCTTGTCATCATGGTCTGCCTCTGTGTTGGCTTTATTCTTAGCTAGCAGTTCCAAACTGACAGCTACAGCCTAGGGCCTCTGAGGAAAGAGAGCATCCCTTCCCCTACGGCTCTGCCAAAATCCTGGGGCTGCCAGAGGTCCTTGGGCTGACCACCGTCTGTGACGGGCTAGGGAACATGCCAGGGAAATCCACGGCGGTCTCCACCCAAACCACATAGGGTTGCATGTGGGGTAGGGATGGCTCTCTAAGGTGTCATAGGGGTTCTCCTTGGGGGTAGAGAGAATGGGTGCTGAGCGGGCAAACACGCTATAAGGCTCGGAATCCATTTTTCTGATCAAGTCACCTGCTTGATTTGGATTCACAGGCAGGTTTGCAAATGACTGCTGGATAGATCCCTGGTTTCAGAACTTATTAGAGTCACGAAATCCCTTTCTGCCTAGGAACTCTTCAACAGGAGCCAGTAAACAAGGTTGACCCAAAAACAGCCCTGTCCTAGTGGAAGGAGGCGTTTAGAAGCCTCCGACTACTCCCCAAGCAGCCCCTAAGGCACCCCAGCAGCTCCCCAATTTCTTTGCTCTCTGAGGTCCCTTTGGCTCTGATTCTCTAGCCTTGCATCTGATGCAGTGGGGGTAGGGGGGTTGGGGGGAGTCTCAAAGAGCTCCCCTAATGCAGCGCCCCTTCCAGCCCCTGCTCCTGCGTTAGAAGCCAGTGTGCCAGACGAGAAAATGAGGGCAGGAGAGGCCAGGGGCTGGCTTAGAAGGTGCGTCAGACATGCCACATCGGATGCTTCTGGCTTTGAAAGCCTCCCCTGGCCTGAGGCCAAACAGTCTCATGGGCTCTGCAGAGCTCGGGGCCATGGGGCTGCGTGGGTGTGATGACCCGCTTGTCTGCAAGGGACAAAGGGGCTGGAGACAGTGGCACATCCGTTGTAGCAGAGGGAGGAGATGCCACGGGGACACACTGGCTGGGGAGATGTGCTGGAGGATGAAGCCAATTTCACACTTTATTAGGCAGTTCGGGGCCAATTAAGGCCATCCGGAAACGGGGCCCCTTCTCTCCCTCCTCCCTTCGCCAAGAAGAAAGTCCTAGATGGCCTGAAACTCTTCTTGTTGAAGGAGCACTACTATTTTTTTTCTACTCAAAACCCCACGGTATTCAAACCAGGAGTCGAGATCCCCTTTATTCTGATGGAGACTGCAAACCAGAGAGGTGAACGAATCCAGTGTGCCTCTGGTGCCTGGGGGAGGGGGGCACGGGGAGAAGGGGAGAGGAGATGAGTCGTGTTGTTTGTTACTTCATTTATTCATCCAGGATCCATTCAATAGATGCGTACTGGGAGCCTACTGTGGGCCAGCAAACTGAGCTTGGCACTTAGTGTAATAAATGATATTGTCCTCGGGGAAGCCTCATTCATTCCCCAGCTCTTCACTGAGGTTCCAGGGGTGCAGTGCGAATAGGCAGACACAGCCTCTGCCCTCATGGAGCTAACTCAGTGGAGGAGACCCTCAAGTAAAGAGGCAATTTCAACAGAGAGGGGGAAGGACCCCAGTTAGAGCTACACATGGGAGAAGCACCTGAACCAAGCAAGGAAGGCTTCCTGGAGGAAGTGATGTGTCACTGAGACTTGAAGAATGACTTAGTGGGGTGAAGGGGAGTGGGGAAGGGTGCATCATCCAGATGAAAGAGTGAGGGCAAAGGAGGCCAGAGAGGGCAACGTATCCAGTTCAGCGAGAGTATAGAGGTCAAGGAGGGGAAGGGATAAAGAGGGGCCACACCACAAAGGCATGGTTGGTCAGGAACCTACCCAGGAAGGACCTCCCAAAGGATCTGGATTCGGATCGGTGTTTCTGAAGGCTGGCCCTGGCAGTGGCCTTGTGAGGAAGGGAGGGAAGGCAGGAGGAACTGGAGGCAGGATCCCAGTCAGGGGCCGCTGCAAGATGGCGGGTGAGCCCTGCAGAGCCCCAAGGGGCAGGGTTCAATGGCAGTGGGGTACAGTGGAAAGTGGGTGACTCTGGGAGATCTGTGCTCGATGGGGATTCTTGGTGGGCCAGAGAGTGAGCACAGGGGACAGAGACTGGACTGGGAGTCAGATGAAGCAAGGTATAGAACTCGCTCGGTTCTTAACATCTATGTGGCCCTCGGCAAATCCCTGTACATTTTCTCTCTTCACTTCACGTGCCAGCTTCATTCTCATGGGACCACGTCCCCAAGATGTGGGGCCACGGGCCTCAAGTAGGGTTACCCCCTAAAACAAAGGGCACCTAGTTAAATCTGATCTGCATATAAACACACACAACTCTTTAGTATAAGCATATCCCATTGGGGACATACTAACACATATTTTAACTTAGGATTGAATAAGATGGATAAAATTCCTACCTTTGAGGAGGTTATTTTCTTTAAGATTTTAAAAAAATTTTTATTTTGAAGTAATCTCTACACGAAGTCTCTACATGGGGCTCGAACTTACAACCCCGAGATCAAGAACCATGTGCTCTGCAGACAGAGCTAGCCAGGCACCCCAAGGAACTTACTTTCCGACAGGGGAATCAGACAACAAACAAATAAACAAGAAAATAAGGGAATGGTAGAGTCTGTAATGATAGTACGACGGGGTGATGCAGGAGTGAGGGACAGGCTCGGGGTGGTTGGGCTGGAGGCCCCCCAGATGGAGTGTGGTCAGCAAAGGCACCCCCGAGGAGCTGCCCTTCTTGGCAAGAAGCTAAGCCGTGGGCAGATCTGGGGGAAGAGCGGCCAGAGACGGGAAGGGCCGGTGCAGAGGCCCTGAGTCCAGAACGAGCTTAGGGTCGTCGAGGAACAGAAAGAGGGAAGGCAAGGGCAGCCTTGTACAGCTAGTGAAGGGGAAGGCGGTCCATGACACGGTGGGAAGGAGGCAGGGGCCCATCACACGGGGCCTTTTAGGTCAGAGTAAGGAGTTGGGACTTCGTTCAGTTTTAAGCAGGGGCAGGGGCCATTCTCGAATTTCCTTTTTTGAAGAGTCTCTGACTGCTCTGTCGAGAGCGGGCTGAGGGCGAAGGGCAACGGTGGGAACGGAGTGCCCATTAGGAGGTCCCTGCAAGGGTCCGGTTGCTGCTGCATCGCCTGGAAATGGGGGAGACCGGAAGTGGAGTGACGGCAGGAAGGCTGCCGGGCCTCACGGAGGGGAGGGACGGGGTGGGACATGAGGGGCTGAGAAGAAGAGAGGGAGCAGAGGGAATACCAGGATTGGGCATGAACCACCCGACGGATGCCAGTGCCGTTTACCGAGAGAAGGCTGTGGGCTTTGGGGTGGCGGCTGCAGGCCAGGTATTTGTTGCTTCTGTACCCCATAAGGAGGCAAAGAAGTATGACCGTCTCTTGGGGAGGAAGTGATACCATTCAGACTCCATATTCAATTTTATTAAAAATAACGTGGTACCTGCTATGGTGATACATTAACAAAAAGCTCATTATCATGGCAATACGACAGCAGAAAGGACATTTGCCCCAAGGGTTTTGGGCTGGTGGCTGTGGCTCTCCAGGTGGGGGTGGGAACACAGGGCTCTCAAGGGGTGTGCCATTGCTTGGAATCTCTGTCCTGGGAGGTGGCCAGGGGTGTGGTGTAAAGGAGAAGACGGATGTTGAGATTTTTCCCAGTTGTGTGTTTGTGTGTGTGTGTGTGTGTGTGTCATTGTGCTTGTATTTTTATTTTACGCTTGCTGTTCTGTCCCATAGATTTTTTGGGGGCTGAGGGGACGAGTGTGGGGGGCTGGGGAGAGGAGTGTGAAAAAGAATTTGGGGTAAAAACATTTAGGAATTTGAAAAAAAGTCAGGGGAAGGCACTCTCGCCAATGCTGGCTAAATTGGCAGGGCTATCGGCCACAGCTCCCACGGGTGCTGGGGAAGCTTCCCCAGAGCATGAAGTGATTCAAGATGGCCGACTCCAGTCACCACAGAGTATCTGAGGACGTGGTCCCAGTTACCTTCCCAGGGGAACCACCTTTGGCCTCTTTAGACATCCACTTGTTTTCAGTTTTGAAAGAGCTCACATAGTGAGGGGGTATTTTTCAGAGTTTGAGGTGGTGAAGGGTCAGGAACACAGACATTAGAGGAAAGGTGAAGGCACAGGGAGTGTGAGCCCAGAGAAAAGAAAACTGCCAAGGTCACTGCCTGCCAAGGTTGGAAGGGATCCCATGGAGGGGGTGGCTACTATGCTCAGGGATCAATCATTCATTGAGCACTCAAGACGCCGCATCATCAGACACAGTGCCAGATGTTTCTATGCCTTATCCCATGTCAACATCCCAATGACCCTTTGAGTAGGATCATTTCCTTATTTGCCCACAAAGAGGGAAGTGAGGTTTTGGAGGGATGGAGTAACTTGTTCATGGAGGTCACACAGCAGCGGAGTGTCGAGTCGGGATTTGAACTCGGGCATTTTGCAACAGGAAGCCTGGGCCCGACTGCCACCACCTTTTTCTCCTCGGTCTAGTCCACTGTGCTTGCTAGGTCCAATTCTATCCTCAAATGGGGGTTTCAAGCAGCTCTAGGCTAGACTCCAGGGTTCAACATCAAGTCTCAGGTGCTGCCAGCTTCTGACCTTGAGCCCAGCGCTTAGTCCTGTCTCCCGTCAGGATTTCTGTATCCTTATCGGGCCTGATCCCTGAGTCCCCACAGCCTGAGACTTGAACCAAAACCCAAAACCTGGGCCCTTACTGCCCCCAGCTCTGACCTGACCTTGAACTCTTCCCTGTCAGGATGCAAGAAGATTGCTGTCCTCAAGTGCCCCATGGAGGCTCTGAGTGCTTGCGGCCTCCCGCATGTCCCCCGGGAGCGTCCCCCCACCAACTCACGACTCCTTCAGCCGACTCAACCCTCTCCCTCGCCCTGGCAGCTGGATCTGTGCTCCCAGCCCTGGCTTTGTCCCAGGGGAGGAGCTCGAGGCTCAATCCTAACTAGGACACCAGTGTGTCTCGTGAAATGCCTACGGAATGAGTTCTTCAGTGCTGGCTGCTGGTGAGATTTGTGTTTGTGTGTGTTTGTTTGTATGTCTTTAGCCTGCAGCGCTTGAGACCTTGCTATGTGCCAGGCACTGAATTAATCATGTCAGATGGACTCCCTCCTGGAACCCTCCAGCAGCCGTGTGAGTCGTGGACAGAAGCTGCCGTGATTACTGTTCAAGGCCTGATATTTCCCCAGGCCAGAGGCTCTGCTGAGACACCCAGAAGCCCTGGGACCGCAGAATCAAGATAAGCAGCCTCTTCCCCGATCACGAGCCCCACCTCCACTTCCTACCTCCCTGACTTGGGGCTCACTGCCCCTCCTGAGGCAGGGCCAGACTCTGGGCCCCGTGGCTGGAGGGAGGGGACCCTCGCCTGCCCATAGCCTGGCTTTGCTCTCATACAGCTAGCTCCCTGAGGGTCTCTGTCTGCTTAGGGCCCTGCGGGAACAGCCCCAGCTGGCCAGCACTGGGGTGGCCCAGCAGACCCTCACTGACGCTTGCCCTGCCGCATCACCCACTCAGTGGCTGGCTGCTGGAGGACACTCCGAGGGCCCCAGGTAAGAGGGCCGGACAGCCCCCTGAGGCCTGGCGATGGTCCCCCTCTTCCCTGAGGGGCAGGGGCGGCTGGGAGCCCCATATTTCCACTGCCCAGTGCCTCGCTACTGAGCAACATATCCATCACTAGCTGGTCAGGGAGTAGATTTTAAACTTTAATATTAAAGTAAAATTTAATATAGGGAGGAGGCTACACAGGTACAAGAAGACCCAAGAAGCAGCCCAGAGACTCACGACGGCAGAGACCCTCCAGTCCTCAGGCTGGAGAGACACCGGGGAGGGGCCGTGTTTGGAGCATCCGGGATCGGGAGCTACCTGACAGGAAGTGGCAGCATAGCCAGGCCTGTCCAGGGGGACTGGGGGCCACAAGGGAGGGGCTGCCCGGTGGGGGCTGGGACCACAGAGACCAGCCACAAGGAGAGAGGCTGCCTGAAGCAAAGACAGAGAGAAATACCTTGGGTTCTCCCCTGCTGTCTCCCGCCAGGACACCAGAGCATGGGGGCCCTGGGAAGTGCGGCCCCCCCGCCCCCCAGGACAGAGCAGAGCGGGGCAGGGGATGCCTGCGAGGGCAGGCGAGCACATGACCAGCCTCTGGAGACGGGAGCTGCCCCAAAGGGACGGCCGCAACCCCCCAGGGCCCGGGGCTGTCCCAAACCTGTGGCCACTGTACAGAGCTCTCTTTCCACTCACATGGGTGCCCAGACCCCTGATGACAGGCAGATGGGCCCAGGATGGGAAGCCAAGAACCACCTGGGGAGGTGCTGGAAAGCCAGGGACTGCCCGGGGCGTCCGTAGTAACCGAACAGCAGCAGTCGGGGCTCCTGAGCCCAGCATTAAGTCTGAGCCCGTAGGGACAGATCTTTGCTCCCTCGTCTGCTGCTGGAGCCTCCAACAAGCTTTGCCCCTGAGCTGCGGGGTCCCCTGGCAACACCCCGAGAGGATGCTCCTGGGTGCAGAGGGCCCTGAGCCTAGGACCAGAGTCGCTGTTCTGGCAGTAGCAGGGGGCCCTATTATGGCCCGAGTGGCCTTCTGACTTGTCCAGGTGCAGCGGACAGCAGAGAGCCCTGTTGTTGAAGAGGAGGGAGAATCCGGGCCGCTCGTGCCTGTGAGCAACGCCCTGGATAGGAAAGCTGTGCCCCTGACCGAGGCCGGCAGCACCACGGATGGCAGAGCACGGGAAGTTCCAGCAGTGCCTTCGGGGTGTGACAGCAGCTTCTGAGGGAAGGGCTGTGCCCAACGGCAGCCAGGCCCCAGGAGCCAGGGTCAGGGGTCTTCCTCTTGGGGGGAGTGGAGGGGGTTGCAGGCCTTGTCACCTCCCACATTCAGGGAGAAAGGCCCTATGAACCTTCCCCCAGATGTCATGCCGTCTCCGCTAAGGTCCCCACAAGAATTACAACTGTTTATTGAGCTCTAATGTGCCCGGTGCTGGGGTAAGTGATTTTCTATCCGTATCTCATTTACCCTTAAAAGAATTTTGTGGGATAGGTACCCATTCTCACGGGTGGGTCAGAAAACATGGCCCACAGTCCACTAGAAGTTTGGAGATGGCAATGGTAACATTAGCATAAAAGGAAGCAGCACTCCCAGAGACCCAAGGAAGGGGGATCGGTGTCCGAGTAAAGTGGAGAAACAGGAAGGCATTTCACAGGGAACAGAAACATAAGAAACGAATCCTTCAGAGGAGATTCTCCACCCACAAAAGCCCACTCACACACAGGCAGGAGATACAAAGGGGAAGCCTGTTGTGGCCTCCACAATCCCCACACAGATTTCACATCAAAAATAAAAACTGGGTGGCTCGGTCAATGGAGAGTTCTGGCTGGGATGGAGGGTCCTGGGATTGGGCCCCACATCGGGCTCCCTGCTCAGTGGAGAGTGGGCTTCTCCCTCTCCCTGTGCCACTCCCCTCTCAAATAAGTAAATACAATCTTTTAGAAATTAAAAAAAAAAATAAATAAAAACAGACAAAACCCTGGTTTCTGGCTTCTCTTGAAAAATCAGCATGTCTGGCACCACTGGGCCCTCATTCTGATGTGGAATGTTGGTTGGAGCCAGGAAACTGCTAGCTCCTTTGCACCGTGGGGGAGGGCTCTGGTCCATCGCAGTCCCCACCACTCCCTAATGTCTCTCACCTGGTCCTTAGCTCAACTGCGCCCCCTGCCCAGCCCCACGAGCATTTCAGGCGGACCCTCAGCAGACTGGTAGAGCCCTGCTGCCACCTGGTGGCCACAGCTCACACCTTCTGCCATAGCACGGCAGTGAGGCTCTTGAGGGATTGACCATTCACATTGACTGTTCCATTTAATCCTCTCACGCCTGCCGTGAGAACGGGTATTGCACCCATCTTACAGATGAGAAAATAGTAAAGGTAAGTTCAGAAATAACTGATAAAAATCGCTTCTCGGCCTTTTGGCTAAGATCAAGTGCAGAAATTACTGATAAGAAAACAGATGAGCAAGGTTAAGTGACTGGATGGTTCCGTCTACCTATTCTTCCTGATCCTGCCGAGAGTGGAATGCTGTTCTTTCCATAACCACAGCCCGGGGTACTTTAGACTCTGTCCTGCCTCAGCAGGCCCTACGATGGCTTCCACGCTGGACGCTGGGTGCCGGCGAGGGAACCAGTGGCTCCTTGGCATAAGCCAGGATGCTACAATGAGTACTTCAAGAGGACAGGGCAGGCTGGGGACCCTCATCCCACTTCTTCACATGCAGAAGCCGTAAGTGCATTTGCTACTTGTCTATGGTCAGGTAGGCCTTGAGCTCAGGATTTCTAAGGCCAAGAGTGAGGCAATTTTCCACACCACTGTGCTGCCTCCCTAGGCCTGAGAAGGCCACTTTTTCCCTTTTGCTTTTCCCAATCCCACTTATCCCAAAGAGCCCAGCACCTGCCCTGCCTCCTCCAGGAAGCCTCCCTGATCACCTGAGTCCCCACAACTCCCCTTTACCTGAGCACCTACAAGCCTGGCCCATAGCACTCTTCTGGGGCTGACAGCATCCTGCCCTGGTGGCAGGTAACTGCCTGATGCCTGTGTGTCTTGCCTCTCCAGCTGGCGGGGAGATTCCTGCCAGGCAGGGCTTCCTGTCTTCTCTGGGATGTTTATGTAAGCAATGTTCACTGACAATCTATTCCTCGAGCCATGTGACAGGACCCTGGGGAAATTCCAGAATGAACTGGACCTTGCATCCTAAAATGTGACCCTGGGCACGTCACTTCTCTCCTATAATCCTTTTGGGGGCTCTCCGCCACCCGCAGAATACATCCCAGAGCTCCTTCCTATGTGGACATCTCAAAGTCATCTCTCACTGCACCTAGCACTCCTCCACACACCCTGCATTCTAGCTCAACAGCATTTTGGTTCCCTGATGAAACACACTTATGCCCCTACCTCTGGGCCTTGGCATGTGCCCTCCGTCCCAACTTCACCCAGCCCAAGTTACCATTAAGCCTCAGCTCGGATGTTACTTCTTTTAGGAAGCCTTCCTTAGTGGCCCAGTGTCGGTTAGGGGCTGACCCCTCCACTGGGCTCCAGTGGCACCCGTTTCTGCCCTATGCGAACACTTATGCTGCATGTAACAGACTACTGACTTGTCTGTCTCCCTCCCCCGATGGTGGGCTTTGGGAGGACAGGGTCCCCATCTGTCTGACTCCTCACTGTATCCCAGCAGCTAAGGTCAACTCCTGGAGGCGCCAGAGATGTGTGCTAGACCCTCATCAAATGAACACATGAGGGGCGCCTGGGCGGCTCAGTCGGTTAAGTGTCTGCCTTCGGCTTGGGTCATGATCTCCGCGTCCTGGGATCAAGCTCCGAGTTGTGGTCCCTGCTCCATGCGGAGTCTGCTGCTCCCTTTGCCTCTCCCCACCCACTCCTCCGCTTCTGTGCACACGTGCTCTCTCTCAAATAAATAAAAACTCTAAAAAAAGAAAAAAATGAACACAGGAACGAATGAGGTCCCATTTTTATGAACAGCAGATATCCAGTGAGCACGTGTCCCACTGGGGCATCTGACTCTCCGATAGTCGGAGTCCCGCAAACTCCAGAGACGTTCTCATCTTTGAAGTCCTTTATTCTTAGCAGGTCCTGTCACTGCTTCACCAAGCTAGAGCTCCCCATGGTAGGCAGGACTCCATTCATCTTTCCTCCATATCGTAACCTTGCCCTCATGGTCAGACCTGGGTTTGGGCCCCAAATGTTAAAGAGGTCGCACTCCACGTCAGAGAGCAAGGGCCGCCCTCGGCATCGGCCTTGTTTGGTTCCCAGGCAAATACCCTGGCAAGTTCCACGACAGGCAGCCCCGCAGGGCGATATACAGGACCCAGTGTAGGGGTTCCAAGGCCTGTGGGGGGCAGGGGGGAAGGCACATTACGCAGAGGGCCCTGCAGAAAATCCAGGCCACTCGCTCCCTCTCAACATGCATTTTCTCAGCCGTCACCAACTTGGACCTCGTTCCTGGTCTACAGGGAAGCACAACCACGTGCTACCGAAGGCATTTTCACTCTCCCCTCACCAGATAGATGTGGTTCCACGTATATCCCACATTTCTTCCTTCCGCCTTCAAGAACATCCAGCTTTGTTCAGGTCCCTCGTAATGGCACTTAATAAATATACATTCTGGGACCTAACAGAGCAGGCTGTCCTCTTTCAAAGCACCTCAAGGCAGAGCGGTGGCGAGGGGGGGGGGGATCCTGGCATCAGTCACAGGCTCCACAAGCAGCCAGGCTGAGAAGCCTGAGCTGGGGTTCTAGCCCACGGGGGAGCCTCAGTAAGCAGTGAGACACCCACATGTGGATTTCCTATCTTGTAATCTGCTCCCCTATGGCTCCTATCTGTATTAGAAATCTGAGTGGGAAAGGGAAAGGAGTCAAGAGCATCTTACAGAGTGAATTTAGCGCCAGGATGGGGGCCCGTGGGGACTGAGTTTCTCCTGCATGACCCATCGTCCTGCTTTCCCGAGCCAAGCAGCAGCGTGCAGATCTCACGAATGCACGTGTATATATCTTAAAAGCCCTCCCAAAGCCAGAGCTAACTGCTTTAGGCAGTTCTTGGAAGTAAGTCTAAACCACCACTGGGTGTTCCCCCGGCCTCAAGCTGGGGTCGGTCCCCAAATGCATACTTTGTATTCCAAGTCAGGCCAGAGCACCTTTCCTCTCTTCCCTGAGTCCCGAGATGTATCTTAGCCAAAGTGACAAGTCGGACAGGGTGATTCAAAGTGGCTGCACCCAGAATGGCCCCAGTGGGTCCATCTGCCTTGAACAGGGACTTTTTTTTTCCATTTCCAGATCCTAGAAAGGGACGACGATGGGTTTGACCTCACCAAGTTCAAGAGACTGGCTACCTAGAATGCAGTGTGGAGAAGGAGAAGGGCCCTGAGGCCGCCCCTGGGCTGGGGGGAAGCAGCCCTCGCTGATTCCTAGTGTGTGCCCCGGCCCGGGCAGGGCTGTCTGCAGCTGAGGTCCTCCAGAGACCACTTCCGGTCACATCCTGCTATTGGCGACAATTTACGGTTACATCACACTTCACAATTCACAAGGTGCTTCCCATCCTTAGCCTCAGGCCATCCTCACAGCAACCCCATGAGTTAGGTCTCTGTGGATGGGAAAACCGAGGTTGTGTCCTACGTCTAAGGCCCTCCGGCCAACTGACACCACATTCACCTGCTGCCTCCAGGCCCTGAAACCACTGGGGGCTCCCCCCGGGCTCCCGACTTCCAGAAACAGGAAAGCAAGCCATCACCCAAGCTCCCCCACCCACCAGGCTTCCGATCACCAGCTGCACAGAGTTGCTTAAGCCATTGGCATGGCCTTTGTTTCCTAGTGCAGAGAACACAACCTCGGTAGCGCAGTAGCTACGACAGCCTCCCACGCGCCAAGGGTCACACCCTCAAAATCTCCCGTTCCCGGGAACAGCCTCTGAATTTGCCTAAACACACTCCAGAACTGTGACTGGCCACACCTACTCCGAGAATCTCCTGAGAACCTCTCCATTGTCCTCACAAGCCCTTGCTCCTCAGCGAGAGAGGGCTCTGGCGGGGGGTGGGGGGGGTGGTTCATGGCCCAAGACAACTCAGCTGCCAGCGTGGGTCGGCTGCGGGGTGTCCTGATGCCACACAAGGGAGTGACCTGTCAGGCCAGGCAGCTCTGGGCCCGTCCAGCCCCACCCCTGCAACCCCGCGCACACAGGTTACATCGCCTGCGTGACCCACTCCGTGGGCAGGGCTGGACGAGAGCGCAGGTAAGATAGGCCATAAGCAACAGCGAGTCCCCATCGACTTGACCTGTCAGCCAGGCTGTTGTGACCTCAGATGGGAACCCCCTCTTCTGCAGCCCTGGCGAGCGGCTCTGGCTGGAGCCTTTCCCGCTCACGCGTGCCAGGCACGCCTGCAGGGCCCACTCACCTCTTCCGGCTGCCCTTCACCCTGCCTCGGCCTGCTCTCCCCTTTCACCCCCGCCTTCTCTCGCAGGGTCCTAGCATCCAAGCCTCCCTGTCCCTTGGCAGCACGGGCACCATGGCGGTGCCCGTGCCTAGGAGGGCAGACTCCAGCCCCACGGAGCTGGGCTCGGGGCCCTGGCCAGGAAGCTGGAAGGCACATATCCTTTCTGCTCGTTCACTTCCACGAGGCTCCATTCCGGGTTCCCCTTCTTGTCTTGGGCCTCCAGGAGGGTCACCAGCTGGCCTGCCTGCAGACTCACTTCATGGCTGCTTCTGGCCACAAACGGGTACACTGCCACTGCCTGAAACACATGGGGAGGTGACAGAGAAACAGTGGGCGGGGGGACAGACACACCCAACCCAGAGAGGCCTCTGGTCCTGCTCCCGACCATCTGACTCAGTCCCCACTTCCCCCGTCGCCTCCCAAGGACTTCCTCTGTACTAAAGAGGAAGCCTACTGCTGCCACGTCCACCAGCAATACCCACTGTGTGCCAGGCTCTGTTCCAGCACATTCCCTGAGCTTGGCTCTCACATTTCTAGAATTCTACCTGCCCCATTTTTCAGATAAGGAAATCAAGACTCAGAGAAGTCAAAGGGCTCATTCAAAACCATGTGGCAACGAAGCCAGGCCTGTCAGAACGGGTGCCCTCAGGCCACTGCTGTCACCCCACTGAGCAGAGACATAGCAGCCTCTCCCCACAAACCCTCCCCAGACATGAGCCCAGGCCTGCTTCCCAACTTGGAGACCGGGGATCAGGAGACTCAGTTAATTTTTAGGGAAAGGTACTGAACTGGAGGGAAAAAAAAAAACCAAACTGAAGGGGAGGGCATTTATTAAGCTAATATTTCACCTCCCTGGCCTCAGTTTCATCATCTGCAAAATGGAAGTAATAGCATCCTCCCCTCCAGGTAACTGTGGGAATTCAATGAATGACGTCCGTTGGTGCCCGGTGCGCGCTCGGGGCTCAGTGCATGCAGGCTGCTCTGACTCTGTGTACCATTCCTGTTATTACCGAGGCCGGGCCCCAGGCCCAGTCAGGAGCAGGGAGGACGGGCCGCTCCCACAAGTGTGGGCCCGTGAGCGGAGGAGGCGGCTGACGCATCGGGGAAGGTGGACGGCTGGGCTCACCCACAGCAGCGTTCCCAGAGACGCCGCCCACACTGGTGGAGCTGCGGCCCAGCCAGGCCCTCTGGGGACCCCTGTGGGTCCTCGGCTGATGGGTGGGAACTGTGGTTAACGCTCCAGGCACTGGCCCTCGGAGCCCTCCCAGGGATGTGCCTCAGACCCCACAGGCTTCTTAGCTGCCCCCCACGGCCCACCTGAGGCTCCTCCCCGGCCCGAGGCCTCCCCTGACTGTTCACCGCCCGTCTCGCGGCCCTCACCACTGCTCCCGCCCTTTCTGCTGCTCCCCTGTCACAGGCGAAGCTCTTTTCTAGTGCAGAGTGCGGCTGCTGTCTACTGAGGCTCGCGCACGCCCGGCCTGGGCTTCCTGGCTCCTCCGGCCCTCAAAGGGACCCCACGGAGCTTCTCCTCCCTGAGGACTCCAATCCCAGCAAAGCCAAACCCTTTCATGGCTTCTCATCACTTTTTTGGTTTGTTTTGAGCTAGAATTCAAATGCCGTAGCAGTCATCTTTTTAAAGTGTACAATTCAGTAGTTTTTAATTAGTTCATAGGCTGTGCAAGCAGCACTAATTCCCGAACATTCTCATCCTGTCAAAAAGAAAGCCCATAAGAGATAGCTGTCCCTTCCCGGCTCCCCCTGCCCCAGCCCCTGCCGCCCACCGATGGACTTCCTGTCTCTAGGCATTTACCTGGTCTGGACGTTTCATGTAGACACGGTCATACAGCATGAGGCCTTCTGCACGGAGCTGCATGGGATGGCCCGTGCTGGCCCTCCCTTCTTTTTACGGCCAAATAATATCCCAGTGTGTGGCTACGCCGCATTTCACTTACCCACTTGTCCGCCGATGGACATGTAAATTGTTTCTACTTTCTGGCAATTGTGCCTAATGCTGCTGTGAACATGCACGGACGTTTCCCACCGCTCTGAAGCCAAGGTGGGCACCCTCGCCAAGGCCACAGGGCCCTGCCGGCTTGGCCCTGCCTACCTCTCTAGCAGCACCGCACCCCTACCCTCTCTTCCCCGCTGCACTCCCTTCATTCAGTTCCTCATGCACCCCTCCTATGTCCACACACGCACACGCACACACTGGGCCTCTGCGTTCACTATGCACGCTTTCTGGGGAGCTCTTCTCATCCACACCGCAGCACACTCCCTTTACCCAATTAATCCCTGCTCACCATTTAAATCTGAGAAAAAAAAGCATCATTCTTTTTAGAAAAGCCTTTCCTGCACCTCTCCCAAACCTAGGGCTCTGGCATTTATCACTGCTCGAACTTTACAATGATTCACATGATTATTAATTGCTGCTTTCCCCACCCCCGGGTTATACGGCTGAGGAAGGCAAGGACCAAGATTTACTTTTGTTCATTATTACATCTCTCATCTAGCACAATGCCTGCCAAATAGTGAATGAATGAATGAATGAATGAATGAATGAATGAATGAATCCGACTTGCCCTGCTGATAGGAAACAAGGGGTTGTTGATGTGGCAGAGACGAGAGGCTTCTTTTTCCAGGCCCACTCCTCACCAGGACACCGGTGTGGCCACTGACCAAGGCCCTGCCCTCACGGGACAATAGCCTCTTCCAATAGGAGGAAAAATCAAAGCCCCACTCCAGGTGGCCATGGGGAGGCAAACCCCACCCCTCTCTCAGACTCACCTGGGTCACCGTTGGGAGACAGGGGATTGGGGCTGGGGTGGGCTCTGGTGTTAGGTGACGAGAGTCCTGGTGAGGCCCCTCCTGCCCTTTGACCTCCTCCTGACCGGCAATGACACGGTACGGCTCCAGTTTCCCAGCTGGCACATACCCTCGATGTCCTACAGGACATGCACAATGTTATCTGGCTGCAGACCACCCTGCCCATCCCTTTTAGTGGCAGAGGAAGTCAGCACCATTCATGGAGGTAAATGCCTCCAGCAGTCTCCCAACATGAAAAATGACCTGAAAAGGTCACCAACGAACCTCACAAGCCTACCCCTAACTCTCCCCACACTCATTGTTCCAGCTTCTACTTGCACACCCCCAGTGACAGGGAGCTCATTCCCTACCGAGGCAGCCCACTCTGCTTTGAATAGCTTTGACAGGGATAAGATGTTCATACCTCAGGGTGGTATGAACACTGCCTTCCCGGTGCTGGGCCCACTGGTCCCCTTCCCCTCAAGCAGAGACGTAGAGTAGGGCTGCTTTCTCACTCAGGAAAGCCTTCTCCAGGGTGCCTTTCTTTTTGCTGAGTGCCCCCAGTTCCTGCTCCTGAACAACCACTCCAGTGCTGTTCTGCTCGCTCTCTCTGTGCACAGCCAGCACCTCCCGAGAGCTTGCTGGGTGCCGAGACTGCCATTCGATTGTCTAGTCTTCATGTCAACCCTCCAGGTCAGTACTGCTGTCTCCATCTGACAGCTGGCCACCGGAGCTCAGAGAGGTTCTGTAACTTCTCTGAGATCACACAGTTAGTAAAGTGGCTGACTTGGGATCCAAACTCAGGCCCCTTGGCCCCAGTGGCCAGCTTGAATCTGCATCCCCACGTAGCTGTTTGTCAGCTTGAGTCATGAGACTGCCCTCTCACAGTTTCTTCTGGATTTGTACCATTTTCTTTTCTTCCTATCTTTTTTTTTTTTGTCTTTTTATTGTTGTTAAAGTAGGAGCCCAACATGGGCTTGAACTCACGACTCTAAGATCAAGACCTGAGCTGAGATCAAGAGTCACACACTTAATTTTTTGATAGACTCACTTTTTAAAACTTAGACTTATTCTTTCAATAACATGAATAAAATCACGGGTTTCTGTCCTAGCTATCGTTTTTCTCATAAGCAGAAAAATATTTCAGTGACAATTATAATAAACTGCCTGAAGGGGAAAAACTATCTGTGGATCCCCTCTCAGTAATCCTGTGTGACCCCCACCATGTGGGTCACAGGCCCCTTTCTGGAAGACACTGCTGGGCCATCTCCTCTTGGTTTCAAGGTGCCCCTTGCCTCCTGCCCAGCTACACCGGGGCACCCAGACCTGAGCAGCACATCCAAGGCCGGGACCAGCGCACGGGAGGCAGGACTACACGTCCCTTGTTCTGGATGCCAGATGCCCTCCCTGTAGCTGGGGTCCAAGCGTGCCTCGTCTGTGTATCTACATCTTTGAAGGTGATGCTGGAGTTCTCTCTGTATGTCTCTGTCTGCCCCAATAGTCTGTGGTCCCCCAGGCACCTAATAGGTGCTTGATAAGAGATGCAGAACGGAAGATTCACTTCCTCTCTGTGGCATGGGCCACGCTAAGCTGGCTGAGCCCTAAGCCCTGAGTTTTCTTCTGTGTCAGTTCCCATCACAAATCTGCACAGCTGGACCCCTGCCCACAGCCGAGTCTCCCCACTGTTTCCTGTTGGGGGGGTTCCCAGAGGAGGGGAAGAGCCCGTGAAGCCCCACGTACCCCCGGTATCCACCAGCCAGCGGCTGCTGTTGCCTTTGGTATCCTTGTTTTGCAGGAGAGCCACGATCTGGCCCCGCAGCAGCGTCAGGTCCAGAGTCCCAGCCCCGCTGATGTTGCTTGTCACCTGGAACAGCTTTTCTGGGCCGTACCTGCTCAGGAGAGCCTGCACCTGGCGTTCAGCCCCGGGAAGGAGTGGCTGGGGGTGGGGAGGAACAAAGAGAGACACAGGGGCCTGAGCCGGCGTGTCAGAGCTGGCTGCCCACATGCCGACCGCCAGGAGTCCTGCGCCGACGCGTCCTCTGCTGCCAACGGGCAACTGTCGCCTCACTAACAGACGGCTGGGCTAGAGGAGGAACGCACACTCTCAGGATCCAAAGGGATCTCAAAAAAAAGACCCTCTAATTTAACCTCTAAAATCCCTCCTAGGTCTAAGCTTCTGGAATTTTCTAAAATCCTAATTCAGGTTCTGAAGGTTCTCAGTTGCAGAATTCTAGGATGGGGCCCTAAGTTCTGGCCATGGCAAGTCACCCCACAGGAAAAAGCCTGGCACAGGTCTTCCCGCCTGAATGAGCAGGACCGTGAGCTTCACACGGGCACCAGGCCTGACTCGTGTGGCTGCCCTGACAGCCAGCACGCGCTGACGCGTGCAGACCCTCCGTCACGTGTGACAAAAAGGGGTGCTATCTTCTATCCCATGAGTATTTAGCAAGCACCTATTGTTTACAAGGCACAGTAAACCTTATAAATGGGGTAAGAGAAACACAGAAGACAGCTCTGCCCTGATGAGAACTGGCAGCTAGCTGTGAAGAATGACTCAGGTGCTTTCTGTGCATCCAAAAATCTCTTGGCATTGCCTTTGTCTTCTTGTTCACTGCTTCCAGAAAAAGTATCACCAAGGAGAGACTCAGGGGTGACGGTCCCCTTTTTGTAAAACAAAGAAGAAACTAAAAATGTTGAGCACAGATTTACTATATACTCTCTGACTATACATGTGTGTGTATATATACAGTGACCACATTCTATGTGCTTATTTCTGGGGAGGGAGGTGCTTGGTGTAGGAAAAGCAGACAGAAGAGCCCTTCGGGGACGTCTGTGCGCAGACTCTGCCATTACCCCTACTCCAGTGGGCTCACTAGTCAGGATCAAGAATTAGGAGAACTTGATGTTTCTCAATAAGCTCTTAGTGGAGGTGGACACAGGGGAGCTTTCTTCCAGAACGGAGGTGCTACCCGGAGCATAAAAGCTAGCAGTGTAGAAACATCTGCCTTCCTTCTCAAGTCCAAGAGGCCCCGGGCGGAGAAGAGCCGTACTCCCTAGAGGGACCAAGGGCAGATGTGGGAAAATATCACGAGGACTGCTTCTGTCCTGGGTGAGCACCTCACTTCTGTGGGTTCCAGACCCTTAGCCAAAGAAGTCAGGAATGTATAGGAGGGGTGTGGGGGGCGGGGCGGAAACAAAGGTGGAAAAGAGGGGGCATCTCTTCTCTTCCTACCAATGTGCAACACACGTCGGGACCATGATGTTCCCATTTCTCTTTTTTGTTTTTCTGTGTCTCCTTCTTTTTTCTACAATCCACATGAAATACTCTTCCAATAAGAAAAATGTTATCTCAAGTAGAAAGAGAGGAGGTTCCCACCACTCTCTGAGTGGCCGCTCTGCTCTTTACTTTCCGGACCCGTCCCCTGCCCATGCCACCCCACCCGCCATGGGACCTCTGGCTGGAACAGCCTCGGTATGGGGGATGGGGGCGGGGGATGGCTACGGCCCAAGGAAGAGTCTGCCCTCCTCAGGGAGGACCTGCATTGCTGATGGCCTTCGGCCTTCTCTGCATTCTTCTGGTCAGGTGCACGGGCCCCCTCTATGGGCCAGCTCTGCTGGGCTCCTTTACTCGTCTCTCTGGGTCTCTGGGACCCCCTCCTCCCTTCCAGAGAATCCTGGCCCTGTCTCCCGACCCTTCACTTCACATTTCACAGGTGACTGAACACACAGTTTCAGGATCCTCTCACCCAGGTCTGTCCTCCTGTGGGGCCCCCTTTTCCCTTTGGCTACTTCAGGTCCACTTCCGAAATATGTCACCTGGGGTACATCCTTCAAGTGCACTGGAAGATACCCTTTCCTAGGGGCGCCTGGCTCAGTGGGTTAAGCCTCTGCCTTCGGCTCAGGTCATGTTCCCAGGGTCCTGGGATCGAGCCCCACATTGGGC
Organism: Procyon lotor; assembly: GCA_028646535.1. NCBI lineage: Eukaryota > Metazoa > Chordata > Mammalia > Carnivora > Procyonidae > Procyon > Procyon lotor. The sequence continues at coordinate 33,801,660 of CM053607.1, read as the reverse complement.
TCTCTGCTCAGCGGGGAGCCTGCTTCCCCCCTCTCTCTGCCTGCCTCTCTGCTTGCTTGTGATATCTCTCTCTCTCTGTCAAATAAAAAAAAAAGTTTTTAAGATACCCTTTCCTTCTATTTTAGAGAAAAATACTTTACCCCAAAAAAGCATTTGGCAAGCCAAATGTATGTAAACCATAATGCAGCTGAAATACTGTCTTTTGCAATTAAAAATTTCATCGCAAAAAGAAAATTTAAGTGACTTGTTATTCCAACTTTTTATTCATCCTGAATGCTGGTCTCTGGAGCTGGCTCAGGGGGATGGTGAGGAAACAGAGTAAGCTTTGACTCAAAGAATGTGAAGTTCCAGGTTTGGGGAGGCTGATACCCCTTGTCCATTATTATGTCTGGTTGCACTTAATATTCTACTGTTCTTCTCTTCTGTGTATTGGCCACAAAGAGCATGTGTGTAGGTGGTGTGAATCCTATCACCCCCTCCAGTGCATGGACAGAAAGAAGAGAGGGAAAGGGTGAGGGGGAACCCTGGGGGAAGAGAAGGAAACGGGCTCGGGCCTTACCCCACTGGCAGGCGAAGGAATGGCAGTGTGCGGGGCAAGGAGGGACACTCACTTGTACGGTGGGGGGTGGCAGCACTTTCTCAAAGTTCTCTTGAAAGGAGCGAAGCTGGTGGCCCGTCTGGGCCAGGGCGTCCTCCACCAGCTTCCTGAAGGCTGGCTCGGAGACGTGGCAGTGGGGCAGCTGGGTGGGACAGACACTGTCATCAGAGCATTCTCCGGGACGAGGGGACAGAAAGATTCTGGCAGCCTACATTCCAGCCCCAGACGTGCGAAGGGCCGTTTTTATGTCTTCGTCACCTGTCATGTTTGTCTGCTGACCGGCCCACTCAGCGTCCTTCACGAAAGCGTCCGTCCGTGGGAGTCCGGGAGTACCGGCCGCCACGGAGCTGTGGCCACGGGGCTGGCAGGCACAGCCCCCCTTCTCCCATCCACCGTGAGCAGCCCACTAGGGCTGGACAACGGACCCAAGCAAGGCCAAGCGGAATCCCCCATCAGATTTAGTATGTGAAGGCTGAGAACGAGAGGAAAACTTTTCCTTTAGATGCCGAGATGGAAGAGCTGTCTCTCCCACCAGGCAGAGAACCATTCTCAGGTCGGCCTGAGAATGAAGCCAGCCCAGACAGGGAAACCGCTAGGAGGTGGAGCGAGAGTCGGAGCCCTGACATTATTTGTACTGAATGCACCTGCCCTGGGATCGATCGCTCCTGGGCCTCCCAGTTATGCAAGTCAGGACGTCTTCTTTATGCCTCAGCTGGTTTGGAACCCAAGGAGCTCTGAGTAGCGCCCCCTCCTGAGACGCTGGCCCTGCTAGCCATCTCCTGCATTCTCACCAACAACCAAGGAACGAGTAAGACCCGCAGCTAACGGAGACACGTCCTCTCCGCTTGTCACCAAGCTCACGGCGCGTGGGTCTGACTTAGAGCCTTTCCTCCGCCCCCACAGTGCAGAAAGACCGAGGTTCTACTGCGCAGGCCTTTCCCGGGCTCCACGGGACTCGTCCGGGGGATGGGCCAGGGACACAGACAAGGAAGCTGGCACCAGTCACTGACAGGTCCGAACATTCTAAACGACAGGCCCAACCAGGAAAGGCCCTCTTTCTGCTTTCATAAAGTTGATCTTCCCGCTGTTGGCATCCGGCAACACACCCCAGCCCCGTGCATCCCAGCCTAAACACAAGGGGCCTGGCAGCCCTGGAGACAGAAATGGAGGGCGGGGGGAGGATGATGATCATCTAATCACACTGACCCGCTGCCTTCGGGAAAGAGAAATGCTTCTTTTTTGCAGATGGTTCAGGCTTAATTAAATTCAAAAAGCGTGTCTGAGACACAACTCTGTACTAAATGCTTTGAAGGCCCGAAAGAACAAAGGCCTATAGTTCCAGCCCTCCTCAATGAGGACAAGCAGCTTCCTCCAGCGCCCCAGCAGAAGACAGGCTCTGCGAAGTGCTGAGCACAGCACATGCTAAGGGCCGTGGGAGCAATCGCGATGCGGCGATGGGCTCTCCCAGCGGCATGAGGGGGCTCTGAGAGCCTCGTGGAGAGATTCATTCATCCGTCACATATTTGGGGAGTTCCTGCCATGCACCAGGCACTGTGAAAGGCATAGGGGGCACTGGGCCGGGGGGCATTTCAGGCCAAGGAAGGGGTCGGTGCGAAGGGACGTGGTCGCACTTAGAAGCAGTGCGCTGGAAGTGGGACCACAGGGCGGACTGGGACAAGGAGCCGCCAGGGCCGGGGGGGCATGCGCGTTTCAGAGGAAGTTTCAGGCAGCACAGTGCAGAGGGGTGGCCGGGCTGCGGACCATGAAGCCCAGGAGACAGTGTGTGCTATGCGGGGTGCTGGACTGCCCTGGGGCCAGGCCCACAGCCCCTCAGCTCTGATGCTGACATCGGAGACAGACTCAAAAGCAGCTTGGTTTTCTTCCCTGCATCAACCCCAGTCTTCAAAGCTCTGAATTCAAAGTTTGCACTTGGAAGTTTGTCTAAACTTCTTTGCAATCTATTTAATGCTTTCAGCAGACAGCTTTTCTGCTAGGCTGCCAAGCACTGTTCAGAGCCCAGGCTTCGGAGCTGAGCTGCCAGGGTGAACTCCTGCTATCGGCTGTGTGGCCTCGGGCCCGCTGTCTGACCTCTCTGGGCCTCGGCTTCCTTTTGGACTGCGGATGATGATGATACCTACTCTCTAGGGTCAGTGTGAGGATGAGCTGGGATAACGCATGGAAGGGACGCACCACGTGCTCACGAGGACGCAGCTGCTAGAAGTAGTAACAGCAGCAGGAACGCCAACCGGAGACTGCAGAGAGGGGCCTGGCCTCTGGCCCTCTAAAGGACGGGCCCCAAGGTCTGCTATTTTCCCAGTAGAGCCTCCTCTGCTTCTGAATCCCAGAGCCCAGGAATTGCCCAGAGTCCCAGTTCTATCCTCGTTTACAAGATCGGATTCCAGTAATGGAGGGACAACTGGCACGGGAAGGTCCCTGTGGCCGCCTGCTAAGCACCGGACGGCCTAATCTCCCTCCATGCCGGCCCCCGCCAATAGCCGGCTGCAGGCCCTACGAGGCCCTGGCCATTCTGCAGAGGCGCCCCAGTCCCGGAGGCCTTACCTGGGCCAAGCTGCCCTCTGCCCTCTGCAACACTTGCTGTGCGAGGTCCTGCTGGAGGCCCACGAACGTGCGCAGGATCTGGCCCAGCCAGCGCATGGCCAGCTGATTCAGCTGCGGGAGCTCGGCCACGAGCAGGGAGTTGAGGGCCTGGTATGTGTGCCGGGCCTCCTGCTCTTCGTATGTCACGCTGCCCGCCTCCAACAGCTTCTCTTCCACCCTCTCGAAGTCCAGGAGTTTGTCCAGACGCTTCTTGACCAGGTTCTGAGGGCCAGCCAGGGCTTTCGCCAGGGCGCACAGCGGCTGCCACACCAGGCCTTCCAGCCGCTGCCTCTGTGGGGAGAGGGGAGGTCGGGGCTGGGAAAGGAAGCGGCAGAGGGCAGGCACTGGGAGAGGGGGTTTTGGAGGAAGGTAGGACCGGGCGGTAGTTGTCACCCCTCGCCAGCTCACCGTGACCTCTTGCATGTTATCTAACCTTTCTGGGCCTCAGTGTGCCCATCTGAACAATGGGGACAGTGCACGTATGAGCTTAGCTGAGGGCCTGGCACTTCCTAACATCTGTGCACAGGTCTTAGAAGATTTTGTAGAGAGGGGTGACCACAAACAGTCTTTGGGGCTCAGATGCCCTCTTGCTGCTGACCATCTGAATAAGCTGGGAAGCCACCCTCCCCGAGCTTCCAGCTCTCCCCTGCAGAGTGGGACTCTTAACGGCATCTACCCCATAAGCCGTGCTGTGAGGATTAAGGGAGATGAAGGATGTAAAGGGTTGAGCAGCTTATCTGCCTGGTGGATAGTAAGGCACAGCAAACGTTAGCCAAGGCTATTTTTATCAGTAAGATGCATTAATAATAATCATCTCCGCCCTGCCCACTGCTCTGGACAGTGATGGATGCGACAATCGTATACAGGGCCTGGCTTCTAAATATTACTCCTTTTTTTTTAAGATCTTATTTTTAAGAAATCTCTACACCCATCATGGGGCTCGAACTCACGACCCTGAGATCAAGAGTTGCATGCACTACTGACCCAGCCAGCCAGGAGGCCCCTGCATATTATTCTTACTAGGCTCTAGGAACCGCCTCCCAAAGGAAGCGGAGAGGAGACGCTCACTCACAAAGTGCGGGAACGCCTGGAGCTGGAGGTCTCTCATGAGGCTGCAATACTCTGGCACAGGTCCCCCAGGGATGTCCAGGTCACACTCCTGGGGCCGGAAGCGCAGGAAAGCCTGGACCCAGGGTGAATGAGAGACAGCCAATCAGGACCCATCATAGCCCACACCTGCACCACCCCCCCCAACCCCTGCCCTTCCCCGCAAGAGGCTGTCCGGCCCTCTGCACACCCACCGTGGCCGGGAAGCACACAGCCTACTCCATCCTTGCACAGCTCGGATGATTAGCGAGTTCTTCCTTCGACGGAACCAACCCTTTCTCCCTAGTCCCGAGCTGCCCAGACTTCGTGTGTCTGCATGGCACCTCCAGGATTTCACTGCCATGTCCAAAGTCAACGTATTCTATGAAATCAACTAACCATTCCTATTTATATCAGTGTAATTTTTTTTTAAATCACCTTATGACACTATGATAATGGGAAAACCAGCAGCAAATGCCACAAATAGGCACGTAAGAGTAACTGCTATAAAAACAAACACTGTCATTAAGTTCTGTCTGGATAGCCCCGCCAGCAGAAGGCTCTGGGCCCGAGCCTCGCCCTGCCTGTGTTAAAGGCACACCAGCAAAAGCAGCTTCTCCTGCACTCGGAGGATTAAAGGAGGGAGTCCCGTGCTTGCTGTGGGATTCTATGTCAACACTTACTGTCATGTAAGCCTGCATCTCGGGGAACATGGCCTAATGCTTCCAAATATCTGTCCTACCCTGCAAAACTGGATGGGTCTCCCATGTGACCTTGTTTCTCCCCACTTTCTGGGAGCCGTCCCCTCCCCTCTCCCTGCACTGCGACGGGCTCCTGCTGCCTTCTGCCGGAGGGGGGGCCAGGATGGAGCGGGAACAAGCAGGGGGACCCCACAAAGAGGGGCTTGCAACTACAACCTGCCTCGCTTCCCACACCTCCCGTAAGGCCCCCCCAAATCCCATTATCCAAAGAGCCTGTTACCATCTGACCAAGCCGCTTTGCACAAATGGCCACGACTGAGGACAAAACCACAAAGGGACGGAGTGGATGGAATGAGTCAGCGTTGATGACAACAGTGAAGGAGAGTTCTGGCACGAGGAAAACAATGTGCCGGCTGGCATGCAAACTGGTGTCCCTGCGGGCTGAATTCAGCCTGTAGAAACACATTTTCTTGGGCCTACAGAGCACTTACATTTTCATTAAATTCGTTGCTCACGTGGACATATCATGAGATACCATCTGAAAGGTTTCTCCCCCCTAAAATCAGAACTGGCTACGCAGGGAACACATTCCCAAACAGCAATAGCTTCTCCAGGCCAAGTAACAGCTGCCCCTTTAGATTTTACTTATCCATACAAATTCTAAGTATTATTCTGTATTTGACTCTACTGAAAAGGCTCGTCAATAGCCTATTAGATGGTTAAGCCTCGGACACATGCAGGGCTCACGCAATAATATTACCTGCCTGCCTTTCCCAGGCACCTGTGTCATCTGCTCTGGGTGGCGGACTGGCGGGGTCCCTCGGGAGGGCTCAGACCACAGTGAATTTTAACCCTGCTCAGTGGGACCTCACCCCCTGCATACTCAATGGGCTCGGAGGCTGTGGTGAACGCTGGCCTGTGGCCCTTCGTCTGACCTGCGGCCGGCGACCCAGCGGCCTCTTCCATTTGAGTTCCTGCGGCTGGTGCCTTTGCCAGCTTGTCGGATGGGCCCCGTGCCTCGCGCCTGGGGGGACCAGACCAGCCCAGCCTACCCACTGTTACCGGCAGGATCCTCACCTCCAGATTATCCAGGTAAAGGGCCACATTGTTCTTCATCTCAGTCACACACAGCGACACCCAGTGGAACCTCTCTTCCAAATCGTCAAATTCCTTGTCTTCTGTCTGAGAGGAGAGTGACATCTGTGAGCTCCGAGAATATCCGTGCAGGGAGGAGTAGGGGGGAACAGCGTGGGCCCATCCATGTCCCAAGCTCTCCCTGGGGACTGCCTTTCCACAGCCCTGCCCAGCAGAGCCGGGCCCTCCAGCTCCAAAGAGGGGGGGGGTGCGGTTAGAGGCAGTGAGTGCTGCTTAATGGTTTGGTACTCAGATCACAGAATCAGATGCACAAGCTTGGGAGTCCTGGGCCCCTAGCTGTGTGACCTTGGGCAAGTGTTTTACCCTCCCTGAGCCTGCTTTTTCAGCTGCAAATGGGGTAACAAAAACACCTACTTCGTTGTGTCGATCAAATAATGCCTGGTTTAGGGTAAGTACCCCAGCAATCTGAGCTGCTCCTAGGAGCTCAGGAGCTCAAGCTGGTTCCTTGCCCGTGCCCAGAGGTTAGCTCTCCTATCTGTAGTCAACGACACTCAGAGAAAGGACCACACAGGATGCCGTGGAGAGAGCCCCACCTGGCTCTTCAGAATCACGTGAGGATGCCAACTTGGCCTCCTCCCCGCAACGCATGCTGAGAGGTCCCTTCAGCTCCTCGGCCTCCCCCTCTCTGACAGGCGTCTAAGCCACCTGCCGCACCCACGGCACAGTCCTGCCCCTCTGGAAGGGCTGGGATGCCGCCCCGGCTCACCCTGGGCACGAGCCCCGCCTCCTGCTTCAGCAGCTGGCTCAGCCGGGTGGTCTTCTTGGAGAGGGTGTGCGTGTTGAGGCGGGCCAGCCGCTCCCGGAGGGTCAGCTGCTCCACTCTGGTGTACTTGGAGGCTGCACCAACAGAGGAGAGGGAAGGCACGGGACCAAGGCTGACCCAGGAAGCACACATCCCGGACACACCTAGCCAGGCGCCCGCTTGGGCCCTCCCCTCAAACACCAGCGGCACGGCAAACGGCAACGCGCAGAGGGCAAGCCCCGGGCTGGCTGCAAAGTGGGAGCCTGGCTGAGCAGCCTGACCTCGGCAAGGCGCCCCTTGCTGGGCCTGCGTCCTCGTTCGTAAATGAGACCGGCCACCTCATGTGCTTGCTGGGAGGATCTCAGAAGACAGTGGGTCTGAATGTGCTTTCTAAAGGAGGACTCAAGTGCAGGGGGAGTTGCCTGAGGCCCCTGGGCCGGTGTCAGCCAGGCCAGGCTGGGAAGCATGCAGCCCCACTCCCCGTGCAGGGCTTTCCACCCTGGGCCTGAGTCCGAGAGCCGGCTCTGCCTCTCACCAACTCTGTGATCTGGAGCGAACGATCTGAGCTTTCATTTGACCTGGCCGTGAGATGGGGCTACCGGGGCTAGCCTCCGAGGGCAACCGTAAAGATCAAACCAGATAATGAATGAAAGGTGTGTCACGGGAGCTGAATTATCATTATTCCACCGTCCAGATTGTACAGTGGAGTTTTCTCTCTACTTGGGACACTGCTTCATTTCCCAAACCTTTCTGTTTTAATAACCTGAGAGACAGTTCCCCACCCACTAGCTGGCCTTCCCAAGGTATGTGTGTACACACACACACACACACACACACACACACACACACACAGAGCTCTTGGCCTCCTCCGTATTCATTTCTCCTCCACAGTTTATGCAGTGTGGTTTGCATGGGACTGATCTTGCATTCGTTCAAGGGTGCTAGCTGGGATAAGCCAATTCATATAATCTCAAACCCCTGGCCACAGTGATTGGTTCTAAGAATGATACATAAGCCAGGTCCAAGCCAATTAGCTCATGGCATTCTCCTAACCATGGTAACTGGTTCAGAGTGAGTACATGACCCAAATGGGTCCTATCAGAATGATGCTCCAATCTAATTTATGACTAAGGGGAGAAAGGCCCTATCTTATCCTGCAGGGTGTGGTGTGCAGATGTGAGTCTTGCAGCAATAGCCATTTACAACTATGAGGGAGGCCAGCCTGAAGATGAAGCTCACACACAGTAGAGTAGAGATGAGAGAATTATAGGGAAATGGAGCCAGCACCCTGATCAAACCCTACCTAAAGTCCATATTACTTCTGAACTTGCAGTTACATGAGCCACTATATTTCCTTTATTAACGAAGATAGCTTGAAATGAGTGTTTCTGTAGCTGGAAGCATTCTCACTGATACAGCACCTAAATTCCCCAAGTCCTTACCGACTTCCTTGCGCCACTTGTACTCATTGATGTTGGTGTTCACGTCCTGGAGGGCAGAGACAGCCCTCTGAAGCACAGGGTAGGCACTGGCATCAGGGACTGTGTTCTCCAAGATTTTCTGCAGCAGTAGAGGGTACTTGGTAATCCTCTGCAGAGGGATTACCAGTAAGAAACTGAGGCCTGAGGGCCCAGCTTGTGGCCTGAGGGAGAAGGCTGGCATTAGGTAGGGAAAACCCACTGTCTCAAGCAACAGGAGAGCCCTGGGTTCTAGGCCCAGCTCTGCCTTTTAACTCACTATGTGCTCTCAGGCAAGTCACCCTCCTTAGGTGCTTCTCAGTTTCCTCATCTGTAATGCGAGAGGTCTAGAGGCCACACAGGCACTGCTAGTTCTCACTGTACCCATTTCTGGGCCCTGGTTTCCCATCTGCACTAAATGCAACGGTCAGTTTTCAGTCCTCCGCTTCCTTGGTCTCTCAGCAGCAGACACAGCTGAGTAGTCCCTGCTCTTGAAACACTTTCTTCTTTTGGCCCCAGAGATGCCTTTCGTCCTGCTTTTCCTGTTCTGCGGGACATTTTCTTGGCCTCCTCTGCTGGCCTCGCTCCAATGCCAGAGCGCCCCGGGGCCTTGCTTCCCCTCCACTCCCTCTCTTACTGACTTCATTTAGTCTGATGGCTTTAAACACAGCCCCAACCCAGACCTGTTTCCTGCTTTTGTCCTGAGTTCCAGACTCACACAGTCAACTGCCTGCAAGACACGTGCACCTGGCTACATCCCAAGCTCAACTCTGTACGCTGGACACTCATTTGGTATTTCATGCAGTAAAATGTGGCTTTAAAAGCTGAAGGTTGGGGCGCCTGGGTGGCTCAGTGGGTTAAGCCTCTGCCTTCGGCTCAGGTCATGATCCCGGGGTCCTGGGATCGAGTCCTCTTGTCAGGCTCCCTGTTCTCCAGAGAGTCTGCTTCTCCTTCTGCCCCTCCTCCCACCTGTTCTCTCAATCTCTCTCTCTCAAATAAGTAAAATCTTAAAAAAAAAAAAAAAGTATTTAATGGTAAAAAGTCTTGATATCTGTCATTTGTCTTTAAACAGTTTAGCATAAAAAAGATGAAGCAAATTTTAATACTGGTTACTTTTAGGTAGTGGTATATGTTTATTACATTCTATTTTTCCACAGGTGTGAAAATTTTCACTAAAAAAAGTAAACAATAAAACAAAACACAAGAATGTGTAGTGTCAAGATCCCTTCCAGATGCACCATTTGATGAATGGATGACTTTTTCTAGTCCCTTTCTCACTGATACCGGGGACTTGCAGAAAAAATACCCAAGTCAATGGCATCTGGGAAGAGGCTCCCACAGTTTTCCCTTGATCATGACCGGTATAGCCTTCAGACCTGCCTTCTGAGAAGCCCACAAGGCTTTCGGACCTCAATGTGTAAGCGTGCCTCCTCCAAGAGGACTCACAGATGCTGCTCGCAGCCATTCTCCAGTACCCTCTCCATGGTACCCTGGCCTCTTGCTCTTCCTCCTAAGGAAGTATTTCCAGACCAAATGTCCAGGAAAGATCAGTCCTGAAGCTAAGAACAGGCAGAGCAGATGGGTGCTCCCTCATTAGCCTGGGGAGGGGAGGCTGTGGGGGAAGCAGGGGTAGGATTACCTGTCAGGACACGCCTACGCTGACCGTCTGCTCTCACCACGGGTTTCCTACCATTTGGCCAACCACAGGCAGGGGAGATGGAAAAAGTCACTGGACATTTGCAAAACTCTGTCCTCTGGGCTTACTTTCCATGGGAAAGAGCCAACTGTCTCACGGGGACAGCTGTCCCCAAGTAAGAGCACAGGGGGTCTTCCAAGAGAGGACCACAGCTCTTCTCCACAATTAGCAAGGAGTCATGACAGAATTACAGCAGCCTTTTATGATTAAAGCTTTTCTGGGACGCCTGGGTGGCTCAGTTGGTTGGGCAGCTGCTTTTGGCTCGGGTCGTGGTCCCGGCGTCCTGGGATCGAGTCCCGCATCAGGCTCCTTGCTCAGTAGGGAGCCTGCTTCTCCCTCTGCCTCTACCTGCCACTCTGCCTGCTTGTGTTCTCTCCTCTCCCTCTGACAAATAAATAAATATCTTTAAGACAAACAAACAAAAACGATTAAAGCTTTTCTAAGGTAATCTGGGGGAAAAAAATTTTTTTTAAAGTAGGCCCAACATGGGGCTAGAACTCATGACCCTGAGTTCAAGACCTGAGCTGAGATCAAGAGTCAGAGACTTAACTGACTGAGCCACGTAGGTGCCCCTGGAGAAAAAAATTTAAGTGGCCTTTCAGACAGGCAGCACAAATTGAAAGATAATCCCCCCAAAAAAAGGAAACAAAAGGAAAGACCAAAGCAAAGCAAAGCAAGATAGATAATCCCCAGAGCTGAGTGGGTATGGGGACAGGCCCGCTTAACATTCCCTTGGTAAGATCTTTTAGAAGAGCAGTTTGGCAATATACCACCCAGAAATTTCCCCACAGACATGTCAACTCAAGCAAACAAAGATAAAGATAGAAGTTACCAGCAACTCCATGTATCCCAGTGAAAAACTGCAAACAAGCCAGAAGCCCAGCAGCAGGGGCTGGGTCAAACGACTGTAGTCTGTGAGCCGCCCTAGAAAGCAACTCTGTGCAGCCATTGACAAAAGCCTGGTAGAACTCTTCCTGATCTTGTGAAAAGATAGTCACAGCCACAGTTAAGTGAAAAAGTTCCTGGGGCATCTGGATGGCTCAGTCGGTCAGCATCCAACTCTTGACTCAGCTCAGGTCATGATCTCAGGGTCGTGGGATGGAGGGTGGTGGAATCGAGTCCTGCTTGGGCTCGGTGCTCTCTTGGAGTCTGTTTGTCCCTCTCCCTCACCCTTTCTCTAAAATAAACAAATAAAATCTTTTTTTTTAAAGTGAAAAACTAGAAAACTATAAAGTGCTCATGAAAGAAATTGAGGAAGACACAAAGAAATGGAGAAACATTCCATGCTCATGGATGGGAAGAATAAATACTGTGAAAATGTCTTTGCTACCTAAAGCAATCTACACATTTAATGCAATCCCTATCAAAATACCATCGATTTATTTCAAAGAAATGGAACAAATAATCCTAAAACTTATATGGAACCAGAAAAGACCACGAATACCCAGAGGAATGTTGAAAAAGAAAACCAAAGTCGGTGGCATCACAATTCCGGACTTCAAGCTCTATTACAAAGCTGTAATCATCAAGGCAGTGTGGTACTGGCACAAAAACAGACACACAGATCAATGGAACAGAACAGAGAGCTCAGAAATAGACCCCCAACTCTATGGTCAACTAATCTTCAACAAAGCAGAAAAGAATATTCAATGGAAAAAAGTCTCTTCAACAAATGGTGTTGGGAAAACTGGACAGCCACATGCAGAAGAATGAAACTGGACCATTTCCTTACACCACACACAAAAATACACTCAAAACAGATGAAAGACCTCAATGTGAGACAGGAATCCATCAAAATCCTTGAGGAGAACACAGGCAGCAACCTCTTCGACCTCAGCCGCAGCAACTTCTTCCTAGAAACATCACCAAAGGCAAGGGAGGCAAGGGTAAAAATGAACTATTGGGAATTCAGCATGATCAAAAGCTTCTGCACAGTAAAGAAAACAGTCAACAAAACCAAAAGACAACTGACAGAATGGGAGAAGATATTCACAAATGACATATCAGATAAAGCGCTAGTATC
>CM053607.1:33755836-33789104 GCA_028646535.1 Procyon lotor | reverse complement strand
AGGGGGTTAGGGATAGGGTGGCTGGGTTATGGACATTGGGGAGGGTATGTGCTATGGTAAGTGCTGTGAAATGTACAAGCCTGACGATTCAGACATGTACCCTGGGGCAAATAATACATTATATGTTAATAAAAAAAAAGAAAAAAAGTGAAAAACTAAGCTCTAGAAAAGCATGTATAGTAGGAGCCCCTTAAAATTTCTCCCTTTCTTCCTTTTCTTTCCATCCATCCATCCATCCATCCATCCCCTCATCCATCCAGTGTTTCGACTTCTGCATGGAAAGTCTGTTTCTAGTCTGTCTGCAAATGAACAGAAGGAAGTCTGGATGGAAAAGGTTAACTAGCAGGGGGAGGGATAGGGAAATGTGAGACCAAAGGACGAAGGACTTTTCCTATTTACTTTATATACCTGTGCTTTGCTTAAATATTCTTTTTTTCAGTAAGTATTCATTACTTTTATATTTAGAATAAACAAAGAGGGGCGCCTGGGTGGCTCACTCAATTAAGCGTCTGCCTTTAGATCAGGTCATGATCTCAGGGTCCTGGGACCGAGCCCCACATCAGGCTCTCTGCTCAGCAGGGAGCCTGCTTCCCTCTCTCTCTGTGCCTGCCTCTCTGCCTACTTGTGATTTCTCTCTCTCTGTCAAATAAATAAAATAAAATAAAAATCTTAAAAAAAAAAAAAAGAACAGAGGTGTTCTTATGAAACTTCAACTCCATCCAGTCACTTACCACAGTACTGGAAATTATAAGATTTTATTTATGTATTTATTTGACAGAGACAGTGAGAGAGCACAAGCAGAGGGAATAGTAGAAGGAGAGGGAGAAGCAGGTTCCCCACCAAGCAGGGAGCCCGATGTGGGGACTCGATTCCAGGACCCTGGGATCATGACCTGAGTCGAAGGCAGACGCCTAACAACGGAGCCACCCAGGCGCCCCACGCACCAGAGATTATTATGATGCTACCTTTCATAAACAAGACCCAGATCATCTGCGAGAACATCATACGTCCTACCTCCTGACTTCCTCTGCCCCCCAGAGCCTCATGTTATCCCTATGTCATTTATGTCGTTTGCTTCTTCTTATCACACACAAGGTCAAATTTGCTCTCGTTGCTACTTGTCATTCTACAGCATGCACCTTCTCTGTTTTCAATACTTCTTACGTGGAATGGCTTCTGACTTCTTTCTTTGAGTCCAAACTTATTTAAGTAGGTGCCAGCATCGGATTCTTTCATTAGATTTTCTAGGGTGGTTGTGCCCAAGCAGCTGCACACTGAAATACATATTACTTTATTAAACATTATTTTCCTTTTACTTCTTTTTATTACACTTAAGCCATTATATTTTCTTTCCAGGTATGTATTCGGTAGGATATCTATCTACCTACCTACCTACCTATCTACCTATCTACCTATTTTGAGAATATATGTCAGGATATTAATTTAATGTTTTTATAAAAAAAAAAAAGGAGCATTGAGGGGTACCTGGGTGGCTCAGTTGGTTGACTGTCAGGCCCTCGATTTTGGCTCTGGTCATGATCTCAGGGCCATGAGATCAAGCCTCACATCGGGTTCTGTGATGGGAGTGGAGCCTCCTTAAGGTTTTCTCTCTCCCTCTCATTCTGCCCCTCTCCTTTACCCCCACCTCACTTCCATAAAAAAAAAGTGGGTGGCGCAGTTGGTTAAATGTCTGTGTCTGCCTTCGGCTCACGCTGTAATCCTGGGGTCCTGGGATTGAGCCCCGCACTGGGCTCCCTATTCAGCAGGGAGCCTGCTTCTCCCTCTGCTGCTCCCCCTGCTTGTGCTCTCTCTCCTTCAAATAAATTCCTTAAAAAAAGAAAAAGAAAAAGAAAGGAGCATTAGAACCACGAGCGCCAAGAGCCACAGCGTGGTTCTGGAGAACTACAAACCCTGCCGGGTCGAGATGAGGATAATAGCCGGGGTTTACAGAGTGTCGCTTGGGTACAAGTGAGTCCAAACCCCCGTGAAGTATAATTACTCCCCTTTCACACGTAAGGAAACCAGGTTCCGAGACATGAAATGGCTCCGCCAAGGTGAGCCAGGGGCAGAGCCAGATCGCCCACTAGGCAGCGTGGCCTCAGAGCCCATGAGAAAAGCCTGGACTGGTCCGGCTGGGAAAGACCGGAGTGTGGGAGGCATGAGAAACCGCATGAGCCAACCGGGGCCCCCCGACGGTGCCTCTAACCTGTCAGAGCTCGATGCCGTATTTGGGACCCGGGAGATGTTATATCAAAGTTTCTGACTTCTGAAAATCAGAGGGTCTGGCACAGTGGCCTCACAGTCCTTCATGGCAACGAGGCGGATGCTTTGTAAAGCAAGGCTGTCATTATTCTACTCACTGTATTTACACCTTTTGACGAGGCGGCTGCCGTTGCATACACTTTGAATAGGACCCTGAAGCCCCTCCCCTTGGGAAGTAGGGTCAATTTTCCCCGGGCCTTGGGTCTGTCACAGGATGCCAGTTCCCAGCCAAGACCTCCCAAGGCCTCACCCTCCCCTGCCCCCCACCTCCCTTTCCCCTCCCTCCCGCTCTCTCCCTGTCTCAACTCTGTGTGGCCACCATGTGAACAAGCCCCAGCCATCCGCTGGGTGATGAGTCAGCTCAGTGTCCCGGACACACAAGAGAGCCCAGCCAAGATGAGCAATGCTGACTTGTGGTGATGACGGGCACGTGAAGGTGCTCAGCGGGGGCTCGGAGAATCGGTTACGGGGCCCAGCTATATTGCTAACATGCAGCAGAGGGCGCCAAACCGAGGTCTGTCCTAAGCCATTCTGTTCTGGGTGCTCTGTTAACAGGGCTGTAGCTGCTCTCTACACCGGGGTCTGTTGGCTCTGGTTGGCCACAGTCACCACTGCTCCCTTTTACCCCACATCTGCCACCTTGCTTCCCTCGTTTTTGTTACCTGCTTCTCTCCTATTGAAATGTATTTAGTGACCCGAGCACAAGCCTAAGTTTCTAAGACCCACGAAAGGATGAATCAAAAGAGGAAGTGAATGTAGTTTTTTGGGGGGGTAGAGAGGGACCAGGGCATAGGTAATTGAAAAGGAAGCTTCAGGGGGTTGAGGGGATAGGCAAGGAGAGGAGGACGGGAGGTAGCAGGAGCTTCCACAGCAGATAACGTCATCTTCAAAGATCTAACTCTGCACACCCCTTCTCTTGGGTGTAAAGGGAATGTCCAAGTAAGACAAAATAACAGCGGCCTCCCATCCTCCTGCGTTATTCTGATTTCCAGAAAATGACCTTCATCTATCTCCATCTGGGGAGCTTGTCCTGGGGAAGATAGAAGCCTTTTTGAAACAGAAAAGGAGCAGAACAATCCCAGGCAAGGAAATATAAATGACTCTTAAAATAGACAAAGAAGGGACCAACTTTAAACATGAGAAGTAAATGCAAAATGAGACCACACTGGGTCACCACTTGTCACCTCGCTCAGTGGCATTACTCTAAAATTCAATGACACGCTCCGGAGAGGCTATGGGAAAACAGACACTCACACCTTGCTCATGGTAGAGCCTTTATAGAAGGAAATTTTGCAGTATGAGCACAACTATCCACACACACTTTCTTTGACCTAGCGAGTCCATGTCTGGACAGGCACCTTAGAGAGACACTTGCACCTGTAGGAAACCTGGGTGGCTCAGTCGGTTAAGCGCCCAACTCCTGATTTCTGCTCAGGTCAGTATCTCAGTCAGGGTCATGCAATCAAGCCTGCATTGAGCTCCGCACTCAGCAAAGAGTCTGCTTAAGATTCTTTCTCTCTCCCTCTTGCTCCGTCCATTCCCCCACTCACGCATGCTCTCTCTCTAAAATAAATAAAATCTTAAAAAAAAGAAATACTTGCAGCTGAGTAAAATGACATACACTCATGAATAATCACTGAACGCTATCTGTAATATCAAAAGAAAAGAAGCAAATCAATGTCCATTAATAGAAACCAGTTAAATGAACTGGGGAACAGCCATGTGGTGGAAGAACATGCTGTTCAAAGGCTCATACATGTATGTATTGGAATGGGAAGGTGTCCAAGAAATACGGTAAGTGGAAAAAAAACACAAACTTTCTTTAAAAAGGCAGCGAAATGACAGCATATATTTGATTTGCTTCTACATGCGTAAAGAAACTCTGCAAGATCCACAAGGAATTTACAAGTGGTTAGCTTGACTTTGGAGCTGGGACTAGTATTTGGGTAGAAGAAGGGACAGGATTACACAGGACAGGACAGGATTTTTTTGTGTTGCATAAATTTGGATTTTTTAAAGCTTCTGGGGGCGTTTTAAAGCTTCTGGGGGTACCAATTTTTAAAAAAAGCTTCTGAACTATGTAACTGATCTCCACTCAAAATTTTAATTTAAAAAATACCTGTTCTCTACATATTTTTTTTTTTAGTATTTAACTTATTTATTTGTCAGAGAGAGGGGGAGAGAGCGAGAGAGCACAAGCAGGGTGAACAGCAGGCAGAGGGAGGAGCAGACTCCCCACTGAGCAGGGAGCCTGAGGTGGGACTCGATCCCAGGACCCTTAGATCATGACCTGAGCCGAAGGCAGTTGCTTAACTGACTGAGCCACCCAGGTGCCCCTGCTCTCTACATATTTCTATCTAGAGCTTCTACCCACTGGTATCAGCTCTGGTAGGTGAGGCCACCTATTTCAGCTGTGTGTGGAGAGGCCCTCGGGGGTGATCCGAACCTGCCTCGTGCCGCCGCAGCCTACGGCACATGGTTCCCACAATGTCACTTCCCTTCCCGTGGGGGACAGGAGTGCTGTTCACCAAAGCTTTCTGCTTTTCCACCCCTGGACACCCAGGCAGGGTGGCACACCCTGGCCTCCCAGCAGGTGGATAAAACCAAGGGATTATTTCTGGTCTGTGGATTAGGAGAAGGGATGCATATCATCTCTGGCCTGGAGCACTTCATTACCAGCATCGGACCCACCAGCGCTCCCTTGCCCTTCGCCACAGCTACTAGCAGTAATCCAGAGAGTGGCTGCTGTCGGCTTGGGCCCCAATGTGAGGCTGGCCCAGAGAAGAGCCTCAGGTCACCCGCAGTGGAGCATCAGGAAGGCATAAACCTTTGTCATCTGAAGCCACTGAGAGTTGGGGACTGTGTCCCAGCAGCAGCCCGGGCAACACCGAGGAGGGGTGAGACCCGGATGGCTCCCGACCCCGGGGCTGACTGCAGCAGGAGTGTGTGCCCGCTGGTCGTGCTACTCACACCACAGCCTCAATGACACTCTGGATCTCTCGCTGCAGCTCCGGCTCCTTCCGGTAGGTCTCCACCAGCAGCAAGGCCTGGTCGTAGCTGGCACAGTACACCTTGTAGACTCGCTCCAGCTCCTCTTGGAATTCCAGGAACAAGTTGCCTGGTGGTGAAAAAGCAACGGGGAGCCCTCAAAGGCACGTCTCTCCATGCCCTCAGTTGGGACGCGGAGACGGTGAGTGAGACAGCTGCGCCCTCAGCTCGAGAGTAAGACTGCCAGGCCTGACGCGCTGGGCCACTTTGGGTGAATCACCTCTTCTTCCCCAGTTTCCGTGTTTTCATCTCACTTTCAAACGGCCGCCGTAAGGGTTACGTGATGGAATGCTGCTCAGGCTGGTGCCCGGGGAGTCTTAATAAAGCGCAGCTGTCATTACGGCAATAATATTATTAATCCTCGTATTTGTGCCTTACAGGTCACAAAACTTACTCGTGTCATACCTTTCCCATCACCGCGTGTGACAGGTACAACCTCAAACCCCCAGTCTACAAAGACACACTCGAGCAGCACAGGTAGTCACAAGCCGGGCCTTGGAGGCAGACAGGACTAGGGACGGAGGGCCAGCCAACCCTTCCCCTGGGGCATAGCCTAGGGTGCGCCCTTGACCTCCTGCACCCTCCATTTTCTCATCCACAGATTGGAATAAGAACAGTCTTCACCTCCAAGTGTTTTCTTGTTGTTGTTGCTGTTAGGACTGAATCAAATACTGCAGGTAAAAATACCTGACGCAAACCTTACTCATGAAATATTTACCAACTGCTATTTATGGATTAGATGCCAGGCACTCTTCCATGCTCCGTGAACAAAACAAAGCCCCTAATGGAGCTTATGTTCTCGTGGTGAAGACAGGTAGTAAGTAAAGGCATTACATATGTCAGAACGTGATGATACGAAGAATCAAAACAAAGCGTTACAAAGTAGTAGAAGGGGCGCCTCGGTGGCTCCGGCATTAAGTGTCTGCCTCCGGCTCAGGTCATGATCCCAGGGTCCTGGGATCAAGCTCCGCATCGGGCTCCCTGCTCACCTGGAAGCCTGCTTCTCCCTCTCCCACTCCCCTTACTTATATTCCCTCCCTAGCTGTCTCTTTCTCTGTCAAATAAATAAATAAAATC
This sequence comes from Procyon lotor, assembly GCA_028646535.1. Taxonomy (NCBI): domain Eukaryota; kingdom Metazoa; phylum Chordata; class Mammalia; order Carnivora; family Procyonidae; genus Procyon; species Procyon lotor. Next base: position 33,782,717 of record CM053607.1, on the reverse strand, counting down.
AAGAAAATTTTTATTTATTTATTTGAAAGAGAGAGAGCACAGAAGCAGGGGGAGCTGCAGAGACAGAGGGATTTTTATTTATTTTTATCCATACTGTGGTAAACAAATAATTGAACAAATGAATGGGCATGAAGGGACAGTACTTGCTTATAGAAAAATTGCAATTAGGGCACCTGGATGGCTCAGTGGGTTAAAGTCTCTGCCTTCGGCTCGGGTCATGATCTCAGGGTCCCAGGATCGAGTCCCTCATCGGGCTCTCTGCTCAGCAGGGAGCCTGCGTCCCCCTCTCTCTCTGTCTGCCTCTCTGCCTCCTTGTGATCTCTCTCTCTCTCTGTCAAATAAATAAAATCTTTAAAAAAAAGGAAAGAAAAATTGCAATTAATAAATAAATTAAATAAGTAAATAAATAATTGCAATTAATAAAAATTGCAACTAATAAATGAAATAGAAATTGCCATGAGAACACGAGTAATAATTATTGCTGGCAAGAACCACTGATGGATGTTAAAATAAAATAAAACCACTGACAGATGTTAAAACTAATGGGTGAAAGTTTGAGACCTAGGACATTTGGTTACTATCAAAGTTTTTCTCCATAAGCTATTTATTAATTACAAGGGGAAAAATAATATATAGTATTTATAGTGGAATAATATTTATAGTGGAAAAACAGAGCAGATATTCATCCTATCAACCATAGGATCAAACTTAACATTATTCATGGGGCACCTGGGTGACTGAGTCATTAAGCGTCTGCCTTCGGCTCAGGTCATGATCCCAGGGTCCTGGCTTCGAGCCCCATATCGGGCTCCCTGCTTGGCAGGAGGCCTGCTTCTCCCTCCCCCACTCCTCCCGCTTGTGTTCCCTCTCTGGCTGTCTCTCTCTCTCTGTCAAATAAATAAATAAAATCTTTAAAAAAAAAAAAGTTAACATTATTCTAAGTAATAACACGTGGCAACAGCAAGTGCCCCTGTACAGAGGCACTAAGGAGGACAGGACATTTGCCGTGATATTACTGCCAAAAATGTATAATGTCAATTTAAGAATGAAAATAATTTTAATTTTATAAATATATAAAATGTTTATAATTTATGCACTTTTATAACTTATAAAATATAGATTATACCTATCCAAACTTTTATAAAATCTGTAAAATCATTTTAATTCTAATAACCGAAAGCTTAAAACTGAGGGATATATTACAAACCTGGCTCAGACTTTTCAGAAGTCTACGGGCACAAAACACAGACTAAAGGAGGCCAAGAGAACGATAAATAAATCGATAAAAATAAATAAAACGAACTGTGGTAGCCTCGATTGAATCCTGGGCCGGAAAAAAGACATTTGCGGGAAAGCAGGCAAAATGTGAAGAAGGTCTGGAGGGTTAATAGTGTTGCAATAATGTTAATTTCCTCATATCAGTAACTGTACTATGAGTATCTGGGATGTTAAAATGAGGAAAAGTGAGTTTGAGGGTTACTAGAGACCTCTGTACTATTTTTGCCACTCTTCTGTAAATCTAAAGTTATTTTAAGATTTAGAAAGTTTAAAAAGAACTTTGAAGACGTTTTACTGAGAGACAAACACAAGAGGACAAATATTGTAGGATCCTACTTCTGTGAGTGGGACCATATGAGAGTTCCCTGCACATTTTACTTATTTCGTCCATGATCCTAAAAGCACTCTAAAAAGTAAAGTCTATTAACTAAAAAAATGAAATCCATACTGTGTTGAGATTAAACTAGAGGTCAAAAGTGGTTACGGGAATGGCCGTTAGAACACTTCCTCACCCATCCACAAGGGTCTTTGGTGGTCCATCCAGGGCCAAGTGGTGAGGGTGGAGAGAAACGTGTTAGCCCAGAATGGGAGTGCGGAGGGTGGACCACAGGAAGCCCAGCAGACCCTACTGCCCGCTGACGCTACAGGCTGGGCGTCGGACCTGGACCACACCCCGTTGGACACATGGGACCGTGCCCAGCCCAACGTGGTCTAGATTTCAGGCACCCAGACTGCCCCCCCAGGACTGGTCCTCTTCCCCAGTTCTGGTCCAGCTGATCCTCATAGAGAACAACTCAGGAGAAGCCCCCAGGAGGAGGGAGAACAGAAAAGAGGACACAAAACTGTAGGCAGGGAGAATCCGCGTGCCAGGAGATCGGCCAACTGCAGAGACCATCCCAGCTAAGAGACAGCCCGGGTGCGGCCTTGAAATCTAGGGCGGTTCCCACATTCTCCTTAACCCGTCAGCACGGGTGCGCCAGTACCAGCACGAATGTGGCTGATGGCAAAGAAACTGCAGCATAGTGTGGCCAGCAGCAGAGGAAGGCAAACTCCCAGGACGCACAGCTGTCCAAAGGGGCAGCAATACCAGGAATGCAAAAGTAAAGACTAACTTCTTTTCCTTTTGCCTGATGGTCACAGACTGTAAACAAGTCACTGGAGTGGAAAAGTTACTCCCAGCATAAAAAGAATTCCTATCGTGGCAGCTGGTGGCTCAGTCGTTAAGCCTCTGCTTTCAACTCAGGTCATGATCCAGGGTCCTGGGATCGAGCCCGCGTTGCATCGGGCTCCCTGCTCAGTGGGGAGTCTGCTTCTCCCTCCCCCACACCCCCTGCCTGTGTTCCCTCTCTGTGTCTCTGTCATAAATAAATAAAATCTTTAGGGGTGCCTGGGTGGCTCAGTGGGTTAAAGCCTCTGCCTTTGGCTTGGGTCATGATCTCAGGGTCCTGGGATCGAGCCCTACATTGTCGGGCTCTCTGCTCAGCGGGGAGACTGTCCGCCCCCTGCCTGCTTCTCTGCCTACCTGTGATCTCTCTCTGTCAAATAAATAAATAAAATCTTTTTTTTAATAAATAAATAAAATCTTAAAAAAAAAAATACCTATAGCTGAGATGAATCAGAAAGACAAGAAAGAGAGTCAAGATGGTCAAGAGTCAGGGCTCTTAACTCTGCCTGGTCAAGCTGTATGACCTTGAGGAAATTACTGAACTTTTCTGAGCTTCAGGTTTTTTTCTTTTCTTTTCTTTTTTTTAAGATTGTATTTATTTATTTATTTGACAGAGAGGGACACAGCGAGAGAGGGAACACAAGCAGGGGAGTGTGAGAGGGAGAAAGAGGCTTTCCGCTGAGTAGAGAGCCTGATGCGACACGCGGCTCGATCCCAGGACGCTGCAATCATGACGAAGGCAGACGCTTAATGGCTGAGCCTCCCAGCGCCCAGCTTCAGGTTTTTCTTTAGTAAGATGGAGACAATAATAATAGTAATCAACCAGTCAGAGCATTATGAGAATGAAAGAGCTAGTCCATGTTACTCAGAATCACGGCTGGCACGTTTCAAAGAGGCAGAAACTAAGGCTCAGAGACACAAAGGGACTGGGGGGTGACAGAGCCTTGCTGGTCAGACTCCAAACCATTAGACCCGCACTGCCCAGAGGCAGAGCTCACTGGCTACATGTGGCCTTTGGGCACTAGAAATACGGAGAATATCGATTGCGATGTGCCGTCAGTGTAAAAGACACTGGGTTTCAAAGACTTAGTACAAAAACGAAGTAAAATATCTCATGAACAACTTTTATATTGACTACATGTTGAAATATTAGTTTGGGCAAATTGGGATAAATCAAATATATTAAAATTAATTTTACCTGCTTCTTTAGTTTTCTAAATGGAGCTACTCAAAAATTTTCAATGAAATGTGTGGTTCAAATTACATTTCTACTAGCTTGCACTGAACTACACCAGGGCACCTTCTGGTGAGACGACTCGGGGCAGAGACGCCTGTGAATGTCAGAGTTGTGTTGGACTCGTTTGAAAGGACAGGACACCTAAGTCCTCTGGGAGGAGAAAAGCCTGTCAAAGACAGCCCTGCCTGAGGTCTAAAACTCTTTTAAATTGCTGTGGCTGCAGGATTGGGAGAAGGGCTTTCCTTGCATAGGAAGGCGTGGGGGCTGGCGGGATCAGTAGAGAGCTGGCAGAAGCCAGTGCAGTCTTGACCCAGCACATAGGGCACTGAAGGGAAGAAGAGCCATGTGGATTCCCTGTGCCTCTATTCAGCTAACTACAAGGGGCAGAGGGTGAGGAGGCTCTTTTCTGTAGACTCCGTAAAGGAAACAGGAAGTAGGACAGGAAAGAGGACCGCCATATCAGAGGGTGAAAAGACAGGATTAAATTTCAGCTAAACAATGAATACATTTTTAGTATAAGTATGTTCCAAATATTGCATGGGACATACTGATACTAAAAAGGTACTCATTGACGGAGTGCCCAGGTGGCTCAGTCAGTTAAGTGTCTGACTTTGGCTGAGGTCGTGACCCTAGGGTCCTGGGAGGGAGCCCAGTCTCAGGCTCCGCGCTTAGCGGGGAGTCTGCTTGTCCCTCTGCTGTTTGTGCGTGTTCTCTCTCTCTCTCTCAAATAAATAAGTACAATCTTTTAAAAAATTACTCATTGTTTATCTGAAGTTTAAATTTAATTGGGACCTGTATGTTATCTGGCAGCTCTACCAGGGAGGCAGGGAGCAGAGTGATCACCAGGTGTGCCTGGGAAACACGTGACATCCTGACTCTTCGCTGCAGGGCAACCGGGAAGGCAGACTGGCCAGCGAGGCCCCTCGCACAGGAACCACACTGCACCTCAAATCACAGCAACCTGGCCTCTGAGACCCTGGACCCCAGCGTGTCTTCAGCCTGAGGTTATACTGATTCCCACTCGAGTAAATGGTAATTCGTAAGAGAAATAAGGATAAACTGATAAATGGTGAGACTATCTACTCTGCTACTTAAAAAAAAAAAATCTTGTTCTTTAATTTTGTGTTCATCTGGCTCTTATAGGAAACGGTAGCTCATTCACACTGCTGTTGCCATAAGGAACTCTACTCTCAAGGGAATAATAAACATGAAACACAGGCTTTGCTACCTTTCACTTTGCTACGTAGAAGCTACTCGGTGCTGCAGGTGAAAGCATGGGCTCCAGACACTGACTGCCGAGTTCAGATCCTGGCTCGGCCACTAGCCGCGTGACCTCGGCCGGTTACTGCCCCACTCTGTGCCTCCGCGTCCTCAACTGTAAAATGAGGTAGCAGCATCTACTTTTCAGGGTTGTTGTGAGGATGAAATGGGTTAATACGTGGACCTCAGAACAGTGCTAAGCATTTAGTAAACACTCAGAAAAACGGGCTTTCTAAAAAATGTGTGTACTTGTTATTTTCAATCCCCATCCTCATTCATGCCCACCAGGGTAGACCCGTGATGTAAAGGCCAGGGAACTTGGGTGGGCCCTGTGCTGGGTGCCCTCCCTTCCCCCTTCTATCCTTTCACCTTTCCCGCCTGATTCCACTCAAAAAAACCCTGACCTTGAGGTTCTGTTGAGTGAGCTCAGGGCAACAGATGAGAAGAGAATGTGGGACAGAGGTATGAGGTTTATCCCCACTCGTCCCACCTCCTTTATGCTCCAGAGGGTCCTCCTGATCATTCCAGAATGAGGCCACTCCCACCACCTCTCACCTGGGTGACAGTGTGGCCCCCACTGGTCTCATGCTTCCACACTTGCCACTTGCTCATACCCACTGTCCACAACAGCCAAAGAGGTCATCAAAAAGATAAATAGGACCACATCGCTTTCCTGCTCAAAACCGTCCAATAGTTTCTCATCACATTCAGAAGAAAATCCTAACTCCTTATCATTGCCTAGAAAACCCTACATGATCTGGTCCTTCTCCATCTCTTCCATCTCATCCCCAAACATACTCCCCTCACAAGCTCCCCTGGAGCAACACCAGGCTTCTTTCTGTCTGTCCTTCAAACATTCTAGGCTTATCCCAGCCTCAGGGCCTTTGCACAGCCATTCTTTCTGCTCTCCCTCTAGATCCCATAGCCGTCTCCTTCCTAATATTCAGGTCTCAACTCAAATGTCTCCTTCTTAAGAGGACTACTCTCATGTCCAAAGGTTACTACATTAGTTTCTTTTCTTCAAATTCTAAATTATTACCTAAAATTCTCTTGTTTATCTGCTGTCTTGTCAAGCCTTAAGAATGGGAACTTGGACTCACCTGCTGATGCAGTGACCCCAGCACACAGCATTGTGACCAGCAAGTGCTCAGTACAAAACTAAGCTTAGTAAATAACTAATGGCTCTGCTGGGCCACTGACCAATTAGTCCTTCCTTTTCTCTGGGGCCCAGTCTCCTTTTATAAAGCGATGGGATTGGGCTGGATATTATCTGAGGGTCCTACCGGCTCTGCCATGCTGTATTTCAGGGATCCCCAAAAGAAACTCCCATTGAGCTGCATTTCCCTGGAACTCTAGAGACAGTTCAGCAATACCCACATGCTGAGGACAATTCCACGGGAATCTAGGGCTGACGACTGCCTTGTCTTTTGCTTACCAATTAGGTACACTTGTTCCTCTTCCCTGGATGCTGTCTCTTGCAGATCATGAAGAAATCTGCTGTTCACCTCAATGACATCATCGATGTTTGAGAACAGGACATCCCGATCTCCCTGGGGCAGCTAGAAGGAACAAAAAAACCATAGGAGTCTCTGGGCATTGAGCAGAGTGACTATTTGCAGGCTTTGGAGATCCATCCACAACATTCACACCTTCAGGGTCCTATTACTCTTGGGAAGACTGCCCCAGTGGAATGTTTGCAAGGTTTTGAAAGACTTTATAAATTAGGCATAAATTAGGTATTCTCATTACTCTACAGGAAGAGAGCAAGAGATGGAGGGCTCAGCATGGAATGAAAGCTGAACTGGGGTTTTATCCTAGATCTGCTGGCAGCCATCACGTTTCTTCCCTCAGTTTCCCTATCTGTCATATTAGGGTAGAAAGCTGGATTTCCTTCCAGCTCCAAGATACTTGGCACCTACCATCATTACTTTTTTTTTTTTAAGATTTTATTTATTTATTTGACAGAGAGAGAGATCACAAGTAGGCAGAGAGGCAGGCAGAGAGAGAGGGGGAAGCAAGCTCCCCGCTGAGCAGAAAGCGTGACACGGGGCTCGATCCCAGGACCCCGAAATCATGACCTGAGCCGAAGGCAGAGGCCTCAACCCACTGAGCCATCCAGGTGCCCCCTACCATCACTACCTTGACATTTATTCTGAACTCCAGCTACTATGAACTGGCAATAGCCCTGCAGGATATCTATAGATGTGTATGAGTGTGCACAGGAGATTGTGTTTGTGTGTGTTTGTGTGTGTGTGTCTGTCTGTCTGTCTGTCTCCTAGATGCACAATCAAGTAGGAAGAGCTAACTGTAGAAAAATCTCTAGAGTACGCTTTTATTTTTGTTAGAGTAAATAACAATCTATAGTTGCTTGCTTAATGCCTACAGAGAAAAATCCTAATTTCTGGAAAGTAAAGTATGAGAGAACTTTCACTTTCCACATTTCCTACTTGAGTATTTCATTCATTCCAGAAACACTAATCGAAGTCTCTGATTTATAAGCCCAGAAATGGGGATATATTGAACTAAGCGGTCTTTGCCCTAATCATGCTTACATGCTAAGGGATACCTTACATTTTATAGAGAGACCCTGCATTATTTCTGAAATCATGAGGGAAAAAAAAAAAGATGTAAAAACCCATCATAGTGATAACTTCTTCCTGTTGCCATCTTCTAAACAAGACGACTGGAATACAGGTCAGTTGAAGCAATCTGTCCTAAGTTTGATAAAGGGCTATTTTATTCATTAGCTCACTTAATTCTTGAGGTGACTATTCCTCTCTCCATTTAGCAGATGAATACACTAAGGCTCTGATGTGTTAAAGGCCTTGCTGAAGGCCGCACGCCCACTGAATGGAAATACCCCAGCTTCCATCCAGGCGACTTCCCAGCCACCACGGCTTCCCCTCCATCAGGCCAGCCCCTGGAAGAGATGTGGGGGCTCGGAAGCCAGGACCCAGGTCTGCCCCTATGAAGGGAGGCTGGGTGCAGCCCCCGTACCTGCTGCAGGCGGCTCCTGATGTCGGAGGCACAGAGCCGGAGCAGGTGCAGGTAGGAGAGCTCGGTGTCGATGAGCTCCCTGACAGCCAGCCTCTGATGCAGCAACAGCCTGTCCGCGGAGACCCGGCCTGCTCCGTCGGGGTGCCCTGTCCCGGAGGACAGCTCATCGGTCCCATGTTCAGCCATGTCAGCAGGTTCTAGGAAAGACAAACACATCCCAACTCACTTTCGGGAGCTCTACTGGAACACGCTGTGTCTAATCCAAAGGCTCAACAAGCGGCACTGCAAGATGAACCGCGTGTCAGCCTTTGCGGGCAGTATCTGAGCACTTAGAACACGGCTCGTGATTGCTGACATTTTCCAGGATGCAGATAACGTGCTTGCCTGGCTTTTCTTCTACTTTTCCCCCAGCCCTTGACCCAGATTTCTTCATCTGGTTCAGCCCAGTGTCTCCCACCCTCTGTCCCAGGGCTTCCCTCCTCTCTACCCCCGTGGCCCCACTAAGGCCTCACGACCCATCCCGCGGGCTCTTCGCACAGCCTCCCAGAGCACCATTCCAAATGTAAAGCCCTCTCCTCTTGCTGCGCCCACAGCCATGCATCCTGCGGCTGCCTCCAGCATGAACTTCCTGAAACCAAGCTCGTGATCATGGCACTCCACGCTGTGGGGTTTGCACGGCTCCCTGCTGCTCTGGGGTCCGGCTCCAAGCACATTTTCCCTTTCACAGACCATCCTCCAGCCAAAGAGAGCTCCGTGCTTTCCTCCGAGCCTGCCCAGTCATTTCCTGCCTCTGTGCTTTTGCACCTGCTGGGCCTCCTCCCATGTCGCTACCCGTGGACATTCCTCTTCCCTTCCCTTTCCTGGTCCCCCCAGCCAGATGGACTTTCCCTCCCTGAAACCCCCACGACCCCTTTATCTCTAGGCTTTGAAGTACAAATGGCAATGCTGTAAACAACATGGACTGAAACCCCTCCCTGCTCCAAAACATCCTAAACGTGCTGGATCAGGTATAAAATTTCCTCCTCACGACCCAGCAGGGCTTGCAAGAGAGGAAAGGAAATAGCAGGGCCCCCAAACAGAGAGAACTGGAAAGCACAGCAGGAGCAGCTGAGCGGACGCGGTTGGGGCCCCAGGTGGAGGAGTGGGCAGGGAAAAGGGCATGGCCAAGTTCAGGCAACCAGGGAGTTGGGCACAGGTGTGCAGGCAGGAACAGGAGACAAGCTTCTTCACAGAACTAGGACCCCCAAAGACTCCGGGGAAATGGTGGATCAAAAAAAAAAAAAAAAGAGTCCCTCACTCACACAGAAGATGAGGTCCTCGGGGCTTGGGTCCTACATGAGGACAAAAAGTCCCCTCGGAAAATTCATAAAAACATAAAAAACATAAAAACAAATTGATACTACACATGTGGCCCAAGTAACCCAAAGCTGAGAAATCAACAAAAATAGTTCTGAATTAATGCTACTCTGAGCGCTCGTAGAAATAAAATGTCTCCAACAGCAAACCCTGTCCTGAAGATGAGTTTGCAATCTAAAATTACAAGATCTCCACAGCAATGAGCAGAATTAGACCCCAAGAACACCAGAGAGTCAGACTATCAGGTAAAAACTGTAAAATAAGCAAGGGGGGAAAAAAACGTAATATAAAAAAATAAAGACCTGTGTAATTTTGATTTTTTAAGGCACCAAACAGAACTTACAGAAATTAAACACTAAGTCTTTGAAATTAAATACTGAATAGGCAGATTAAACAGATATCTAGAAAAGAGAAATAGCAAAGGGGCATACAGATTTGAAGAAATTATCCAGACTGCCAAAGAGAGAGAAAAACATGGAAAATATGAAAGAGAGCTTATGGGATCTGGATACTGAAATAAGAAGGTTCATGCACCAAATCTGAGTTCTAGAAGGCAAGAATAAAGAGAGTGAGGATAGGCAATATTCAGAGAGATAAGAGTAAGAATTGTCCAGAATTTATTTAAAAAAATATGAATTCTTAGATCCAGGAAGTATAAGTCCCTAACAGGATTAAGTATCCAAAAATCCACATCTAGACCCATTGAGGAGAAATTGCAGAACCTTGAAAGCCTAGGGAATTTATCCTTGTATGTTCCTGTTCTCAGGAAACTATGGGAGAATGTGCTTTACCAAAATAAAGAAATAGGAAAGAGGAAGACATAGGGGACAGGGCACTGGTGATCTACAGTGAGAGGGGCCAAGGAAATCTCCAGATGGGGAAAGAAAATCCTAGAACTAACCCCTGGATACAGGCAGATGGCAAATAGTCTACAGTATTTCAGAAGGTGCTGGAACGTCTTCAGAATAGATTCATTGAATCGATAAAGAATATGGTACATCTTTAGGGATAATCACACAGATCATACATACAAAACTAAGAGACAAACCATCGAACAAACACAAAACAATTGTTAAAAAAGTTGTGCAGAAATCACAGAAGTAGTTGTACATTATTGCCTGGTTCAGTTATAAATATAATTTATACACATCATAATGCGTGTGACCTAAACAATATTACGTATAACCATACTGGGAGAATGTGGTCATGGGAGGAGTGCGTATGTGTGGTGGAGGGGGAGTAAAAAAAAAAAAACTAAATCTCTCATAATAGGAAGTCACAAAACAATACATAAACCAAAAGGTCAATAAAAGGACCTGCATGCTATTTAAAGACATAGAGGGACACCTGCGTGATGCAGTTAGTTGAGCCTCCAACTCTAGTTAAAACAGAACGACTTGTGTTCTCTCCAACTACACTCTGGCGGATATAGGTATGAACAGGTAACTGACAAAAGAAGAAGTTTAAATGGCTAATCCACAAATGAAAAGATGCTTGGTTCACTAGTAACTAGGCAAATGTGATTAAGTAAAACCACAATGGGGGCACCTGGGTGGCTCAGTCGGTTAAGCGTCAGCCTCTTGGTTTTGGCCCAGGTCATGATCTTAGGATCGTAGGATCAAGCCCTGCATCAGGCTCCAAGCTCAGCAGGAAGTCTGCTTGAGACTCTCTCCCCCTCTCTCTGCCCTTGTGCTCATGCGCTCTCGCTCTCTCTCTCTCTCTAATAAATCCATCTTTATTTGATTTGAAAATGAACAAACTACAAAGTCATATATCATCATGAGGAGCCTCACACAAACACTGTAAAGAAAAAAAGGGATGGAGGTTCCAGAAAGGTAGATAGAGTAGAATACTATTTTTTTTTTAATTTAAAATACGTAAAACAATGCTAGATAGTGTTCAGAGATATATAAATATGGAGGGCCAGTATTAAAAATTTTGTGGACATGATCAACAATAAATTCAGGATGGTAGCAACCTCTGGAAAGGGAAGCAGAGAAATGGAATTGAGGACATATCAAAAGGAACTTAATGGTATCGGAAAGTGTTTTGTTTTGAGTCACACTTTTAATTTTGAGATAGAGATTCACATGCAGTTATAATAAATAATACACTGGTTCCATGTACCCTTTACCCAATTTCCTCAATAGTAACATCTTGCAAAACTCTTAACACAATCTCACAGCCAGGATACTGGCCCCGGTACAAGCAAGATAGAGATCATTTCCATCACAAGGATCCCTTATACTGCCTTTTCACTCACTTCCCTCCAGCCTCACCCCATCCTTAACCCCTGGGCACCAGGAATCTGCTCTCTGCTTCTATAATCTGGTCATTTCAAGAATGTATGGGAACTAACAAAAAAAAAAGAATGTATGGGAACGGAATCATTATAGTATATCACCTTTGGGGACTGACTTCATTCAATCAGCACAATGCCCTGGAGATTCCTGCAAATTGTTGCGTGTATCAGTAGTTCCTTCCTTTTTATCGCTGAAATAGGAGAAGTTCTATTTGCTTAAAAATAATGAAGAACAGAGGGCAAAACTGTTAAAATTAAAAAAAGCGAGGTGGTAAGAACATGGTATTTGTTTCACTGTTCTTTGTTCTTTTCTGGATGGGTAAAATATTTCCTAATATTTAAAGTGGCACGCATCCCGTTCAAACTTGCACTTGGTGATTTAGGGTTATTTAGGACCAGGCCTCAGCTTCCTGGCCAGACCCTAAGCACTCAGAGACAAGAGAAGCAGCCATTCACCTGATGTCCTTCACTATTCCCCAAAATACTGATGACACTTGCATATATAAATGGTCCTTTGGGAGGGACTAGTACAGCAGAAGTTTCTGTCCTGGGCCATAAGCGCTGACCCGTGGATCAGATGATCTCTAAACTGAATGGGGAGAGTAAAGGGCCTAGAAAGATCCCGGAATGCCTCTGTCTGATGCACAGCTCTGTTCCAGCTCATGAACACCGCCCATGGCCTGCTGACCCGTCCCTGGCCTGAGTCGCTGACACTCACCACCCTGTGCATAGGTTCTCTAGAAAGATCCCAACAGGCTTTCAGGAGAGCTGCTCAGGTTCTACTACACAGAATTGTTGCTAAATAAACAAAAAGCACATTCTATAGAAAACTGGTAAATATTTAAAATAGCATTAATTTGCACTTAGCTTAATTGCAAGCTAGCTCTCCATGCTGGACTGACAAAACCTCTCTGTAACAGCATTTGGTTATCTCTTAGTTTATGGTCTGTATAACGGAAAGAAACTTTCTCTCTTTCTTTTTCTTTTACTCTTCCTTTTTCTTTTACTCTTTCTTTTTCTTTCTTTCTTTATTTTTAAAGATTTTATTTATTTGACAGAGAGAAAGAGATCACAAGTAGGCAGAGAGGCTGGCAGAGGGAGAGGCGGAGGTAGGTTCCCCGCTGAGCAGCGAGCCCGATGTGGAGCTCGATCCCAGGACCCTGAGATCATGACCGGAGCCAGAGGCAGAGGCTTAACCCACTGAGCCACCCAGATGCCCCAAGAAACATACTTTTATTTCTTTAAAAATAATATACATTATTTGGCAATGAAAAGGAATGAAGTACTATGGATATGTGCTCCAACATGGATGAATCTTGAAAACATTATGCTAGGTCAAAGCAGTCAGTCACAACGGACCAAATATTTTATGATTTGATTTATATGAAATATCCAGAAGAGGCAAATCTGTAGAAAAGCAGATCATCAGTCTCCTAAGCTAAAGGGATAGGGTATGGAGTGTGGTGGCTACCGGACACAGGGTTTCTCTTGGGGGGGTGACAAAAATGTTCTAAATTTATCGTGGTGATGCTTGCACAACTCAGGGAATATAGTAAAAACAACTGATTTGTACACTTTCAGTGGGTGGAGTATATGATATGAATTATAGCTCAATAAAGCTGCTAATCAGAAAAATTTTATATAGTATTAACTGCGGGCAAGGATTAGGTAGAAACTGGATCACTCATACATCACCAGTGGAAATGCAAAGTAGTACAGCCACTCTAGAAAAGTTTGTCAATTTCTTTAAAAAAGAAACATACGAGGGGCACCTGGGTGGCTCAGTGGGTTAAAGCCTCTGCCTTCGGCTCGGGTCATGATCTCAGGGTCCTAGGATTGAGCCCCACGTCGGGCTTTCTGCCCAGCAGGGAGCCTGCTTCCCCCCCCCCCTCTGCCTGCCTCTCTGCCTACTTGTGATCTCTCTCTGTCAAATAAGTAAATAAAATCTTTAAAAAAAAGAAACATACACTTACCAGCAATCATACCTTTGGGCATCTATTACAGAGAAAGAAAACGTATGTTCGTATGAAAACGTGTCCGCAAATGCTCACAGAAGTTTTATTTGTAACTGCCAAACCGGAAACAATCAAATGTTTTAATAGGTGAGTTTAACAGATGAATGCTTTAGGGGCACTTGGCTGGCTTAGTCGGTAGAGCCTGTTACACTTAATCTCAGGGCCATGAGTTCAAGCCCCATGTTAGGTGTGGAGCCCACTTAAAAAATAATTAAGAAGAGGTGAATGTTTTAAAAACCAAACCAAACCAAACCAAACACCACGGTAGATCCAATACAACTGAATACCCAGAGAGAACAGGGAATGAACTATGGATAAATTGCAATAACCTGAATGGATCTTGAGAGTATTATACTGCCCAAAAAGAAGCCAAAAAACTAATCTCAAATCACGTGCGATTCCCATTTATGTCACATACAAAATTACAGAGACAGAGAACAGATTATTGGTCACCTGGTTAGGGATGAGGGTGAAGGGCAGATAGGTGTGACTATAAAGAAAGAACACCAGAGAGAACTTTGTGGTCATGTAATAGTTGTGTCTTTGTTTTTTTTCTTTTTTTTTTTTTTAAGATTTTATTTATTTATTTGAGAGCAAGAGCGAGAGCGAGCAGAGGGCAAAAAACTGATTTTAGTTCTAAATTGCCTATCATGGGGACACCTGGGTGGCTCAGTCGGTTGGGTGTCTGCCTTCGGCTCAGGTCAAGACCCCAGGGTCCTGGGATGGAGTCCAACATCAGGCTCCCTGCTCGGCGGGAAGCCTGTTTCCCTCTGCCTGCTGCTCCCCCTGTGCTCTCTCTCTAACAAATAAATAAAATATTTTTTAAAAGTTGCCTATCATGGGACATGAAAGAGATCCCAGGACTGAGCATGACTGGACAATAAGGAAAGGCACGTTTCCCAGCTTGTTCTCTGAGATAAGCCTCCTTATCAAGCAGACCAGGAAATGGAACAGGGACACCCAGCCTGCTCTCCCAGGCTTCTGAGCGGTACCTGTCCAGAGAGAGCTGCAAAGATAGTGCATAAGTTAAGCTATGTGACTTTTTGTTTTTAACTTTTTATTTTGAAATACTTACAGACAGGTATAAGACTTCCAGACTTATCCAACAGGAAGTAGCAAGGATAGTACCAGATTTTCTGTGCACCTTTCACCAGGGTCCTCTGATGGTTACCTATTATTTAAATAGAGCACAATATCAAAACCAGGAAATTGGCATTGGTATACTATTCGTGAATGACTGTTTTATGTCATTTTATCACATGTTAGATGTGTGTAACCACCACCTCAGTTAAGACACAAAACTAGGGGCATTGGATGGCTCAGTCGGTTAAGTGTGTGGCTGGTGATTTTGGCTCAGGTCATGATCTCAGGGCCGTAGGATCAAGCCCCTTGTCAGGCTCCATGCTCAGCAGGTAGACTGCTTGGGGTTCTCTTCCTTCCCTCTCCCTCTGCCCCCCACCTCACATAAAAGTAAACAAATCTTTAAAAAAAAGAGAGAAAAGAAAAGAAAAAGGGAAGAAATGCCTATAGAAAGAAGGGTGGCCATACTGGGGTCCTGCCTGACATTCCTGGTTTGTAAAGACATACACCATAGTCAAGGAGAAAGGTCCTGTACAAAGAGCTTCCAAAACACTAAAAACCTGGAAGGGTCAGAGATTGACAAAATTATGAGAATAACTTCCAAAGCTCTGCCCCTCCTATGATTGCCATGTATATTTTCAGATTGAGGTTCAGAAAAAGTAAGATATAGGCACACTATTTGGTGGCTTTGCTTTCCTCTTCTTAGCCCTAAAGAGGGACTTCAAGAGGCACTGTGAAGGCTTGGAGTCCACACCCTGGAGCCAGAAAACCTGATTTCAAATTCTGATTCTGTAATCAATTGGCTGGCTTTCCTGGGGGTAATTATTCACCTCCTTTACAGGGTGGTTATAAAATTTCATAAGATAATCCATGTGAAGTGTCTAACAGAGTGCGTGGTACAAGGTAAGTTCTCCATAATTGTAGCAGTTGCTTTGTTACTATTCTTGTTAAACTGTAAAGGACAGCACAGCCATGGGTCTGACAGATCAAGACATTATCTAAGGACGCTTGGCTGATCATATTCGAGCTGATGGCGAGAACAGCTGATCATGATGATAATAAGTAATAGGAATGACACACCAGGGCCTGACTCAGAATGCAGCAAACACCAAGAAATGGAGCTAAAGATGGAGGGACCATGACACTGAGCCCCGAGGCCATTACTCAGTCCAGCTGTGATGGAGACTGACTGCCTCTGGATTTTTCTATTATTATTATTAGAGTGGGGGGAGAGGGGGAGAGAGACTCTTGAGCCGACTCGGACACAGCGCTCAACCTCACGACCCGGAGATCACGACCTGAGCCAAAATCAAGAGTCAGACGCTTAACTGACCGAGCCACCCAGGTGTCCCTGCCTATGGAATTTTTTTTAGGAGCCAATACATCTTCTTTCCCCACTCCTCTCTAGCCTTAGCCATTCTGGGTTTCCGCCACTTGAGTGGTGGCCTCAGCCTTCATTAAGGGAAACAGAGGTCATTGGGAGCCAGTGCAGGTTAGAAAGAAACAAAAACAGAGTAACAAGTAATACCAGACTATCTCCTTCTCTTACTGAAAGGCAACTAGGCCAGTGGATCAAAGGAATGCTGTATGCGAGTGCAACCAGCCCGGCAAGGTGCTGATGTCTAAGGAGTCTCTCTAAGGAGCAGACATGGGTGATGGAGGCTGAGAGCTAGGGGTGGGGGTGGAGGGGACCAAAGCACAGTAATATAAACTAAAAACTGATAAAACTAGGGAAGCCTGGGTGGCTCAGTCCGTTAAGAGTCTGCCTTTGGCTCAAGTCATGATTCCGGCATCCTGGGATGGGGCCCTCCACTGGGCTCCCTGCTCAGCTGGGAGTCTGCTTCTCCCTCCCCCTGCTCTTGAGCCAGTCCCAAATAAATAAAATCTTAAAGAAAAGAAAAAACTACAGTATTCAAAGAATGATGATCAATTTCAACCTCTGTGACCCGCCCAGTTAAGGATATCCATCAGTTCTTTCAGTGCTTTCCATCTCTGAGACCACCTGAGTCTAAAACCTCTACCACCTTTCTCCTGGACTAGTATAACAGCGTCCTGATTGGATGCACAGATCATAGTGGAGTGGTGTTTCAAAAACATGAAACCAGGGGTGCCCGGGTGGCTCAGTTGTTAAGTGCAGATCATGACCCCAGCATCCTGGGAATCAAGCCCTACGTCGGGCTCCCTGCTCAGCGGGAAGCTTGCTTCTCCCTCTCCTACTCCCCCTGCTTGTGTTCCTGCTCTCCCTGTGTCTCTCCTTGTCAAATAAATAAAATCTTAAAAAAAAAAAAACAAAAAAAAAAACTGCTTTACTTCTTGCTTGAAACCCAAACAAGTTTTCTCTGATTCCCATCCCCCTTCCAAATAGGCACTCCTTTCCCCCAATAATTATTTTTCTTATCCTATTTGTTTTACTGGTTCATTCAATAACAGGTAAGCTCCATAAGAGAAGGGATCATGTCTATTTCTTTTTTAAAAAAGATGAACAAGGGGCGCCTGGGTGGCTCAGTCGTTAAGCGGCTGCCTTCGGCCCAGGTCAGATCCCAGCGGCCTGGGATCGAGCCCCGCATCGGGGTCTCTGCTCTGCAGGAAGCCTGCTTCTCCCGCTACCATTCCTTCTGCTTGTGTTCCCTCTCTCGCTGTATTTCTCTCTGTCAAATAAACAAAATCTTTAAAAAAAAAAAAAAAAAGATGAACAATTAATTTTGTAACACTGAAAAAATAAAACGAAAGTATTTGAGGAAAAATTAAAAAATAAAAAAAGATTTTATTTATTTGTCAGAGAGAGAGAAAGCTAAAGCACAAGCAGGGGGAGCAGCAGGCAGAGGAAGCAGGCTCCCCGCTGAGGAGGGAACCCAATGTGGGGCTCAATCCCAGGACCCTGGGATCCTGATCCGAGCCAAAGGCAGATGCTTAACCCACTGAGCCACCCAGGCGTCCCAGTGGATCATGTCTATTTTATTCACCAACACATTACCTAGTGTCTACTCTAGGTCAAGCCCATGGTAGGTACTCAATTAATTGAATGGATGAGTGAAATGGATAAACCTTGGTGATCAAATTGCCAGCAACACTATAACAAGTGGACTAATAGAATCTTGAGAGCCACCAAAATGTTTAAGATCAGGGGAGAGACAGCAAGTCCCCTTGAATTATATATAACTGGAATTGTAGAGTATGTACTCTTTTTGGTCTGGCTTCTTCTCTTTCTTTTCAGCAAAATTATTTTGAGATCCATCCATGTTGTAGCATGTATCAATAGCTCATTACTTTTTAATGCTGAGCAGTGTTCAATTGCAGGGACACAGCGCAGTTTGCTTATCCATGCACTGGGTAAACAATCAGCTGTTTTCTATTTCTCTGATTCAATAACGCCAGACCTAGGGCTATGTCTGGATCACATGACAAGTGTACACTCAACTTTTTTTTTTAATACTCAACTTTTTAAGAAGATGTCAAACTTTAAAAAAGTGGTTGTACCATTCTACATTTCCACCAACAGTGCATACAAGTTCTAGGTCCTCCACATCTTTATCAAGCTTGCTACAGTCAGTCTTTTTAATTTTAGCCAACCTCATAGGTAGGAAGTGACATCTCATTGTGGTTTTGATGTGCACTTCCCTAATCATGAATTATCTTGAGCATCTTTTCAAGTGTTCACTTGCTACCCATATGCTTTCCCTGGACATCATGGTTTTGTTCAAATTATAAAAGAGGCTCTCACTCATTACATAATTTAGACAAACAATATGGAATTTACAAGGAGTATTTGGTCCCCCACTACCAATCCCCACCCCCAACACCTACACAGATAACCAAACCAGGAGCACTTATCAGGCGTGAAAATTCTTGCCCCCACACTTGAAGATTCTGATTCAGGGGGTCAGGGATGGGGCATTTCCACAAGCCCCTAAGTGATTCTTTTTTTTTTTTTAAGATTTTATTTATTTATTTATTTGAGAGAGAGAGAGAGAGAGTGTGGGTGTACACACATACACACAAGCAGAAGGATCAGCAGAGGGAGAGGGAGAAGCAGACTCCTCACTGAGCAGGGAGCCTGATGTGGAATTCAATCCCAGGACCCTGGGATCATGACCTGAGCCAAAGGCAGACGCTTAACCAAGCGAGTCATCTAGGTGCCCTAATCCCTAGGTGACTCTGAGGAAAACAGTCTGTAGGTCATTTCTCACGAAATTCTGCTTTTAATCTCATCCTACTACAGAAATGTTGAAGGAATGAAGGCAGCGAGTCTGGAGGGAGAAACATGAAAGGGATCCATGGGCTGTGTTCAAATAAGGAAGAGCCTTAGCCTGAGAAAGCACGTTGGCTCTAGGTCATCCTATGGAGCACCAAATGTTCAGAATCTAAAGGTCAAATTAGAGAAAACCTCCTAGGAGTCCCTGGCTGGCTCAATTGGTAGAGCATGCAACTCTCAATCTTGGGGTTCTGAGTTCAAGCCCCATGATGGGTGTAGAGCTTACTTTAAAAAACAAAACGGGGACACCTGGGTGGCTCAGTCAGTTAAGAGACCGACTCTGGATCTTAGCTCAGATCTGATCTCAGGGTCGTGAGTTCAAGCACGTGTTGGGCTCCACTCTGGGTGTGAAGCCTACTTAAAAACAAAAAAAAACAAGGGGTGCCTGGGTGGCTCAGTGGGTTGAGTCCTCTGCCTTCAGTGCAGGTCATGACCTCGGGGTCCTGGGATCGAGCCCCACATCGGGCTCTCTGCTCAGCAGGGAGCCTGCTTCCTCCTCTCTCTCGGCCTGCCTCTCTGCCTACTTGTGATCTCTCTCTCTCTGTCAAATAAATAAATAAAAATCTTTAAAAAAAAAAAAAAAAAAACTTTCCAACTTTCCTGATTTTGTTACTGTGAAACAAAATCAAGCCACAGCCCAGGAAGGGAAGGAACTTGCCAAAGTCAGTGAGCTTACGGAAAAAGGACTTCTCTACGTTGAGAAATGACTGGCTCATGGGGAGGCAGAGAAAGGGCAAGAGACATCACACACATTCTCTGTTTCTGAGGAAGAACTCTCCTTTATAAACACCTGGAGAGGCATGTAACCCACCAGACAGGTAATTTGTGTCTTAACCCTAATAGCAGCTTATTAAATTAAGCAGCAGCTATTTGCCCTAAGCCATATTTCCCTGACTCTATTTGCAAGGCCTAAAATGGCAGAGAAAGGAGACAACACAGTATTTTGTAAGAGCAGTTCTTTTTATAGGCAAGTAGGCCTGCCCAGGCCCTGTCCTCACAATTTTGGATCTGCAGATTTTAAAACTCTTAAGCCTGGGGCGCCTGGATGGCTCAATCAATTAAGCATCTGCCTTGGGTTCGGGTAGTGGTCCTGGGGTCCTGGGGTCCCGCTCAGTGGGGAGTCTGCTTCTCCCTCTCCCGCTGCCTCCTCCCCTTGTGTGCATGTGCACGCTCTCTCTCTCTCCATAAATCAAATAAATAAATAAAATCTTTATTAAAAAATCCCCCAAACTCCTTAGCCTGTCAATAAACAAGCTATAGGCTTCGGACAATGGAGCTCAACAAACACCATTTTGCTTCAGTTAGAGCACTCAAACACACACCCCCACTGGTGAAATAAAAAGCCATTTATTTGATCTAGAACACAGTCAACCAAGGCTCTGTTTACCGTGACAAGCTGCTGATCCAAGAGGGATGAGAGCCAACTGCCAGCAACTCCTGTACCCTGGCAGGAACTCAGCTGAGCCCACATCGCCTGGCAAGACGGGGTATCACCCAGGTCCCCACATCGCCCTCTTTCCTCTCATTTAAAAACAAGCTATGCAGGTGCTGGTTCCATTCAAAAGAGGCAAGCAAGGCCCAGTAAACAGTCCTTGTTAGAATGTCTGGTGGCTTCCCTTTCACCTTAGGCCAAATACTGAGTGGTGCATTGCTGCACTTTTATTTAGATGATCATCACCGAGATCTGTGCTGTCGCTTTAAGTCATTATAGGGTTCTCGGTATAGTTTCACATTTACAATTGTAATTGTTTACAATTACAATGTAAAATTGTAATTACAAAATTACAATTTAATTACAAAATTAAAAATTTTTTTAATTCTGTGTTTTATTTCAGAGACAGGCCAATGTCTTCCAGGTCATCATCTTTCCTAACTGGCACAGCTGTGAGCCACTGGGCTCTGTGCACCTGCACATTCAGGGAGCACTCCCTAGGAGCCGGAATCCGGGGGTGGCATTCATTCTTAAGTCTGACAGTAACCTGAAGGAGGAAGCAGAAAATCTTATCTCTATTTTATGGATAAAACCGGGCTTGGGACTGAAACTAATACTGCACCATGTAAGTGAACTAACTTGAATTTAAATAAAATCTGGAAAGAATAAAAACAAGAAAGCAAAACACTGGGCCTTGGAGAGGTTAATCGATGCGTCCAAGATCACACAGCTAGCAGGGTCAGGACACTGGACTAACAGCCGGTACTCGCTTCATTCCCGGCCGCCTACCTTTAAAAAGAGGGGAAAAAATTTTTTTTAAAAGAGCAAAAAATTGCTCTTAACAGCACAACCTGAGTGTCAGCCTTCCGTCATTTCTTACAGTAGCATGTTCATGTCGAGTCTGAAACTGTGTGCAAGGTCATGTGTGAACCCCTCAGTGGGAAGGAACCCAGATTTCTAAGGGGTCCAGGATCCCAAGAAGGTGAAGCCCATGGGCAGGCTGCTGTTTATTCCCCTGCAAGTTCTGGTCGTTCACTGGGCAGGGAGCACCGTAGCCCCGGGGAGCCAGGCACTCAGACTTCTATTCTCAGCTTTGGCACTTTTCTGCGGGTCCTTGGCCAAGGCAGAGCAATATAGGGACTTCGAATTTCCTCTCTCTTTCCCCCTGGCCTGTAATCATAATTACATTTTCCTTGGGCAAGGATTCTTTAATATAGGTTGTATTTTTCTGTTTTAACCTATCGGTTATTAAAAGTCACCCCACATCCTACTGAAGCGGGCAGGGATAAACAAACCGATGCAAGAAATAATAGTTTTTTCCAGACCACCTTACCTCTCAAGGCCTTAGCTGCCCACCTGTAAAAGGTCACGTGGATCAGGTTGCTCGCATCTCCGTCCGGCCCCCAGACACAAAGCTCGCCCGCGCCACCTGGGACCCGGGCGCCGGGGCTCCCGCGCCCCTCCGCGCCCGGCCCGGCCCGTCCACCCCGCCCCTATCCCGGGGCGCACTCCCCGCGCGGAGCTCGCGCGCACGGGAGCCGCCGCCGCGGCGGGAGGGGCGCCCCGCTCCCGGACGCGCTGCACCTGGGCCTCGATGCCGCGGGTCCCACGGAGGGCGCGGCTCTACCCACGCTGCGTGCGTGCGTGCGCCGCGGAGGGCGGCCCGCTCGCGCGCCTTTGTCAATTGTCTGCGGCCAGGTTGTTTTCCACCCGCCGCGCCCGGGACCGGGACCGGGCCCGGCCCGGGGCGGCCCTGGCCGGCCTCCAGCGCAAGAGCTGGCGCGGCTTGGAGCGCCGCGCCGCCGGGGAGGGCGGGTGCGCCTGCGGTGCCTTCGCATTGAGCGCCCTCTCTCCCGGCCTCGGCCTCCCCAAGCCAGTGCTTGGGCCACCGGGTGGGAATGTTGACCCCTGGATCACTGAAAATCTGTATATCCGTGGCCCTGCTCAGAGCACCAGATGTTAGGGCCGGACCTCGATTGCATTCCCAGTGTCCGCTGCCTTGGACCTCTGGGTTCTTACCCAGCTCTCCCACGAACTCCGTCTTAGACAAACCTGCCAGTCTCCCTGCACCCCAATCTCCTTTCCTGTGATACAAAGGTACATGTCCACTCTCTCCCTGCTGTGAAATGGGACACTATTCTAGGGCCTAAGTAGGTCCCCACCCCCGGGCGGGGCGGCGTTGGGTGAGGTTGGTCAGACATTTAGAACATTGACATTGAAGAGTGAAAATTGCTATAAATACGTTTCGTGTCAGGGAAGGCAAACCTTGTTTGTGGGATCAGCAATCGACTAGATTAACTTTCCTAAATCTTCCCGGTTCTAATTCTTATTATCAGGACTTATTATTTATTATTATTAGTGACAGCAATAGTAATATTGCTTCCTAAGTGCCAGGCACTATACTAACGTTTTACTTGTGTTTTCTCATTTATCTCATTCACAACTTCTCTATAAAATAGGCATGCTTCTTAGCATTACTGTTACTATTATCCTCATTTTAGAAAAACTGAGGTCAGAAAAATGAAAGTAACTTGCCTATTGTTACATAGCTACTAAGCAACAGGACCAATATTCAAATTCAGACTGTTGGAGGCCTCCTGTGGCTTAACCATTAGTCTACAATCATAAAAACATAAAGACCAGGGATGCCTGGATGATTCAGTGTGTTAAGTGTCTGCCCTCTGGTCAAGTCATGATCTCAGGGTCCTGGGATCAGGCCTCCCCTCCAGCTTCCTGCTCACAGTGGGGAGTCTGCTTCTCCCTCCGCCCCTCACTACTGCCTATGATCTCTGGTGTGTGTGCTCTCTCTCTAATAAATAAAATCTTTAAAAAAAAAAACAAACAAACATGAAGACCAAAATAGGGCTGTGTCTTTTTTTTTCTTAAAGATTTTTTTTATTTATTTGACAGAGAGAGAGAGATCACAAGTAGGCAGAGAGAGGGGGAAGCAGGCTCCCTGCCTAGCAGAGAGCCTGATGCGGGGCTCAATCCCAGGACCCTGAGATCATGACCTGAGCTGAAGGCAGAGGCTTAACCCACTGAGCCACCCAGGCACCCTGAGGTTGTGTCTTGACCATGATGGATGAGAACAACGGAAGGGGAGAAGGGTGGTTTAGATTGTAGACAAGAAAAGGAAAGGAAGTTGAGAGCTTTCTGATGCATGGATCAGACTTCGTGTGTATGACCTGAGAAGTCACTAGCATGGGGAAATCTACAAAGCACACATTGCAACATGTAAGGAAGAACTTCTCTAACAGAACATTTAAAAAATGGCATCGGTGCCTGGAGAGAGTGAGCATCTTACCACTAAAGGTCAACATTCAAAATATAACACTGCAGGGCGCCTGGCTGGCTCTGTTAGAAAAGCGTGTGACTCTTGATCTTGAGGTTGTGAGTTTGAGCCCCATGCTGAATGTAGAGATTACCAAAAAATAAATAGATAAATAAACTTTAAAACAACAACAACATGGGGCGCCTGGGTGGCTTAGTCGTTAAGCATCTGCCTTTGGCTCAGGTCATGATCTCAGGGTCCTGCTCAGTGGAGAGTCTGCTTCTCCTCCTGCCGAACCCCACTCATGCTCACACTCACGCTCTCTCTCTCTCAAAAAAAAAAAAAGAATGCTTCAAAGAAGAGTCCCATAAAAGTTAGACTGGTTTAAGGATCTCTAGGTTTCTTTCCCATTCTGTAGGAATTCTAAAGAGAAATGGAATCTTAGAGTGGTTAAGTGACCTAGCCAAAGCCCCCTAGGGAATGAAGACCTGATCCCAAAGCAAGGCTGACTTTTAAATCGACTTCCTCTTTGTGGGAAGGTCTTGAGTGCCTAGCACCTCAGATCTGCTCCTGTAAAGTGTGTGTGTGTGTGTGTGTGTGTGTGTGTGTGTGTGTGTTGGGGGGGGGGTTGTTAACCAGTCTTTTCTCGGGAATATGGGATCATCTGCCCTGCCTGTTTCACTTTACATCACTAATGTGTGCACTTCTTCCTTGCTTGTGTTGAGTATTCTGTGATTTTAGTCCCAAGTGCCAACAATCCCTGAGCAATTGCTGTGTTACTGGGGCCCCAGAGGTAGCAGGGTTCCACACCCCCAAGAAGTATTTATTTTGTAACTTAAGGAAAAGGAGATAAGCTGGTTAGTATTTTCACTTGAAACAGATGTTTCTTAGATTCTGTCTGAGGACTCTGGGTTATCTTGAATTAAGTTCCTAAAGTACTAACACCGGTGCCTAACACCTCTTATCCTAATCACAAGTACTTTGATGGGCAGCAATCTAATGGCCAACTTCAGAAAAGTCATTCTTTTCTCGATGCTCTGGAGAGTATTTGTTTGTTTTCAACTGGAAACCGTTAAATTAAAACAAACCAATTATTTTAGGGGGGATTGATTTCTAGAACATGTACAAAGAAATGGACATCACCTTGCCCCCAGTGACACTAACTCAAAGATAGAGTTCCTCTTCACTTCTACACTTCTACCCTCCACAGAGTGATCAATTTTTAAATTTCTAAAAAAAAAAAAACATTTACCTCGTTCAAAATCTAAAGTATACTGTGAGGACTACAGCTTATTGATCTTTGGGTTCCTCTCAGTGCCTGGCATCCTGCCTTGTATACAGTAGGGGCTGAATACGTTTTTATGGACTGGGTGAGTGAGTGAGTGTGAATTAAGAAGTTGTGGGAGACAGAGGAAGAAGGGGCTTAGGATAGGGCAGCCAACATTGTGCCTGAGATGTATGGACTTCAGGGGAGCCCAGATGGAACTCCCAGGCCAGTTGCAAATCTGACCACGACTCTGTCCAGAGATCTGGACTAAAAGCAGTCACATCAGAGCACCTGGCTGTCTCCTTTGGAAGAGCTTGTACCTCTTGATCTTTGGGGTCATGAGTTCGAGCCCCATGCATTGGGTATAGAGATTAGTTAAATAAGTAAAACCTGAAAAAAAAAAACTTAAAAAAAGCAGCAGCAGCAGCAGACTCTTGAGTTAAGCGTTACCTAAAGACTATGTGCCCTCTCCAAAAACAGATGATGTACCAGCCTGAGTCTTTTGGTTGCAAGCAATAAAAACTAATTTTGGTTGACTGAAGCAAAGAAGGGAATTTATGGAAACAATATTGAGCTCAAAGAATGGACAGGCTGGAGAACCAAGCTGGGAGTACAGGCAGACACGAAGGGAGGCTGGGGGGCCAGACCCCCAGAGGAAACTACAACACAGCAAAAATGCTGATTCCGGACACCGGCGACATATGGAGGATGAGGGCCATGGCTGTCCCAGCTGCCCCGGGGGGCAACCTGTAGGTCATCAGATATTCCTTCAACATTTTATTCTAATCCTTTCCTCTTCTACTTCCCTATTACTGCAGCCTCAACCTGAGGCCTTATTATCTCTCTGCGTCTGCGGTGCACTGCGCCCACCGTTCCTGGGGTAAGTTTCGCACATTGCCAGCTTCTCTGGGCTCCTATCTCCCGAATCACAATCCAGGTGGGATTGACTGGGTCCCAAGTAGTCAGTAGTCAGGGAAAACTGCTACCTGCGCCTTTTGGCTTCCGGGAGTGAGATGCAGGTCCCGCCTCACACCAATAATTTTGGAGAATGTTCTCCAAACTGATAAAGGCAATTTAGAGGCTGAGCAATCGGGAAAAGGATAAATGTCCACTATGCAGTTGCCTACCGATAATTTGTAGGCTCTGAACAGAGAGAATTAAAGAGTAGAATCTGTATAAAGTGCTGTATAATACAGCATCTGAGCTGAGCTCTCACATCAGAAGAGGTAGCTATTATACTTGTTGTCCAAACAGCGTCTGCCGCGGGAGGAAGTGGGCCATCTGCAGGGAAGATGGGGAGCCAAAGATAAGGTGACCCTTTCTGCTGAGTCTTCAAAGAGAGAATTCTTACCAAGCAGATAGGCATGGAAAGCTATGCCAGGCAGAAAGGACTATGTGCACACTGAGGCGCATCTGCCCTGCGTTTTCAGAAAATGCAATCCTTCATTGTAGCTGGATGGAATGCTATACGTTGGGCTGGGCTGTGACAGCTGATGGAAGGCACCCCATTGGGGGAGGCATGTAAGCCAGGCTGTGGAATTTAAACTATTTCTGTAGGCAATGGGGGAGTCATGGAGGAACAGGGACCGCGTGATATTATTTGAATTTTAAAAACATCATCTGGTAGAAAATGGATCCCAGAACAATATAAGGCTGAAGGCTGGGAGACTAGGGAGTAAGTTGTAGTATTCGGCCAGGGGAGAGATAATAAGGCCTCAGGTTGAGGCTGCAGTAATAGGGAAGTAGAAGAGGAAAGGATTAGAATAAAATGTTGAAGGATTATCTGATGACCTACAGGTTGTAAGGGGATGGAGGGTCTAGGCCGACAAGAGATTTTTGTCTTGGGCGACTAGGTGCATGGTGGGATCTTCACTAAAGAAAGGGCATCCTAGAGAAGGAACAGGTTTGGGGCAAAGGTTTGGGGGAAAGTAATGAGATCCCTTTTATTTTTATTTATTTATTTTTTTTT
>CM053607.1:33708144-33755736 GCA_028646535.1 Procyon lotor | reverse complement strand
TCTATCAAGTTCTTCATATCAGAGAGATCATGTGATACTTGTCTTATGAGATCCCTTTTAAACTAGATGACACCTGGAGCATATCCAGGTAAAGGTGTCTGGTGGGGCGATGGATGTGAGGTTCCAGGAGAGGGAAGTTGGGACGGTAATCCAAATTTGGAAGTCACTGGTAAACCTGCCGTACATAAAGCCATAAGAGTGAATGAGGTCGACCTGGAAAACAGGAAGGATGTGAGGAGAAGAAGACCAAGGACAAAGACCTGTGAGCACAGCAATGGGCAGGCAGAGGAAGGGGAGCTGGCCAAAAAGATGGGGCAGGGGAAGTTAGATAGAGAGGGGAGGTGAGCCAGCCTCTTACTAAACTTCCTTGTGAACAATTTCTTTCGACGCTTATGCTTCAGTCTGGTCACAGTCTGGACACCCCCAAGTCAAAGCACAGTTAAAATATTTGGCCAGTACCCTTTCATTCAAGTCTTGCTTGAATTATTTTAATATCTGATTTTTATCCATTGGTTTCTAGTTGGAAGTCCCCTCGGTCAGTGCAATGCTTTCCTGGAAACTGCCTGAGGGAAAAAAAAAAAAAGGCCTTTTAAGGATCTGCAATTGTGTGCACAAGCACGTAAATAACTTGTAAGACTGAGTGTAAGTTGATAAAATCTTTGTGATGCAGCAGTTTCACTTCTGTCCATTTATCTTATAGAAATCCACACACAAGTGCACCAAGACACGTGCATAAAATTGTTAATGGTGACTTTTTTAAAAAAAATCAAAGTAAAGGGGCGCCTGGGTGGCTCAGTGGGTTAAAGCCTCTGCCTTCGGTTCAGGTCATGATCTCAGGGTCTTGGGATCGAGCCCCGCATCGGGCTCTCTGCTCAGCGGGGAGCCTGCTTCTCCCTCTCTCTCTGTATGACTCTGCCTGACTACCTACTTGTGATCTGTCTCTCTCTGTCAAATAAATAAATAAAATCTTTAAAAACAAAACAAAGTAAAGAGCTAGAAATAGCCCAAATAATTGTCAGCAGGAGATAGTTAACTCAATTCGGGTGTGTCTACACCATGGACTACTATGCAGCCAAGAAAAAGAATAAGGTTTATCTATAGGCACTGGTTTGTAAAGATGTCCATGTTACAGATATTGTTATAGATGTCGTGTATCGACTGGAAAAAAAGGCTTCAGAGCCATATGCTTAACATGTACATAGATAAATCTATATAATGCATATATACAATCCATTAGTCATTCAACAGATACTGTTGAGTCCGGCACTATTCTGGGGATTCATTAGTGAACAAGACAGAAGGAGTTCCTGTCTCAGTGAGTGAATGTTCTAGTCAAGGAGGTTAAGACAAAAAGAGTAAAACAACAAATACATAAATTTACATGCTAGTAAGTTCTATGAAGGAAAATAAAGCAGGGTAAAGAACTGAAGAGTAGCTAGGTATGTTGAGGGGATGTGAGTAAGGGGTTATTTTAAATAATTTAGTCAGAAAGAGTGTTTCTCAGGAGAGAACATCTTAGCCGTGATCTGAATGAAGGTTGGGAGTGTATCAGAGTTCACTAGAGAAACAGAACCAACAGGGATGTATGTATGTGTGTGGAGAAGGGGGGAGAGAGAGAGATTTATTTTAAGGACTTGACTTATGTGATTGTGGAAGCTTAGTAAGTCCAAACTCTACAGGGTCGGCGGCAGACTGGAGACCCAGGGAAGAGTTGCAGTTCGAGACTAAAGGGCTGCCTGCGGGCAGAATTCCTTCTTGCTTGGGGGAGATCAGTCTTTTTCCTAGCAAAGCCTTCAGTTCTTCGGATGAGAACCATCCACATTGTGGAGGGCGTTCTGCTTTGCTCAAAGTTCACCCATTTAAATGTTAATCTTATCCAAAAATCACCATCACAGAAACATTCAGAAAAACGTTTGACCCAATCTCTGGTCAAACCATGACCCAGCTGAGTTGGCACCTAAAAGTAACCATCACAAGTCCATCCCTTGTCAACTTGCCACCCACCTGCATGTCCTTAAACCATACTGAGTCTCAGAATAGACAGTAACAAGGTCATACTTCCATCTAACAGGACACAACTGTCCTGTGTACGAAACTAAAAGAAGATACAAATTAATAATAATGCAGGGCTTGGGGCGCCTGGGTGGCTCAGTGGGTTAAGCCTCTGCCTTCGGCTCAGGTCATGATCTCGGGGTCCTGGGACCGAGCCCCACATCGGGCTTTCTGCTCAGTGGGGAGCCTGCTTCCCCCTCTCTCTGCCTGCTTCTCTGCCTACTTGTGATCTCTCTCTCTCTCTGTCAAATGAATAAATAGAATCTTAAAAAAAAATAATAATAATGCAGGGCTTGATCTCGTTCAGAAAGCACCATACGTTCACAAACTCTTGACACTTGCCTAGCCCCTCAAATGTTATCCTAAGTTACCTGATTCCAGCCCTTTCCTGGGCCTTTTACATTTGACGGTTCAGATTCCTCTGGGTAATTCTGGCCATGCATTATGCTAGGCCACAGAAGTTGGCTAAAGTAGTAGAAAACGATTATATCCACAAGGTGGCAGTATTGTACAACTGTTGTAAACCATGACGCAGCATGGACTCTTGAACATCCCCTTCTGTGGCATATTCTGTGATCTATTAAGTGGATGTCTGTTTTTATATCTTCACTTTATCTTGAAATAAATAAGCGATTTCCTTCCCAGGGTGTTTTAAAGTTCTGAGATGCATGGACTGGACGTATAAAAAAGCAGGGTTTTTTTGGACTCAGAAAAGTCTGAGTTCAAGTGCAAGATTCACAACTGGCTTATTTAATGCACTTGAGCCAGTTAACTGAGAGCTCAGGTTTACAGATCTGCCTCAGCTGCCCTATCTAGAAATTTAGAACAATTGGGGGCAACTGGCTGACTCAGTTGGTAGAATATGCAACCCTTGATCTCGGGGTCCTTAGTTCAAGCCCCATGCTGGGTGTAGAGCTTATTTTAAAAAAATTAAAATGTGAAGCAATGAAGGGATGCCTAGGTGGCTCAGCCGATTAAATGTCTGACTCTTGATTTCGGCTCTGGTCCTGATCTCAGGGTCCTGATCTCTGGGGTCATGAGATTGAGCCCTGCATCAGGATCCACACTTAGCGGGGAGTCAGTCTGCTTGAGATTCTCTCTCTCCCTTTCCCTCTGCCCCTCTACCCCCTCAAAGAAAGAAAGAAAGAAAGAAAGAAAGAAAGAAAGAAAGAAAGAAAGAAAGAAAGAAAGAAATCCTTTTTAAAAAAATACAACAATGAAATTACTTCCTCCCTGAAATCTTTTTTATGACATGAGATAATATAGGTAAGAATACTATATAAAATGCCATGTAAATATTAAAAGTTATTATTATCTTAGCATTGGAAAATCAATCAGGGTAGATGTCATCTGAAAGCTCGGTATCTTCAAGTTGATTCACAGCAAGCTTCCGAGGCCTTTAGATTAGCCTAGAGTATTTCATTTCTCTTTCCTGTGACACGTCTTAGCTGGCGGTGACCTTGTCAAAAGTAATCATCTACATAAAGAGATCAGTTGTGGTACCGTCATAATTATTACACTTCTCTTATTTTTGGCTTTGGACAAGAATTGTGAAGCTCCTATTTCAGCTGACATCCTATCCCCTTCCACCGGGAAGGTTAGCAAAAGTCACCTCTGGCTTGAATTACCTAATACAGTAATGGCAGCAGAGTATATTTGTATGAGGCTAATGGCTTAAATGAAGTGCTTTTACATATCCTGTTTCAACTAGGCAGAAGCTATGGCAATCAATGATGCAGTGGGAGACGAGAAAATACAGGCTAAGAAGAACAATAGGATTTGAAATTCTAAGCAGCAGCAGAAAATATAAAAATAATTGAGTCTTCGGGCACCTTGTTGTAGGTTAGAAGGAGCCCGAAGTTAAGTAGAAAGGGTCTTATGTCTAGCATTTGCCTAGCGTAGACCACACAGCAAAGAAACAGTCATGGGAGATCAGGGCAGGTTCAAGGGTACAGCAGGAAGTTCGGAGGGGTTGGAAAGTCTGGTAGATAGCTAAGATTTAAGTAAGTCAGTTGGCTGGAGAATCAGAAAGGGAAAAAGGCAGAAGAAATTAACACAGGAATTAGGCAGAAATAAACCGTTATTTAAGAGGGGTGGCTGGTGGGGACAGGAGGATGGAGGTAAATAATTGAATTCAGGTAGCCAGGATCAAGGAAGCAGCTAGAGAGCCAGGGACTACGGGGCATGGAGGAGATGGGTGTCAGCCTTCACAAGTGTGGGGTTGAGGCCCAGCTGAAAGTCAGAAACCAGACCCTGACAGAGCCCCCAAGTTGCAGAACTTCAACACTGAGAGGTCAGTTGATGGGCGGGGCCCACCTTCGGGAGGAGGACGATTTCAGTCAAACTAGGGTCTACTGAGGTAGACCTATTGCTGACTGCTGCCTATTTGGATGTAGAGCAGACTCTGGGGTTTGGACCGGACAGGCTACCTGTGAAGTGAACCGGCATTCATCCCAGAGCAGTGGTGTGGACTGTGGGGAGTTCTCAAAGGCTGGTGGTGGTGAGTAAACAGCCAGAGTTTCACCTTCCTCACACACAAGATAAATGTAACCATGGATGCTCTGATATAGATCGTGAAAAGCACAAGTTAGTGCATCACAAAATACTTTAGGAACTGCAAAGTGCTATATAAATATAATTTGACTTGCTATGCCCTACAATCCAGAGTTCTTTTTTGTCCAATCAGGCCCCTGGCTCGGCTTACTGCACGAAGTCTTTTTGCAGCGGCTTTGGGCTTGACCAGGATCAAATGGACCAGCTCTGCCATTTTCTATGATCGTATCAGTACTTCCTGGCATGAGCCCGGGGAGTTGAGAGTTAACAGGATGTGTTTTAGGACCCACTCTCCTCAGGAAAGGCAACTCAAGCATCTTCCAAATTCAGTCTCACAAAGGAGAGTAGATTACTATAGTGAGTAATAATGAGTCACTGGGCGCACAGTTTCATGCCCCTGCCAATGAACAATGCAGAGGAAGAGAGCAGGGGCCGAGAAAAAGGAAAGAAAAGGAAGGGACATAGAAACGGCAAACTCCGAAACACAAAATTCTTCCAAATAAAAATAGCTAACACAAATATCCCCAAATGGGATGCATGACAGCACATTTCCAGGAATTGATGGCTTGTGGGATTAAAAGAGAAATTTTGAAATATAATTCGATTACCAAAATATTGCCAGGTCAGACCCACTTGACCAGAAAGAGATAACTCGAGTGGAATGGAGAACTTGGGGGGGGGGAACTCGGGCACTTCATCTCCAAGTCCTGCCCTTCGTCTGGTTTCCAAGGAGTACAAGGGACATCAGTGATTTGAATTTCCTGCCTGTCAGGACTTATCCCTGGCATTTAAAC
Organism: Procyon lotor; assembly: GCA_028646535.1. Classification (NCBI taxonomy): domain Eukaryota; kingdom Metazoa; phylum Chordata; class Mammalia; order Carnivora; family Procyonidae; genus Procyon; species Procyon lotor. The sequence goes on along the minus strand of CM053607.1, from coordinate 33,750,337 downwards.
AGGACACTGCAGAATGTTCCTTGCAGACAAATGAGTGACGGCCTCAGGCATTATTTCCAAGCAACTAGGGAAGGAAGGGGTGGGGCTAGTGGAAACAGTATTTTAAGAAGACAGGAAACAAGCTTTGCTTGATTTTCACTGTTGAATCTCATTCCTTGCCAAGAATAAGACTGTGTTGAAGAGTAAAACCATTTCATGATTTCCTTCTGTGAGAATCCAAGTGAGGGTTTTTTTAGGTCCAGAAAACCCCTCAAAAAAAACCCCAACACCTAGAGATCATTTCGCTGAGGCCCTTTCCCCACCACTAGGGAGAGCTATACCTAAAACGCAGGTTCAATTATTGCCTTTCTTAAATACTTTAAAAAGAAGATTATTTCCCCATGAAACAAGATGGCACTGGGGAGGGAGACATACCATAAGAGACTCTTAATCTCAGGAAACAAACTGAGGGTTGCTGGAGGGGAAGCAGGAGGGAGGGATGGGGCGGCTGGGTGAAGGACATTGGGGAGGGTATGTGCTATGGTGAGGGCTGTGAACTGTGTAAGACTGATGATTCACAGACCTGTACCCCTGAAGCAAATAATACATTATATGGTAATTAAAAATTTTTTTTAATTAAAAAAATGTTTTTTAAATACTAAAAAAAAAGATTATTTCCCATTCTCTGATTTGGGAGCCTCCTCTAATTTCCAACAATGCATCTATTGCTATGTTTCAGTGTTAGAGAATCTGATTTTCCTGACAAGTGTTAAGGAGCACAGGTAAGGACTTACCCATCCATGTTTTACATATTACCTGAATTTTAAGAAGCTCTAAAAGAAAAAGAACAGGCAAATTTCCTTCTCCTTCAAAATATAGGAGTCATTTTCAGTAAAGAGCACAATACATTTAAAGCTAGGAAGAGCCTTAGAATCTGACTCTTCTTTTAAAAGATTATAACACTGAAGCCTAGGAAAATATTTAAGGTAGAGTCACAACTGAAATTCAGATTTCTCTGACTACATAGGTCAGGATACTTTACCTCATATCATTTAGCCTAGTCCTTAAACACCCTACTTTTGTTTCTCCTCTCCCACCCAACTACTTTTTAAGAATAAAATTAATTTCCATTATTCTATTATTGTTTCCATGGGCTTTTGCTTAAAGTTAGGGAAACTTCCAGGTCCTTTACTACTGTAAATGTAGATGGCAACAATTTACCTACACGGGTGAAGATGAACACATTCTCATTTAACCAAGTACACTGAAATGCCCTAACTTAAGCTTTTTTTTTTTAACTTAAGCATTTTTAAAAGCTATCTGTAGTAAATTCCAGGTTAATCTAAGTTTTAAAACACTGATGAGCTGAATGCTTCCTCACCTCTAAGACCTTGCACGCTTATTTTCGTGGGAATACGAGCTCATGCAAAATATGAGAGATGTGAAAACATAGGAGATTATTCTGTTTTTCCTATTTGGTTAACTGCAGTCTTGATTTTGAGAGGCCTTTTGCCTCATTCTCTCTTACTGGAAACTAATCTTCCCTTCTCTTCAGCTAAATCGAAATATCTGTAGAATACAATTGCTTCACTAATGGCCAACAAATGTGTCTTGTTAGCTTTGTCCATAATAGGGCCATTTTCAATTGTATGAGCACATCCTTGTAAATCACAGACTTGCAAAATTCTTGACATTTTGTAAGGGGTGGGGAAGGGAGGAAGACGGCTGCAATGAAAAGATATCTTCTAATTAAATTTATTAGGTTTTATGACTACAGGTGGTCTGAAAAGAAAACGTAACAACCACTTTTAAGGATAGAGTGAAAAAAAATTAAGGTTGAAATTTGTAAAAATCAATATATGAGAGAATAGTTCATGGTTATGGGTTTAATCATCACAAACTGTACCAAAACAGAAGATTTTATGATACAAGGGGTTTTAAGACTCATAGCATTTCTAGAAATATATCGTAACCAATTAATTTTGGATGTGACCAAAGATTTAGATACACAAATATTCATTAAAGCATTGTTTATACTAGCAAAAGTTGAGAAATAACCAGAAAACTCAACTGAGATTGGCCAAATGTTGGTCCATCAATATAATACATATTTATACGTTTACATTAAAAATGATCCTTTGGGGAAACCTGAGTGGCTCAGTTGGTGAAGTGTCCAGACTCTTGATCTCAGAGTTGTGAGTTCAGGCCTTATCCTGGACTCCACCCTGAGTGGGCATGGAGCCTACTTAAAAAATAGTGATAGAAATAAACAAACAAACAAATAAGTGTGAGTCTTTGGAGGGTTATTTAGTTATATGTGTTAAAAACCAAAATTCAACCCAGTAAATTTGAAGATCTAATTGGCTTTACTAACTGACTCATGAGTTGGGCGGCATCTCATTTAGCAAGCAGAGGGCAGTGCCAGCAGCTGTACAAAATATAAGACTTTTATGGGAACAAAGGTAGGCAAGAAAATTACAAGCAAAAGAAAAGAAAGGATTGTTTCAGGAGAGATCACCTTCCCTGAGTGGGGAGGGCAAGGGGTCTTATACAGATTACCTCACCTTGCTTTGAGATAGAGGAGGTCCAAGAGACAGTTTATCTCCTTGGTGGTCAGAAAATTCCTGACGGACTGGTTAAAACTTACATTTCTGAAGGAGGTCGAAACTACAATTAGATTAGGTATTAAGCCCTGGTCTACTGACGTGGGGACTTAACTCAAGAGACGCTATTTTGGGCCCGTGGTTTTCCTTTTAACCTATGGAATTGTGTCCAACAATTTATAAAGTGGAGGGAAAAGAAAGAAAATAGGTTTCAAAACTGAATGTGCATTATGACTACTTGTAAATTTTACGAAATAAAATTAAATATATATATACACATATTTTTTTTTAAGATGTTATTTATTTGACACAGAGAGAGAGATCACAAGTGGGCAGAGAGGTGGGCAGAGAGAATGGGGAAGCAGGCTCCTTGTCCGATGTGGGGGCTCGATTCCAGGACCCTGAGATCATGACCTGAGCTGAAGGCAGAGGCTTTAACTCACTGAGCCACCCAGGAGCCCCTGTATACACATATTTGAAAGATATATATACACCTAACACACATACAATATGCATAGAAAAGACGGGATATTTATACACAGCAAAATGTTAATATTTGGTGCTTATACTTAGGAGATTTTTTTTCTGATTTATCTAAATTTTCTAAATTTTTCAAATGAATATCTGTTACTTATTAGTTTTTTGGGGGCGCCTGGGTGGCTCAGTTGGTTAAGCATCTGCCTTTGGCTTGGGTCAAGATCCCAGGGTCTTGGAATTCAGTCCCACATTGGGTTCCCTGCTCAAAAGGGAGCCTGCTTCTCCCTCTGCCTCTGCTCCTCCCCTCCCTTTTGTGTGTGCGCACCTGTTCTCTCTCTCTCTCTAGTAAATAAATAAAATCCTTTTAAAGATTTAAATTTTTAAAGAAATTTTCTTAAGATTTTATTTATTTATTTATTTATTTGACAGAGAAAGACAGTGAGGGAGAGAGAGCACAAGCAGGGGGAGCAGCAAGACGAGAGGGAGAAGCAGGCTCTCCACCGAGCAGGGAGTCCCATGTGGGGTTCGATCACAGGATCACGACCTGAGCTGAAGGCAGATGTTTAATGACTGAGATGACTGAGCCACCCAGGTGCCCCTATTTATTTATTTAGAGGGCACCTGTAGGGGTAGAGGCAGAGGGAGAACAAGAGAAAGAATCCTCAGCAGGCTCCAAGCACAGCACTGTGGGCCTGATGTGGGCCAAATTTCATGAAGCTGAAATCATGACCTGATCTGAAATCAACAGCCAGAGGTTTAACCAACTGAGCCACCCAGGTGCCCCAAATATTTGTCACTTATGAGAAAGAAAAAGAACAAAGTCATTGGGTAGCATACAGTGGAACTTATAATCTTCAGAATCTTAAAGTCACATGGGTGAAAAGCATAAATAAGTTCAAAGAATGAAATTAATTGAAATAAATTTATGGCTAATGAAAGTAAGAAATGTTCACAGAATGTTTCAAATGTGGTTGAAGTCGCTATCGTAGACCGCTACTTCATAAGTATAATAGGTACCCCAACCCACTTTTTAAAACTTCATAAACGGTGCAGAGGGGCAAAAGAGGAATCGAGACAAGGGACACAGAAATTGCTGTCACTGTCAAAGACTAGAAAAGAGACTAAATGAATTGTCACTCTGATCCAACAGGACATTTCTGATGGTCTTTTTTTTTTTTTAAGACTTTATTTATTGGGGCGTCTGGGTGGCTCAGTCCTTAAGCCTCTGCCTTCGGCTCAGGTCATGATTCCAGGGTCCTGGGATCAAGCTCCACATCGGGCTTACTACTCAGCGGGAAGCCTGCTTCTCCCAATACCATTCCCTCTGCTTGTGTTCCCTCTCTCACTGTGTCTCTCTATCAAATAAATAAAATCTTTAAAAAAAAAAAAAAAAGAAAAGACTCGGGGCACCTGGGTGGCTCAGTAGGTTAAAGCCTTTGCCTTTGGCTCAGGTTATGATCTCAGGGTCCTGGGATCAAGCCCCGCATCAGGCTCTCTGCTCAGCAGGAAGCCTGCTTCCTCCTCTTTCTCTGCCTGCTTCTCTGCCTACTTGTGGTCTCTCTCTCTCTCTCTCTCTCTCTGTGTCAAATAAATAAATAAATAAATCTTTAAAAAAAGATGAAAACAAAAAGACTTTATTTATTTGACAGAGAGATACACAGTGAGAGAGGGTGCACAAGTAGGAGGAGCGGGAGAGGGAGTGGCAGGCTTCCCGCCAAATAGGGAGCCCAGCCATACGGGGCTCAATCCCAGGACCCTGGGATCATGACCTGAGCCAAAGGCAGATGCTTAACGACTGAGTCCAGATGCCCCTCTGATGATCTTGTTTTCGATTACTCCACTAACTCACTTAATCTGATCCTGATTGTGCACAAGCCAGTATAACAATCGAACACCTAAGACAATATTTGACATTTTCTCAGACATTCCAATTTTTCTATTTGTACCCAACAACTCTGAGATGGGCAGACCATCCTTGTTTTCATTTTCCTCCTTATAGCATCCGTCTATAATTGTTGTGCTTGTCTTTATCATTTTACTCAAAATGCACTCTGGTTATCAATGATCTTTCCTTGGGTAAATACTGTGGTTTTACAAAAATGTTTTCAATTCATCTTGACCTCTCTATGAACATAGAAGAAATCACTAGGGCATTGTTGCCCCAAACTCCATTCTACTCCTTTTTTCTAATTCCTTTGGTTAGAGGTTTGGGTTCTAGTTCTTTTTTTGCCATGAAGACAAGTGTGATCTTTGACAAGCCTCTTGTGTCCCAGTGACACAATTGATATGTGTGAAGCCACTCTGTACATTGCAAAGTATTTCAAAATATGATTATTGAAGTGGATGATCTCTAAATTTCCCTCAAGGTCTATAATTTTTAGTTATATTTTTAGTGAATTCATGTGATCCAAGAATTGCATTTGGGCACATTTTAGAAGGCTCCTTCCATTACACCAAAGCTGCTGCTGATTCACTAAGTACAGAATGATTTGTAACTTTAATAGTAGCACCAAAAACAGGTAATTCTTCAATTGCTGAGGTTGAAAATTACCAGAAATGATGCGTGATTTTAAAGAAAAGCCTGAGTCATAGTCCACGCCTAAAGACCTTATGTTTTACGTTAACAACTTTTGCCCTTCTAAAATCTGACAAATTTAAATCTTTTCTTTACTTAATTTTTAATTTTTTTTTTAATTTAAATCTTAATATGGAAGCAACTGAAATCACATTTGAAAAGGGTACGACTACTCATACAGCATTTTGAAGCATTTTGCTGGATATTGTCAGTGTTGGAATAGTGACTACAGCAGGCAGGAAACAAATGAGGCTCACCACATATATACATAAAATCATTGTCAAATCTCAGAGTTGGAAGGGCTTCTAAAAGTCATTTAGACTGGTGGGCCCCAGAGGGTTTGATTTCATAAGCTTATAAAAGTTCAAAATAAACAGCAACAACAAAAAAGGAGGGCAAACATAAAAATGTCAGTTTTGAACTTCGACAAACAAGTATACCAACAAAAGAATAAGACCACCATCTATTATCAGCACCATTTTATAAAAAAGATCACTTTAATGACATGAGCAGGAGGATAAACTCTCAGAATAAAATACAATTTGAAATTAAATAAATGAAGAGGTGACGAGGTGGCTCAGTCCTTTAAGCATCTGCCTTCCGCTCAAGTCATAATCTTGGAATTGACCCGCAGGTCCAGCTCCCCGCTCATTGGGGAGCCTGCTTCTCCCTCTGCCCCCGCTCCCCGCTTGTGCACGCGCTCTCTCTCTCCCTCTCTGTCAAATAAATAAAATCTTAAAAAAAGAAATTAAATAAATGAAGAAAAAATGCATTATACTGCTCTTATTTTTCTAATATCTTTATGGAAAACTGTTAGACTTGCCCTGTCCGCATGCACACCTTTGGGAATCCTTGATCTATTCCATTCCGTGCACACCTCTACCACACCACCCCATCCCAGCTCCCACAATGGAGCAATTGTATTCTCACTACACCAAAAAATCCCTTTAAATGTATACCCCACCCGCTGAGGGGAACTCCTCAAGCTGTGGAATCCATTAAATTTTGGAGTCTATGGTAGAAAATCAGCAGAAGAGCTACTATCTCTGGAACTTTGAGATGCTTACCCTTGGCTCTTTTTTCTTTCTTTTTTGTTTTTTTTTCAGACCAGAATCTAACAGCAGAGAATTTTACGTAGGCCAAATGAGCCTTAGAGTCACTAAACGAAAATGTCTAATAGTGCTGATTGGGAGTCAGGCAGCCTGGGTTTTGGTAGTGCAACAAAACTCCATTCTAAACCTTAGGGGATCTGTTTTCACATTCAACACATTTGGATTAGAGTTTTAGGAATAGAAGTATTTAAGTCGGAATTAGAGTAACATGGAGGAATTTTGGTTAAGATACCTCTCAGGATGAACTCCATTACTAATTACTCGATCAGCTTTCAAAGTTGCAGTTAAGTCTACATTTTTTTCCGTTTCCATTTTAATGAAATTATTTGAGAGATTCCGTTTAAATTTTTACAACTGAGATTTGATTTACTCACCAGGGTTTGATTCATATTACAGATGATAGTATCAACTATAGAGCTTCCTTTTGTTATCATTACTACCAAGCCGTTTCCTTAGGTTAAATTTTGGTTAAGCCAAAATGTGGTCGATCTATTTTTTAATCGATTTTTAGTAAAAAAACAAATTACTATATGAAGGTTAACAATAACTTTAACGTTTACCGCTTTAAACGTATCAATTTTGGGGCGCCTGGATGGCTCAGTGAGTTAAGGCCTCTCTGCCTCTGGCTCAGGTCAAGATCTCAGGGTCCTTGGGAATCCAGCCCCGCTTCAGGGCTTTCAGCTCTGTGGGGAGCCTGCTTCCTCCTCTGTCTCTGCCTGCCTCTGACTGGTTGTGATCTCTGTCAAATAAATAAAATCTTTAAAAAAATGTTATCAATTTTATTTTGTAATAGTTATTTCCACCCTGTATTTTTTGGGTCAGTACTGCAGTTTTCAACACGACCAAGATGATTATGGAGGGGTTTTTGCGGGGGGTGGGGTAGGTGGGAATAATAACTTGTGTGGTGCAGTTTTTTCAGGGTCATAAATTTTACTCTGTTGAAGCATCTGCCACTAAAATTATGAATCGGGTATTAGGGGATTTTTCCCCCCTCGGGGACCAAATGTACCAGTGGAACAACACCACAAAGGAATAAGACAATTCCTGCTTTCCCTCTTCCCTTCCTGCAAAAAGAGATTCTCCAACATTCCGTGGAGCGTAGAATCCTGGTTCTTAAGACTTCATCAACTACTCTGCTAAACCCGGGAGCTCTGACTAAACCGAATCCGGCCAGGGCTGCTTTTCTCTTCCTCTCCACCGGAGGCGATAGCCTCTCGCAAAAGAATTGGGCTGCAGTAGGCTGGTCTGAGGGAGTGGCCCAGAGAAAGATCAAAGGTTAAAAATCGCCTTAAACAAACAGCAAAGGTCAAAACTCTCAAGGAAGCCAGAAGTTCCTATCTTCCGCGAAGAATGAAGGTGACTCCTCCCTAACAGGCTCTTGAGGCCTGGGGCCCCGCGGACTTTCAGAGACCAGCCGGGTCGGACGTGACTAACAGGTAGCTAGATTAGAATAGCCAACAACCGGAAGTGGAAGTGAGCCCCGGGCGGGGGTGAGGAGAGGCCACCTCACGCCTGCGCAATCAGCAGGGTGCAGTACGCATGCGTAGTTGGGCGGTGACGAGGTGACGCTCGGAGCGTGGGCCGCGACTCTCACGGATCCGGTTCCGCCCTCCCTCTCGTTGCCGACCCTCCGGGGCTAGCGCCCGAGATCCCTTTCCCAGAGTGCTCTGCGCCGTGAAGAAGCGGCTCCCGGGGACTGGGGGCATTTTGTGTTGGCTGGAGCCGGAGTAACAAGATGGCGGCGTCGGCGGAGTGACAGGGGTCCCTCCGGGCGGGAGCCGGCGGCAGTGGTGGCAGCGGTATCGCCGCCCTAAACCACCGCGCCCCTTTTCCAGCCCGCGACGTCGCCGTGAAAGCGAGCCAGCGGCGGCCGCCCAGAAACAAGTGGCCCAGCCTGGTAACCGCGAGAACCCCCTCACAAACTGCGGCCTGGCGAAAAGAAGCCTGATTGAGCGGCGGTCATTAGGTTCCCCTCGGCCAATTCTGGGACTCTTTAACGCCTTGAAAGAGCCAACGTTTTCCGTTTCCTGCTGCCCTCCTCCGCAGCCTTGTTCCGCGGACGAGCCCCAGAGGCCTCCGTCCTCCCCTCAGAGGTGTCGGGGCTTGGCCCCAGCCTCCATCTTCATCTCTCAGGATGGCGAGCAGCAGCGGCTCCAAGGCCGAATTCATTGTCGGAGGGAAATATAAACTGGTACGGAAGATCGGGTCTGGCTCCTTCGGGGACATTTATCTGGCGATCAACATTACCAACGGCGAGGTAATCACCCGGGGTGGGGTTCAGGACCACGCTGCGCCAGTCATCACCCCCACCCCAATCCCCTAAGTGTCGGGCTTTTCCCCATCACACGCACGTACTGGGGAGGGGAGTCCAGAGAAAGGGAGCCAATTTTCTTGGCTTTAGGAGCCTCCCCCGCTCTTTCCCTAAAAGGCAAAGAACCCGACAGAAGGGTTGGGAGAACCTATGAAGTTTCCCAGCTTGTTAAAAATGTACCTTAGTCGAACTTTTTAAGCTGTCGTTTAAGGCGAGATTGGCAAAATCGTATTTCTCTAATCCCCATGTTTCCTCCTCTTTATGGGTTTATTTTATTGGGGTTCTTGATTTCGATCGTCTGTTTCCTTCAAAACCACTCATTACGTTTTCTGGATGAATCATTTTCTGCACTTTGGAGGACGTGCCGATTTCGTCACTGCCCCCTAAAGAGGCCTTTGAGGCTAGTTGTCTCGTTTTATAATTACAAAGAGATCTTTCTCTTCTGAGCCTCTTATTTCTCCTTCTAGTCTCGAGTTGGAGCTTTGGTAATGTCTCCCCTCCTCTCCCAAGTGACATTGAATCCTTAGGGATGTTGATGCCATCATCCCTTCTCTCCCCTGCAGGAAGTGGCAGTGAAGCTAGAATCTCAGAAGGCCAGGCATCCCCAGTTGCTGTACGAGAGCAAACTCTATAAGATTCTTCAAGGTGGGGTGGGCATCCCCCACATACGGTAAGAACCCGTGAGCAAACAGCGGTGCACCGAGGGAAGTACGGCTTGGGGGAAATGGGTAGAGGGAGGCAATAGCACCGGCTGAATCCGGGCCTTGGTATCTGAGTTACCTGGGCTTACTATAGCTGGTGGTTTCCTGAGAACCATAAGACACCACAGTCATCACTGAGTCAATTTTTAGTTTGGCAACTTCGTTTAGAATTTCAGTTGGTTACACTATGCTCCATGTAGCTTCCGTCATTCTTCTCGAGGCTTTCATTTGCAGTTAAGTATGCGGTCGTCTTTGATCTCTACGCGGCAGGGTTGTCTGCTGCTTTCTTTACGCCAGCACCTCTGATGTTCTTAGGTTTATCCAGTGAAGTGGATTTGAAGGTGCCAAGTGACCGGGTTCGGCCAGTTCGGGTTGCTATTGGAGCTGGCTTGGGAAATGGCTGCTCTTTTGTTGTGTTTTTGTTCCAACATGTCTTCCTCCTCCGCTTAGAAAATGGCGGAGCGACGTGACTCAACCGCATATTCCTGCCCTTTTCTAGGCTTGGGTTCATAAGTTACTTTTCCTTGATTGGCCCTTTAGCAGCTCTGAGTGGATTAAACGTTTGAAAAGCCAAGAATAAAGGTGCGGGCGGTGGTGGGGTTCATGGTGGGAGATGGCCTAATGACAGTCTGTTTGTGATCCCTGCAGCAGATGCGACGTGAAATTGTTAAATTATACTATGCAAAATCCCTCATAGTCCCTTTAAAAGTGTTAATTATTCTTTCATGAAGGGTGATGTTGGCTACGTTTCAGGTTGTGTGCTAAATTTGTGAGTAATGGCAAAGGCAGTTAGACCACTACTGTGTTGAAATTGACTCAAATCAGATGTATTAAAAAGAAAGATTAATCACATAACCACAGTGTGATAAGTAACTTTAACCTGTTGAGTTACTTGTTCAGTAACTCCTCACCTCAGGGAAATTGTGGCCTTTTGGGGGGTGGGATATTGGTGAAGGCAAACAACAGTAGTAATCAGGATAAAAGATGACCACATAAAGACACTGTGGTTTTTTAAATGGTTAACTTTAAAGATTGTTAGTGTGACTTCGAGATTAGAAAGCATCTTCCTTGAATAGAGGCTAAAATGTAGTGTAAAGCCAAGCAGTTTTCAACACACAAAAAGAACATTTGTAAAAAAGAACCAAAGACAGTTAAGAATTAAGTAGAGTGATAGTTATCGTAATCTCTTTATTTGAGTTTATATTTCTTAAATCTTGAATTAATGACTGAATTGCATCCATTAGTTCAGATGTGGAAACAACCAAAGTAATACGATCCTTTAAAGAATGTCCAGTGCTGATATTTTTAATGGAAAAGTTGAATGATAAAATATTCTATTGGTTGTAAGTGATAAGTTACTTAAAAGAAACTTGCAGGTTTACTTTATAAGGTAGATTAATGTTAAATCCAAGATGATGGGAGATTTTAAATGATTCCTATCACCCCCACCCCCCAAACCTTCTGTTGGGGAAATGAATGTTATTCTGGAAGAATGAAAAAAAATTTTTTTTAAAGAATGGAAGTCTTTATTAAAATGTCTAGCTTTTTACTCCTTCAATATAAAAAGTCCATTGCATTAGCCAAAAAATTAAAACGTCTTTCCTTTTCCCTTTATTTTTATTTTATTTATTTTTTTAAAAGATTTTATTTATTTGACAGAGACAGAGAGGTCACAAGTAGGCAGAGAGGCAGGCAGAGAGAGAAGGGGAAGCAGGTTCCCTGCTGAGCAGAGAGCCCGAGGAGGGGCTCAATCCCAGGATCCTGAGGTCTTGACCTGAGCCGAAGGCAGAGGCTTTAACCCACGGAGCCACCCAGGCGCCCCTCCTTTTGCCTTTAAACATATCTCTCCACCCCGGCCCCCATTGATTCGCTTTCCATCACTTGTTTTTCCTAGAATTACACATAAATGCAATCATACAGTATGAGGTCATTTGTGTCTGACTTCTCTCACTATAATTCTCTTGAGATTCATCCATGTTGGGAGGTTTTAGAAATTTCACAAACCATGTTGAATTTAATGTATTAGAAATAATTTTCAAAAAGCATTAAGCATCTGGCATTTTCAGTGCTAAGCCCTTTTATCTAGTAGCTTTTATTTAAAGGCAGTGCTGATACAGACCAACAAGAGCCATAGTTAATACACTGAATAAGCACATGAATAAGTGGAATTAACTTGTGAGCAAAATAATAGGCCTCTATTATAAGATGTTGAGTGCAGTGAGAGTTGTAGTTATAAACTGTGGGTGGAGCTAAAGAGAGATTAACCTGGCTTTCCAAGTAACGCTTCCCTGGGAGTGGAGATGGGATTTCAGGATCCAGCTCTTAGGAAGAAAGCTTGGTTGAACTGGTTGGGAAGGGCAGCCAAGAATACTGTGTGGCTTCCGGGACTAGTCTCTAATGCAGAAGGTAGTAATTGGATGAGGGTGGGGAAAGAGTAAATTTGCTTTAGGAGTGGTAGAGAATGGTACACAGAAACAATAGTGGTTCATCGGTTGTAAAGTGTGAGAACTGTTTTTCTGCTGGAGTGAAAAGGATAAGAAAGACTTTACATAAGCATTCTTTATTTGGGTGGAAACGCAATCTTGTCCCCTCAGTTTGTTTCCCACTATTTCCACATCATCTATATATAGCATACAGGTAAATATTTATTTGGCAAATATTGGACTAAATTGACTTTAGTTTATCGAGATTAAATGAAGCAGTCTATGTGTTATTCATTGTTTCAGATGGATATAAGTATAAAAAATTTAGATTTGGGGTGCCTGGCTGGCTAAGTTGGTAGAGCATGTGGCTCTTGATCTTGGGGTCATGAGTTCAGGCCCCATGTTGGGTGTAGAGATTACTTGTAAAAAAAACAATTTGGATTTTGCTGCAATTACACTTAACTCCATCTTCTCCCCTGCACCCCACAGTCCCTTGAATTTACTAAGATACTTTGGGATATCTTAAAACAAGGGATGGAAATGATCTAACCCGCATAGCTGACCTGACTAATCTTTACTTGGTGTAAGGGATCTATTATGTAGAAGCATGGCTCTCTGTAAAGAGCCGAATGAGGGTGGTGTTCAGACTCCACCTTTTTAAGAAACTAAGGACTTTTTTTAGTCAAGAAACTGAAATTGTCAGTTGACTTCTGGAAGCTCATTAAAAAATCTCTATTTCTGTTACAACCTTCCCTATCTTTGTGGTACTCAATTTGAATTGAATTAATGTGATCTCTAAAGAAGCATTTATGATAGCAAGCTCTAGATCTGTCATATGGTATTGACAATGATCTTGGGTCAGTTAGTCTTTCAACCTCTTTGGACCTATCAGTTAGTTTGCTCATCTGTGGAATTCAAAGAGGATTTTACCATGTTACCAATTTTCTAATTATGGAATAGAAAAGAATACTGGACAGAAAGGCTTAGGGTTTCCTACTCTTCTAGAAAAAGTTTTGCCTACTGAGCTTTTGGGTAGGGTTTTATTTGAACAGAGTTCCCTACTTAAAAAGTCACTGGCCTAGTTGATCTCAGAACTTCTAGCTCTGAGTTTTTGAGACTTCATTTTGGATGATAGTAGCTAGAAAGCATCTCATCAGAGTTTAATGTTAGGTCTACATCTTACCTTTGAATCTTATTTTAGTTCAGAGACCCCTCTCAAGACTCTTAAAAATGCCACCTGCATCAGATAAACTATCGGTTACCATTTAGAAGGAAGTAAATTAATGGAATATATTTTTATAGGAAAATTAATAAAGAAGATGGGAAGGGGCATGGGAGAATTATTGCCTTGTTTTCAACCACTTTTTTGACCTCTCTGAATGTCAAGTATTATAGAAGATATTTATAAAGTACTAGTTAATCCTTACTTTTCAGTGTTAAAAGCAGCTTAAATTTTAATCTTAGCTTTTTGGCACTGAGCATGTATCTTGCAAATAAGTTGTAATGCTGTTATCAGAGAACAAAGATGACATCTGCACTGGATACGTCTTTATTACAGATCACTGGGTGCATGAGAAATGTGATTTTTAACTCAGGGTAATTGAATCCCTACATATATATTACTATATATACACTATAGTTTATATACACACACACACACGCAATATGTATATATTGAAGGTGCTTTATATCAGGTTGTAATGGATTTCTAGTTATGGAATGATGTAATGATGCTTAAGTAGCATTTGTGAGCTAAATGAAACCTGAATACAGCCTAGTATCTCACAAACTAGACTATTGAACCTCTGAAGGGTTATTAGTCTTCTAACTCCTCATTTTTCTCAGTCATTTTCACCTTTATGGCAAGGTGAACCTGCCTGCTCACATACCCCACACCTTGTTATTTGATGCTTCAGAGCCATACTATGCCTCTTTCACTTTATGGCATTTGGCCTCATTCAGAGAAAGTGAAAGACTCCTCTATAAATGTAAGTAACTTATTTGTATTATTTAATTGGATGCTTTTAAGTTTTTTTAAATCAATTTGTTTTTTAAAAAGATCCATTTATTTTAGAGAGCAGCAGGGAGGGGCAGAGGGAAAGGGAGAGAATCCCGATTAGACTCCCTGTGCAACGGGAAGCCCAATGTGAGGCTCAGTCTCAACCCCAAAGCCATGACCCTGGCTGAAACCAAGAGTCGGACACCTGAGTGAGCTACCCAGGTGTGCCTCCCTTTAATAGCTCTCAAAATATAAGTGAATACCTAGTTAAAATGATGGGTTTTATTACTGTTTTTGTTTCTAAAACAATCTCAGGTGGCTCTTGAAATTTAAATGACCAGTAATCACATAACATGGACTAATGCATGTTTTAATGTTTTTTTTGTTTTTTAATGAGATGTAATTTCTTTCTTTTTTTTTTTATTTATTTGACAGAGAGAGATTACAAGTAGGGAGAGAGGCAGGCAGAGAGAGAAGAGGAAGCAAGCTCCCTGCTGAGCAGAGACCCCCCCCGACTCGGGGCTCGATCTTAGGACCCTGAGATCATGACTGAGCTGAAGGCAGAGGCTTTAACCCACTGAGCCACCAGGCGCCCCAATGAGATGTAATTTCTATACAGTGAAATGCACAGCTTTCAATGTGCCATCAGATGAGTTTTGACAAACGTATATACTGGTATAGCCCACACTCCCTACTGAGATAAAGAATATTTGATTTTTTTGAATACTGCTAATCCACAGTAAACTACATTTTGTAGCAAGATAAGTTTTTTTTAAGTCGGTCTTTTGGATCATTTATATTTTTTTTCTGGATATGATGTTGATTTGTCTGTATGCAAGACTATAGGTTAATGTTTCTATCACCATGAAGTACGCTATACAACTTGCCTAATAATCACGTGGGGGTGGTGAACAATAAGTGGCAGTTGAGATCTTTGCCTCATTTTCCCTTGAAGAACCAGATACTGCCTTTTCCTTTTCTGAAAGTCCTCTGTGGGGTATGTTTTAATGTGGACTTTGGAAGTGTTGTACAAAAGATTTAGCTGGAGAGTACATTCTGATCCTCAATATAAAAGGAAGTGGAAAGAGCATTATATTAGACTCAAGAGTTAAGGATCCATCTGCAATGTCATCTAGATTTCAACCTAGAATGAATTCTCTAATTTGTAATGTCAGCTTTCATTTGTAAAAGGGATTCATAAGATCATAAGGTCGTAGGAGGTTTGTTTTTTTTTTTTTTTTTTAAAGATTATGTTTATTTATTTGACAAAGATTGCACAAGCGGGGAAGAGGGAGAAACAAGTGTCACACCAAGCAGGGATCCCAGGGAACCTGACTTAGGACTCAATCCCAGGACCATAACCCGAGCCAAAGGCAGATAGATGCTTAACCAACTAGCCACTAACGCCCCTTAAGAGTATTCTGTTGTTGTTGTTGTTTTTAATGCATTATATAAATTGATGAGATCAGGGCCCTGGATGGCTCAGTCGGTTAAGCATCTGCCTTTGGCTCGGGTCATGATCTTGGTCCTAGGATCAAGCCCTGCATCAGGCTCTCTGCTTGTTCAGCTGAGAGTCTGCCTCTCTCTTTCTCTCTGTGCTCTCTCCCAAATCTTTTTTTTTTTTTTTTAAGATTTTATTTATCTATTAGAGTGCACACACAAGCGGGGGAGGAGCAGGCTTTCCATAGAGCAGGGAACCTGATGTGGGGCTCAATCCCAGGACCTTGGGATTATGACCTGAGCTGAAGGCAGACACTTAACCAATTGACTGAACCACCCAGGTGCCCCTCAAATAAAATCTAAAAGGGGCACCTAGGTGGCCCAGTGGGTTAAGCCTCTGCTCAAGTCATGATCTCAGGGTCCTGGGATCGAGCCCCACATTGGGCTTTTGCTCAGCAGGGAGCCTGCTTCCCTCTCTCTCTGCCTGCCTGCCTCTCTGCCTACTTGTGATCTCTCTCTGTCAAATAAATAAAATCCTTCTTGAAAATTAATTAATTAATTAATTAATTATTTATAATTTATTTTTTGTTAACATATAATGTATTATTTGCCCCCCAGGGTACATGTCTGTGAATCGTCAGGCTTACACATTTCACAGCACTTAACATAGCACATACCCTCCCCAATGTCCAAAAATCCTTTGTTTTAAAGATTAAAAGATAAAATTTATTTTTAAGCAGAGGCTTTAACCCACTGAGCCACCCAGGCACCCCAATAAATAAAATCTTTTAAAAAAAAAAAAGAAAGAAAGAAAGAAAAGTTTTCCTTAATGAGTGTATCTAAAAGGTGCTATAATTTGGACTTTCTCAGAACTGGTCTCTACTTCCTCACTTCCATTTGTTTTTAAGTAGGCTCCATGCCCAGTCTGGAGCCCAGTGTGGGGCTTGAATGCAGGACTCTGAGATTGAGACCTGAGCTGGGATCAAGAGTCGGCTGCTTAACCAACTGAGCCACCTGTGGCCCCCATCACGTGTTATTTATTTGCATGCACACATTGCTATAAGCTATGAGAGCAGGAATTATTATTGTCTTGTTAGATTCTATAAATATTGAATGGATCCCTAAATAGTAGCTTTAGTACTGGATAGTGTATGCCCATATATAAAGCATATTTTTTGGTTTTGTGTTTTTATAATTTGGGGGGTTAAGAAACAGTTATGCATCTTTGAAGGCAAAGGGTAAGGAACAAAGAGACTAAGGAACTTGAAAATGTTACAGCATTAATTCAAGGCTGTATGGTGATCAGAGGATTAGTAGCAGTTTGGGAGGATTAGGATGAAGAAGGAAAACAAATTAGCTTAGTTAATGGTAGTATTGCTGAATACAACAGATATTTGATGCCCAACTTTAAGATCTTGCCCTGTGGTCTCTCACCTTAAAAGTTTTGAGGATGAGGGATAAGTGATGGGGATTAAAGAGTGCACTTACCATGTAAGTGGTAATGTATACAAGAGCAATGTATAGAATTGGTGAATCATATATTGTACACCTGAACCTAATATAACACTGTATGTTAACTATCTGGAATTAAAATTAAAACTTAAAAACACAAAAAAATTGGTTTCAAAAGAGGGATTATTAACCTGGTAGAGATATCCCCCATTCTAACCTTCCAAGGGGAGATAGGAAAAAATTACATCGTCTCTTTTTTTCTTGTTTTTTAAGATTATATTTATTTGACAGAACACAACAGGCGGGAGCGGGAGGAAGAGGAAGAAGCAGGCTCCCTGCTAAGCAGGGAGCGTGATGCAGGGTTCAGTCCCAGGGTCATGGGATCATGACCTGGGTTGAAAGCAGATGCTTAACTGACTGAGCCACCCAGGCGCCCCTGCGTCTTTATTTTCATGAACTTCTAACTGAATCTAGTAAGATGGTCCCAGATTAGGATGGTTCATTTTGTGGTTTTTAGACTTTATGGTGCTGTGAAAGTGGTGCATCCAATAGAAACCATACTTGGAATTTTGATCTTTTCCCAGGCTAGCAGTATGCAGTATGACACTCTTGTGATGTGGCTGGGCAGCATCAGTGAGGCAGCTCCTAGTCCGGTGATCACGAGGATAAGCCACTGATGTATTTACAACCATTTTACACTGATAGAACCATTCTGTTTTTTCCCTTTAGTACTGTATTTAATAAATTAAATGAAATATTGAACACTTTATTATAAAACAGGTTTTGTGTTAGATGATTTTTTGCCCAACTGTTGTCTAATTTTAAGTGTTCTTAAGTACATTTAAGGTAGGCCAGGCTAAGTAATGATGTACAGTACATTATGTGTATTAAATGCATTTTTGTCCTTTTTTAAGATTTTATTTATTTGACACACAGAGATCACAAGTAGGCAGGGGGCGGGGGGAAGCGGGCTCCCTGCTGAGCAGAGAGCCCGATGGGGGGCTCGATCCCAGGACCCTGAGATCATGACCTGAGCTGAAGGCAGAGTCTTAACCCACTGAGCCACCCAGGCACCCCAAATGCATTTTTTTTGGTCTTACGATATTTTCATTTAGAATGGGTTTAACAGGATTTAACCACATGATAAATTGAGGAAAATCTGTATATCTATTATAAATGTAGGCAGGTAATCTCTAGTAGTTTAGCAGTATCTGTGGCTTTGTCACTAGTAGAATTCACAGATGTTTCCATAGCACATTATTGTTGCAGATATTTCAGAATATTGTTTATATTCATAATTGCTTCAGAATTAATAGTCCTAATTAGATCTGCCCCTATATCTCATTAATAATGAACGTGTACTTTACTGTATCAAAATTAAGTAATCTTAGTATGGCTGAATTTCCCTGTAATTGTTATCCTTTTTAATGCTGTGTATTTTATTTTCTGCTTTTAAAATATTCTGAGAAGGAATCTATAGGTTTTATCCGACTAACAAAGGTTGGAGATCTATGGCACCAAAAAGATTTAGAAATGTTGGTGTAGGAGTTACTCCACCTCCACTCCCCAAATCATTTAGACAAGTTCTTTGTCATTGTGACTAAATACATTTGATGAAAGGTTGGTCACTCATTTGGTAGATTTCCAGTATTTATTTTCTTTTCCCTTTATAGCCTTGTTTAAGTCTCAGTTACTTACATGCTTATTAATGCTCTCCCCAGGCATGTGAGATTGTAAAAGTGGAAAAATAAGCCAGTTAAAATAGGTTGAACAGTTTGAAGTAAGATTTAAAAGTGAATTAAAAGATGAGATTAATATATCTAAAATTTCTTGGTATCAACATTTATCAGCATTCTTACTTTGATTGCCATCCCTACAGCTAAAACTGTGGTCTTTTCTCAGTTACTTCATCTCTAAAATAGTTGTCAGTATGGAGAAATCAGTCTAACCTGTGTTTGTGTCTATCGTTCTAGGTATTCCAGTGTTTGTTTAGTAAACCTGATCCTGCGCTTCCTTACAGTAGCCAGATAGCATTGAGTGTCTTTTCTTTAGTGAAAATGCCCTGAATCTCAAACCATTTCAGAGGTATTTCTGCAAGTTGTAAATCCGAAGGATTATGGATAAAAATTATGTCTTACTGACCTTTTAAAATCTGAATTGTGTTTTTTGCTTGTTTGTTTTTAAATTTTTTTTTTCTTCATGCTGGTGTGGAGCCCATGTGGGGCTTGAACTTAATGATGCTGAGATCAAGAGTTGGATGTGTAACTAATTGAGCCATTCAGGGGCCCCTGAATTGTATCTTAAATGTGAAGTTGCAAGAGAAGGAAATAGATTGGTGCTCGTAAATTTTTGATGTCAGGCAAAATAAACCTTAGGTTATTAAATTCTAGGTACCTTGTATTCAGAGTAAAATAGTGGCCACAAATCTAAGGAGCACTTATGGGCAAGGAAATGAGAATGAGAGTTACACAGCAGTCTTGTTTATCAGTAGTTAATAGAAAACTAAGAGGTAACCCATATTTAGTCCTGAGTCTAGTTCTCTTTCAAAAGGGCTAAAGAGATATATGAATCAGGACGTAGTTGAAACTTACTTGCCTTATTGGTTGTTTTCATAATGAATGCTATAAATAAGATGGAACTTAATAAGAACTGACAATTTTAGGTTAGAGGTTACAGTGTCGGAAGCCTCAAGTTCTTAGATGGCTGCAGCTTCCAGAAGTAATCAAATGAATGCAGTACCAGAAGGATTTGAGACTCAGTATTTAAATTGAGAGTAGAGGGGTTCTGTTGTGGATGAGAGTGGCCTTCTGTTAAAGGCTGGTAATTTAGGAGTTGGGAGGGTGTCGCCGGGGATCAGCCGATTGTACTAGACCAGATCTTATTTTTCTTTTTTTTTTTTAATATTTTATTTATCTGACAGAGAGAGAGAGAGAGATCACAAGCAGGCAGAGAGGCAGGCAGAGAGGGGGAAGCAGACTCCCGGCTGAGCAGAGAGCCCAATGCAGGGCTCCATCCCAGAGCCTGAGATCATGACCTGAGCCGAAGGCAGAGGCTTGAACCCACTGAGCCACCCAGGCGCACCTACTTGGCTAATTTAAATCAAAGATGAGTAGATGCTTCCTGATGATTTTATGCTTAAAGTACTGAGTGGTTTTGTTTTCCTTGTGTGCCAAATCAAGCACTCCCCAGGCTCCCCTTAGGTAGGGCCTCTAATCTGGCTTTTCATTCTTTAACTCAGCAAATGTTACTGAGCATTTCACCGTGGGTAAGGCATTGTGCTGCATGCTGGGCATATAGAGTTGTGACCGAGACAAATACAGTGGCTGCACATGTTGTATTAGTGAGGACTGTCCAGAGAATCAGAACCCAGGTAAACAGAAAGAGATGTATTATGAGGCATTGGCTTAGACCTCCGAAGGCAAAGAAGTACCACAGTTTGAGGTGTGCAAGCTGGAGGCCTAGGAAAACCAGTGGTGTGGTTTTGGTGTCCCACGCCTAAAGGCCTGAGAACCCTGAGCATGGATAACTAAGGGCAAAAGGCGGATGTCCCAGCTCTAGCAGATGGAATTTTCCCTTCCTCTGCTTCTTCGTTTTATTTCCTTTTCTGTTCAAGCCCTCCACTTTGGGGAACTTAATCCCCTTAGTCTGTCATTCAAGTGCTAATCTTGATTCAAATGCGAATTTCTAGAAACATCTTCACAGATACCCCAAAATAATGTTTACCAGCTATCCTGTCCCAGCATCCCCTAGCCCAGGCATAAGATTAACCACTACACTTACCAAACTGACAGTCTGAGTGGAGGACCTATATTAAACAAGTCTTCTGTTATTATTGTCCTAGTCATAGAGATGAAAAACATTGATTTATTTATGTGAGGGGGAGCGTGGGAGAGCACTAGTGGGAGGGGCAGAGGGAGAGGGAATCTCCAGCAGACTCTGCTGAGCATGGAGCGGAAGCAGGGCTCTATCTGCTATATATATATATATAGCTTATTTTGCAGATCACAACCTGAGCCAGAACCAAGGCTTGGCCACTCAGCTGACCGTGCCACACAGCACCCCTCCACCCGGAAACATTTCTAATTGGTCACCATGTCATTGTCTCTTCCTTCTCCCACTCCCCGGTTTCTACATTGCATATTGATGCCAAGGCTAGTCTTAAAATGTTGACTGAATTATATTATGTCCCCCCCACCACACTCTACTGATAGATAGTTCACTCAGTTATTTCAAGAATTTAAAGCTCTTTAGCCTGGCTTTCAGGAGTCTATAAAGTAGCCCTGAATTATAAGCCACCTTGACTTTCCTCTTAATAGGAGCCTGGAGTTTATTCTTGCCCCTGCCTGGCATGCCCCTTACTACCTTTCTTAGCAAAATATTATCCCTTTGTTAGGATCTGACTGGTAATAGACCATTTTCACAAGGCTTCTTTGGATAATTTAATTACCGTTGGTCTTTTGGTTTTCTGAATTCTCTTTTTGTCAGCTCCAATGACTCGTGCATGCATTGTCTTACATTCTACTTTTCATGTGTCTAAATTTTTTAACTAGGTTTGTTTGGATATGGGTTTAGAGGAAGGGAAATAAGAGCAAAGAGGTGGGCCTTGCCTTTTTTAGCATCTTCTTTAGAACTTAAGGTAGCTCTCTTATGCTTTAAGTAATGACAGTTATATAAATTTCAAACTCAATTCTTCAGTCTTCGACTTTGGTCAGGCAACTCGAGGTCTGAAAGCATTGATTTAAAACAAGTAAATAGAAAATGAGACCCTTGTACTTTTTTTTTAACTTTCATCCATTAAATTACTTGCTTTTTCTGCTTGTTTTGAAACTTAGTAAGAATAAGGTCCAAATCAAAGGAGAGTTCTTTCATTAATCTTACAGGTATTTGAGTACCTACATTGTATATGTACATCACTTGAGCCTAGTGTATTACTAGCAGCATAGACCATACATAAAAAAGGTCTAAAGATAATTTCTGAGTTTTTGTGTTGGTTGGTTTCAGATTGTCTGCAGACTTAAATGATCTCAGAGAATCAGGTTAGTGCTTATTACCCAGGTTCTGTGAAGACGATTTCAAACAAACAATAAGGTCTTTCCTACTAGGTGTAGAAACAAATACCACGAAGTGACAGCACCTGGATATTGTATTGTCAAGGGGTTTGATTGTGGATACAAGTAGTAGTCAGTGCCTATGGGAAATCTGTGAAATGGAGCTACAAGAACAGGCTACTTGAAGCTTTCTTTGGTGTCTGGGTATTAGGACTTTGGGGTTGAAAGTAGAGAGTTAGAAGCTCATTTAGAATAAAAGTGGAAAACATGGAGGTGAGGGTAGAAACTGAGTAAGTAGAATTTGAATAAGTAGTAGACTGTTCTTGGCTCCTAAACTGTGTGTACTAATGTCTGGATGAGTTAGAGAGGTAGGAAGCACAGATGGGGAGAGTGACGTGTTAACTTTAGAGAAATAAGCTATATATTCCTTGAGACCAAAAGGAAGTGTGAAAGATAGAAACACACCTGTCACTTAGGTTTAAGGAATTTTGGTACCAATCTCTATACAGCAGAGAGACCTAATTTAGAAATGTGTGGCTTTTCTGTGGGGGAAAAGGTGCCTTTGAACATTTCTTGAACATTTCTATTTTAGCTGCCCTTTATGGACTTTTTTTTTTTTTTTTTTTTTTTTTGACGTAGAGAATAGCAGATATGTCTTACACACTTAACGCAAGTAAGGAGGAAAATG
The DNA here is from genome assembly GCA_028646535.1 of Procyon lotor. Taxonomy (NCBI): domain Eukaryota; kingdom Metazoa; phylum Chordata; class Mammalia; order Carnivora; family Procyonidae; genus Procyon; species Procyon lotor. The sequence goes on along the minus strand of CM053607.1, from coordinate 33,727,529 downwards.
CCCAGTAACTTGATTCTTTAGCGTGTTTGTAAAATTCATCTAATTCATTCCAGTTTCTAATTATTATGAGAGTGTTCTGTTAAAGGCTTATTTTGCAGATGTCTTCTTTATGAAGTCCTGGAAGTACTTTATGAAGTACTTCCCCAAGTAATTGGGGAAGATAGGAAATACGAACTTACGCCTTTTACATTTCAGGTTGGTAATTAGGTTAGATGGGTGGTTTTAAAATTTACTCAACTGTTGCAGTTTTCTTAGTGAAACAGCCAGTGGAAATCTGTCTGTGGAGAAATGACATGTGGTCTAAGGAGAGTTGATTATTGCTTTTCCCTTTTATCTTTGACTTTTTGTGTCTTCTCACTGCCTTAGCTCTTTCTGGATTTGGTGTTTTGTTTTTGGTGCAGAAAGATGGTTTATTAAAGCACAGGGACAGGACCCTTGGGCAGAAAGAGCTGCTGCCTGGATTTGGTGTTCTTATATAGAGTATTTCTTTTTCTTTAAAACTTAGATAAATTAGGGATACCTGGTGGCTCAGCCGTTAACCATCTGCCTTTGGCTCAGGTCATGATCCCAGGGTCCTGGATCAAGCCCAACATTGGGCTTCCTGCTCTGTGGGAGCCCTGCTTTTCCCTCTCCCACTCCCCCTGCTTCTGTTCCCTCTCTTGCAGTCTGTCAAATAAATAAATTGATTGATTGATTGAAAAATAAAACCTAGGGGTGCCTGTGTGACTCAGTGGGTTAAAGCCTCTGCCTTCAGCTCAGGTCATGATCTCAGGGTCCTGGGATCGAGCCCCACGTCGGGCTCTTTGCTCAGCAGGGAGCCTGCTTCCCCCCTCTCTGCCTACTTGTGATCTCTCTCTCTCTGTCAAATAAATAAATAAAATCTTAAAAAAAAAAAAGCTTACCTTAAAAAAGAAACCTAGATAAATTAGATGTACATTAAAAATCTGCTGTTTTTAGTATTGGGTATTTATAATGTCGATTGATTTTGAAGTTCTGACAGCTCCCTGCACAGCTTTACCTCTGCAGTTAAGAAGAGGAAAAATGCGAGAAAAAGAAAACAAACAGGAAACAAACAAGAGAAAGTAAAACATTACCTGATTACTTTATTCATCATTTACCCTATAATATTATTATTTGTTATATTTATCCATCCCTTCCCGTGCCTACCTCTAGCCCCCAAAACCTACCACTGTCAGTCTTTCTTTCCAGTTTGAGTTTCCAGTTTGAATGAATGTGAAGGGTGTTGAATACCTATATGGAAAACAGGCTGGAGGAGGGAAAATAACAGCCACTTTGTATACAGTTTAGGTACAGTAAGTTCTAGACCAGCTCTGCCATTGTTGTTTCTGTTGCTTAGGGTAGTGGGCAAGATCTCTGAAAGGTTAAGCAGAAACTTTTCCCATCAGGATACATTTTTCTGTAAAAGGGTGTGAAAATTGATACCTTTTTGTTGTGTTTGGTAGCAGTTAGTTGTTTATTGTGTTTACAAAGTAGTTCTGAAGAACAGTTGGAACAGAAATATAAGGAGTGTGATTTTTTTTTTTAAGATTTATTTACTGTAGAGAGAGAAAGTGAGCCTGATCAGGCAGGCAAAGGAAGAGGGAGGGAGAATCTGAAGTGGACTCCACATGCCAAGTATGGAACCCGAAGCAGGGCTCTATCTCACAACCCTGAGATCAGGACCTGAGCTGAAACCAAGAGTCACATGCTTAACCAGCTGTGACACCCAAGTGTCCTGAGTGTGAGCTTTTTATACTAGTTCCTTTTTTTTTTTTTTTTTTTTAGATTTTATTTATTTGACAGAGCACATGCAGAGGGAGAGGGAGAAGCAGGCTTCCTGAGCCCAGGACCCTGGTATCACAACCTGAGCTGAAGGGAGACGCTTAACCTACAGAGGCACCCAGGTGCCCCTATACTAGTTCCTTTTTAATCTTTTACTCTCATAACCTGATTTTAGGGAGCATATTCCTTATATCTGAATATGGGACCACCTGTGTAGTAATTAACTTTGCATTTCCTAGAAAAATATTAAATATTAACCCCACATACTTTTCTTTTAAGATTTTATTTGAGGGATGGCTGGGTGGCTCAGTTGGTTAAGCCACTGCCTTCAGCTCGGGTCATGATCTCAGGGTCCTGGGATCGAGTGCCACATTGGGCTCTCTGCTCGGTGGGGAGCCTGCTTCTCTCCCTGCCTCTGCCTCTCTGCCTGTTTGTACTCTCTCTCCCTGACGTTAAAAAAAAAAAAAAAGATTTTTATTTGAGTGAGGACAAGCAGATTCCCCAGTGAGTGGGGAGCCCAATGCAGGGCTCTACCCTAGGACCCTGAGATCGCCACCTAAGTGCTCTACACACACCCTAATTTTAATCCTGATTTTTTTTTTTTACATAATTACATAATTGGCTTATACAATCTACTAAAGCAAAAAAAAAAAAAAAAAGTAGCATTAGTTTCCCGCTAGACTAATGATTAATTTTTTCTTAAAAAAAATTTTTTTTTTATTGGCCAGTTTTCTTTTCAAACAGAATCTAGATAAATTTGAAATTTAAATGGTAGTGCTTATTTTTAGGGAAGTACCCTTACCAGAATTAAAAACCTATGGAAACTTGAAATTATTTATTACAGTGTTACCCAGCCCGTGGAACCTCTAATATTAAAAGCTATTCCTTGAGTTTGGGGAGGACAAATACTATATTTACCCACAGTAATAAAGCATTGGATAATTAAAACAGGGCTCCAGTTAAAAACACATGTCATCTTTGTGGTAATATTGGTTATTTTTGGTAATCAAACTAAGCAAAACTGGGACTCCTTTTTAAAAAAAAAAAGAACACCTAATTATTGATTAAATACAACTTGATAGTAAATGGGACAGGAGTTCTAATAAAAGGGATCTTTGCGGGTGGCTCAGTTGGTTAAGCATCTGCTTTCGGCTTGGGTCATGATCCCAGGGTCCTGAGCTTGAGCCCTTCTTTGGGCTTCCTGCTCAGTGGGAAGCCTGCTCCCTCACCCACTCCCCCTGCCAGTATTCCCTCTCTTGCTACCTCTCTATCAAATAAATAAATTCTTGGGGCGCCTGGGTGGCTCAGTCGTTGAGCGTCTGCCTTCGGCCCAGGTCAGATCCCAGGGGCCTGGGATCGAGCCCCGCATCGGGCTCCCTGCTCTGCGGGAAGCCTGCTTGTCCCGCTACCATTCCCTCTGCTTGTGTTCCCTCTCTCGCTGTGTTTCTCTCTGCCAAATAAATAAAATCTTTAAAAAACAAAACAAAAAAATAAAATAAATAAATAAATTCTTTAAAAAAAAAAAAAAGTATCTTTGCTTTGTAAGATTGGTATAGTCTCCTTCATTTCTTTTTAGGAAGAGATTAAGGAACTTGCCAGACGTCATGGGGATCAGTGGCAAATGTGAATTCCAGCACCATTTTGGGGGTGGCGATTACTTAAAATGTAGATTAAGAAACTATATGGTACCTTTATTTACTTATTTTTAAGGCTTTTATTTTATAAGTAATCTTTTTACCCATTGTGGGGCTCAAACTCATAATCCCAAGATCAAGAGTGGCATGCTCCACTGACGCGTCAGCCAGGTGCCCCTATGGTAACTTTGATAAAATAAATAGATAAGGAAAACTATCTTATTACTAGAGCTTTTTAGAAATTTAGTGATATTAAGTACTAATCACCTTTTCATAAAGCTCTCCCTTTCTGCCTTTTATCTTGTTAGGTGGTATGGTCAGGAAAAAGACTATAATGTGCTAGTCATGGATCTTCTTGGACCCAGCCTTGAAGACCTCTTCAATTTCTGTTCAAGAAGGTTCACAATGAAAACTGTACTTATGTTAGCTGACCAGGTATGTGAAATTTTGATGAAAATAAAAATTGGGAATAATAATTTAACTCTAATATAAATTTTTATAAACCAGAGTATATATAATTCTGTGCTATATAACCTTATGTTCAGCAAAAATAAAAAAGATATAATAGTAGGTTGTACTCATTCAAGTGTACTATGTTAATACAACTTAATAGAGGTTTTCTTGTGGCATACGACAAAAAAGGATTATATTGGTTATTAGTTTTTTTCAGATTGTTTTATCAGATAGTAGTTTTCAAATTTTTTTATCAGATAGAATCTGTCTATTTTGGTGAAGAAATATAGTGGGTTTCTTTAAGATTTTTGAATGCGCTCAATACATAAAAATGCTGTGGAAGAGAATGACTTTTTAAAAATTTAGATTGGATGTCAAAATAAAATGAGATGATGCATTGGCATTTGAGGTAGAATTTTTAAAAGTATAAATTCAAAGGATTAGAAAATAGTGTTCATTCTCTGTAATCAGAGTCTAATAATCCAATAAGATTAACATAAAAACACTGAGTGGCTGAAGCAAATATTAGCAGATTACATTGTTTTTTATTTGTGGTATGTTAAGAACTCAAACATTGAAGGTTAAGATCCTCCTAATATGTTTTACCTGACATGTGAATGAATCCTAATAAAAGAGTTTCTATTCTGTAGGTTCTGTAATACATAGGTATTCATAAGTGAACATTTATTCAGGGCCTTCTGCTTTACTTAGCATCAGAGGATGCAAAGAAGAATAAGAACCGTAGTTCCTTTCCTTTAGGAGTGGAGTATACAGTGTAGTAGAGAACAATGGAAAAAATACAGTGTTCAAGGTTTTGTGATAGAAGTCTATACTGGGTACACTGGTAACAAAAATTATAGTTCAGGGAAGGGGGGGTTGCTATAAAGCAGTGTGGTTTCAGGAGTTAGCTGCTAAGTCTAGGCTCTGGATGATAGATAATGCTTGAAGGTAGTAGTTTGAATGCTTGAAGGTAGTAGTTTGTGCCATTTATTATCTTTGGCCACACCTTTTCCCAGTGAATCAATGATCCTAGTTTAATGATATGGGTATCAATTAGCCTAGGACAAGTAAGTACATTGAGAGAACTGTTCTGTTTTTCTTCCTTTAATAAAGTACAAGTTGCTCTATAACTAAATGTGCTATTTGGACATTGTATATATATCTGCTTCCTTGAAATTATAGTTTAAGCTAGAGATTACAGATTTGGCTTTAAGAGACCTTTTGTCAAAGTTCAGAATCTGTATGGTATTAAAAGCTCTAGGGAAAGTAGGGACAAATAAAAAATAGAATCCTGACACATACTACTGAGAAGAGTAAGAACATATGGGTAGAAAGATAAAGTTAGTCTTTGGTTACTGAAAACATTTTCAAATACTTTTAAATGTCTTCCAGAAAAGATAGACATATTTGATGATTTGACTATTAAAACTATTCTAGAAGTGATTAAAAAAAAAAGTGATTCCATAGTGACAAGACAGTTTTTTAAATTTAAATTTATTAACATAACAAATGACAGATAAAAAGATTATTATACACAAAGAATTCTTAAAATTGATTTAAAAAGGGATAAGCCAAAAGAACAATGGAAAGAGTACAGATTGGCAGTTCCAAAATAATAAATGACCAGACTTTTAAACTGTTAGCGAAGAAGTGAGGTCAGTATACTTGTCATTGGCAAAATTTAGAAGGAACTAAAATAAGTTTGCCAGTGGGGAAAAGAATATTCTCAAGTACTGCTAGAAAATGAGTTGTTAGAGACTATTTTAAAAGACAGTCTGGTGCCACTTATCAAAATGATGACTGCTTCAACCCAGCTACTCTTCCTACAGTTGTATGGGGTTTATAGCCCATAGAAATAAAAGCACTAGTAGGTAAGGACGTATTTACTTTAAATATATTAATAGCATTATTGTTTATGATGAGAAGATGTTGGGAACAGTGGGAATAATGTTTGGGGAAAACTTAATCTATACCACAGAATGTTTATGGCCATTAAAAAGAGTGCTAAGACCTATAGCATTTGACTTGGCAGAATTTCCAAGAAATTAAGAAAAGGTTGTTAGAATGATACACTCTTCAGTTTTTGAATGTGATTACTTTACATGTGTGGAGAAAAAATAGGGGAGACTTCAAAAAGCATCTAAGAAGTGAAACCTAGCATGTGTCCCCATGTTTTATGTTTATGTTGTATGCTACTAACTTCCAGGGATGTTTAGTTAAAAAGAAGCAAACAAGAATAGAATAAAATGAATAGGATGCTTTTATTCCAGTTTAAAAACAATAACTGCTTATATCTTTCAGTTGGTCAACATCTCCATTCCCAATTCAGTGTATGTCTTGAGTTCATGAGTGTGTGTATATAAGAGCATGGAAATGGATAACGCCAGCCTCTTAGAACACAGGTTACCTCGGGGCAGAGAATGGGTGTGGAATGTTGATGATATAGCTCTGACTGAAACAATTCTAAGTTTATTACTTTTGGAATTTAAAAACTGCAAACACCAGTTCTTCCTACCAGATTAGATGTTGTTATGCTTGTAACCAATACTAGAACATGCCAAAGAACAGGGCAGGTTTATACTTTGGTATCCATCAAACTAGAGGTGAATGCAGAGCCTGGTTGCCCTTTACGGATTTAATTTTGTCTAGCACTGTCTTTGTGAACTCTAAATGAAGATGTTAAAATATACCTGTGATCTTGAAAAATAATTAAGATATTGAAATAATTGGAAATAATGTGTTGCTTTCTTATATCACAATTCAAATTACATAATTATCTCTCACCCCTTTTTTTTCCAGATGATCAGTAGAATTGAATATGTGCATACAAAGAATTTTATACACAGAGACATTAAGCCAGATAACTTCCTAATGGGTATTGGGCGTCACTGTAATAAGGTTAGTCAAATGTTCTTTGCATGAAAGAACGAAGAGTAAAAACTCCAAGAATTGCTTTGTTAAACTTTCAGTCTTTAAAAAGTTATAGGAAATTGTATTTGCTGTTGATGATTGCTTTAAAAGATTGTGCTAGAAGGATAATCAGCTAACTCTATTAACTTAGTAACTTGAAATAAATTTTCTCCCAACTTACCCAACCAAGGTTAATTATCTGTATGGAAATATAAAATTCCCAAGGGCTTTATAAATGAAATGTAATCATCTGTTATTTAATTATTAAACAGTTGTATCTGTTTTTCACTCATTCCAATAGTAAAAAACCCCATATATTTTTTTTTCCTGAATGCTAAAATCAGATTTTAACCTTTGTCTCTGAAGTGTGGGTTTTTGTAATACATGTGCTTGTGCCAGCGTGGGAACCACTGACCCATCTGTCACCATGGCGTTAACATTTGCTGACTGAGCATGATCATAATGAGAATTCTTCAGTCCTTGGATTTGTGTATTCAAAAGGATAACTTTTGGGCCTGCTTCAAAAGTAGTTGACAGTTTCTTACTTGGGTGCCAAGTTGGGTGGATTCTCCAGCCCTCCTTCCCCTTTCAAAGGAAAATATATAGTCAAGTGAAATGAACATTCATACAACAAAATTAGTATTCATTGGGGTCTCAGAATGGTTAACATACGGGGTGATTGGGTTTTAGCTAGTGACGCATGACTGCAGTTAGAAACTAATTGTGTTGACATTTTTTCCTGCAATGATTAGTTTTGTTGAGTGAATTGCTTTATTTATCGATTCAATGTTGAGCTCGGGCAGACAGGCAGCATTGGCAATGCACTAAGCATGTTATGATCTGATGATCTGATAGAAATTCTCAACTTCAGGACAACTTGGGGCTTTTTGGTTTTTGTGGTTTTTTGTTTTGTTTTGTTTTGTTTTTGGAAGGAAGATTCCCATTTGTTTTATTAAATCACTAGGAAATGTTTGGTGTTTTTAGGTCTGGCTATAAATGTTTACCTTTGTTTGCCTGTATGAATGCCAACTTGTAGCCATTACCATTAGAACTGGTGTTATTTGTTAATGTGTGAGACATTAATGTTGGTCTGACCAAGTTTTAGGAAATTAAATTTTTTTGTTGAAAGCTAAACTTTAAATAATGAAAGGTGTGTATATCTACATATAACAATCTTGCCATTCCCTAATTGCATCTTTTTTTTTTTTTTTTTTAAATAAGTATTATGTAGCTTTCTCTCTGAAGCATCCAGGTTCTTAATTGTTATTGCAAAACCTGGTAATTAAATTGAAAAAAATTACTGGTCTTAGTTTTTTGGGCAGTTTTGACAGTTTGACCCTGATCTTTTGGCCATTTCCCAGCCCTCTTTCCCCATTTTCTTCCTGCTAAAGACCCATTATCCTCTTGCGATCTGTGTTCTGCGTGTCGACATTGCAGTACATGGTTTTTGTCTTAAAATTAAATGACCTAGATAATACCTCTTTGCTCCCCCCCCCCTTTAAAAATAGCTTGTTAATTATATAGTTGTGTTAGAATGTCCAGTTTGCCCCGTGATGAAAACCTTTTTAGGGTCTTGTGTCCTCTTTAGAGATAATAATAATAAAAAAAAAAAATATTGTGGAGCTGCTTGCTGTTAATACAGTTCAGAGAGACCCTAGGGTAGAAGTGCAGTGTTTCACTTAACTAAGATTCAAATTCTCAATGTTGTTCTTGAACATTTTAGATTAGTGTTTTGTTTATGTAGTTGGTTTTTAGTGTTTTCTTTCTGTATTGTAGTTTGAAAAAAAAAAATGCCAGTTTTATGAGACTGGATTCTTTGGTTAGCTTGTTGTAGTAGTTTTCTATTCATGGGGAAAAAAGAGTGGGGGGGATTTTGAGGTTTTGGTTTTTTTTTTTTTAAAGTCAAATTTCTTATTTGGAAAATTGTTCTGAATTTGATATTTTAGGAGTGACGACTCCAATCTTAGTGAATTTGTTCATCTCTTCCAGTAATCAGCCCTGCATGCTTATGAAAACCAATTTTGAGGTGACTAAATGCCTTCTACCTCTTCCTTACTGAAGATTTTTTTCCCCTGTACAATCTTTTTTGGGGAAGGGCAGATTGCGATACCAAATATTGCAGAGCCAAATTCCCCATTTTTCATAAAAAAAATTAAAAGAGCCAAATGTCACCATTGCTATCCCTGATGCAGGCAGTGACACAATATAGTGGCATTAAAAACTTGAGTTCCAGAATTCAAATGTTCTTGAGCATGTGATTCTTATTTGGAAAACTGAGAAGCTACAGTGCTTGGTGGAAGAAGGATGGCATTTGGCTACCCTGTTCTTTCTCTAATGCCTCGGTGTTGCCTGTCTGCGCCGGCCATTGTTGCAATGTAAGCAATACTGTTTGATGCACTGCCACCCTCTATTGTCTGTTTAGTGTTTAGAATCTCCAGTGGGGAAGAGGAAAAGAAGCATGACTGTTAGTACTTCTCAGGACCCATCTTTCTCAGGATTAAACCAGGTCTGAAACTGTCTCCTATTCCAACCTCAATCCCAAATTCATGTGCTTTTCTTTTTTATTGTTTTATTTTGATTATTTTTGTTTTGTTTTAATTCTGGAGAATGTAGATCTTGCTCAAGCATCTCTTACGTTGGCATTATTCAGACATACTTGGCAAACATAGAACATTACTAAGATGTTTTTTTTTTTTTTTGTGGCTTTTGCTTAAAATTTGTAAAGTTTAGAGAAAACCTAAATGAAAACAGGATTATGTTTAGATCTCTAACATCCTACATGAGGAAATGATATGTTGGTCTAGTATTGACATTCTTTGTCTAATGGTAAACTTGAGATAGACTGTTTAGTTTTTAAAATTGTATCTAGAGTTGAAGAACTTAATGCATGAAATATATCTAAATTCAGTTGCATCAGTGCTGTGTGATGAATATATTCTGCCTGAACTCTCTTCCCCTTCCCTAGTGAACTTCAGGTAAGTGTAGATCAGATTTGAGATCTAGTGTTTCTAGAATTGATTTTCCTCAACCTGTGAATTCTCCAACTTCAACCAAACGGCATGAGATGGTGAAAGCATTATATTGCCCTGGAGCTAGGAGACATTGGAATCTGACAGTGTAACAGTAACATCATTGAAGCACTTATCAATTACCAATTAATAACACATAAGATAGATTAAAGGAATGCATAACCTGATGATTTAGTGTTTGTCAGGCTGAGTAAACACCCTAGTAATTTTTTTAAAAATATATATTTTTAAAGATTTTATTTATTTATTTAACAGAGAAAGAGAGAGAGATCACAAATAGGCAGAGAGGCAGGCAGAGAGAGGGGGGAAGCAGGCTCCCCACTGAGCAGAGAGCCCGATGTGGGGCTCGATCCCAGGACCCTGAGATCATGACCTGAGCCCAAGGCAGAGGCTTTAACCCACTGAGCCACCCAGGCGCCCCTTAAAAATATTTTTTATGTAGGTGGAACTCTTCGCATTTTCTTTTACTTTCATAGAAGTTAGTGAGCTTCGGTAACTTCTTGAGTAAATAAATGAATCTTCATCATACAATTTAGTGTATAGTGAGAAGGAAGTATGTATTGGCATGAGGAATCAAAAGAGAAAAATTGCACTTAGTGTATGAGCATACTTTGTAGTTTCAAAGTATGTTCTGTACTTTGTATGACATGCATCATCTGGGTGATCATTTAATCCTTTTCCATACTGCCCAGCATTATTCCAGGTACCATCTTCTGCTGTAAAATAGGTCTCCGAAATTCAAACTTAACTTTCATTCACAAAGAAATAATAACAATTATGACCGATTCTTATTTGGGGGGTGGGGAGAGGAGTTGCTGGAATTAGGCACATTATAAAGCACCTAGTGCCCTATGTTTGCTTATCCATTCATTCACACATTTAATTTATATTTTGTAGCATAATCATTTAATAATTTCCATTAAATTGTTTATTTTCTTTACGTACAGGTTAGCTGGGTTGTGAAGAAAAGTGATCTTGTGAATTTTTTAGAAGGGCAGGGAAATGTGGCCCCTGGTTAAGAGAAAAATTACTCGATACACTAAAAACTAAAATTAGAGATAGTGTTTCTGAGGAAAGGGCACCTCTGCTGGATGGGTTACCCCAGTATGTCCAACATGAATTCATTCCCACATGCCTTGAAGAATAGGCTGCATTCTATGAAACAAGTGCACAAATTTTACTTGGAACACTAAATACAAATGCCCAGAAAAGCAGCTTGACCTACCAAAGAAATTAGACTTTTTTGCATGTGCACACCTATGAAAAATACATTATCTTACAACTTACTGAATATTGACTTTTCCTTGTTTGGTCTTTATATATTTGCGGCTCTTTGGTTGTATCTTTGGTTGTATCTGGTGGTGTGATGTAAGCACTTCCATTACGTTTATATGTTCATTTTTAAATTCAAAGCAGAGAGGGCTACTAAAGAAGATTGATAGGTACCAGAAGGTGATGAACTACCAAGACATTTAGATTTTTTTTTTTATTTTGAATAATCTTCCTCTTCAGTTGTTTTCTCTTAAAATAAGATAGCTTGGTGTAGCAGTTTAATTATTTCTCCTGACTCATTCTTTCTCAGTTTTTATAAGAGAAAATTTAGAGTGGATTTGCTTTGTGGTTTTTTGTTTTGATGTTAAAGTTGGCGATATTTGAAAAGATAGTGTTTGTTTTCTAATAAACTACATTTCATCCTTCAGAGTTGTGGAAAGAAAGAACTGTAGTAAACACTTTTCATAAAATAATCTTTTAAGAAGCTGTGAGAAAATGTCTGGTTCTTGAGTTGCAAATGGAGCTGCTAAATGTAGACTTAGACAGGAATGAAACCATCAGGTGTAATCATGTCAGAGTTGTTCCTGTCTTCTCCTCTGTTTTCCAGTATTAAAAGAAGCAATCCCAGAAAATATCCTTTAGAGGAGAGTCTATGTCCTAATCACATTTTATTTAAAACCCGCAGAATTCTAAGGGGTATTTTTAAAAGATACTATGAAGCGGGGTGTCCTTTTGTGTTTGTTTTTGCCTTGTTTTTTTTTCAGTGTGAATCGCAGAACTTCAGTCATAATTTTTGGTTTGCTTAACAGAAACGTATTTTGCTCATTTTAATATTTGTATGCTAAGCCCATTTTCATATCAAGAGAAACCCAAGAGTGAGCTTTATTTTTCTTTGTGTTTTATAGGACTTTCTCATAGACATAAAATAATGTAATTGCTGAGGAAGTGAATTTAATTTCACGAGAGACCTCTCATCCAGTTAAATTTTATTAAAAACTTCATTCTTTTCTAGTAGACCAGGTGAAAACAAGTATCTCATTGTTACGTTGGTGACACAAGCTCAAACCTCAGTGTCCTTCCCATCCCCACGTCCAGTTAAGACTAGGGTACAGTGCATCCCTGATAGAAGTGTTTTCTCTTCTCTTCTTTTTCTCCCCTCCCTCCGCTCACTCCCTCTTTTCTTTTTTCTTTTTTCCTCTCCTCTCCTCTCCTCTCTTCTCTTCTCTTTTTTCTTTTCTTTTTTTTCTTTTCTTTCTCCCTTCCTCTCCCCTCCCCTCCCCTCCCCTCCCCTCTCTCCCCCCTCCTCCTCCTCTCTCCTTTCCTTTCCTTTCCTTTCCTTTTCCTTTCCTTTCCTTTCCTTTTCCTTTTCCTTTTCCTTTTCCTTTTCCTTTTCCTTTTCCTTTTCCTTTTCCTTTCCTTTTCCTTTTCCTTTTCCTTTTCCTTTTCCTTTTCCTTTTCCTTTTCCTTTTCCTTTCCTTATTTATTTAAGTACTCTATGCCCAACATGGGGTTTGAACAACCTTGAGATTAAGAGTCTCATGCCCTTACAACTGAGCCAGGCAGGAACCTCTCCATAAAAGTGTTTTTCATCCTCCTAAGACAGGCATTTGATCACATCTATTCACCTAAATCAATCACTTTTATGATTCTTATACAACCCTAGTAGGCTAGGTGACCGGTTTCCTAGGACATCACAGATTATAAACTGGGATCCAAAGTCTACTTAATGGAAAAAAGAACTATAAAATGTAGTCATAACCAGGGGAAAATAAGTCTAGGGCTGTGTACTGTAAGGCCACATAGACCTGCCTTGTTGGATAATCTTTGTAAATACAACTTTAATAAGTGAATTTATGATTAAGACTAAAAATTGAAGTAAAGATTATTTTGCTTTAGAAGGTAGGTAAATATGAATATATTTTGGATTTTTCTTTATTGATCAAAAACAGTTTCTTTTTAAATGTTAATCATGAAGAATAAAACTCAATTACTTTTAAAAATTAGCTAATTATAAATGAGTATCTTATTCCCAGTGTACCATATAAATAACACAGCACTAAACATTATTTTGTTCTAAAATCTTAGTCCGGTTTTTAGTTAGCTCCTTTAAACTGCTAATTTTAAGTTACCATGATATAAGTAAATACTACTTTTTAAAGATTTTGATCAACTTAACTATTTCCCAGAAGTTTAACCTGATACATGGATAAATGTCAGTGGGAAGTAGAATGAAATGCATGCTTTTTAAGGAAAATCCTTATTTTTTGTTAATAAAAATAATTGGTTTTGTTAATATCAAACTTTCAGAGCTGTCTAGTTTTAAATAGTGAACATTTTGTTGGCATACTGAATGAAGAATGGCCTTTATAAAATGGAAGAATTCCACATAGTTTAGTTTTTGAAATCTCATGCTTGTTTACCAACAGTAACAGAATGTCTGATTTCATCATGGCACACAACACACTTGTCACCTCTATCAAACGTGTGTATTTCTCCACTACTTTTCTAAAGACAGGCTCCTGAGTGTGTAGTAAACTGGGCCTGTGAAGTTGGTTCAGCTCACAGGGATCAACCATTCAGCTGTGGTTCGTTGTTTTTTTTTTTTAACTTGATTTATTGGTGAGGACTAGTAGAAGCTTATTGAAGTGTTAAGTTTATTCATGTTTTCTGCCTGTGATACTTTATTTTGATATAATTGAACTAGACAGTGTAAATGCCATTTAATGACTAAAAAGCAGTTCAGTTGAACAAGGTCGGAAGCCTAATATCTCTTTATTTTCTTTTAAAGTTATTCCTTATTGATTTTGGTTTGGCCAAAAAGTACAGAGACAACAGGACAAGGCAACACATACCATACAGAGAAGATAAAAATCTCACTGGCACTGCCCGATATGCTAGCATCAATGCACATCTTGGTATTGAACAGAGGTGAGCATGAAAAATGAATGTATTTCTCAGATCTATAGCAAAAGTCACTGAAGGGTTTTTGAAATATTTTAACTAGTTTCTTAGGACGTTATATATCTTTATAAGATGTATCTTGGCTGAGCATTTGAAGGATGCTTGTTAATCCTTTTAACTGTTGGCTTTTAATCTGCTGCTGAGAAGCTAGTTAAATGAGAGAGCTTTTGTATTTGTTAAAGGTTTGTTAAAGGTTATCTCTTGGGGAGAAAATACTGCATGATGGAAGATTACATACATGCAGTTTTATCTTGATGTGTATTCTTTTTTTGCAGCTGAAGACAGTACTTAGCGTTTCAATGCTGATCTGGGATTTTTATATTTTAGTAATATAAGCTAAGTTTTGGAGAAGAATGTATTGTTTATTTTTACAAGGAAAATGTTATCTGAGTCCTGATGGACGAGAGGGGGTGGTGGGCCAACCCATGTTCTACCCTTTCACTCCTGTGTAAATGAATAGGATCTGAATTGAGGTAAACATTGTCATGATCTCTTTGCTTTTTCGGTCTTCTAGTTTCTATATCTGGCTTTTTTGTCTTCTTTCATCTTTTATCAGTCGGTTTTTGCTCCTTAAAACAAACACAGAAATGACAAGTGATAGGCTTCCAGGTTAGGGAACTTGAAGAGAAGAATTTTAAGCTTTTGGAAATGTTCAGTGTATGTGTGTATATATATTCATGTAGATGTTTAATTAGCTTTATTTTATTTTTTAAAGATTTTATTTGTCAGAGAGAGAGCACAGGCAGGGGGAGCTGCAGGCCGAGGGATTGAGCAGGGAGACAGATGTGGGACTGGATCCCGGGACCTTGGGATCATGACCTGAGCCAAAGGCAGATGCTTAACTGACTGAGTCACCCAGGAGGAGCCTCTCCCTCTGCCGACCACTACCCCCTGCTCATGCTGTCTCACTCTTTGTGACAAATAAATAAATCTTTTAAAAAAAAATAAATAAATAAAATGTTAATTTATTTCAGGATCCCTCAGGTTATTTTTTATAACTTAAAAGTATCCTCCTACTTCTTTCTTTCATCTTCATTAATTTCATTTAGAAAGTGGTTCAGCTAAATCCTTTTTGCTCTTTAGAAATCAGATTGCAGGACTGTTGAATTTTATAATTTTGTATTCTGGGAGAAAATTTTGTTTAGAAGTAACTATGAAATTTTTTTTTAAACTTTAAGCACCTTCTTTCGCAAGCCACCAAATTGCTTTCTCCTCACTTGGGAAAACTTGTGTATCTGCCTTTCTTTCACATGTTTTCCATAATAATTCCAACTCATAACTTTACATTTTCTTTTCTAGTCGCCGAGATGACATGGAATCATTAGGATATGTTTTGATGTATTTTAATAGAACCAGCCTGCCGTGGCAGGGACTAAAGGTAAATGAGACTCATTACCAGTTTTTTGTTTTAAGAATAAAAATACATATTGAAGATGGACTTTAAGATCCCTTTCAAACATGAGACTTTCTGAGAATAAATTAACTTTCCTTTTGAGAAAATAAAATCTGATCATTTTAGCAAGAATAAAGTTAATGGAATCTTGTTGTCAGGCCTAAAGAACAATTTCCTTTGTAACAGTAAGCAGGTACCCATTGGTAACCAGTAGCTTTAGCTGAATGGAAATTAACGTGGGCTAATTAAAGGTGGAGACTGTCTCATTTTGATGTATTGCCAGTATGTTGAAAATGTATACTTTTATGTGTAGTAAAACTGGTTTTTCTAGTAATACTAGCTATCTTACTTAATTATCCTTTGTTTCTATTAATTAGGAGTTTCACCTTAACTTTTGTGAGTGTCCTAGAATTGAAAGGCTATTCTGAGACTTTTATTGGTTTATTATTTATTCTGAGACTTTAAAGGAAAATGGTCCCTATATTTATTGAGCATCTGTGAACTGTACAGTTGCTCCATGCTTGTGTGGATAGCTCTATCCAATATGAATTATTTTTACATTGGAAAAATATTTTGACTTCACTTAATGTTACTAAATGATGGGCACTGTTTTTGTTATTAATCTACTTACACCTTTGCCCTTGTTTTGGATATGGTATGTTGTGAAAACTCAATTCAGATTTAACTTCACCCATTAAATCATGTTCTTACTAGATTCACCCTTTCCTAACAGCTAAAAATGTTTTTAAAGTAGAAATTCATACAAAAAACTAACAGTTTAGGGTTAGAAAATTTTGATACGTTGTACTTTGATTTTTTTATTTTAGGTTATGATTTCTCTTGAGTCTCAAGTTTACGTTTATATCTGGTGGGTTAAGCTAAAAAGATTTCTCAGTAGTATTAAATATGTCTGTGTGGTTTGATTCTTATTTTCTATAGGCTGCAACAAAAAAGCAAAAATATGAAAAGATTAGTGAAAAGAAGATGTCCACTCCAGTTGAAGTTTTATGTAAGGTACATGATGACTTTTTTTTTTTTTAAATATAAATAATCTAAGAAGTCTGGAATTTAAACATCCTATTTGGTAGCTATTTGCCATTTTAAACTTATGTTTTGATAATTCTAGGTATTTTCAAGACTGGCTTGAATATATGGGTCATTTTAAATAAGCATTTTGTTTCTTGTTTGTTTGGGCCCTATAATCTGTTAAAAATGAGAAGGAGAAGAAGAGGGCAGATAAAGTTTCCTAGTGGAACCTCACCAATTTATGACAATATTAGGAAATATTCTCCTTATCCCTAAACTGGTGCTGGTAAAGAAAGGATATTGATGATTGTCAGGGACATTAAGGAGTAGAAAAAGGCAGATCTCAGCAATCTTAAATAGCCAGTGTCTAACAATATAGATGACAGTTTTGAGTCAGGCTCATTTCCCTGAAATCTCAAACTGTGTTAGAGAAGCCTGTAAGTTGAGCATGGAGAAGTAGCTGTGTCGTGATGGATAACCACGGTCTTTTCCATTGGAAGAAAACCACATGGTCATCTCTGAGACAACTGCATACCTGAAATTACTAGGAAACAGGGTATAATTATATAGTTGGGTGTTAGAAGGGGAAAGTGAACATGGTTTTGAAATAGTACTTTGTGGAAGGGGGAGAGGTGATGTTTTTATGTCTCCCTGTCCACAAATTAGCTTTTCCCTTCTCTTGATCTACAGTAAAGGAGGGGTTGGGGTGGATAAGAGACTGTCATCTTTTCTGAGGCTCTTTGGGATTTGTTTTAAATTAATGAAATACATTTTAGGTCAATGAGTAAAATGTTCATGTGTTACAGTACATCCAAATAACTTTAAAATCTGTATACTTCAGGAAGCGAAACATGTTTTCTCTATACTACTATATATATATATCTATGCAACATAATGATTCATTTGGATTACTGGAAAGGTCAGACATTTTTATAGGAAAAGAAAGGGAGGGGGGTTAGTAGTACATTGTTTGCTTCTGGGTTATGTCTTAATTTTGATCTAGAAATGAATTACGTCTTTTGGATTGGCCAAGTATAATAGATTAAGGGTGCAGTGAACACATAATTTTAGTATTACTATAAAGTGAGGTTTTGTTTTTTTTTCCAGTCTCTGGTCCACTGGTAACTGGTAATAACAGTTGACTTATTTCATCTATGTAATTCTTATGATATTGGTAGTTTTCTTTTGTTAATAAGGTTTTGCCTGTTTTCATAAGGTAGCAATGCATGAAGTAAACTATTTGACTTATAGTTGTTTAAAGTCATGTTAATAGTTTAAATAAAATGTACAATATATTTATCACTTCAGCTGTCCACTCTCAAGCAGTGAAGTAGCATAAAAATTAAATCTGTTTATATCAATGCAGTGAGAAAAAAATAAATGTTGCAAGTATGCCCATTCTGTCCCACCTTAACCTCCTGCATGTGAGAAATTTCTTCAAAATTTGGAGGTTGGGGGAAAAGAGTTTTAATTTACAACGCTTCACGTGAACATACACTCAAGGCAGGGTCTAGGGATTTTTGTTTAAATTTTTTGCATTTCTACATTCCTGCTGGCAAAAGCTTTTTGGTGGTTAATATCTGTAGGCTTAAAGATGTGTTATAAACATTTTTGAGAATCTTTCCTAAGAAACTGAGCATGTCAAAAGTTTTTGCCCACAGGTGTACTTATTAATACTCTTTATGAAAGAAAAACTTTAATCGCCTAAATGTCCAGTTACAGGAAACAAGTTAATTATGATGTATTCACTGGTCTGGATATTATGCAGCCATTCAGAAGCTTGTGAAGAGGTTGGAAATAACATAGAAGGATAATTGCAATATAATGTTAGTGGAAAAACAGAATATGTTATGTATGCAGTGTGATAATAGTTATGGAAAAAAAACAAATCCAAACCCAGTCTGTTCATGATTTATCTGTATCACAACAGTGGTTGTGCTGTATGTTTCTACTCTTGGTGATTTTACTTTTCTGTTTATATAGGTATATACAGTTACCTCCAAAAAAGTAATTATGGAGTTGGGGAGAAAGGGCCAGTTCATTGACCTGTTGTGGAAAAGAACCTTAGTGGCCTTTATTTGGTTGTTTCTTCATTATTGCCATTGAACTATTAGACACGGATAAAATAATGGCAAGTCAGATATCCAGATTATTTAAGAATATTATACTGTAGGAAAAGGATCTGTGTTTCCTTTGCCAGTATTAAAAGATGTACATGATAAGGTGGTCAGGATTTATGAGGCTACCAAGTCATATTATAGTTTAATTCTCAGATCTTATATCAAAGTAGTGAAACACTCTCCTCAAAAACAATTTTTAATTGTATTTAAATACATTTATTTACCTGTCTTAAATAAATTTTTTTGTTTTTTTTTTACTTTGTGCTTTAACTCTTGGACTTGTAGGGGTTTCCTGCAGAATTTGCCATGTACTTAAACTATTGTCGTGGGCTGCGCTTTGAGGAAGCCCCGGATTACATGTATCTGAGGCAGCTATTCCGCATTCTTTTCAGGTCAGTTTTTAAGGTGTTTTTAAGACGGTAGACTCTAGTAAGAGAAATTAGTTAAATCCACCCATCTGTTCTGAGAAGCAGCAAATTAAAGTAGGTCTAACCCATATGAATAAAATATTAAGAAATTGAGTCTGGGTGGCTCCGTCAGTTAAGTGCCTGCCTTTGGCTCAGGTCATGATACTGGGGTCCTGGGATCGAGCCCCACATTGGGCTCCTTGTTCAGTGGGGAGCCCCCCCGCCCCGCCCGTTTAAATAAATAAATCTCTCTCTCCTTTTTTTTTTTTTTTTTTTTAAAGAAACTGAGTTTGGCATGTTTCCATTTGTGGTGCAGATGCGCTTGAAATTTTAGTTTGGGATGGAGAAACAGTTGACTCAGACTCAAAGTAGAATCTAACTTTTCCACAGCAATTGCC
>CM053607.1:33688069-33708044 GCA_028646535.1 Procyon lotor | reverse complement strand
GTTAATAACAAAATTAACAGCAATTAAAATAGTTATGAGGCCTATGATTGTGTGGAGGCAGGCCTCAGACTCTAGGATTCCCTAGCTAGGTGCAACCCAGAATTGGTCTTGCAGTGGGGGAAATAAAGTACATGTGGCCCGGAAATACTAGTTGGAAGAGGTTAGTTGGAAATACTAGTTGGAATTGGGGGTAATTCTCTAACCCCAGAAAAGTCTTCTTTCCAAGCCACCAAGCAGATACATCTCCCCCACAAGCTTGTGTTCTTACATTTACTCTGATTTGTTCTTAGGAGGTACCTCCTATTTGGATGGTTCCCTAGATGATTGACAGCTCGAATCCCTGTTTTTGTTGTTCATGCTGCCGTTCACTCTCACTCCCCTGCCTCTTTCCAGAAAGTGATAAAGACGGTTTCTTTTTGAAAAAGATCATTCTTAATGAATACATCATTATTCATTAAGAATAATGAATATTATCCTTAATATTCATTATTAAATGAATATTCATATCATAAAATGGTGACATTTTCCTTCAGTTGTGACTTGTAAAAAGTGGAATTAATGAACTGAACAGTTAAAAAATCATGTATATGGAATGAAATCTTTTAGAAGCTACTTAAGAGAAGATACTATCATTTCCTTAGAAAGTGCTCTCCCTGTCTTAAAACTTCAATAGAGTATTTAACTAGACTCTGTTATTAAAGGATTAACGTGTATTGTTTTATGTTTTCCAGGACCCTGAACCATCAATATGACTACACATTTGATTGGACAATGTTAAAGCAGAAGGCAGCACAGCAGGCAGCCTCTTCAAGTGGGCAGGGTCAGCAGGCCCAAACCCCCACAGGCAAGCAAACTGACAAAACCAAGAGTAACATGAAAGGTTAGTAGCCAAGAACCAAGTGACGTTACAGGGAACAAATTGAATACAAAAAATTGGGTAATTCATTCATTTCTAACAGTGTTAGATCGAGGAGGTGGTTTTAAAATAAGTAAAAATTTGGCTCTGTGTTTTTAAAAAAAGACGTCCTTGGAAAATTTGACTACTAACTTTAAACCCAAATGTCCTTGTTCATATATATATGTATATGTATTTGTATATACATATATGTGTGTATATATTATAGCATTTCTCTTGGGATTTTGGGTCATTTTTAACAACTGCATCTTTTTTACTCATTCATTAACCCTTTCCAAAATAAACATTTGGTGTTGGGAATATGGTATAATCGATCAATCCAAAATCCTAGACCTAACACTTGTTGATTTTTAATAATGAATCTGGTTAGCTGTGGTACTTGGACTTTCAGACTAACAGTGTTAAGAAATTTTTTCTGCATGTTAATGTTTTAGCATTTAAAAAGGGAAATTGTGAACATGATCTAATTTCCAGAGGTGAGTCTGGCATTGCCCCCAGAGTGTCTATCTTCTCAGTTTCAGAGCATCTCCTCTGTGCTCTTTAAATGCTCAAATAACTGAAAAGCTCGACGCGTCTTTCCTAAGTCAAAAACCAGGCCTCTCTTTTAGTTGCTATTTAACTACATAAGGTTCTTAATTTCAAAACAATTGTTTTGGACTTTATTTTATAAACAGGGTCTGGGGGTTCGTTATGGAATTGAATTCTGCAGTTAGGCTTTGCAAATTGAAAAGAAACTGGGGCAAATGCCACCGAACTGCTACTATTTCCTATTTGTCTCTGGCACTCTTGGTGCTTCCAAGGAGTAGAACTGTTAGGGCACAGCTCCGTTCTTGTCACTGTTGCCATACAGTTCAACTCCTGTTTTTCGTGGTTTTTGTTCGTTTTTCTTTCTGCCCTTTCTGGGGCTCACCTCCTGATACCTGCCTACTTTCTGGAAGTGGTGGGCAGGTAAGGTTTGGTCTTTGGTTTCTGATTATTTAATTTCTGAATGACTGCTTTAGTCTGAACTTAGTCTTTGGTCTGTATTTTTAGGAATGTATTTTAAAAATTTTGTAATTTAAAAATAGACTCCAGTCTGAGGATATTTTTCAAGAAGTATAATTCACTGATGTCATCCTCATCCCAGCAGCTCATCTATTAGGAATGAAGTTGAGATATTTCTCTCCCATGTTTCTGTATTTGGGAAGGATTCACAGTTGAAGGCGTAATGTAATGGGGATTCTTAGGTGATGAAATTTCAGCTTAGGATAGCAAACACCAATGCTTGCCTCTACGTCTCACTTGGGACTTAATTGTCCCTTTTGATTGTTTTAATCATTGTATGACTAATCACAGTGCCAGGCTCTTAATGAGTTAGGTTGCTAGCTAGTGTCTCGGAGAAATGGTCCTACCAGTCAATGTAATGTTCTCAACTTATGACTTGTTACACCTGACATCTGTAGGGTATTTGCTTTTTTTCATAAAATGAAACCAATTTTTGCCTAAAGCTAGCTGGGATAATAGGATCATCACGAGTTGCAGTTTGTAGAACTAAAATTAGATTGAAATCTCATCTGACCTAGAACATTTCACTTCAGGCATTCAGCAGCTTTCAGAAAGAATTCCCTTATTTTGAGTTAGTTCCATTGTTAGTTTACTGTGTGTGTCTTTCTCAATAAACAAGAAGAATTTTTGTCCTACCTTATCTAGGTCTTAAAGATGAGAAGTTGGATCCACTGAGTTAGTATGTTTCCTTGGAAAGAAATTGTAATTAAACTTAAGTTTAATCCTTAATTTTGTATTGTAACTATTTTTCATAAAAGCAACTTAAATCTTATAAGATGTCTGGGGCGCTTGGCTCTCTCAGTCAGAAGAGTGCATGTGATTCTTGATTTCAGGGTCATGAGTTTGCGCCCCACATTGGAGGTAGAATTTACTTTAAGAAAAGAAGAAAAGAAAATCTTACCAAATTTTCATAGCAGAGTTAGACCTAGGGTTTATACAAATTATTTTTCATAAACACCCACTTGTAAAATTTTGAAGAATTAGACTTTCCGTAAGATGTATCACTTATCATTGACTACTTTCAGAGAAACATTGAGGTAGTATATTTTGATTTCAGGTGAAATACTGCTTGCTGCTAAAAACGTGCCATGCTACAGAATACAAAGAACAAAGTTGTATTTGATCTTTTACTTCTCGAAAACATTTATTTGGTTATAGAGCTTAGTTCCCCCCAAACAAATATCACATGAAACCTCCTATATAGAAAGCTATGAAAGTATAGCAGGTTGAGAGTGGAATGAAATGAGAATGGGGAGCCCATTTCCCTAACTCCAACCCCAAATCTTCTATGAAGTCTGGAGTTTGAAGACAGTTGCTCTAGGTTACTTATTTCCCGATTTCAATCTCCTAAGTAATAAGGGTGGTTGAAAGCATATTTTCTCAAGGTCCTACAGTAGTTTTTTATATTCAAGGAAGAGCTCATTTAGCTCAACTATTTGCTGATTTCAAGAAATCCTTTCAGTGATGATAATAACACCATAGTACATTTTTTTAATTAAAATTTGAGAAGATGCTTTTTAAATACATCATACCAGTTTTCACTCACGGTGTTACATTCTCAGAGGTTTTCCACAGAGAATTGAGTTTCTTAATGAATCTTCAGCAAGTAGAGCTATATATTGCAGGAATGTATATTCCTGGAAAAATCCCCCATATGGTGGTATCAACTAACATTTATATTCTTTCCATTTTTTGATAAATTTATATCAAATGTTTCTTCCATGGAAAAGTGTTTAAGTTGTTTCAGCAGTTCACTAAGAATGTCCAAAGACTCTTGAAAGTTTGGCTTACTCAGCTGAGATGGGCTTGTTGTATGTAATAGACTTCTTTGCTAATAAATTTTCTAAAGAAAAGATCTTTCGAAGTATTCCATTCCAAAGCCCATCAAAAGACTAAGAAACAAGGCATTTCTCATAAAGCCCACTATGATCTGTACTAGTATCAACTGCTCATGTGCCACGAAATTATTGTTTTTATACATACTAAGGAGAAAAATAAAATATTCACATCTGAGGCACTTTCAAATTCATTTCACTTCCTTTTCTTCAACTATATGTGATTATCAGGAAAGTACTTTCCAAGACAGTTAAGTTCTAAAGGAAAAGGAAATATTTTTAGAACATTTAGAATCCAGTTAAATTCACCATTTCTTTAGTTGAGGTCAGAGATGGGGAGAATTTAGGAAGGTAGTGAAGCCAAAGTTGGATCCTCACATTTCTTTTCTCATCATCTTAATCCATCTGTTCACTACTCCAGCCATTGATACCAAGTATAGTTTTATCATAATATATGTGGATGTCAAATTATTGATAGTCAAAAGAGAGAAATATTTTTCCATCACATTCTCCTACCATGTCCATGGTCTTCCTTGAATTACCTTCCAGTATTAACTGGGATTCACCTACCATTTATGTCTAGCTTAACTTTTTCTGACTTCACCAATTGCTGCTAGGAACGTGGCTGGTCACTCAGCAACGTAACCCAAATCACAGGAAAGACCTTGAAATATCTGGAGACTGATCTTCTCTGAATACCCTCAGTATAAAGAAGTGCCAGGGAGCTACATCTGCTTGCTGAAATTTTTGTCAGCTTTTTTCACGGTGGACAGTACAACTGGAGAGAAAAGAGCTCAGTAACCCAACAGGAAGTGAAGAGGAGTGTGCAAGAATTGATTTGTGGTGATCTGAAGCCCACATCTCCAAGGCTTGCTGGACCTATCAAAAACTTCAACTTGTCAGATTGTCTGGATGGATACCACACCAGTCGGAAGACCCTAGAAGAGTACAGTGTTGCTGTGACTCAGTGGTGTATAATGCAGACCATCTACCAGTTGGGGAAGGAATCAGTTGTAACAGGTATTTTAAAATTTAGCAACCTCAGAATTCTGTAATAGGAAGAATAAAGGAAATCAGATCATTAGGCTGGTTTTTGTAAAATGCATTTTAGCGGTAATGTGTATCTTGTATACTTAAGTAGTTGTTTATTAGTGATAAAAATAAAATTTATTTTTCTTTCCCAACTTTTAATACATTTTTAGTTTAGTTAGGAAAAGTTACTGTAGTTGTTTTTCTTCTTTCACTTTTATAGTGCCAGTCTGATTCAGAATTGTACGAGCTTGATACTGATTTTTGTGCAACCAAAAACCCACACAAGCATGTTGTAGAAAAGTTGACTGATAAATGACATTGCATTGTGAAGATGGATCTTGTCTTCAAACTACTTTTAAAAAGTTATGTTTTCTAAAAAACAAAGTTTTCTACTATGAAAGGATCCCAAAATTTCAAAAGTCCGTCACAAACTTCCAAGCCATACTGTTATATAAATAGCTCTTTGAGTTAGTTTGTGGTTCTATTAAAAAAAAAAAAAAAAATCGGGATATCTGAAGTGAATTCACAAATAAAAGCCAATATATACTCTTCAGATTTTTGAGTAAAGGGTAGAATGGGTGAATCTCATTAGTTAAATAAATATAAACATTTTTTTTCCTTTTGCAGATTTGAAAAGAAACTTAAATGTAGCTATTAACTCAGTGGTCCCAGTGATCATCCAACTGTGTTTTAACTTTGTTTTCTCTCTCTCTCTCTCTCTCTTTTTTTTTTTTTTTTTAGGAACAAAGGGATCCATTCCTTATTTTAACTGTTGTTGCAGTGAAGATGGGTTTTGGGACTTTTAGAATCCAGAAGCCAGGAGAGACCACCTAAACTACAAGATAAAAACCAAGGACTCATGCACACTGGGAAAAAGAATACCAGCACTTGAAGATTAGAAGATTAAACGTTGAATACCTACTGAATGCTCCCATTGAGATTTTTCTTAAACTTCAGTAACATCTTAGGACAATTCACTGGAGAAACATTGATCCCTGGGTGGAGTATCCTACTGTTGGCCAATCTGAAGAGTTAAATCTGCATTTGACTGCTCTGTTCTACCAAGGAATATTTTTAGGCTAGCCTTTATCTGATCCCTAAGCAATTGTAATCATTAATTGACCCAGGAATTTCTAAAATATCAGATTAAAAGATGAACAGATACAATTCTTATCTAGATATAATTTTTATCCCTATTAAAGACAAGAGTTTTCTAATATTTTGACTGACAGTATAACATAAGCTTTCTTTTTAGTTAGTGACAGTGGTTTCCATTTTAAAGCTGTTTGGATAGTCAACGTAGTAATATTGCTCAATATAATGTTAATTGCATAGCAAACTATGATAAATCATTTTCGTAGTTGGATAAAACATTTTTCGTTACCATATTTAAGAATAATTGCGGCACTTCAAATGCTCATCAGGGTAAGGGTCATTTCTGCTTAGCTAATTCATAGTTTTAATCTGCTTTATAATACTTTCTTTTAACATTGGCATTAGGCTACAGAATGTGGTCTTTAAAATTGAATTCAGGTTTGGTTTGACAGCCTTTTCTTTTTATGCTTACCTTGGTATTTCTGTTTAGTGATACACACTAAATCGATAATATTCCTTGTGGCAAAGTATATTTTTAGAAAGTTTCACTGTTTTTCATTTTCGGCATTTGCTTTATGAATTTAGTGCTTGGTCAGGCAACAAAGGTCTATTTTGTACCAACTCCAAAAGTCATCATGGACAGAGAAAGAAGTATACGGCACTTGTTTGTCCTCAGGTCTTTAGCCCAATATATTTTTAAGTGGATGAAGATGACTTTCTGCCCTCAGATGGAAAAACTCCTAGTACCAAGTGAGACAGTATTAACCAAGAAATGTCTGATGGTATCTTGGAAAAAAGGGGCATACATGCATGCAAAGTAAATTATACAAGCATATTATTTGTTTATCCCACAAAGCCCGTTGGAAATGGTCCCAACAAAATGTTTGAGAAGCACGAAAGGAGAAGTTTATGATTAACAAAAACATGGTTTCAGTTCTAAAGAAGTGAGAGATCAAAGTGAGCTAGGAGGAGCAACAATGAGGCAGCTCTAAGAATTTGCACAGGGGTGCACCAAGGGGCCCGGACACCTTGAAGGATGGTTATTACGAGATAGGTGGTAATGATGGGATTTTCGTGTTGTCGAGAAGAAGGCCTGTTTCCTTTCTGCCTTTAGCCATAGATGAAGCTTGTAGGTAATAGAGATCAGCATTTCCTCTGGTGGTCTTTAACCACAGATGAAACATGCAGCTATTACCTGAAGCTGTTTTCTATTCAAACCTCCCTGGATGTGGAAGTCTTAGAGTCTATAATTGTGTGGGAGGATGGAAGTGTTCATAAGATGGGAAGTTAAATAAAGCCCAAAAAAGGGCCTCATTTGTTTATATTTTCAAATCCGGGGCAAAATCTCACCTTTTTAATGTAATTGATGGAAGTAAAGAATTTTGAAAGGTATATGGTTTCTGTATAAAAATCATAGACTTACCAGGGTTGTGTTCTATGGAATAACTCGGTTTTGTGTTGATACATTTGTTATTAAGGTTTATTATTCCTTATTTGTATCAGAAATAATATGCAGGAAGTTCCTTCCTGCACATAGTAGGATTAAAACATATGTACTTTGTAGTTTTAAGGCAAAGCAATCTATTTTTCATTCATTTGATAAATATTTGAACACATAATATGCTCTAGGTACTAGACAGGCTCATTGGAATCACAGTAATTCTCTAGCTTGAGAATTTTATGCTGACTGGGAAGACTGACTCTATACCCCTCCTACCTAAAGGCATCCAGAACAGAAAAGGGTTTTTTGTTGTTTTAAAAAAATTGAGCTCTATTCAATCTTCAAATAGATGAAAATGTAACATGAGCCACCACTCTAAAGTAATTATTAGCTCAGTTTCACCCAATTTCCCAATTTTGGGTGTAGTTTTGTTTTTTTTTTTTAAACATTTTTTAACTTGGAATTTTAACATTCTTTTTTCTGTTTTGATTTTTTTTTTTAAACAGGTTTCTAAGCATGAATTGAGGAACAGAAGAAGCAGAGCAGATGATCGGAGCAGCATTTGTTTCTCCCCAAATCTAGGAATTTTAGTTCATATGTACACTAGCCAGTGGTTGTGAACAACCATTTACTTGGTGTAAAGAACTTAATTTCAGTATAAACTGGCTCTGGGCAGCATTGGTGATGCCGTGTCCCGAGTTGTAGCCGCTGTAATTGTGAATATTAACTGAGATAGTGAAACATGGTGTCCAGTTTTCTATTGCATTTTTTCAAGTGGAAAAGTTAACTAAATGGTTGACACACACAAATTGGTGGAGAAATTGTGCATATGCCAATTTTTTTGTTAAAATCTTTATTTTGAACTATACTGCTTTGAGATCTCATTTCAGAAGAACGGCATGAACAGTCTTCAGCCACAGTTGTGATGGTTGTACATGCTCACAATTGTGCATTCTTAGGGTTTATCCATCCCTGGGGTTTGCAAGTTGTTCACTTAAAACATTCTTAAAATGGTTGGCTTCTTGTTTGCAAGCCAGCTGATAATGGTAGCAACCAAAGATTCCAGTGTTTGAGCATACGAAAGACTCTGCCTGCTTACCTGTGCTAGAAATAACAGCATCTAAAGTGAAGACTTAAGAAAAACTTAGTGACTACTAGATTATCCTTAGGACTCTGCATTAACTCTATAATGTTCTTGGTATTAAAAAAAAAAAAAAAGCATATTTGTCACAAATTTAGTTAACATCTTACAACTGAACATGTATGTATGTTGCTTAGATAAATGTAATCACTGTAAAACATCTATATGATCTGGGATTTTGTTTTTATTTTGAAATGGGAGCTTTTTTTGTTTACAAGTTCATTAAAAACTAAAAACTGTTTCTGTAAGGAAATGAGATTTTTTTTAACAACAAAAATGCCTTGCTGACTCACTATGAAATCAAAATCTCCCCAATTTTTTAATAGACTACTTCAAGCCATTTGTTACATACTATTCCTTTGCAAATCATTTTAGATTTAGTGTTAAAACTTTTCCTCAGATTTAATTTTTTTTTTTTTTTTTGGTCTGAAGGGGAAAGGCATTCTTTCATTTTTCTTTTTTTAGTGACTTGCAGGCACAGTACCTAGTGCTGCAGCAGGCAGGGCTTGGTGGTGTAACTCCTGCAGCCTCAGACTACACAGCTGGACTGATTTTGAATAAGAATGAAAGCATTAAAGGGTTTAACTACCATTTTATAGTTTATCTTTTAAATTCCATGTTAATTGGAGTTGAGCAGATTGATTCTTAACCTTGGAGAGCATCCCACTGGGTGAGGTTCATGTGATTGCTGACCCTCCCTAAACCCCCCTTCTTTTCCCCCAGTTATCTGCGCTTCCTCTCAATCTTAAATGCACTCTTCTTGCCTCTCTGACACAAGAGAAAGAAAAACTTACAGTAATTCTTTAAGTAGTGTAATTTATTCATTTCTAGCATGTCAAGATAAATTAAAAGAACCTTTGTCTGAAAACGCTGCCAGAAGCCTGTTGTGTAAATGTAGGTGTTATGTAAAAATAACCTTGAAACTGTACATTGACACATGTTTGGTCAGATTGTGTCAGGTTTAAGTTTTTTTTTTTTTTTTTTTTTAACTACTTTAGCAATAATTAATCCCATGATTACCACATTCTGCTATTAAAGGATCTGTTAGCACCATCACACTGCAGAAATCTTAACGAGTGCGAACTTTTGGGGTAGGCAGCTTATTTGTTTCTTTTCTATCCACCATGTCAGTTAAGGTATTTGTTTCTTAACTAATAAACCCTTTGATACTTTTAGCCAGAAATCAGTCTCATAAAGCTATTTTTGAGTATAGTTTGTGTAAAATAAAAATGTTTAGCTTTGGTAATAACTTTTCCAAGCTGAACTCCCTCTAGCAAGATATTTTTCAGTGCTTTTATTTACTATGCACTTAGACTATGCACTTTTTCTGAAATATTTTTGTAACACTTAACTTTTTTGTATTTTGCCATTTGAAAAGGTTGTGGTGTAGTTGGTCTGTAATTAAGTTGCAGATTTAAAACTGCTGTTAGCTTTGTAAATCAAAATATAGGTGTTTTTGTCCTGGTATATCTTCATTCCATCTGCAGCTGGAGCTGGAATCCCATTGATCTTCTAGCTACCATTCATTTTCTTCACAGTTCACAAAAGAAGAATGTGAAATTCAGTGAATGCTGTTACTAATCCTGTCGGGAGATGAATCTCATTTCACCAAAATTAAATTATGTTTTTCCACTAAAATACAAGTTGAAGACACATCACTCTGAAATTGGAAGACCTCACCACTTAAGGCTCCGCAGTGGCTTACCCAGCTGAACTCTAGGTTACTACTCTACTTTGTTCACCCATTGGGGGGTGCAGTTTTTTTTAAATGTTGGGAGATGGCCATTCTAACTACTGTTGAATGTCTCTGTTTTGGGAAGGTATAACAAGAAAATAAAAAAGAATATATATGAAGGGAGAGACTGGTTATCTCCTCCCATATGGTTGTGCTCATGCTCCTATGGCCTACAAATGACATTTTAGAGGTTGTGTTTACTATTATTTTCCATCAACAAATAGCAAGAGATTTTCCTATTTTTAATAGTCCTTGCAACACTATTAAAATGTTTCAAGCAGAGAATACTATAATGATTATAAACTTAATTCCATTGTAATAAAAATACCAAACAAGATTTAGAACCCAAGGCAATAAGCTAGTGTTCCCTCCCTGTGTCATTTGCTGAAACAGAGAGTGGGTTCTTTTAGCTTGAGTACAATGAACCGTCGGACTTCTTCTAAGATAGGCGCGCTAGACTTCCAGCTCCTGAAAATTCAGTAGTCTGCTATAGACTTCCTGAGAAAATGGGTATGTAGCAATATTTTAGGTTTTCTCTTAGTTTTTAAATGGGATAGTCACTTGATCAAAATGCTAGTAGGTCTGTATGAGGTATAGCAAAGTGTCAGTTTAGCTCAGATATGCTGTCCCCTTTAAAGTGAGACTGAGACTATACCCTACAGAGTTGGTTTGTGTACTTATTTTTTAAAATGGCCAAAGATGGTAATGAGTTGAGAGTAAGTCGATCTAATCAGGCTTGCATTACCAAACAGTACATCGTTGAAGTAAAATGACTTGTTTTCTGAAATGACTTGTTAAACAAGTTTTAAGGACATAGGCAAAAGTAATGAAAACGTTGAGCAATAGGAGAGGTATTAGCTGTCCGAGGCATATTTCAAGTTGTGGTCGAATGGGATTGTGTCTTCCTGAGGCTGTGGACCCACTGTGACTAGAATTTGACAATGAGAAGGAAAACTTGGCAAGCTGGAGAGACCTGGGAATTCATACCTCATTGGTTGTTTGGTCTCTGCTCCTTTCACCCTGGTGGGGTGAACTGATTGAGTCTACCTTTTACCTTTACCAAACCAGATCTCGAAGTTTCTTGAGGAACTGCTACTATTGGCTACTGTGTACACCTATCTGGATCCAAAATTATGAAGACTTGTTCGTAATGGTGTTGGTTTTAAGTACTGGGAGGAGTTCCTTGGCATCAGTACCACCCAAGACCTAAGCCAGAGCACCAGGCTCCCTAAATGACTTCTGAGTGGGGAGAAGAGTAGGGTGGGAGTGAGTGAAGTGTTTAAGTGACCAGCAAA
Organism: Procyon lotor; assembly: GCA_028646535.1. Classification (NCBI taxonomy): domain Eukaryota; kingdom Metazoa; phylum Chordata; class Mammalia; order Carnivora; family Procyonidae; genus Procyon; species Procyon lotor. Next base: position 33,696,510 of record CM053607.1, on the reverse strand, counting down.
TTAGATTCATGTCCTTCATAGTGAGGAGGCCAGCCAGAGTATGTATGAGTTGTAGTTAGAAGTGTAGACAAACATGGGAGCAGATCAGTTGGGGGAGCAGCAAGTGAAAAATCTGAGATGTGACTAGGGAAGGTAGAGAACTGCAGGACCGGAGAGGGATGGGTGCAAGTCAAGTGCCCTTCGGAAGGATCACAGCACTCCGAGGAATCGTGGAGGTTGGCTGCGAAATTAAGCTCTAGTGAGACCGGGGCTGTTCCATGAAAGCAAAAGGGCGTGGAGAACTGAGAGTAGGAAACTAACCTAGCCAGAGTTCAGGTAAAGAGACCTTTACATTTCATTTTGGTGTAGACAAAAACCGAGGAGAGGATTAGTAGTGAATAAAAGATAGTGTGGAATCTGCAGGTTATGCCCTGTTCTGTCAAAATAATGAAAAATACTGAAGCGTCTTACTGAAGGAGACCTTTTAGAGGAATTTGTGGTTCAGGTCCAAATCTCAGTTCTCCAACATAGTATCTTATTTGGAAGAAGTGGGGAGAGTTTCCATATTAGGATGAAATTTAGCAGCTGTGTGAAACTACTTTTAGTTACTGATGCCCCAAAGCCACTTTTGGCTAAAACAAAATGTAGATGTTTATATATACATTTCTTTACCATTAAAGATTTATTTTAGACTGGGAGGGAGAGAGTCTTAAGCAGACGGGCTGAGCACAGAGCCTGATGCCAGGCTCAGTCTCATGACCCTGAGATCAGGATCTGAGCTGAAACCCAGAGTAGGATGTTTGACCAACTGCACCACCCAGGCGCCCCTTGGACGCCTAGAGAAATGTTATACAGGGGCACCTGGCTGGCTCAGTGGGTACAACATGCGGCTCTTGATCTCTAGATTGTGAGTTTAAGTCCCTCATTGTGCATAAAGATTTAAGAAAGTTAATACAGGCTGTTTTAGCTTTATTCTTGAGTTAAAGTTTTGTCTCTTTTCATTGATAAAATCATGATTTGCACAGTTATTCACTAAATACCATGGTTCAGACATGAACAAGGCCAGAGCTAGGTATCTCTGAGCTGAGTACCTGCAGAAATAGCCTGCGTTCTCTGTAGGCCTTTAGCCTACAAGGTGCTTCATGAGCTTTTTATTTTTTTCCTTTGGTATCATTTAAGGGGCACCTGGCTGACTTGGTCCTTAGAGCATGCAGTGGCATGAGATCAAGAGTACTTGATCTCAGTTGCGTGAGTTCAAAACCCACCTTGGGCATAGTTTAAATTACAAGAATAGTACAGCGATCTCCCAGTTGTGCTCAACATTGTTTATATTGTTTACATTGTGCCCTTTATTGTTTGTACATCTTCTCTTTAAACATGTGCTTTAACACTTTATTTTTTTAGAAAGACGGGGAGCGGGGGGGGGGGGGCGGTGCGAGGCTGTGGCACAGGGGGGGGGGGAGGGAGAGAGAATTCTAAGCATGCATTGTGCCCAGCACAGAGCCCGATGCAGGGCACCATCTCACAACCCTGAGTCATGACAACCTGAAATCAAGAGTCGGATGTTTAACTGATTGAGCCACCCAGGCACCCCCTGTATCTATGTAGATTTTTTTTTTTTTTAAGAACAGACATGCTCATATTAACCATGGTACAATTATCAAAATCAGAACATTTTAAGATTGACCCAGTTTTCTAGTCCAGCCTGTGTTTCATCAGTTATCCCAAGTGTATTTTGTAATACTTGTTCAAATTGTCCAGGATAGAACACGAGGGCCATTTATTGTACTTAGTTGTGTCTGTGTAGTGTTTTAATTTGGAACAGTTCCTCACCCTTACATCTTTAATGACTTTGATTGTGTGTGTGTGTGTGGTGGTTTATTTTACAGCTGTGTTCACTGAGGGCCTGAAACCCGTGCCACGAGAGGAGCAGTGAGCACACCGGAGCACCCATATCTTGATTTCTAAATACTGCAAGGAACCATGAACCATGGCTCCTTGGAGAAATGTCCAACTTCAGGGCTGGGATAGAGAAAATACAAGATGAACTGGGAACATTCTGTTGTGCCAGAGAAAAGAATTCTCAAAAAATGATGAGTGAATGTCAGAACCCTGGAGCCTCTCAAAAGGTTCTTAATGGCCAACTATATCAAGTAGATTCGGAAAGTTTTGATTACAATATAACACTAATACCCATGATTTCTGTATTCATATAAAAATGAGAAGGACAAACTTTTATGAAAGTATCAGCTAAGAAAAGTAATGCACTTGAAAAGTCATTTTACTAAAAGGAGAAAGTGCTAGTTTGATGAAGCAGGAGCATTTACAGTATCCTGGAAATATTACTTGCCATGTAATAATATGCATTACTTGCCAGGGGACATTCTAAAAATGACCTAACGTGGACACTCAGTTGGAAAGATGTGTGACCATCCCCATTTTAAAGACTGAAATACTAAGTTTCATAGAATGTCTTGCAGATTGAAGGAATTTGAATCCATGTAGAACTTCACAGCTGCCACAGTTCTGTGCATCATCCAACTTCATCCTCCTAATACCACGAAACAGTTACTATTCCTCGCATTAGAAAAGAGAAGGGACACCTGGGTGGCTCAGTTAAGTGTCTGCCTTGCGCTCAGTTTGTGATCCCAGAGTCCTGGGATCAAGTCCCCCATCAGGGGGGATCCTACTTCTCCTGCCTGCTGCTTCTGCTGCTCCCTCTGCTTGTATCCTCTCTCCCTGGCAAATAAAATCTTAAAATTTTATTTTAAAAAAATTGAGAAAAGGATTAGTCAAGATGTGGCATATGTTAAGTTTTACAGAGCCAGGCCTGAAACCTTGATTTCCTTTAGTTTTTATATGGTTAGACCTGGTGTCCTTCCTTTTTAAATTTTATCACCATTTGAAAACCAGAGGTTGCTAGTATTAACCATTTATTGAATGCTATATGCTAGACACCTTTCCAAGTGTGTTCCATGTATTAATTCGCCTAATTGTCACAGCTTCCCAATGAGGTAAGTCCTGTCTCCCTTTTACTTTTGTGGATCCTGAAGCCTAGGGCTGCAGGGGGTACTTCCATTCTCTTGGTTTCTCAAACAACTTCCGCCTTTAAAATGATTTATGTTGTCTGTGTCTCTTTAAAATAACATCAAATAGGATGGCAGCCAGGAGTTTTAAAAAGTCCAAAAAACAATGTCGTAAAAGGTTTTCATAAGTCATCTCTCAACTTGGGATGTTAGTAGAGTTTGCATTTAGAACCAAATACTAGATCTTGTTTTCAGTCTCTTGGAGATTAGTTGATGGAAGTGAAGCCCCAAAAGATGTACAGATGTGCTGAAATTCCCACAACCAAGACTAGAACCCAGGCCAAAAAGAATTTTTTTCCCCTAGTAGCACTCACCATTAAGCCCGACTGGTCCTTTTATATGTTGCATTTATCAACCAGCTTTTACCTAGTTACCACCAAGTATGTCATCTGTGTGCTAATGATAGCAAGAAGAAAGTATCAGTCAGTTTTAGTCAGTTTTGCCACTCACCAGTCTTAACTAAAAATTGAAATTGGTTTTTTGAATTCACCTTAAAACAATTAAAATTTAAAATTAGGTATTAGTGTTGGATAGTGTAGAGGCTATCCGTGTCAAGAGTGGAATGCATTAATAAAATTGCATTCTGCTAGAGAAAATAATTTTTCCTTGGGGTTGTATTTCCTGCACATTTTTGGAGCATTTTCATGTAACCAGGTTTGTGTAGGTTATCCTAATAATATTACATCACTGAAAAAGGTCTTCTCCCAGTTCTCTAGTACTTTTATAGCCTGATGATGACAGAGTATAATCTCTTAGGTAGAAAAAATGTAGCCCTTCTCAACATTGCCATATTAAGTCTGAAGTGTTACTGATCCAGAGAAGTAAATAGTTTGAATAACCATTGGAAACAATTTCTGTGGGATGTCAGGCAGCCATACATTGGTTCTCTGCCAGTGGACAGTGGCACAAATCTTGGTGGCGATAAAATGTTGCAGTAGATATTTAGGATTGGAAGAAAGGTGGAAGGGGGTATTTTTAGAAACTGCACTCAACAGTTGCTAAGTAAATATTTTTTATTAATTGCAAAACTGGTTTGCACTGTGGTAACATGCAACTCCATAAAGAGTGTAATGTTTTAGTCTAGGTTTAGAAGCACAGTAAAACCAGTAAGTTAGCCTCTAGATGGTGTGTGGGGGTGTGTGTGCGTGTGTGTGAGTATAAAGACCAAAAAACATGAAAATATATTTTTAAAGATTTTATTTATTCATGAGAAGCAGAGGGAGAAGCAGGCTCCCCTGCTGAGCAGGGAGCCCGATATGGGACTTGATTCCAGGACCCTGAGATCATGACCTCAGCTGAAGGCAGACGCTTAACCATCAGAGCCACCCAGGCGCCCACATGAAAATATTCTTGACTATTTTTAACATTTTGACCAGCCTGTCCCCTGCAAAACGGTGAAGAAAGTGTAAGTTGCTGCTGCTTTATCTTGGATTTTATATAACAACCATGTATGGGTTTTTTTTAAGCCAGTGTACGAAAGCGCAAGTTGTGCACAAACAATAATGGGGATTTTTATTCACAAATAGATTATCAGTTAAAGAGCATTTACTGAGTCCCTTAAGTGCCAGGCACTGTGCTACTCCCTGGGAATTCAGGAGTGACAGTTCATATGAGACCAAATAATGTGGGATGTTGCCAGAATGAGTGCAATAACCAGTGAAGCAGATGGAAGTCAGAGGAGATGATCTCTGAATTGCATTTTGAAGGATGAGTAAGATTTCATGAAGCGCAGGAGACTCCTCACTTTGAGACTAATCCTGGAGGAATAGGAGCAAAACACACCCACATGAATAATTTAATCTGGTTGAATACTTCTTTAGCATAGAGCCAGAGTTCAGGCAGTGTGGCTGCTAGAGGTTCACATCCCTTATAATGAGGTTACCTGAGTAATATGTAAGCTGTACAGAGGTTTTTACAAAAAGTTGAAATAATTCAGAAGTAAAGGCAGTTTAACTGGAGTACAAGTCCTTGCATTGCAGTCAAGGAGGAAATCTGAGCACAGTAATAATGAGAGAAAATGACCTCGTGGTAGGGACAGAGGAGGGTGACAAGGTGGGGAGAAATCCAAGCAACAAGCATAAACTGAACTTGAAGGAAAGGTGGGGGGTGGGGGGTGAGGGGTAGGGGTGGAGATGAGGTGGTTTTTGGGGCAGCAGCAGAATATCCTCATCCCCTTGCATCAGCCCCACGTCTGTCTACAATGCCATGCACATGGTGCTAAGAGTTACTTCAACAACCTTCTAAATTGGTGGTGGTGGTTAGAAGTCCTTGGGTCCCGTTACATATTGAAGCAAGTCTTTTGTTGAGTTTTAAGGCTGATAATCTGCCCCATTGGGATAAATGTACTCAATGTCTTTTTAAGTGCCATTTGTCTACCTTCAATGTTTATCTTTAAAGGAAAACATACTATGTTTATAACAGTATCAGGAAGGAACAAGAGTGTACATTAATTTACTCTGTGTATTGTCACCCAGGAGAATGTTAAGTCGAATGGGGGATTTTTGCTGCTTGCAAAATCTGGAGATACCCAATGCTTTTTTTGTCTCCAAATACTCTATTTGGGATGGTTACAGACTAAGATGGATAAACAGAATAACAATACGTGGAAAGTAAACAAGATCATTGAAGCTTGAAGCTGTGATCTTCCTTTGGAATAATACCCTGTTCAAGGTCACAGAGCTCATTAGCCGCAGATCTAGGAAAGAATCCAGCTGGAACCCTTTTGCCACTAAACTACTACTCCAGGCACAGGGCAGTGATTGTCATAAGTATAGTTCCGGGGACCAATAGCAGTATGTGGGAACTTGTTAGAAATACAAATTCTCAGGCCCTGCTGCAGACCTACTGAATCGAACTCAGGATGGAGACCAGCAGTCTATGTTAAGAAGACCCCTCAAGTGATTCTCATGCTCAGTCAAGTTTGAGCAACATTGGCAAAGGAGGATGAGACCAAATGGAACCTGGGAAGGCACCTGGGTGCAAGATCTATGATTTATTTCAGTTTCCTTACCTATAAAAAGGGACTAACTTCTAGACTGTCCCCCTGCTGGTGGCTGTGAGTATGGAATGAAGTCAGAAACAATGTAGGTAAAAAGATTTGCCCCAGACTAGGGAAAGCTGAAGGATTCTCTTCTTAGTTCAGGAAAAGCTGATTGTGTGCGTCTCTTCCCAACTCCACATTTGGTGGCGTGTTGGTAACTAGAAATGAGCCGTTACAGGAAATTGGAAAACCTTGCATCCCAGGACTTCCCTGTTTATGTACAACAGGTTCCAGAATACAAAGCTCATCATGTTTCTTTGTCCTAGTTTGTAACCCTCAGAACTTGAGTTAAAATTATTTAAATGATTGACATAAAACCCCTTCAAGTTGCAAACTTTTAGGGGGGAAACCTGAGTTCCTCTATCTTCACAGGACTTCATTTTCTATCAAAACCAATTATCCGTGAAGCCCCATATTTTGCATAACTTTAAGGCACAGAGTCAGAAGTACCTCAAGCCTGACTTGTAGATTTGGAAGTTGTCACCATAGAGATCATAGTGATAGTTGAAATCCCAAGACTAGGTGAGTTTTTCCAGACCCCATTTTGATCTGCATATGAGGAGTGTTGAGCACAGAACCCTGGGGGCATACAAAGGTAAAGGGTAATGAACTACCGAAGAAGAATAGTAGGAGTCCTAAGAGTTGTCACCAAGAAGGGTGTCCTGAAAGTCAGCAGTGCCATAGGAAGAGATCAGGAAGGAAGTTGCATGGTTTTTTAGTCAAGAGACCTCATGCTAATTGCTGCAATGGCCAAACTTGAGAATAACAGATTTATGCAAGATGTATGTCCCACATTAAGGAGAAATACATCTCTACCTTCCAGGCTGACGCAGCAGGGGAAGATGCTGGAGATGTGTCAACAGGGAACTGCGTCCGAGGGAGTGACGTGTGTCTTTTTTTTTTTTTTTTTCCATCAACCATTGGCCAGAACTAGTCAGGCCCACTCTATCTGCAAAGGAGGCTTACAAATGTAGGGGAGAAGATAGGTGTTCAGGTAGTTCTAATTTTCTTGGTCACAGATTGTTGGCAAGTACTATTGTGGAGAAAGTTGGATGTGTCAGAAAACGGCCTCTGGCTGTTGGTGCCCTCAGGTATCCAGGTTAGGTTTTCCAGGAAGGCAGAGCCCGGAGCCAGTCAACTCCCACGGCTCTCTGGCACACATTCCTTGCCTCTCTTTCAGGGCTTGTCACATAGGAAAACAAGCATGTGGTCCCCGTTGCTAGGAAATCTATAAACACAGCAAGAAATAATCTGCCTGTCTGCTGAGGGTTTAGCGTTGCAACTCTCCCAGAAATGACCAACAGTTGTTTGACCTTTGGGGGGGGGGCAAGTTGGCATAGGAATAAGAAAAAAGAGTGTGTTATCTCCCCTGCTGGGAGAGGAGTTTCTTTTAGGGCAGAAGCCATAATTATTTTTTTTTTCCTTTGTGTTCAGAGAGTCCAGCACAAGAGGTGGCCACGGAAACTGCTAAAGAATATTAATGCAGACCAGGGTAGTATTAGCTTTCTCTCACCAGTGGTATGCTATTGATTCACTGGACTTGGGGGCGCTCAATTAAAATCCTGAATTATCTCTTTTTTAAGATCTGTTGCCAGACCACATCTGTCTTGGACCTATGCAAATAATAATAACCATAAAAAAATAAATTTTTTGTCTCTGTGCTAATGTTATGTATTTTTTCCTAAGTGAGCTCTACACCCAACATGGGACTTAAACCCATAACCCTGAGATCAAGAGTCCCATGCTCCACCAACTGAGCCAGCCAGGTGCCCTGTCTACAAGTTGATTTTAGATTCAAAGCTTTTAAATGGCTCTACTATCAATCAGTACTACCCGCAAAAGGGATAGCAAAAGCTCCCAGTTTCAGCTTCTTGAAAATAGAATTGTAGGGGCACCTGGTTGGCTCAGTGGGTTGAAGCCTCTGCCCTCAGCTCAGATCTCTCTCTGCCTGCCTCTGCCTACTTGTGATCTCTCTGTCAAATAAATAAAATCTTAAAAAAAAAAAAGAGAGAGAGAAAAAAGAAAATAGAATTGTAATTCTCTCCCTAACTAGAAAAGGGATTTTATCAATACTTGCTCCAGGGTGTGTGTGTATGTGGCATTGTGGATTTTTTTTTAAAGAGTTTATTTAAGGGGCGCCTGGGTGGCTCAGTCGTTAAGCGGCTGCCTTCGGCTCCAGGGTCCTGGGATCGAGCCCCACATTGGGCTCTCTGCGCAGCGGGGAGCCTGCTTCTCCCGCTACCATTCCCTCTGCTTGTGTTCCCTCTCTCGCTGTGTTTCTCTCTGTCAAATAAATAAAGTCTTTAAAAAAAAAAAAAGAGTTTATTTAAAAAAGT
>CM053607.1:33662122-33687569 GCA_028646535.1 Procyon lotor | reverse complement strand
TTCCTTCCTTCCTTCCTCCCTCCCTCCCTCCCTCCCTCCCTCCCTCCCTCCCTCCTTCCTTCCTTCCTTCCTTCCTTCCTTCCTTCCTTCCTTCCGTCCGTCCTTTTTTTTGGTATACCACAGTTCTTGTGTGAATTGGGTTTAGATCAGAAAAGGGGGAGAGCAAATGGTTCTTCTTGCTTCTCCCAAGATAAGGAGCTGGAAGTTAGGTAAGAGTTTCTTTCTCTTTTCTTTTCTTTCTTTTTTTTCTTTTCTTCTCTTTTTCCTCCCCTCCCCTGCCCTTCCCTTCCCTTCCCTTCTCTTCCCTTCCCTTCCCTTCCCTAGGTAAGTTTCTTAAGAGAAGTGGAGTGTGGATGGTCATCTTGATCGCCACCGCTGACTTTTGTCTTTATATTCTTTTGCTCACATGTCTCCTAAAAGACATTTGAAAAGTGGTGTATCCCTTTGTACGCTTTTAAGCTGATGTCAATTTTTTTTTTTTTAGTATAACCTTAAGTAGTTGCAAAGGATGTTTTTGCAAGGTGCTGCACTTCGGCTCCCCTTTTTTGAGCACCAGTAGAAGGCAATTTTGAAATTTTTATCTTCAATTTTTTTTAAAGGTTTTATTTATTTGACAGAGAGAGATTACAAGTAGGCAGAGAGGCAGGCAGAGAGGGGGAAGCAGGCTCCCTGCTGAGCAGAGAGCCCGGTGTGGGGCTCCATCCCAAGACCCTGAGATCATGACCTGAGCTGAAGGGAGAGACTTTAACCCACTGAGCCACCCAGATGCCCCTAGATGGATCTTTTAAAATGCACATTCACATACACATTCATCAGTGCTATTTATTCCTAGACAGAGATAGGATTCACCATCAGTGTGATTCTAGGACATTCTAATCCATGTATGAGTTTGGAAGCCTGGCTCACATAATCAGAGCTGGAAGGGGTTTTGTTATTGCAACGTCACTCAATTCTTTGATTCTTTCCAAGATATATGCCAAAAATTGCTTAGGAGAGACCTTTTGTAAAAAATTAGTGAACAATTCCATTAGCTCTTCCTTCAGTGCTGTGCCATGGCGACCTCCTTGCTCTAAGGCTGCTTTCCCGAAGGAGCTTCCAGAACAAGGTAGAGCAGTTGACCACAGGCTCACTGGCTGGAGGCCCCTGAGAGCGGAAGCTGTTTGAGCAGAGCTGCCCGCAGGCCTGACGGCCCTACGCTGCAAGATAGTCCTCTTCCAGCTCGGACCTACCCCTTTCCCTTCCAGGCCTAAATCTCTGGATCTGGTGACTGAAACTCCCCGGAGCTGAAAATCCGGGTTGTTTTCTGCCTCCCACTCTCAACAACTCCTCTGCCTGAGCGCACTGTCTCCCCAGGACAAAGACTCACCCTGTGTAATCAGCCCATCAGTCCAGGGATCTAGAATGATGGTGCTGCTCTCAGAAACAGCCTCGGCCGAGGGACGAGGGACGGCCCCTGCAAGCCGCCCTGCCCCCATTCACCGCCTGGGTTCGAAATGACGTGCATTTTAAAAGGCCCGTTTGTGGAAAGCTTTCAGTGTCAGCTTTTTGAACCCTTTACAATCAGCACTCGTACAATGTCGGCGACGAGCGGGCTCTACCCAGTTCACTAAACCACTCCAGAAAATTGTGTGGCACTGGCCCCAACTCGCCTCTGTTAGCATTTTCGTTCAGGGCATTCACTTCGGTAGCTGGGCCTGCTTGGATTCCGCCTTTTTCTGACCGCATTCTTCGTCTCAGTTTTGACTGGGACCCTCTCTCCTTGCCTTGCTCCCGCTTCTAATAAAGTCGCAACATCAGAGCCGTGCACATCCATAACTTCTTGCATTATTAACGTTTGCTCTGAAATGGAAACGGAATCCTCCTTGCCCCTGGAAGACAGCTGGATGCCTTGGAGATAGAACTCGGGAGCTGGGGAAGGCAGATGCCGGGGTGACCCAGCTTCACTCTGTCACTGCCAGCGAGCCGGCTTCTCCACCAGTGACACTGCATCCTGCCACCCGCACAGCTGGACGCGAATGTTTGCTCTGTCTTCTCCTCCTGCCCAGGACCACGGGAAATTCAAAAGCTTGGTTATGTTTAGATAGTGCCAGGCATACAGTTAGGTGGCTGTTGACGAATGTCAGCGGCCACTGTCAATATCCAAGAGGACGATATTCCCCAGAACCAGAAGCCTGTTTCAGGGGGAAATATTTCTCATGAATTCGGGGAATGTGGTGGATCAAGTAGATTTTTTTTTTTTTTAAGATTTTATTTATTTAAGAGAGAGTGAGAGCTAGAGAGAAGAGTGTGAGCACACACAGAGGAAGAGGGAGAAGCAGACTCCGCCCCGGCTGATGAACAGGGAGCCCCATGCGGGGCTCTATCCCAGGACCCTGAGATCATGACCTGAGCAGAAGGTGGTTGCTTAACCGACTGAGCCCCCCAGGCAGGCGCCTCTGGATCAGGTAGATTTTGATGGAGGAAAGCCCTAACTGGTAAGCAGACCTGGAGGTTTGAAGCCTTATCTCCTTAAGCCCATCGTCCCCAGTGGGAAAACCGAGGGCCACACCGTTGGGACCTGGGCGGGCAGGGAAAGTGGGTGGGAGGGCTGCTTTGCCAGCTCGGCTCCTCCCAGCTGGCGTCCGTAGCTCTGTCAGGGCGAGAAGGGTGGTGCTCAGGCTGCGGGTGAGTCATGGGAGCCACATGTCCGGGCAGCAGTGAGCCCTACCTGCCCCTTGGAGGGAGCACTGGGAGAGCAAGGCCTGCCCTGCGGTGGCTGCTGGGGAGAACCCACTCTCCCAGCCCTGAGCTGAACATTAGGAAATGCTCCCTATTTCCTACAGGGAGAAAGAAAAAAGAAAAACAAAAAAATATAGTTTGTCATGTTTCCTTGGTGAGGTGACGTGGGCAATGAGGACAAGGCAAAACATCTTTGTGTCCCAGCCCGCCTGGGACACACTCGCACTTCACCCTTGGGGAGTTAAGACGTCCCCTGGCCTGAGCTCCTCGAGGCCCAGGCCCCCGTGTAGAGCCCAGGTGTGCTGAAATCTCCGCCTACCGTTGTAGAATGAAAGAAAAATCAGATGGGACACCTGACTGGCTCAATCGGTAGAGCACGGGACACTTGATCTCGGGGTCGTGAGTGTGAGCCCCACCTTGGGTGTAGAGATGACTTGAAATCTTAGGGACGTGTGGGTGACGTAGTCGGTTAAGCATCTGACTCTTGATCTCAGCTCAGGTCTTGACCTCAGGGTGGTGAGTTCAAGCCCTGCGTTGGGCTTCATGCTGGGCTTGTTGGGACCACTTAGGAAGGAAAAAAAAAAACAAAACTTAAAAAAAAAAAGATCCTCTGTCCCAGTTCCTTATTTTATAGGAAGGAGAACAGCCCAGAGTGGGAGCTTGATGTGCATGTAAGTCGGATGGAGACCTTTGGCCCCAGCAGGGCCCTCCGCACCTCCCCCAGGTCCAAACGATGACCTCCCTTCTCAGGGACAGGAGGTGAGGTCAGCAGTTCTCATAGAAGGGGAGAGGCGGTGCCAGCCTGCCTGGGATGGTCGGTCTCCACCTCACCTCGCCCTCTCTGGCCCCAGGCGGGAGCTTCTAACGAACCTGGCTGGGCAGCCTTTGCCTCCCTGGAAAGCCTCCAGAGGAATCACAAGGAAACAGTCTTTGTCTGCAGTCTGCAGTCTTCAAAGGCCCTGGCACTCCCTGTCCAGAAGGCCGTGGGCTGCCCCCCCCTCCTCCCCGGGACACCAGGCCCCTTCTCCTTCTCTCCAGTGCTTGGGTGGGAGAGCAGAGGCACAGTGTCCTTGAGTGACTTGCAGAGACAGCCCTGCCAAGTCGTCCCTTCAAATGCACTGCCAGGTTGTGGCAGCCCTCTGTCTAAAACCCCTCCTTGGTCCGGTCAAGCACAAGCCCGAACAAGTCCTGACCTTCGAGCCCTTGTCACTTCCCAGACTGCAGCTCTGTGGCTCTCCCTCCATCACCCCTCCAGCCAGCCTGACTCCTCCCTGCTTCCCTCTCCCCAGACATGGCAGCCCAGAGGCCTCAGGACATTTGCACTTGCAGCCACTCCCCCCCTCCCCCCACCAGGCCTCCTGATCTTTGCTGACATGCCACCTTCTCAGGGAGGCCTTCCTGGATCACCCTGTTTGAAGTTGCCATCTGCCCTTCACTCCTCACCTCTTTCCTGGTTTTACTTTTCTCCAACTAACATAGTGTATGCTTTACCATTACTTTCAAGTCACAGTCCTCTCGGGCCTGCAAGGATGACCGCAACACGACAGCGGATGTTTTTGTCACTCTGTTCATGCACGGCTGGATCCTTGGGATGTCACATAGTGCCGGGCACACAGGCCCTCCACAAACCCCGGGTGAACACTGACAGGATGATGAGAGACTCACTAAACAGGTGAAGAGAGCAGCAGAAGCTAGCTGGCCCCCTGGGCAGGGGATGTACCCGCTTCCCAGTCTGGGACTCTTGAACAGTGCCGGACTGTCCAGACTTTATAAAGGGGGAACAGCCCAAACTGGGGTCCAGATCTTGGCTGTTAACACTCCCGGGGCAATCACCACTTCTACCCCACTCCTCCAAGCCCACCTTTTATTTTTTAGGTGCTTTCATTTTTTAAAAATATTTTATTTATTTATTTGACACAGAGAGATCACAAGTAGGTGGGGGGGGAGGGGGCAGCAGTCTCCCTGCTGAGCAGAGAGCCTGATGCGGGGCTCGATCCCAGGACCCCGAGATCATGACCTGAGCCAAAGGCAGAGGCTTTGACCCACTGAGCCACCCAGGTGCCCCTAGACACCTTCATTTGCCTTTATTACCCCGATCAAAACTGTCTTGTTTCTTTGCATCTGTTTATTCACTGGAGGTACAAATTAGATATAATAAAAAGGCAAATATTGGAAGCCTGCCGCTTGAAGACTTTTTATATCTACCGCCACAGTGCTCGTCTCTGTGCATGCAGCCCCCACCCTCCCCACCGCAGCCTGGGGCCTGGGTTGGCCTCTCCTTCCCCCAGCCACCGACTCAGCACTTCCTTCTCTAGGGGAGAGTCCCCACCAGAATCCAAGATGAGAGCCATTTCCACGCCTGCCCCCCCCGCCCCCCAGGAGAGAGGGCTTCCCAGAGGTAGCTCCCCCCCTGCCTTGACCCCCACAGACTGACTGCGTCTGTGTCAGACCTTCATCTAAATGAGGAGCACAGTCCGAGGGCTGTCCCGTCTGGCTTTTCGTGCCCAGCCCCCATCGGCGAAGCTGCCCCAGGTGGGGCGCACCTAGGTAAGGACCATTTACAAGCACCATAATGAGAGCTTTGTATCCTCATTAGATAGGATTCATGAACAGACCTTCGTTCAGGACTTTGAACTTGAGCTTCGTAAAGTGCTGAGCGAAGAAGTAGTTCTAAGTGCAGAACGCAGGCATCAATTTGAGATTCAATCTGCTCTCCCAGATGGAGGAGCCTGAGCCACTCACGCCCACCCATCGTGGTCTGTTGCCTTCCAGCTAGAAAACCGCCATCCCCGCAACGAGGCCGCACATGAGACACGGCCCCACTGAGGGGGCCTGGGCACATTATGGGAACACCAACGTCACCCCATGACTCAACCCCTGAGGACTATAAGCCGCGGTGACGCAGCCCATCAGTGACTGTAGCAAAGGGTGCCTTGGGAGACTCAGCAACCCCCAGACATGACTATCCCCACCCCTTCAAAACGTCCCAAAGCGTTGACAACAGCGATGTATTTGATCGGGATGGGCCACTGACAGTTTGTTGGTCACACATTAAGTGGGACCCTGAGCATCTGGGGAGCCACGGCTGCCCTTGTTGATGCATGAGGTGATGTCTCAGGACTGACAGGGAACACCCACCTCCACCGAGGTCTCTCCCGACACTGGCCACACTCCTGGGGTGCACTGTCCCAGCGGCAGTCTCCCCAACCCCGGGGCGGGCTGCCACACTCTGGCAGGGAGAGAACCATATGCCCACGGGGACACTTGTGGGATTACTGTGTGGCAGGCCCCTCATCCACTGGCTCATTGAATCCACTCAACAAGTCTGGGGGGGGGGTGGCTGTTATGGGTTGAATTGTCCTCAAAAAGCAGTTGAAGTCCTCACCCCAGGACCTATGAAGGGGAGCTTCCTTGGAGAGAGAGTCTCTGCGGATGATCAAGTTCAGAGGAGGTCATTAGGGGGAGCCCCGACCCAGCAGGACCGGGGTCCTGACACAAAGGGGAAATCTGGATGCCGAGCCAGGCATGTGGGAAACTAGGACGCTGGAGTAGCTGTGGTGGGTCTAGAAGGGTCCCCGAGAGGATGCTTGCTCCCTGAAGGGTGGGCAGGGCCCCCCCGGCTGCAGGTGCCCACACCCCCTCACACCCACTGCAGCCTGGCAGCCTCCCCTAGAGAAGGAAGTGCTGAGTCGGTGGCCGGGGGAAGGAGAGGCCAACCCAGGCCCCAGGCTTCGGTGGGGAGGGTGGGGGCTGCATGCATGGAGGGGGCCGGGGTGCTATGTTGAAGACGGGGGAGCCGCCGGAACAGCCGGTGCCAAGAAGTGGTGCCCACCTTCCCTCGTGGGGCCTTTCCTCCTCAAGGTCCTGCAGTACCTGGGCAAAGGTGGGGACCCTGTCAAGCCCACAGAGTGGAGCAGCCCGGGGCCAGCCCGGAAAGGAAGGGGTGGCCGCGGGCAGAGGGTGTGGAGACGGGGTCAAGAGAGGGTGAGGGCGCTGGCAGCAGGTGGGCCCGGCCTCCCACTCTGTTATTTTCACTCACTGGCTGGGTGCATTTGGTCTGACCTTCCTTGGCGTCAGTCTCCCCATGTGTAAATCGGAAATAATAATAATGCGGCCTTCCCTTATAAAGGAGAGGCAATATAAAAAATCCTTCTCTTGGCACAGTCCCCGATGGGTAGTAAGGACTCCATAAATGTTAGTGGTTGTTGTGATCATGGTTAGGGGAGTGCCCGGGACCGTCCTGAGAATAAACACGGTGTGGAGGGAGCATGGTCACGCGTGTCCTAGATGGAGAGGGGCTGCACGAGGCAGCTGGCCGCCAGGCCAGGGTCGCCGCCTGGCTCTGCACGACTTCCCCGGGTGAACTTGAGTGGGCACAGAGGAACCAGTGGGTGACTTTTGTGGTCTCCCTGGCAGAAGGCTGGGACAACAGGACCACACTGGGAATGTGGCTTTAACCAAGTAACCCGTTCAGTGGCTCTCTTTTTTTTCTTTTCTTTTCTTTTCTTTTCTTTTCTTTTCTTTTCAAGATTTTATTTATTTATTTGAGAGAGAAAGAGAGAGCACATGCAGGGGAAGCAGCATGCAGAGGGAGAAGCAGTGTCCCCCCTGAACTGGGAGCCTTCTGTGAGGCTTGATTCCAGGACCCTGGGATATGACCTGAGCCGAAGGCAGATGCTTAACCGGCTGAGCCACCCAAGTGCTCCTCTTTTTCTTTTTTTTATCTTTATTTTTCACTTTTCCTTCCCTTCCCTTCCCTTCCCTTCCCTTCCCTTCCCTTCCTTTCCTTTCTTTCTTTTTGACAGCAGCAGAACTCTTTGTCTAAAAGAAATCTCTGGCAGAAACCCAACAGATGACGCAGACGCCGGCAGCTCTCCATGTGGCTGTGGCTGGGGCCCCAGAGTCCCACCCTGTCAGGCTCTTCCCACTGCCCCCCACTCGACAACACCCCAGGACTCCTCAGGGTGACCCATGGGCCAAAAGGAGGATCCCCTGGCCCTAATGCCCCAAGTCTTCCACCTAGAAACTCATCAGCCTCCTCGCTGGTCTCTCCCAACATGGAAGAAGTTGCCACATGCTGCCTGTACCTCTGCGCATGCGGGGTGTGCAGCCTGATGCGCCCAGGAGTCAGGGCGCCCCTGTGCGACCGTGGAGGAGAGCGGCCATCTTCCTCTCCTTCCCAAGAAAGCAACCAGGGGTGACCTGCCGTGAAGGAGTTAACAAGTTAAAGATCGAGGCAGTCCTCTGGCTGGCTTCTTAACTGGACCATCGTGGGCTTGCTCACTTCCAGGAGCTGATGGATGATGTCCAGAGCAGGGAAGGAGTCACCTGGCTTGGTCCACACCTGTCAGATGCCAGGGTGGGCAGTGTCTTCAGTTCTGGGGCCCCCGGAAACAAAGGGTGTTGCGCGGGCCTCACTTCTGAGTTTTCCCCCTCACACTCTCATGAGAATTGCAGGACACCGAGAGAGATGCCCCCCTCCCCCCCAAGAGAGCCTCACGTTCCCTTTATCCACATGGCTTGCAGGGCCAAGAGCCAAGCAGGCATCCCCTTTGCGCCTGCAGGTGCAATTCCCCAATGGGAGCTGCTCCCTAATGGGCAGGGCTGTCCTTGCCTGGCCTGGCGGCACGGCTTGGGTCTGGAGGCACGGCTTGGGTCTGGATGCCCTGCCTGCCAGCCCTTTCAGACCCGGCTTTGATTTACAGCTCTGAGAAACCAGGGTAATGAGCGGTGAGGTCATGGGTGGGAGCGAAACCTGCGGAAGGGCTATCGGGGCCATTTGAGCAGAGTTCCCCGGGAAGGCTGCCTCAGCTCCCACCCTGCTCCTAATGACCGGGGGAACCACACGTCATTAGTGGGAAGGCAGGGCCCCGGTCGCTTCTCGAATGTGCAACCCCAGTGCCAGGGCTGTGTGGGCCCCCAGGGCCCTGAAGAGAGACTTGGCTGCCTGCTGTGTGTGGTGCCGAGGCTGTCCTTTGGGGGCCAGGAAGTTTGGGCTTCTGGCTCGTTCTCCGGATGAGTTGTGGTGGGAGGGGCTGGACTTTGCAGGCGACAAGGACCCTGGTCCCGGCTCACACTAGACTCACATGAGGACCCTTTGCCTCTCTGGGCCCCTGTGTCCTTATGTGTAAACTAACAGAGTGTCCTCACCATCCTGTGATAAAATTCTGGACTCTCTCCTGCCTCGAATGACAGTAGGTACTTACGGGGGTCCAAGGCCTCCCCACACCGTCCAGCCCTGGAGGTAGCTGCCGTCCTCCTCCCCCACTCTACAGATGAGGAATTTGGGGCACCGCTCCCTCCGCCCCTTCCTCAGCCTCACCCTGCTGCTGGGGGGACCTGGCCGCCGCGCCAACCAGTGGGAAAGGACGCGTCTCTGGCTGTAACTTGGGGCCCTCCCATGACCACGGTCAAGCCAGTTCTCCATTCCCCCAGGACCGGGCATCCCACAGAATGAGGTCCAGCGGGGTTGGTCCCAAGCCCCTGTTGGCCGCCTTCGCTGCCTGAGGCCGGGTGCGTACCTGCCACCGGGCTCTCCTGACTGTCTCTCATGTAGTCAGGTGTGGGTTTTCTGGAAGGGCCTGCCGGGCTCAGGTGGCCTTGCACTGGCCGGTCTGTCTAAGGCAGATTCCCCCAGTGGGTTCCACGGGTGGCCCAGAGCTAGTGACGTAGTCCAGGGCCAGAGGCACCCTATCCTCCTGCTCCCCTGGGTGTGGCTCGTTTCAACTGATCAGAAATGCTAGGAAGTATTTTAACTGACCAGCAGTCTGTACTCCCACATGTCACCCTCTTCCCCTGCCCCTGCTTGGAGCTGCTGACCCAAGGGGAGGCATGGGCATCGTGGCTGGTCACTCGGGACCCTGAAAAGACCGAGAACAGAAAAGACACCCAAGGCTGGTTGGGAAAAGGCAGTGTGATGGCGAAGCAGGTGGTATCGGCGGTTGCGAGCGTCCTACGGAGCGCGGCTCTGGGAAGACCTCTTGGGTCCTCGCTTCTCCTCATCAGCAGCCCAGATGCCTGGCACGACTTGGAGGTCTGGGCAGAGGGTGTGAGAACCTTCTGCCGTCCAGAGGTTTGGTTTCATGCAGCTGACATCTTCAGCACTCCTCATGAAGGAAGCTCATGGAAAACACTAGAAGGAAAAGCCTGGGATTCTTCCTCCAAATATAGTAAACACGATGTACAAATCATAATGCCTCAAGTAAAATGAACGCCCTGAATTAGTTGTCACAATTTAAAAGTTTAAAGTATTTCAGGGCGCCCGAGTGGCTCAGATGGTTAAGCGTCTGCCTTTGGCTCAGGTCGCGAGCTGGGGGTCCTGGAATTGAGTCCTGCATTGGGCTCCTAGCTCAGCGGGGAGTCTGCTTCTCTGCCTGTCCCCTGGCTCATGCTCTCTCTCCCTCTCTCTGCCAAAGAAATAAAGAAAATCTTTAAAAAAAAAAATAAAGTATTTCACATAAAAATCTGGAATTTTGTCTTCTGTTGAAAATTGGAAAACCTGGCAAGGCTGGTGCCTACGCTCTCACGTGGAAAAATCTGGCAGGAAATGGGGGTCCTACTCCTGACTCAGCCCTAAGCTCCTCCTTCTGGATTCTTTTCACCATGGCCTGTTTTCCTTACGCCCAGCCCCCTTCCCTCATTTCTGTTTCCTTCCACAGGTGGATCAAGGCTTTTTTAAAAATTTTGTTTCGTTTGGGGAAATCTTACATTCTTTTATTATAATAATGCAAATCTGTTTTATGTACAAGGATTGATTCTATCAGATAAAGTCCCATAATTCGAGAGAGGCTGCCCACTTGCCCTGCCCTCACTGATTCGCAGGCCACGTGAACCACACGAAGACCATCTGAAGGCTCTGAGAAGTCCAGCGATTTCCCAAAGCATGATGGTCCCCACGTGATAGAGTGGGCGCCTTCCCAGGCAGTCTCGGTGCCCTGGGGTTGACGCTTCGGTACCCCATCCAAGCGCTGGGCATGTCTCAGCGAGCTGGCAGACCACACCTCTGTGATGCGGGGGAAGCTGCCTGTTTGACTCACAGAAGGGGCAGGAACAGAAGAAGATCAGATGATGAACTTCAAACCAGGGCCGTGAGTCAGCGTCCGGCCCCCAGCCTGGCCCCCGGCCTGGGTGTCCCCTCACAGGCCTGGCTGAGGCTGCCCTCCTCGGGGTTAGAGTAATTAGAACCTCCACCCAGGGCCCCCGGCTGTGGGTCCCGTGCCCTGCTTCGGCAGGGGTGCTGACTCAGCGCCCCGAGCCACTCCGGGACCAGCCCGACCTGTCGCGTTCTTTCCCAGCAGCTGGCATTGCTTGGGGGTGGCTCCCTGGAGCACGCTGGTGATTTGGAGTCTGATTCCGCGCTCAGCCAGCGGGAAGCGTGGCGAGCTGCCATCTGCTGGAAATGCCTGCCGCCGTGGGCAAGGACGGAAGAGTGGGTTTGCCCCCAAATGCCGTCCTGCCTGTCTCCGGTGGGTCGGTTCGGAGCCCCTTCCTGGGGTTGAGGGGAGCCCACGAGAAGGATGGGGCTCTCCACCCTGAAGGGGAAGTTGAGGCATGAATGGAATAGGTGTTACCGCCTTCCGGTGGTGCCCTGTCCAAGCCAGCATCGGCAGGCCTGCCACCGCCACGGCCTCCTGGGACGTAGCCGTGTTGGCGTCACGTGACCCCCCACTCCCTGGCTCAGGACTGTGGGGTGGGGGGGGGGCCCAGTCTGGAGGCCGCCTCACCAGCCGCCGAGGGGGCCTGGTGGGAGTAGTGACTGAACGGAGGAGATCCTCTTGGGGAAATGGACTACAAGGCAAAGAGCAGAACCGCTGGCTGAGTAAACACAGTAACAACAGAGGTCGTAAGATCAACAAACAAGTGGAGAGAAAAAGACGACCGGAGCTGAGTGGGGTTCATGATGCGACAAGCGCAGTCCCTGCAGCTGCCCCACGAGGCCCACGAGCCATACCAGCTGAGTGTGGGAGTGCCCAAGCGGGCTGGCTGGTTTGCCACTAATGGGTGCCCACAGTCCTCTGAATCTATTTTTGGCCAAAGGGGTTTCTCCCGGAGTCGAGGGCCTGGGCCTTTTGGGCCCACCAGGGTCTTGGCGCTCAGCTGACCATGTCAGGGTGGGCTCCTGGGGGCACGCTGGCCAGACTGTGGTGAGGGCTTGGTGAAAGCGATAGTTCGTTCTTCAGCTAGAAGTCATGCGACGGTCACTCCTGGGCCACTTTGGGTGGAGTGTGGCACCCTCCCCGGGGACAGAGCCTTCAGAGGATGTGTGTGAATCCATTGGAGCGGCAACCTGGCTTTAGCCTTTTTTTTTTTTTAAAGATTTTATTTATTTATTTATTTATTTATTTATTTATTTATTTATTTATTTGAGAGAGAGGGGGGAGGGGGAGAGAGCACGGCAGGTGGGGGTCAGAGGGAGAAGGGGAGGGAGAAGCAGACTCCCCACTGAGCACAGAGCCCTACACGGGGCTTGATCCCAGGACCCTGAGAGCTTGACCTGAGCCACAGGGAGAGGCCTAACCGACTGAGCCACCCAGGCGCCCCCAGCCTTTTGTTAATTCAATAAATATGGATGAGGAGGAGGTAAAAGCCTGGGTGCTCCAGCAGGGCACCAGACCCACAGGACCTGGATTTGAATCCCGGCTCCTCCATGTAGGCTCTGTGTGCCTTAGTTTCCTCAGATGTGGAATGGGGGCCCCCGAGGGCGCGTCACAGGGCTGTTGTGAGGGATAAATAGGAGCTCTGAGAACGGGGCCTGGCATCCAGTGAGTGTGGCTAAACGGCAGGCCTCGTGCCAGGTGCTGAGGGGACAAAGTGCACTCGCCCCTGTCCTGGCAGGCTCTAGAATTCGGGGCCACGGAGGGCCCGTGCCCAGCTTTGTCTTTTCTGCTGTGGGAGAACCAGTCTTTTCTGGGCCCCATCTCAGCCAGCCTTTGTGAGACGGACATCCGCCCCCACATGCCCCTGCCGGCCTCCTCCCTTCTGCGCAGCCAGGCTGACTGACCGTGGCAGAGCCTGTGCCCAGGGGGAGCGGGCAGAGCTGGGAGCCAGGAAGACCGCTGTGCTCAGCGGGGGCACAGGGATGGAGCGGGGACATGGAAATTCGGCAGACATTTCCGAGGGCTGCTGCCCCAGATCCAAACAACACAACCGTCTTCTCTCACGGCTCCTGAGGCCAGAGTCCAAAATTAAGGTGTCAGCTGGACCACACTTCTTCCAAATCCCGTGGGGGAGAACATTTCCTGGCTTCTATCAGCTTCTGGTAGCTTCCAACGTTCCCAGGCTTGGGACAGTATCACTCCGATCTCTGCCTCAGTCTTCATATGGCTTCTCTCTGTGGGTGTCTCCACGTGGTCTCTGTGTCCAAATTTCCCATGAGGGCCCCAGGCATAGTGGAATTGGGGCCCACCCTGACCCAGCAAGACCCATCTTAACTTGACTATACCTGCCAAGACCCTAATTCCAAAGAAGTTCACACTCACAAGTTCCAGGTGGATGTGAATTTGGGGAGGGGGGCACTAGTCAACCCAGTAAAATTTCTTAGCCATCACCCATTGGAATGAGTTCTTTCTCCCACTTTACAGATGAGAAACTCCAAAAGGCCCCTCTGACCTGCTGAGCCCTCTCAGGGTCCAGACACCACGGCGCTGGAGGAAGGACGGGAGAGGGAGAAAGGAGCAGCAACAGGAAATTCCTTCTCCGGGCAACGTCCAAGGATGCTTATCGGCCTGGGACGGACTTCAGCCTCCCACCCCTCCTCCTCGCTTTCTCCAGCCCAACGCCCTCAGCCCCTCCCAGCAGCGGGCGGGAAGCAACTCGGCCTCATGCCTGCTGAGGCCTGTTCTCTGCTGACCTGGCCAGAATAAGCCAGCGGCAGCTCGGCAGCTCGGGAAGAAAAGCAGTGGCTGCAACAAGCTGGAAAGAATGTTTATCTGGAGCCAATAGAGGGGAAAGGGCTGGAGCCCACAGCCAGGGGCGCACTCGCCTGAAAAGGGCCCTCCTCTCCTCTGAGATGCGGGAATTCTCTCGTGTGTGTGTGTGTGTGTGTGTGTGTGTGTGTGTGTGTGTGTGTGGTGACCAGAGGCTTGCAGTGGGGGGTGGGGGTGAGGGGTCGGGGAGCTCAAGGAGGGAATTCTGGGCAGAAGAATCCGTGTGGGAAGAGGGTCAGACAGGGCTGAGTGGAGAAGGGGGGAGGGGAGGGCTGGGGAGGTTGGGACGTGGCAGGGACACACGAAGCCACTGTCCACGGGACCTGGGTTCTGGTCTTCGCTTAGTCCCTCTCCTGCTGTGCAGCTGGGCCCTGCCCTCCGGGCCTTGCTTTCCTCATCTGTATAGTAGGGAGGCAGGGCCAAGTGCTACCGGCCATTCCTGCCTCGTCCGGGGGCCCCAGTACCCTCCTCACAGTCCTCACCAGTGGAGACCAGATGCTGATCCTCAGAGAGCGGGGCCGGGAGCCAACCCAGCTGTCCCCGGGCCTCTGAGCAGCCCCATCCAGGACTGGGGAGGGGAGAGATAAGTCCTTTCCACCTCTGTGCTCTGGGGCAGGAGGCAGCCCGGCAAAGGGTATTAGCCACTGCTTACTGCTCCGACCCTGGCTGAGTCACGTACCCTCCCCAAGCCCTCCCTTCTGTCACACGACAGGCCACTAGCCAGGGACCTGAGGCCTTGGCAGCTGGTGGGGTGGCGCGGGCCGGCCAATGCCTGCACAGCCTGGGAATGTGTTTACTTCCCCCGGTGCTGGGAGGAAACCGAGCAAGGCCCCTGATGGATTCCTTCCCAGCTAGGCCGGCAGGCCTCTCTGCCTCCTTCCCGGGTTGGCCACATTGTTTTAGGCAGCCCCTCCTAGCAGCCACGTTCGGGGACATTCCGCCTCACTTCCTCCCTTCCCAGATACAGACCAGACCCAGTTGCGGCCGCCCACTCGTGGCAGGCCCTCGGCTTGGAACCAGGACCCTGCTGTCCCCTCAGCTCTGTGTCTAGCCACTGAGAGGCCCTGACAAGTCCCTTGCCTTCTCTGGCCTCAGTTTCGGTCGCGGGACTCAGAGCCTCCATGCAGCCTTCTGGAAGGCAGGGTAACCTGATGGCCACAGGCCCCGGCTTTCATTCACTCACCCCGATTTCGGTGTCGGGATGTGCCAGGCTCTGTTCTAGGTGCAGCTGACCCAGCAGCAACCGACACAGAGGTGATCCCTGGCCTCACCAGGCAGGGGGATTGGTGTTGAACAAATGCCTAATTTTAAACGGTGGTGTGTGCTGACGAGACTTATTATGAATGAACTCTCTGAGAGGGAAGAGATCAGGGGTCTGGGATGCCTCACCTGGGAGGTGACTTTTTAGCTGAGATGTGGGGGGCATGTGTCAGTGTCACCAAGAAAGGGGCAGGGAAGAGTGTCCCAGGCTTCGGTGCCAGTCTGCCTCAAGGAATGAGGAGGAAACACTGGGTGGGGAGCATGGGGGTCAACGAGCTGATCCACCATTAGCGCCCAAGAGACCTTAGAAAGGGTCCGAGGTTAATTGTCATCATATGCAAATTAGCGATAATAATGTTTAACTGGTGAGAGACATGTGAGACCGTAGTCACGTAGTGCTCCCCATTTATTTCGGGCCCTTGTGAAGAATAAGCATTCAATAAAGGTCTGCAAAGCATCTAGTTGTGCTCTGGCCGTAGACGATTGATATCTATTGGTCTCATTATATTTTATGACCACATTCTCTCTCTTTATTCTTCTGCTCTTATTTTTTTAAGCTTTTATTTTCAAGTCATCTCTCCATCCAACAGGGGCTTGAACTCACAACCCTGAAATCGAGACTCACAAGCTTTACTGCCCGAGTCAGCCAGGTGCCCCATACTGCTCCTAGTTGTACTTCGCATTTTCCTGTTATATTTTAGGTGCTCCTGTAAATTTCTGTAAATGGGGATGTTATTATTACTATCTCTATTATTACTCTTACTATCGAGTGCATAAGCTGCTAGGCAAAGGTGAGGACTTCTTATCACATATTCCAAGGATCTCCAGCTGCACTGATCTAAAATACACCGCATCACAGGATCAGAAGCTCCTTGCAAACCCAAAGCCTTACTCGTGTGCCCGGGCGCTGTGGACATGGGCATCTTTTCGCATGGGGCTCTGGGAAATGGCATGAGGAACACACTGAAAGGGGGCAGGCCCTGCAGGGAAGGAAGAGAACCTGAGAATCGAAGTCCTGGGAGCCCATGAGGACCATCAGTAGGACTCTGGCTGGCCCTTCAGAGGGAGAGAGAACTTGGTGGTATGCAGATGGAATGAATGAAGATGAGTAAGAATTTTTTTTTAAAGATTTTATTTATTCATTTGACAGAGAGAGAGATCACAAGCAGGCAGAGAGGCAGGCGGAGAGAGAGGGGAAGCAGGATCCCCGCTGAGCAGAGAGCCCGATGCGGGGCTCGATCCCAGGACCCCGAGATCACGACCTGAGCTGAAGGCAGAGGCTTTAACCCACTGAGCCACCCAGGCGCCCCGAGTAAGAATTTTCTAACACATCTCCAAGCATTGTACTCCAGAGATGGAATGACTGTGAGAGGTAGCAGTTGTGTGAGCTATACAATTAACCTTTAAGCAATGGTTTGGAGAGAATTCCATATATTTGGGGATGGTGGTAAATGACATGGGAAAGTCAGAAGAGATAATGTCATTGACTAGGATTAGATTTGACTACAAGAAACATAAGTACAAAACAATAATGGCTTACACAACATGGATGATTATTTATCCCTCTAAAAAAGCACAAAGTTGGGTGGTCTGGCTCTGCTTAATGGCTCTCTACTTCCTTCTGGTTCACATCCACCTTCCCTATGGTGTGGCCCTATTCCTCATGGGACAAAATGGTGGCCATCATACCCACATTCCAGGAAGATGGAAGATAAGACAGAGTCAGAAAGATGAAAGGAAGGGGCACCTGGCTGGCTCTGTTGGTGAAGCGTGAGACTCTTGGTCTTGGGGTTGTGAGTTCGAGCCATAGACGGGGTGTACAGATTACTTAAAAAAAAAAGAAAAAAAGGAAAAGAAAGATGAAGGGACAAAGAAGGGCAAAAGAAGATTCTGAGAAGCTCCCAGGTGATATTGCATCCCATTGGCCAGAACTAAGTCACATGGCCCTGCCTAGTGGCAAAGGAGGATAGGATATGTAGTCTTTATGCTGGGTAGCTACCATTCAAGCAAATAAGTCCATCTTTGTGGAAGGGGAGAATGGAAAAATTAGCATGATATTTCTGATCTCTTTCAGCTCTAAAAGTTCAGTAGTTTGAGATTCTTGACCCTCTATCATTATAGCAAGGTCTGAACCCTTGCTTTTTTTTTTTTTTTAAGATTTTATTTATTTATTTGACAGAGAGACACAGCAAGAGAGAGGGAACACAAGCAGGGGGAGCTGCAGAGGGAGAAGGCAGAACCAAGTTCTCCGCTGAGCAGGGAGCCCAGTGTGGAGCTTGAACCCAGGACCCTGGGATCATGCTCTGAGCTAAGGCAGGCACTTAATGACTGAGCCAGCCATGTGCCCCTGAACCCTTGCTCTTGATCCTAAGTGGGTATCTGAGTGGCATGGGACACACTGAGACTGCCAAGGGAAGGCAGGGAAGGCTTGCAGGGATGCCTGATGTGAGAGGGGACAGCCTCTTTGTTCTCCAGGCTGACTGAAGGCCACCCTGATATTTGGAAACTTCTCACTGGGACCTGTGAGCTCAGCAACCTACAACATTGCCTTTCCCTGGGGCAATGAAATGTTGTCGCTGACTTTCACAGGTTGGGAATTTATGAAATGCACACTTGAAGGATATTTCCGTATCTATGCAAAAATGGAGGTGAAGCTATTGTCCACTATGTCGGGAAGTGCTCTGGATTGAATGCCTACAAGGTCATCCATTCTGGAATTCAGAATCAGGGAAATACTTATCTCCAGCTGAGCTCATATGATTTTCTTCCTCTGCTAACAAAGCGGCACTCTGTTGTGTTTGCCCTCTCGGCATTATGACTCCTCCTCCTATGGTAACATCATAGGAGGATGCTTTTCTGTGGCTTTCAGGTTCTTCGTCTGGGCTGATTCCACGCCTTTTTCTCCTTTAGGAAGAGGGCACTGTCCCCAGGCCTGCCAAATGGAGTCACGATGATTGTCTCCTCGATTGGCTCATAGGGAAGTCTGGGTCCTGAAATGACGCCCCTGGGACTTTTGCTGAAATTATTGAGGAGTGGGAGATATCACTTTTTCCATAGTACAAAACTGGCAAGATACAAATCTGAAGTTGATGGTGACCATTTTTATTTTATTTTATTTTATTTTACTTTACTTTATTTTATTTTACTTACTTACTTAATTTTTAAGTAAGCTCTATCCCCAGTGTGGAGCTTGAATTCACAACCCTGAGCTCAAGAGTTGTTTGTTCCCCTGACTGAACATGCCAGGCATCCCCCCTTTAAAAAAAATACTCTCCTTCTCCTTCTTAATTTGCTGGCGACCACCTTGGCACCTCATAGAATGAGCTTGCTTGAGAATAAGGGGAAAAGGCCAACACCGAGGACAGCAGAGTAGGGATGGAAAGTGTGACACGTGGCTGATGGCACAATCCGAGCTTCTGGACCTGGCCACGTCCGTCTCAGAATTTCCCAGCACACGAGGGACACGGCTCAAGACAGTTGGAGCTGGGTCCCCATCACCTGCAGATGGAAAAGGCCCCCATAATACACTAGTACCCAAGATGTGATTCTCCCTGGAAGGGGAGATGGGAATTTTGTGACGAGGAATGCAAAATCATCCCAGGTGCCTGATACACCTGCTGCTCAGTTTCTTTCCCGGGAACCGTGTTGGGAGCTTAATGTGCACACCCGCTGGGGTGGCGTGCCTGCAAAAGTGGTTGCCGGGGACTCTCCTCGCCTCTGTGCATGTGTGACAGTCCTCCCACTGTGCGGCGAAGTCCGTTTTTCCTCCCCTTCCATCGTGAAGCGTGGCTTGCCGTACGACTTGCTTTGACCAGCAGAATGGGGCTTCAGGGACGCTGTGCCCATTCCAAGCTTGGGTCTTCAGAGGTTTGCAGCTTCTGCTTTTGCTCTCTCAGACCCTGAGCTGCCATGTAAAGAAGGCTGGTGGCCCTACTGGAGCATACGAGAGACGAGGCCCGCGCAGCCTCTAGATAATTCCAGTCTCTGCACGGAAAGCACCAAGCATGTGAGGGAAGCCATGTTGGACATCCTTGTCCAAGCCACGCAGAGCACAGGGGGCAAAGTACCCCACGTTCCTGATGACATCACCTGGGCTTTTGGATCCAGCCATGCCTGAAGCTAGCCCAGCTGGAAGCCGCTTAAGCCAGCCACCTGAGCGCCAACACCAGGTGGAGCAGAGAAACTACCCCCATGAGCCCGGCCATCCCATAGATAGAATCATGAGAATTAATGAATTGCTGTTTTAAGTTACTAAGTTTTTTGTTTTTTTTTTTTAAGATTTATGTATTTATTTGAGAGGGTGTGGGCACATGCTTCCACGAGTAGGGGGAGGGGCAGAGGGAGAGAATCTTCAAGCAGACTCCCCGCTGAGCTTGGAGCTGGTGTCTGGGCTTGATCCCATGACCCACGAGCTCATGACCCGGCTGAAACCAAGAGTCCAGCGCTTAAGGGACTGAGCCACCCATGCACCCCTGAAGCCACCAAGTTTTCAGTTGGTTTGACTTACAGCAAGAGCTGACTGATCTCCCCCCTTGAGCAACTTTGGAATATCTGGATGTGTCACTGGGTCGCTTACTGGAATTCCAGGAACTTATCTCCTCACTGAGAAACGGTGGTGGGATGTGCTGGGACCTAGGGTCAGAAGAGCAAAGCATGAGGACTGAGAATCTAGAACAATGAGGGGGAGGCACTTGCTTCGGTCCTGCAGGGTCTGGGTGGCAGGACCTCTCACCTGGAGGAAGAGAGAACTCAAAGCCCAGATTTCCGCCCAGGAGCCTACGCGATGGTGAATGACTGATGCCCTTTGGGAGGAAATCGTTCCAATGACCTCCAGCCCAGCAGCCTTCAGCAGAGACTGGTGGCCCTCGCAGCCCAGGTGGCACCGGTCAAGCTGGCACGGAGTAAGGACAAGTTGGGGGAGAGAGACAGTGCAGTGGGAAGGTTCCCCAGAGCGGGGCGGGCCAGGTCAACTACAGACCCCTGCGTCCTTCCAAGGCTAGAAGGCCTGGGGCCTGGCGAAGCAAGGGTAATGATTGGGGCTCCCACCCTCCTATCTAGGAGGAAGCAGTGGGTCAGAGATGCCTGAGAGCCGGGACTCCTCTGGAACCCGGGCACACCCGGGAGCTCACAGAACCCGTCCCCCCCTCCCGCCGCCTCCACCCACTCATCTCTGGGCTGGGCCCGACGGGTGTGAATGTGTGTGTGACTGAATACCCGTGTACGGGAGCACTGGGGGGAGCTGTGGGAACACGGGTGCGTGTCTGTGTGTGTTCGAGAGTGTGAATGTGTGAGTGGAGTGTATACACCAGTGTGAGTATGAACGTGCTGGTGAGAGTGCGAGCTGGGTGTGCCTTCCCGTGTGTGGGTGTGTGCATGTGAAAGTATGTGAAAGTGTGATCAGGAAACGTGTGTGAGTGGGATGTGTTCCCGTGCCTGCGGTGGCCTGTGTGGGTGTGCCTGAGTGTGCAGGCGTGGGCGTGAGAATGGGAGTGTGTGTGTGCGCCTGTGGAGTCTGTCCTCTCACAGCGCCTGCAGGAACTTTAGGAAGGGAGGCAAAGACCTCCAGGGTGCCAGTGCTCCCAGGGCGAGCCCAAGCCCCGGGGCACGGTCAGCCCGCCCGCGGGTGGCCCGGGCGGGGCTGCCCTCCTCGGCCTTTCCACTGCCTGCTCCCGGGTGTGGTGCCAGCTGGGCATTCCTGCCTCGCCCCTGGACTGCCCACCCGAAGGCTGCCCTGGGAGGGGCTCCTGCCGGGACTGCAGAGTGTGGGGGTGTCGGCTGCTCGGCCGGGAACCGAGAGCAAGCTGCTGTGCGGGAGGCACTTGTGAAACTTTTTCCTGACAGCAGTGAGACAGAAAATCCCCAGGCCTCGGCCTTCGCCGGCTGCCAAGGTCACCGGCTCCCTACGGCTCGGAGCCGGCTCTCTGTCGCCCTCTTCTGGCCGTCTGTGGCGGCGGATGCGGCGGGGAGCACCGCCCCCATCCTCACGCAAAGAGCCCCGCTTCCCGCCCCCCAAATCCATGTCCCCAGCACCCCGGGGCCGCAGAGAGGGCAGGCAGGCCGGACACTTCTCAAGTTCCGGGATCTGGGTTCACCGTCTCCTGGATGCCACCTGCAGGTCTGACACTCAGTAGATGCCCCATGTCGTGGGTCGGGGGGCCGGGGAGTGGCAATGAATGCATAGATTGGGTTGGGAGTCAGAGGGCAAACTGAGGCCCAGAAAGGGGAACTCAGTCAGCTGGTGGCATATGCGGGACTCATCCCGAACCCTCCAAGTGATGGGGGCAGGGCTTCTGCCTCAGCTTCATGGTGGACTGCGTCTTGGCCTTTTCCTGCTTCGCATGAGCCAGACTTTCCCATTTGGCTGGGCTGCCCCAGGAGAAATAGGCTGTCCCCAGAGTGGGGCATCTGGGCCAGTGGAAGCTGAGGGAGCAGGCAGCCAGGACCTGGAACCAGGCCTGCCGCGCCGGGCACCCTGCCAGGCACCCTGCAGGATTGTGCCGAGCTGGCCCAGGCCTGGGGGGACCCGGAGGGGGTGGGGGTGGCCCAGACACCTCCACTCCACACCCTGCCTCCACCATGGTGTCACTGTCGCCCGGGGACACTGAGGGCACTGAGTTTCAGAGGGGCCAGGCTGCCCGGGCTCCTCCCCTGGCCCCTGTGGCTCACGCGGAGTCCGGCTGGTTTTCTACGGTAGCCCGAGCGGCTCCCCAGCGGCTCCCCAGCCCTTGGGTGACACAGGCCCACCTGATTCCCGCCCTGGGGCTCCCAGGCATTGCTAGCTTGCCCCCTCTCCTCTAGTTACTCAGTATAGAAAAGGAGAAACACACAAAAGCAGAAAGAATACGAAATCACCTGAGACACTGCTCTAGTGATCGGCCCCCTCCCCAAGTAAGTAGCTTCGCCTTTGCTTGAGTCTGAATGGATTCCTCCCCTGCTGCTTTCTCTAGGACTGAACCCCTCCCCCACCTCTCTGTGTGGCCTCACCCAGTCCACCTGCAACCCTCCCACCAGCCCGGGGAGGCCTCTGCGTCCCACCTTCTTCCCTCACTGCTCAGAAGCCCTGTGGGCAGCAGGCACCAAAATTCCATTTCCAAGTGAGGTGACTGGGTCAGTCACTCCCCTGCTCTAAGGCCTTCTATGGCTCCCAGGTAGACAAGAGAAGGCCCGGATGGTTTAGTCTGGTATTTGAGGCCCCATATCATCTAACTCTACCCCCGCCATTGTTCCTCCACACTGTAGGCCCCCAGGAAGGGTGGGCTTCTTTCTGGGCCAGCCTCCCCTGATGGCTCCTAAGTGAGAACAGGAGCTACGTTGGTCTTATCTCTGTATCCCCAGGGTCTGGCTCAGAATGAACTCATAGTAAATGTTCATCAAAAGGAACTGAACAGGTTTGAACAAATCAATTCACTGACCAACAGCAAGAAGCACTTTGAGCACGTATTT
The DNA here is from genome assembly GCA_028646535.1 of Procyon lotor. Taxonomy (NCBI): domain Eukaryota; kingdom Metazoa; phylum Chordata; class Mammalia; order Carnivora; family Procyonidae; genus Procyon; species Procyon lotor. Next base: position 33,665,223 of record CM053607.1, on the reverse strand, counting down.
ATGTCCTGGCATCATGCTGAATGCATCACAAGGATTTCTCACTTTGTCCTCAGAACTATGCTCTAAGGTGGTGCTGCTATAATGCCCATTTTCCAGATGAGAGAACTGAGGCCCAGAGGTACTAAGGGATTTGCTCGAAGTCCTATGCAGCATCCTGCCCCCGCCCATGCCCTACCCACTCTCCTAGACGGTAGGGTTTGCCTGTTCCTATCCTGTGAGCACGTGGGCTGTCTGCCCCCTTTCCTGTCGCTTTTTCCCACCCTTCTCCATCTGGGCCCAATGGCTTTCTGTTCTGCTCTCACTTCAGGCTCATTCCCGGGCCATTCTCAATTTGTCTGGCTGTGGCTGAGCCTGGAGTAAGTGGGTTCTTTAGAAAACAGGAGCACACCCGCTCTTTCATGTATCTAAGCGAGATTCAACGGGTCTATTTTACTGAGACTCAAGTTCCCGACGTGATGGTGAACTCAAGGCAGCATTATGAGGCTGCCCTGGGAATCGGGGCCCAGGGATAATCACAGACTCTTTCTGTGGCTTTGGGCAAAGGAGCTGAGTTTTGCTGAGCCTCAGCTGCCCCATCTGAGCAATGGGCGCGAGAATGTTGACCTCACGGCATCCCTGGGAGGATTAAATGTGAGCTGGCACCGGAAGGGAGTCCCTAGACAGCAGAGCTGCTAATGGCAGGCGAGGACCCCGTGGGCCAGGGACGGCAGTGCCTGGTTCCGAGGCTGTGAGGGGGAAAGGCAGGACAGATGGAGCCCGGGCCAGGCATGGGCTCTCCGGTGGGGATGTGTACGGTGGGGGGATGGAAGTGGAGAGGAGGAACATGGGCTTGTGAAATTAGGCAGGGCCCGTGCTGAAGCTGCTGGGGACCCCACAAGAGCTGCGGAGTCCCCTCTTCCTCTCTACGCTTCTCTTTTGTTAAGTCTTATTGCTCTTTCTGCTTACAAAAGCGGTCCCTTCTCACTGCGTGAAGTTCAAACACCACCAAACTGTATCGTGTAGGAGGTAGACGGTTTCCCAGATTCATGTGCCCCAGATGTAACCGCTGTTGACATTTCCATGAATGTTCTTCCAGATTTTTGATGACTAGATGCATATTTTGTAATTAAAGAAGCATGTTCCTTGAAGAGGATTCAAAGCAATGCAGCCTATATATAATATGTACTCCCTCCCTCCCACACCCTTCTCAGAACCAACCAGTGTTAACAGCTTTGGAGGGATCTCCTTGTACTTTTAATATGCCCTGCGGTCCGCAAGCGGCGTAAATGAGGAGGGGGAACAATGATTATAGACACCAGTGAAACAAAGCCGTGCTCAGCAGAATGTCAGTGAGGCCTCGCGATCGCTCTCTACACACATAGAGTTTTTGCTCCCTCCCACAAAAATGGGATCACCCTGTGCATACTGCCCTGTCTGGTTTGGGAGGTGGGATTATCTGGACCGATTAGTCACAGGGATCCCGAAATTTACATTGGCGATGGGAAGCCTTGCATTGAGATGAAAAGAACTGTTTGCGTCAGTGTAGGACGGGAGAAACCTACCTTCCCAGGCTGAGTCAAAGCCGCCTCTGGGATGTGGCTGCAGCCCAGGCTTGCACGAGAAGATGCTGAGCTTTCAAAAGGAGGGAGGTGATGGGGTTTCTGTAGCCTGGGCCTGTCCTCCGGCCGCCTGAGGCGTCCCTTCCCTCACCGCGGTCCATCCAGTGACCTCTATGGTATCTTCAGAAGTCTGAAACTTCTCCCTTCCGTGTCTTATTTCCCACCTCCCTGGACCTCCCACGTCCTCTGAGCTTCAGTGAAGGCACCAAAGTCTGCCTCTTTGCTCAAGCCAGCCCCAGGGGGGGAATGCTGCTCTCTGACCCTTCCCCGCCTCCTGCCTCAGACCACTCTGGAGTCCTGTGGGCCTTCGCGGACCCATCTCTCCCCACCTCCCTCCTCTCCTGCCGTCTCCATCCCGACACCCGGCAGTCCAGTGGCCACCCCAGAGCCAGTCAGAGTTTTAAAGTCGACTCTGATCTTTCGGAATAGGTATTTGGATGAGTGGAATGTTGGTACCCCACAGCTATGTTCAGATCTGTTCTTAGACTCTGCTCTCAGGGGCGCCTGGGTGGCTCAGTTGGTTAAGCCTCTGCCTTCGGCTCAGGTCATGATTTGGGTCCTGGGATGGAGCCCCGCATGGAGCCCTGCATCAGGCTCCTTGCTCAGAGGCAAACCTGTGCTCCTCATCCTGCTTGTGCGTGCTCTCTTTCTCTCTCTAATAAATAAATAAAATCTTAAAAAAAAAAAAAAAAGACTCTGTGAACATGACCTTATTCGGGAAAGAGGTGTTTTGCAGATGTGATTAAGGATTTTTTTTTTTAAGATTTTAAAAATGTATTTATTTGACCGAGAGAGCCAGCACGAGCAGGGCGAGCGGCAGGCAGAGGGAGAAGCAGGCTTCCGTTGAACAAGGAGCCGGATGCGGGGCTCGACCCCAAGACCCTGGGATCATGACCTGAGCCAAAGGCAGACAGTCGTCCGACTGAGCCACCCAGGCGCCCCCAAGTTAAGGATCTTGAGACCAAGAGCTCATCCTGAGTTTTGTGGGTGGGGCCTGATTCAGGAATAAGCACCCTGACAAGAGACTTGCAGGGCAGGTTTGACAAAGAGGAGGAGGCAATACCCGGCAGAGATTGTAGTGATGTGGCTTCCGGCCAAGGAAGCCACCGGAAGATAGAAGAAGCAAGGAACTGGAGCTTCCTTAGCGCCTTCAGATGGATCGGGGTTCTGCCGTAGCCTTGATTTCAGATTTCTGGCCTCTGGAACGAGGGGGGAGGACATTTCCGTCGCGGCGGGCGTCCTAGTTTGCGATCACCTGTCGCAGCAGGCCTCAGGAATGCAGGTGATACACCTGTGGTTACAATAATATCAAATGTAAATGTTTTTCTAGGGTCTTGCTTTTCTAGGTAACCCCTATTCCTAGTTTCTTTTCTGTTTTCCCAGGATTTCTTCAAAGAGACGGGACCATGTGAAAGGGGAGGGGCGCCTGGCTGACTCTGTCTGTGGAGCACGTGACTCTTGATCTAGAGCTTAAAAAAAAGAAAAAGAAAATGGGAAAGGGGA
>CM053607.1:33641845-33655277 GCA_028646535.1 Procyon lotor | reverse complement strand
AATCAATGTGAGAGCACTTCATCACCCCCGCGAGACCTCTCATCATTCAGCCCCTCCCGTCCCCATCCGCCCGGCTCCGGCCCGGCTGCCAGCAGACTGCTCGCTTTCTGTCTCGAGAGCAGCCTGCTCTAGACATTCCAATAAATGGACTCACCCGCTACGGTGACCCCGTGCCCCATCTTTATGCTCCGTACCCTCGAGCCAAACAGCACGCTCACAGTATTTGCTAGTTTACACCATCGAACATCAGCCTTGGCCTCCTACCTGGTCTCCCTGCTTCCCCTCCCCCCGACTTCCCACCCGTCCTTCCCACCCATCCTTCCAGGGTGATTTTTCAAATGTAAATACGGTCGTATCTCTTCCATGCATAAGATCGTGGAAGTGCTCCCTCTCCTTCTGGCTCATTTCTGAAACTCTCACCAAAAACCACGATGCCTCTTCCTCTCTCCCTACACCCCCCACCTCTGGGATCTCAGGGGCTGTGCTGCTCCCCCTCGCGCCCCTGCCCATCTCCTCTTCATGGGCTCAGTGTCTACTCGAAAGGCCACCTTTTCTGGGAAGCCCTCCTCCACTCCCTCAGACATCGAGACACCCCGGTCCACGTCCTCACGTCCTCACTCAAGCTGGGCCGTCCTTCTAATCCTGCACCACACCTGTGGGCTGCAGGAAGGGACCCGGCTGGCTGTGCTCACCCCCGAGAGCAGCTTCCGGCCGTGTAGACACTCAATAGGCATTGCTTGAACGGCTGAATTATTTTCCTCAGCCTCACAGAGCTCTTTGCATCCAGGTCTGACTCAGCTAGTATGGAGTTCCCTGGGGATAGCGCCCACATTTGTTAATTTGGGGGTGTCCCCGGGCTGGCTGAGGTCTTTGTACGTGTGATGGGCCCCAGGGAGTGCCTTTTGGTGGATGACTGAAAAGCCCATATAGATAATTAATTTTCCTCTTGAGACCTGGCTTGGGTGGGAACCTCTCTGAGTGAGCAGACCGAGCTCCCTCTGTTCCTCCTGCCCCACCAAGTTCCCAGGGCACCCTGGGAGGACCTTCCTGCTTTGCTGGATGTCTACTGCTATGGCCCTGATAACAGATGACAGATACTTTCAGAGATAGCTGAAGGCCTACAGAGGGTGGGTAGCCTTTCCCTAGGGCTGGAAAAAAGCAAAAAAAAAAAAAAAAAAAACCAAACCAAAAACCAAAACCAAAAAAATCCCACCTCCTTAAAAAGAAAATGTCTGGGGCGCCTGGGTGGCTCAGTGGGTTAAAGCCTCTGCCTTTGGCTCAGGTCATGATCCCAGGGTCCTGGGTCCTGGGATCGAGCCCCACATCAGGCTCTCTGCTCGGCAGGGAGCCTGCTTCCTCCTCTCTCTGCCTGCCTCTCTGCCTACTTGTGATCTCTCTCTCTCTGTCAAATAAATAAATAAAATCTTAAAAAAATAAAATAAAATAAAAAGAAAATGTCACTTATGCCTCTACCAGAAATCTGAAATCTGGCCTTGCTCCGAAGAGTATCTCTCTAGGGTCTGCCACTTGGGGTAGGTCAGTCCTCATGGCCTCCCGAGTGGGATGGCCCCTTCCTGAGGTATTCCCAGCCAAAGAAATGCCTGTCTCTAATATGGAGTTCTCCTGTAGGAGCTCTTTCCAAACTGCTTCTGACTGGGGAGTGATTCCAGTGTCGGGACCCACCAGGCCCACAGCCTGTCCACTCCACCCTCGGATCCACTCCCCATCCCCCCGCACCAGCCCCGTGAGAGAAAATGCCAGGATGGGGGGGTGCTTGTCCTGACAAAGTGAACTTTGGCTGCTGAAGCTAGCCTCCTGCATTCCTCGGTGCACAACTGTCTCCGAAGCCTTCCCCAGACCACCTTGGCCTTCCCCGGGCAGCACGGGGAGGGAGCAGCTCTGTGGGGTACGGGGGTGGGGTGTGGGCGGCTCGCCGTGCTCAATCCTGCTTCGTCCTCTCAGGCCTCAGGCCTCAGGCCCCGGGCCTCACCAGCCGCAGGACCGGGGGAAGTGTGGTAACACCGTTCCATTTTTGCTCTGTTTCTTCTCTTCGTGACAGGCGATGTTTCAGGTTTTCACGGACACTACACATGACTCATCTTAAATGTAAAGGTGCTGTGACTGTTGGCAGACAGGGGAAAAGTACAAAAGGGGGTCTCTGAGAGGCCGCGGTTCGGGAGACTGTGCCCTGTCGCGTTTAGCCTTCAGCTCAGCTAGTGAGGCTGGTGGGGCAGCGTCGTCACCTCCACGTGGAGGACCGGCATGGAGGGGCCATGGTTCCCCCGTCACAGTCCGGCTGTAAGCAGGGGAGCTGAGGGCGATTTCCAGCACACCCCTGGGTGTGGAGGTGGGAAGTGGAGGGGAGGTGGCCCCACGTTCCTGGGGGAGAAACTCTGATGCGGGGGCAGGGGCTGGATGAGCAAACTTTGAGAATTTTTGAGAATATTTGGAGAATATTATTAGCCTCCCTCACCTCTGGCTAGAGGCCGCGTCCTTCTATTCCCTTGTATCTAGAAAAATCTGGTGATGCTGACTGTTGTAAGAACAGTCGTTTATTGACTGTTTTAATTGTGCTAATCCCCTTGTGTCCCCAAGGCTCTGTGGGAAGGGAATTTTCCAAGGCCATGGAGTTAGGAGCCAAGCCGGGTTCCTGACTCAAAACAGCCAGCCCCGGCGCCCTCATTTTAACCTGTGTGCTGAATGTCTCCTCCCCCAACCACGTCACCAAGCCTTTGGGTTTGGGACAGGGTCTAACAGTTTCACCAGAACATTTAGCAAACCTACGGCGTCTTCTACCTGCCAAGGGGAGGTGGGACTGAACCAGGGTCCTTGCCCTGGAGGAACGCCATCAGGCTGAGATGGAAGGAAAATGTCTCTGGCAAGGTCAACCAGGGGCAGACCCAAGTGGCATAAGAGAGAGCCTGAGAAAGCACTGCGGAGGTCTTAGAGGACGAAGAGGTTCCTGTCCCAGGGGGAAGCTGAGAGGGCTTCCTGGAGGAGGTGCTGGTGGGCTGGGAGGAGGGGCAGAGATGCAGGAAGGGTGTCCTCTTGGCTTTCTTGGCCCTGGAAACTCTTTCTTTGAGTCTTACTTACTTGCCCAGCAGGCAGACAGTGCTGGCCCTGACCCTGGTCTCCTTCAAATGAGAAGGGGGTCGGTAGGCCTCCTATTCCACTTGCCTCACGAGAGGCTCCTTCTTACTCCTGGTCCCCAGTCAGGAGACAGGGGGCCACTTGGGAGACCTGACTTCTATCTCCAGCTGGTGTGGTCACTTCTCCCTGGTGCTTCCCTCTCTGTGGCTCCATCTCCTCTCTGTCGAAGGAGAGGGTTGGACAGGTGGCCTGGGACTGTTATAGGGCAGATTCTTACCTGGTGCTGGCTGGTGGCAGGCTGGGGGGTTGCTCCCAGAGAATGGGCCAATTCCCCTCCCTGCTCCCCACTGTTTTCAGGAAATTTCGCTGAGCCCAGCCGGGGGAACCTCTGTCTTCCTGGGAAGCTCCGGGAGGCTGGGAAGGAGAAAATAAACAGTGGGTGTCTGGGTTTTCTCGCCAGGCCCGAGTAAGGAGGCCTCCTTGGCTCCTTCCCTTATATGGCCAGGCCGCTCTGGGCTGGGAGCCCGTCCCTGCGCTCCCCCACCCTCCACCACCACTGAGGGCTGGGGGCCACGGCTGGCCACCTGGGACTCTGGTGCTGGAGAGGCCACGGCAGGGCTGACGGTGGAGGGTGAGTCCCAGGACAGGTCCCCAGAGTCGCCTACGTAGGCTGGCCTCCTGTCATAGCCTCTAGGCTACTTGGGGTGGAGCCAGTGGGGAGGATTTATACTGGGAGGAGGTGGGGGAGGGGGGGCCTCAACCTGGTCCAGACTTCATCTCTAACTCACTGTATGACCTTGGCCAAGCCCTTTCCCTCTCCCACCTCTGTTTCTCCCCGTGTTGAAAAGTACGGAAAATACGCATTAATCCTCGTAGTCAGCCCCACGAAGGGGGAGCCTTTGTATCTCCATCTCACAGAAGGGAAAAGAGTCTTGGAGAGGCCAGCTGGACCACAGCCATCCGGCTAGAAAGGGAGCAAGGCAGGGTTTGAACTTGGGGCTGATTTGGGGGTCTGTGTTCTGACCGGCTGATTGCCGAGGCTGTTCTCAGTGACAATACTCAGCCACTCACACGTGTCACATGGAAAGGCATCTATGGCACTAATCCCCTGGAAGGCCGGGAGGCCCCAGTGCCCGAGGGCCCAAGCCCGAAGGAGGCTGTCCTGTTTAGGTGACCCCAGCACCCCACACAGGGCTGGAGAGCAGACTCAGGGCTCAGGGAAGGGAAGTCGTGGAATCATTCAATTACAGACCTCAGTAGTCAAAACTGTGCAATGGGCATCATCTCCCAACACCCAGGCCCACTCTGGGGATTGAACAAAACAATGGATGGGAAAGCACGGACATGTCCCTTTTAGAACTGGCATTGTCTGTTCCTAAGTTCCTTTTCCCCGTGAAGCACCTGCCTGTGTCTCGTCCCCAGGCCGTCGTCTCCCAAGCTGAGCAGTTTCTTGCCTGCCCGGCTACGGGACTGAGGGACCAGGGTGATTGTGCTCAGGGCCTGGGCTCTGGGCCCTGGCGGCCACGATCACGGGAGGGGCTGCGGGAGGGGAGGTAGGGGTGGGTCGCTGGGAACAGCTCAGAAATGAGCCTTGCACAAGCACCGACATCCTGTGTGCTCTTGAGCTGCCCATCCATCATCCGGGCATCCTGTCCGACCCCCGGCCCTCTTCCTGGGGCCCGGGGGCAGGTCTCCGGGGCTGAGGCCGGGCTGTCAGTGTGGCCGAGAGACTGCAGCTGGCAGCTCGTGGGCCTGCTCAGTGTCAGAGCTGGACAGCGGGAGGGGGGCGGGGGAGGCGAGGTGCCTGCAGCCCTCCTAATCCAATTTGTTTAGACCCGCGCTCTGAGGCTCATTGCCAGTGAGTGAGCACCGCGTGTGCGCGCTGGGCTGGAGGACACGCTTGCTCGCATGTGTGGGCCCTGCCGAGGTGAACAGGTGTGCTGCATTATAGAAGGCAGGCCTGGGCCTCGTCACCTGTCCTGGAGGGTCACCCTCTCGCCAGAGCCCTGTGTCCTCCTCCCACCACCAGGTCCTCGTCCACTCTTTCCACCCTCAGGAGATCTGGTGCCGGAAGCCCGCGCCGCCACTCACTGTCCGTGAGAGTGAGTTCCCTCACTTACTTCCCCGTGCCTCAATTTCTCTGCCTGTCTTCTGGAGCCTGCACCTCACCCTGCCTGCTCCACGTGCCGGGGACTGGAACTGGCCAGTGTGGAAGAGTGTGATGGGTGGGGGGGAATAAACTGCTCCGGTTTCTTGAGCCCCACTGTGTGCCCAGCGCCGCACACCCCGGCCCCAGCCTGAGCTCCCGGACCCTTCCTCAGCTCCGGGAGCCGTTCTGTTATCCCCGGGGTGACCAACCCTGGGCCTGCCTTTCCTAGAGCCCGGCCCTGTCTGCTCCTTCCCAGGGAAGATCACTGTCATTCTCCACGTGGCCCACAAATCTGTTCTCTGTAGCACACAGGCTTTGCCTTGCTAGTTTGTCGGGAGCCTGGGATGGGGTGGACTTTTGCCTCCTGGTTGGTTTTCCCTTCTTTGACTCCCACTTCTTTTCACCCACAGGCCGCACCTAGCCTTCTGGAATTGCCCGCGCCCCCTCAGTCAGCAGGGGCCTTCCTTCATGTCTTCCCATTCCCAAGACCTAGTTTCTCCGTCATTCTGAGGGCTGGGATGGAGAGTGTGTCCTGAGGTACAGGGCTCCTGCCTGAGCCTCGAGCAGCAGGGGTGAGCTGTGGGGGGGTTGTGGGCACCAGGGGGTGCGGGGGAGGCACTCACGGCTCTGTTCTTGGGCCCCTGCTGCCTGCTCTCCTCTGGTCCTCAGGAGGGCTCTCTCCACAGGGTCGTAGCAGTGGCTCCCACCAGCCAGCGCCTTGCCTGCAAGAAACAAAGATACCGGTAGCCTCTCAGAGGGTTGCTGGGGTGCCCTGTGGCCAGAGCCTTGCCCTCTGGGGTTCCTGACTGGACTTCCTGGCCCCAAGGGCCTGAGAAGGCCTGGCCTCCTGCTGGGTCCTCAGAAGCCTCAGGCTGAAACTGCTGGGATCTTCCAGGCCCCAAAGAGCCTGCTCCTTGGGCCCTAGGCATCCACGGTGCCCATTTTGCTGCCTGGTTTTCAGTGGGTGTCTTGCGAGGAGCAAGAAGCTCTGAGAGCAGGAGGGGCTGCTTTCCCTTCCCCGCGCACGGAGGCCCCATCGAGAAAGAATGGGTCTGGAAGGTTTTCTGGAGGACTTTCTGGCGAATGGCTCCGCCTCCGGGATCATACATCAGAAAGGAGCCGATTAAGGGCAGGTCCAAACTTGGGGTTAACAAGGTAGCCAAGGCCAAACACAGGTAGCCCTGGGGCCACCCGTGACCACTTCCAGTTGCACGAGGCTCTCAGCCCGCGAAGGGCCTCCTTCCACAACTGAAGGTGTGCTCACAACCACGGCCAGAGGGAGGACTAACTTCCCCCACTGAACTGAGCTTCCCAGTGGCCCTGCAACGCGCCCAGGCTCGTCACCCACTGGCGAGAACCAGAGGCAAGCTTGACCCAGGGCTGCCCACGCTCCGTCCAGCTGTCTCCTGAGCCCAAGGGGTGGCCGACTGGTTGACCCTGAAACAAAGCTCACGTCTTTACGGTCATTGCGAAAGCCGCTGTGCCCTCTGCTGGCCTTGCTCATGTCCAGGGAACGCAAGGGCCTGGGAACGGGCCACATCTGCGAACCAGATGCCACCACGGTGGGAGAGGGCTGAGGTCGGGGCTCCGTGCAGGCACCCGAACCCAGGCCCACAGCCAACTCTCTCCGGAGAGGCCTCCCTGCCCTCAGCTCCCCTTCCTCGGTTCCCTCCTGAGTGTGCGTGTCCTGTAGCCTATGCTCTCCGTGGGCTCTAGGGTCCTGGGGTTTCCACTATTTATTTGCAAAGAGCAGAGAAGACAGGCCCCAGAGCCAGGCGAATCTGCCCTGGATCTCGCCCGCAGCTCTTTCTAGCTATGTGATCAAGAGCTGGTGGCTTCACCTCTCCGAGCTGGGGCCCGACCTCAGGCTTGTCTGTGAAGGTCAGAGGAGGTCGATGTCAAGTGTAAGTAAGCTCAGGTGGTGGCAAGCAGTGAGCCCACACAAACGGCTGAGGTTTCCACTACGAGCCCAGGGCTGGGCCCACAGTGAGGCGTAGTAGGCATGGGAGAAAGGGAAGCAGGAAGGATGGGGGCAAAGGTCCAGAGAGGCATCCAGAGAAGATGTGGAAGCTGGGGGTGGGGGCTACCATGCGGGGCCCTGGTCCACGGCCCCTCTGTTATGCAGCTTCTCTGGGCCTCTGTTCCCAGGACGCCCTCCCCCCGCCCCGTCAACACCCCAGCTAAGTTCACTAGCCTCACACGCTCCCTACTTCCTCCCCAGGGAAGGCGGCTGCTGGGGACTTTCGAGCCAGCCCTGGGAATGCAGTTGGAGGCTGAATGGAGAGTGAGGGAGGAAAAAGGGAGGACAGGGTGAGGAGAGGGGCCCCCACCTGGCCGGCCCAGAAGATCGAGGTGCCTCGAGCTGCCTTGAGGTGCTCAGATTCCGGAAGGGGGGCACAGAGGATCCCCACGCCTTCTCCTACACCCTGACCTTCCAGAGAGACCAACATAGGGACACGCAGTGACAGTGACAATAGCCACCACGTAGTGACTTACACTGGGACATGCTGTCATTGTAACAATAACTTCCAATGTGCTTCACACATGCCAAGTCCTTTCTTGTACAGAGGTTTCTCGCAACCACTTAGGAGTTAGATACCATTGTCATTCCCATTTTACAGATGAAGAGACTGAGGCCAGTAGAGGTTACAGCACGCCCTCAGGGTCACGTGGCTAGTGAGTGTCAGGCTCGGGGTTGGCTTCAGGCAGCCCGGCACACATTTCCACGGTTCCCCTGTGAGACTGACTACTCCTGCTACTGTTTTTACAGAGTGACAACCTGAGTCAGTGTCTCATGGCATTGTGTCAGGCCTGTTCTCTTTTTTATGGAAAGGCGGTTGTGAGCAGAGAAAGCATTTTTCAGCGTAGGTGGAGGCGTGTGGACCCTGGCAAGGCTGTGTGTTTCCAGAAGCGAGGAGACTTCTCATTTTGGTTGTTATCATGCCTCTTGTCCACGGTATTTCTCCCTTGCATGCTGTCTGTTTAAAACACACACACACACACACACACACACACACACACACACACGCACACACACACAGAAATACGACAAAGGGAATAGTTCTCCCTTTGGTCCTGTCCACTTCACAAAGAACTGGAACTTCTGGGGTCCCAGTTTGCTGAGACTGAGTGATGCTTTTTGGATAATACAAATGCTGGTTTCTTCTGGAATGTGTTGGATGGAAAAGCAGCAGGTTAGACACCAGGTCACTCGTAGACAGGCTGTGTGGTGGTAGACAAGTGCCTTCCCCTCTCTGGGCCTCACTGTGATGTGGTGGGAGGGGTCTGGGCTCCATGGATAGATAGATGGGGGGAGGCTCGACCAGGCCAACCCTTTGGGTTAGTGTTACGTGAAGGAAGGTCTGCATTGATCTCCAAGGAATGAGAGAGAAGGAGCCTCAAGGGTTGAGGCTGGAATTCCTCTAGCTGCCTCTCGCTGCCTCTCCCCCCTTCGCCTCCCTACCGCTCATCCCAGAGCAGGCCCCAGGGACCTCTACCAGGTGGTCCTGATAGAGGTCCTGAGTAGCAGGACTCAAAGTCTCAGGACATTAGTGGTGGAGGCTCTCTAGTCACTGACCCATTGCTCAGATAGAGAAACTGAGGTGCAGAGAGGAGGAGCAACCGGCTCAAAGGGATGCAGGCAGAGGCCCAGCCGGGACTGACCCTTTCTACTCACTGAAGGAGCCTAATCTGTTAGATCTTAGCAGAGAGGCCCTGGGAGGAAGGCGGGAGAGAGGGGGCCTCTAAGTTCCTTTGGCTTTGAAGATGGAATAATCATGACTTCCTTTTCTAAATATCTTTTGGCCCTTCCTAGAACCAGATGGCGGATGTTTGGAATTTATGTTGTAAATAGTGTTTAAGAAGGGGATGGGGGTGCAGATGTGTTACCTTCTCCATCCTCCCAAAGTAAGATCTGAAGGAGGGAATTGGGGGAGGGGAGCTGGCTCTGAGATTGGGGAGAAGAGCGAAGTGAGGGGGAGGAAGAGAGAGGAGAAGGGGAGAACAAAGGAGGAGAGATTGAAGGAGAGAGGCAGGGAGGGGAAGAAAGGGCAGAGGGGGTGAGGGTCGAGGAGGAAGAGGGAGAGAAGGTGGGGGAGGGAGATGGGGAAGGGGCTCCCCGGCTAGAGGCTCAGACAGACTCCATCTTGAGTTCAGGAGCAAACCCTTGAGTTTTCTAAAAATAGCTCAGCCTTTCCCCCAGCGGGGCTGGCAGCAGGGACGGGAGAGAGGCACGCTTGCCCTTTTATGGTAAGAAAAATTCAGATCCTCAGAGGGGGAGCTGGGCCAAAGCCTGTAGTTCTGGACGAAGCCCAGCCCTGGGGTCTGGAGTGGGACAGTCTGGGTGGGGGTTGTGACTTGGTGGGATGTCCTGGCCTGGGTCGCTCCATCCCCTGTGAAGCAAGGGCTGAGGTGACCGCCCTGGAAAGCCTGGGGTCCTGGTGTAGTCCTAGCAGCGGGGGTGGGAGGGCTTATAGAGACATCTGGTCTACCCCATCTCCCTGTTTTTAGAAGAAACTGTATCCCAGAGAAGGGAAGAGACTGTAGGTTCCCTGTGTGGACATTTGAGGTGTCAAAGTAAATGGGGTCCCAGGCTTACATGCCCATTATTCTAAAGGGCAGTGTGGTTAGTAGAGAGAGCACTGGCCTGGGGCATCAGGAGACCCAAGACCCACTTCCCTATTTGCACACAGTTTGCTGTGTGACCTTGAGTGATCTGCTGAACCTCTCTGGTCTCAGGTCCTCTTATTGGGGTAATCTTAATGGTCTTCTTAGCTTTTGGCCTCTCTGGGAATTCCAAGGCTGGACAGGAGAGCTTGGGCGTAGAATACACTGCCCCCAGGCAGAGGGACTCTGCAGGCTGCTGTCTTCTTCCTGGGCCTGGCCTACTTCCTGCGTTGGGGCCAAAGCTCAGAGGGACTGAGACAGAGAGAGACGAGGCCTCACGGGAGACGGAGGTAGATCATGAATGGATCCTCTGACTGTTTAAGCTGGTTGGGCCAGCCCCTCCCCGGACACACTGAGACTAGAAAAGGCCTCACGTTCATGGTCATGCTCAAGGTTATGTGGAGGGCTGGGCAGAGCCAAGAATAGAACCAAGGGCTTCCCCTCCCAGCCTTGGGCTCTTTCCTCTGCAGGAGGCCTCCCGTCTGCAGCAGCCACCATTTTGGGGGGATTCTCTCTGGCCAGGAAAAGGGCCTTCCTGGGCAGAGCAGCCGAAACTCAAACTCACCATCACCTTTTGCCTACTCCTTGGAGATAGCTACCTCCTGGATAGCTAGCTACCCACTTCTTGGAGAGAGTACCTCCCTCTCCGTTGACCCCTTCCCTTGGCTTTGAGGACCACACCATCGTTTCTGTCTCTGGGTAGAGGCAGGGAGGAGGCAGAGAAGGATGCACAGGGCTGGGCAGCCACTCTGGCGGTGTGATCTTGGGCCGGTCCCTCCCTGCCGTCGGCCTCAAGTTTTTGCATCTATAACCCGAGGAGGGGGCCTGACGCTCTTGAAGGTCCCGTTTAGCTCTAATAAGATTATGACACAAGGAGTTTGAAACTCCACGCCGGGAATGATTACTAAGAATCTGCCAGGATTACCAGGGTGAGCGAGGTGGCTTTAGTATGGCTCCGTAGCTTTATAGTCCACTGGGGTGGAGACCCAGAGCCCAAGGCTCCTGGGAGCCCCCATCCTGAGATCCTCTGTCTATTCTGGGAGCCCGGGCTGATCCTCTGACCCCAGCTTGAACCCATAGTTCACAGAGCTCTGGTCTTGAGTATGCAGGCATGCCTCGCGCTCATTGCCCGGGACACCGCCCCGGCCTGGCTCTCCCCTTGACTCTGCCCTTCCCTCTACTCTTTCCCACATGGCCGTCTACCTCCCCAGGCCCTGTACGGCCCCTCTTCCCATCAGCCCACACCGCATCTCTCCACACTCATTCTTTCTGTGACTCAACCCAGAGAGGAGGCTTGCTTTCCTTCTCCAGCCTCCTGTGACACCCCCACCCACTGCTGGGGGAGAGGAGGGACAGGAAAGAGAGGGGGACAAAAATAAAGCATCTTGTTCTAAACTGGAAGCTTCCCTGTGACCCTTTTGGAATTTCCATGTAGACTCTCCGGGGCGTGTGAACAGAGCTCCCAGGGACCCTGGCCCCCTCTGCCTCATTCCTGCCGGGGTGGAAGGCCATCATCGGCTGAGTGTCCCCCAGGGACCTAGTCTTAGAACCAGGCTCCGGGTCTCTCTGGTCAGTCCTGGCGCTCCCTGGGAAGGGCGAAAAGCAGCAGTGGGGAGAAAGGAAGTGGGAAGGGGGAGGGTCCCTCGAGGGACCTTGTGAAGTTGGGGCAGAACTGATGTAATCCCTAGCTGGGAATTTGACATCCGGGAGGCAGGGGAGCTTAATCCTGGAAGATTGTCCCAAGACAGCAAGGACTGTGATGTGAAGACCCAGGCTGGTGGTGGGAAAGGCTGTGAGGCCCAGACCCCTCTAGTGTTCGATTTCTCTCCACAGTGTCTGCGCTAAGCTTGTATACCTCTGGTGATGGGGAGCTCACTGCTTTCCAATCGCCTTATCTTTTTTTGGACAGACTATTGGAGGCTCCTTCAGAATATCCCACTTACATCAGCCTCTCTGGGACTACATGTCCCGTCCTTTAGGGCTACAAGGAACAAGTTCCTGTCCCCTAGAAAACTCTTCCGAGGCTTACAGATGGTGACTACAGCCCTTGGACTTCCTATCCCTCCTGACCCCATCCCGAGCCCTCTTTCCCATGATTTGACATCTCAGAGTCACAGTGCCCCAATCCCCAGGTCTCTCCCCTGCACTGGGGCTCTTGGCCTGGTGGGGGGGGGGGGCAAGGGGACAAACAGGCTAAGTAAAGGAAGGGACTCCCTCCTAGACACGGGTGCCAACGGGGACTTCCACCGCTCTGCGGGGCTTTGGTTGCAGGCCTTTCAGGCCGCTCCATGGCCAAGCCTTCCCCCACTTTGCCAGCCTCGAACCTCGAACCTCACTGAGCTGCTAGACTAGACCTGCCCTGTACTCCAGCCAAACGGGCTCGTTGGCTGTTCTGAAATGTCCTTCCCGTTCCGCCTCCGTACCTTCGTACACAGAACTCTCTACCTAGAAAGCCTTCTGCTTTCTTCTCTGTCTATCCAAAGCATGCCCCTGCTCCTCTGACTGCCTCCACCCCAGATTTTCTCTCCCTGAGAGTCTGGGGAGCCACCGTCACATGCGGGATGACCCGAACTATCTCACTTCCATCCCAAATCATGGGCCATCACAGCCCGATGGGCCCACAGGGACAGAGGAACTCACTTGAGTGTGTGGCTACAGAGCTGAGATCAGAGGCTTAGCCAGAGTGTTTCCCTTTCTCCCCATATTGTTCCAGCTTATCTCAGATGACACCCTGGGACTCAGTGAGGTTGTTGGGTCATAGGCTCGAGGTCTGGCAGTCTCCAGGTAGACTGGCCTGTGGCCTCTGAGCCTGGTAGACCAGCTGGGGTGAGGGGAGGGCACGGCCACTCTAGATGCCATTCCAGATGACAGCCTCCCTCTGGGCACTTTGCCCCATCCCTGTTTGCCTGAACGAGGACAAGGAGGAGGATGGTATGGGGTAGAAGCTGGTGGCAGCTGAGCTGCGTCCCTGCTAAGCTCACAAGGTCCACTGTATTTCCCAGTTTGGGGTTTTTCCATCTCCCTCGGAGCATGGCGTGGGGCAGAGGGAGGCCATTCAGGAGGGGACCTAACTTTGTGGCCATTATGGGCACTTGACGAGGAGCCTGGGGGGAGGCTGCTTCTTCTAGTCTTGGTCTAGCTCACTGCCCCCTCCTCAAATCTCTGATGGGCTGTGCTGGGTCAGGGGCACCCAGGACTGATGGGGCCCCCGAAGCTACTCAGCCCACACTAAGGGGCGCTCACTGGCAGGAAGGATGGTTTGGTTGATGTTTGCACTTTTTTTTTTTTTTTTAAGATTTTATTTATTTATTAGAGAGAGATCACAAGTAGGCAGAGAGGCAGGCAGAGAGAGAGTGGGGGGGAAACAGGCTCCCCGCTGAGCAGAGAGCCCGATGTGGGGCTCGATCCCAGGACCCCGAGATCATGACCTGAGCTGAAGGCAGAGGCTTTAACCCACTGAGCCACCCAGGCGCCCCGATATTTGCACTTTTGAGCACGTGCGGGGCAGGGTGGCTCTGTCTATTCCCT
>CM053607.1:33600374-33641345 GCA_028646535.1 Procyon lotor | reverse complement strand
GTTTATTTTCCCCCATCGTAAAATCCCAAGCCCGAAAGGCATCTAGTCTGATCCAACCCGGATCTGATTCGGGAATCCCCCCGAAAACCTTTCCACCAGTGGCCGGCCGCCTCAGGTAAACCCCTGCCCTTCAAGGCAGCCTGCCCCTCCCGTCAAGCAGCTGCATTTGTAGAAAGGTGTTCTCTATACTGAGTTGAAGTCTTCAAGCTCTGGGAGGGCAGTAACCAGGCCTGTTCTACATACTTTCGGCTTTTCCAGAACCCAGCACGATGCCCCAGCCCATACTAAGGGCTCAATTACTATTTGTTGCATAAATGGCTGAATGAAAACATGATTTCGACCCACCCACTCACGGTCATTCCTACCCAGTGGCACTCTCCCTCCTCTCGGAGGTTCTGCACCAATGCGTGGAGCCTCTCCTCCACATGGCCCTCGTTTGCCTTTTTAGGATTTAAAATGTAAACCCTGGAAGGCAAATTAAAGAACTGCCGCCCCCTCACATTACAAGCAGGGAAACTGAGGCCAGGGCAGCCAGGTGCTTTGTCCAAGGCTCCAAGGGGGTCAGCGGCCTCTTGGTCCGATCCTAGAACGAAAATCCGGCCTCTTGATTTTGTTTGCTTTGCCTTCATCTTGTCTGCTTTGCCCAGTACCCACTGCCTCACCCAGTTCTTAAATTTCGAGAAATATTGCCTCTGTCGGTCACTTTATTTTTCATAGGTTGATATAGGTCTCTTATTTCTCTTAAACACACAGCTTTCTGGTAAGAAGCGTGCTTCCCTTACACAAGTCTAGCATTTGTGTGCCCAGCTGATTTTAAAAGAACGCTCTTTAAATGAGCACTACCTAGAACTGTGGGTTCAGTTAGCCAGCAACTTCTTGGCAGTTTTCCTGTATACTAGTACCACAAATAATTGGCAGTTATAAGAGAGAAATTTCGATTGGGTTATTTGAGAAATAGTCTCCTCTAATAAAAATGTTAAGTATTTTTTAAAAAATTCAGGAAACACCTAAATGCTGTTTTCACATCTAAATGGTCGTGAAGGCTCTGAGGATTGTGAGTAAGAGTGTGTGTCTTAGAGAGGTGGTCAGGGAGGGCTTCTCTGAGGAGGAGGCATCAGAGCCAAAACCTGAGTAAAGAAGGGGTGGAAGCCACGTGGATTTCTGGATGTGTGTTGCAGCCCATTCCTTTTGGATCCCTAAGTATTGGGTACATAGCAGGCACTGTACAGATACAGGTTTGGCTGAGGTGAGCAGGTAGCCTGAGCCCCTAACAGTACCATAGTGACCTCATCAGTCTGTGCCTCCTCTCCCTCAGGCAAACTGCTCCGAGGACATGGGCCGCTGGCTTGGGCTGTTGCTGGTGGAGATGGGCTCCAAAGTCACTCCCGAGGCGCTGCACTATGACTACGTGGATGTGGAGACCTTAACCAGCATCGTCAGTGCCGGGCGCAACTCCTTCCTGTGAGGGCTGGCACCCCGCAGCCCCCGGCAGCCTGTGGGCGCTGGGAGGGAAGGGAGGAGCAGCTGAGGAGGACTCTGCTTCCTTGGGAAGTCAGAGTGGGTGCCTTCCTCCTCCAGCAGGCAGGAGCCAGCTGGCTAATGGAGGTAGTCCGGGGTCGGGGGAAGCTGTGCAGGCGATGAGCAAAAGAGCAGAAGTCCGTCCGTGTAGTCACGGGGCTCGGCTCTCATGCCTCGGAACCTCCGGGTCTCACACCCTTGACCATCAGGCCTGGTACATGGCCTGGAAGAGCCGGGTTCAAGTCATGGCTCTCACGACCAACAGCCTGGGGTGGCTGCTTACCAGCCTGGGCCCTCTGAGTTCTCACTTACAGAAAGGAGGTGATGAATCACTCACCTCTTGGTTGTTGCAAGAACCATGTGGCTCCTGCCTCTGAGGCCCTGAACATAGCGACGGCCCCGGGCTGCCTGGCGGGGTTGCTGTCACTAAGCTCCCAGCACCCATCACAGAATCAAAGGAGATTAGGCAGGACAGCTCTGTAAGCCACAAAGTGTCATCATCATTGCCATCATCGTGACACCTTCTATTTTCTAGATATGCGAGATCCTGCCAGGATCAATGGCCTGAGCCCCGTGTGTACGATGATGTCCCTTACGAAAAGATACAGGTGCGCTCCCTTGGGAGGGCTGGGAATGTGGCAAAGGCCACAGATGAGCTCTTCTCTCTCTCTCTCTCTCTCTCTCTCTCTCTCTCTGCCACTATTCCTTTTTTCTGGTACTTCAGAGATCATTTTCATTGAACCAGCCACTGGAAGGGGAGGGAGGACCCTTCTTTTCTTAGATCTTGGCTCGGGGTACGGAACCCTTGGCAGAGGAGACGGGGTAGTACAGAGAGGACTCTGTGTGCCGCAAAGCACTGTGCTGGTCTGAGCAAGGTGTCGGCTCTCCACCGGCTCACTGCTCCGTGGACTGATACTGCCGATGCAGGGGTGCCTGGGGGGCTGGGAGGGCGCTGGCCACTAGCTGGATGGCCACTCCCATAGACCTTCGCTCAGTGGCATCCACACTCTGGCCTTCAGCTCCAGAACCAAGGACATGCCAGTGGGGCCTCGGTAGCCATCACACGAACCGACTGCTTCTGGCTGCGCGTCCTTCATCCTTTCCTCCCACGGGAGTGCCAGCCAGCCACGTGCTGATCAGACGCTGGTGGCCTGACCAGAGGCCTGACCAGAGGCCTGACCCATCAGGCCTCACAGCTGGGGGAGAGATGGAGAGGGGATCGAGCTGCCAAGGAAAGCGGGCATGTCTGCACGCCAGGCCCCCTGCCTTGGGCACTGCTGGATGACACCGAGCTCTCACCTCTAAGTCTCCCTTTTCTAGAAGGTTCTCTGGCCATCCTTCTTCTGCTTATGTGGTCTTTCTTCAGATTCAGATGAACCAGTGGATGCAGCTTGAGATCTTTCTCAGCTGCAGAGATTAGTAGCCAAACAGCTTAGTATCTGATGGCATGAACTCTGGATTCAGGGCTGAATCTGGGTTACCTTGGGCTTCACTTGTCTATAATCATTTCCTGACTTCAGATAAATACTATCAAACCTACCTGATTGGATGACTGCGAGAACTGAACGAAATACCCTATGGAAAGAGTTTCGTGGCGCGTAGACATCTGAAGTTCTCACACGGAGTAAATAGTACTATTGTTATCAATATCATTATTATATTACATTATTATTTTATTCCATTGATGGTTCCTTGAGCTCTGACCAGATTCTGAGTGCCTTTAATACTCTTCATGCACAAAAGTATAGCCAGTTTAACAGCGCCTGGGTGGCTCAGTCAGTTAAGCATCTGCCTTTAGCTCCTCATGATCTCAGGGTCCCGGGATTAAGCCCCAGGTCTGGCTCCCTGCTCAGCAGAGAGCCTGCTTCTCCCTCTCCCTTTGCCCCTCCCCCTGCTCACACACTCTCTCCTCTCTCTCTCTCAAATAAAATCTTTTTAAAAAAACTGCAGAGCCAGTTTATTAAGTTATGTAACACCCACCATTGGCTCACATCATCCACGACTTTTTATCTTAACTGGGAACTCTACATTTAGCGATTTCAGAAAATTTGAAGGCTACTTCCAAATGACGTGAAGACAGAAATATCTAAGATAAATCAAATATGGTCACCCAGAGCCCTCTGAGACTTCCAGGTTTTCCCCTCGGCAGATATTTCTGTTCAGGGGCGCCTTGTGCGGCCCCCCACGGGATCAAACGATACATACTAGTGGAAGTCGTCTGGAAACTGTTGAGTGCGGCCCCGGTCTAAATGTAAGGGCACGATCTCAGAGGTCCTGCAGTGCTCACCCGCTACACCCGGAGCATACACCCCTGCCTGGCTCTGAGCCTACCTGCCCTTCACCTCCTTTCTCCATCTCCCCTCAGGACGAGGAGCCCAAGCACCCTGTGGGGGTCCAGGTGAAACGCCATGCGTCCTCCTGCAGTGAGAAGTCCCGTCCAGTGGATCCGCAGGTCAAAGTCAAGCGCCACGCCTCCAGTGAGTGCTGGGTGGGGCCGCGGAAGGGAAAGAAACCATCCACGGGGTCGGGGAGCTCAGATTAGATTCCTCCAGGCAGCGGGCAAGTGAATTAATGAGCGAAGCGAGATGTAAGAAAATACTCCACCCTGACAAAATGACAGCACGAGCCACGTGACAGAGGGCAGCTAGGCTGTGGCCTCCGAGGGGGACAAGCGGGGATGGGGTGGGGGAAGACTGCAGGAAACCGGAGTGTGCAGGCTCCCTCCAGAGTGCTGGCTACGCTTCCGCTCCAGCCAGGGGCTCTCACGCAGCGGGCGCAGCCCAGGTTCGCTGATTATTCGAGACCAGAAATCTTGCCTTTCTAGGAAATCTACTGACTTCTTAATATCAGCAACTAATTTCCAAAAAATTCAACAAATATGTTTTTATGCTTCAATGTTGCATATATATGGATACACACATAAAATTCATCCTCAAGTTCTGTCTGTTCCAAAGGCCAAAAATACTTACCTGGCGGAGTACATGGAGAAACGAACCCCTCCAAATACCCTCAAGGCAGCTTGAGTGAAAGGCGGGGCTCACCTCCGTGTCCCAGCCCACACTCTCGATAGCCCCCCGTATAGGATCTGCGTGGATTTTGCCCGATTGTCACACTGCACAATAAAGGCTAAGCCCGCCAGACTCTGGGCGGTTCTGTCTGATTTCCAACACCCATCTCCGTTCCCGTGTGATTCACAAGCCGGCCAGCTTCCTGTAGGACAGCACGTTCCAAGCGTGTTTTATCACTGCTTTATAGTTCTTCCCCCTGCCCCTGAACAGAGTCAAGTTCTAGCCCTTGTTTTTTGAAGATTTATTTTTAAAATACTTTTCTTTACTAGATCTCCACCTCATTAATACACATAATTTCTCCTGGGGGTCAGGAGACCTGTATTCCGTTCCCCACTTGGTCATTAAATTACTAACTTTGGAAAAGTCCCTTCCCCTCCCTGGGCCTGAGTTCTCCCCTGCACGGTCAGAGGATGGTTGGGTCACATTCCTTACACTCTGCTCTCATCGGCACTGGAAATACAGGCCGTTATGGAATACCCATTTTCAAATGGAAAAGTAGGGGTGCCTGGGTGGCTCAGTCGGTTCAGCGTCTGACTCTTGATTTTGGCTCAGGTTGTGATCTCAGGGTCTGAGATCAAGCCCCACATGAGGCTCCCAGCTGAGCGTGGAGTCGGCTAATGATTCTCTCTCCCTCTCTGCCCACCCCTCCCCCCACTTATGCTCATGCTTGCTCTCCAAAAAAAAATAAATAAATAAAATGGAATAGTAAACTGAAATAAGCATGTAAGATTAAAGAAATCATTAAACATTCAAAAAGATGACAAAACACGGATTCTTTGCTCAAGTCAAATGTTATATTGAGTGATATATAAAAGAGATATAAAATATTGGGAAAGACAGATTGTGATTGGGGGTTTTCAGGTCCTTATCTGATACAATATAACACTGACAACACTTTGCTGGTCTACCCATTTATTTTTAGTTTACCAATCTATAAAATCCAAACGTCTGGGAGAAAACTCCCCTGGGATGCCACTGTGTATCTGGGAAGTTGGGGGAAGTACGGGTCCCCTTCTCTGCCCTCCATGCTTTATTTATGATCAGGCTTGCACTACAGGGTAGTTGGGACAGGAATTGATCTTTGCACGCGTCACTAGGTAGCCATTGCAGTCCCTATGAGAGCTAGAGAGACAAGACCCCAGTTATCAGTAAACCAAGGGAATTATTCCAAACTCCATACCCCACCAGCTTAAAAGGGCTGTAAATGACCGCCTGAAACAAAAAATTAATAAATAAAAATGTCCCTGAAACGCTGGACTACGGCACAGCGCCCCCAGGGCAGTAATGCATGGCACAGAGCCCAGAGTTAGACACACATGGGCTCAAACTGGGCTCTGCCATCATTAACGGTGAGATCCAACCTCTCTGTGCCTCAGTTTCCCCAACAACAAAACAGAGCTAATAATAGCAAGGTTTTATGAAGATTAATAGCATATAGGCATGTAAGTGGCCTAGCATATAGTAAATGCTTGATAATTTTTTGCCAAAATTATTTGTAATTGTTCACCATAATGTGGAGCCTGCAGTGGACTCCTGGGCCCCCCTCTCCCCCCAACCCATTTTCCAGGAATAAAATGGCAATGCCCGACTTTAGCCCAAGGTCTTGATTCTCTATGGCTCTGAGTTGTATGTCCTGGATCCAGCCCTGCATTAGCTCTCTGCTGAGTGGGGAGCCTGCTTCTCCTTCTCATTCTCCCTCTGTGCTTGCACACTCTCTCTCTCAAGTAAATGGATAAAATCTTAAAAAAAAAAAAAAAAATTACCACAATGCTAAGAGACAAATTTAATCAATGTTCACATTTACAAGTGAGGAAACCAAGGCCCAAGGGAAGGCACAAAAACACCACTAACCACTGTTGCCTGATGTCCCATAACTAGTGAAAAGTGAAAGAGAACACAGATCTTGGTCTGCCTCATTCCAAAGCCCTTGTTCCTAGTCCGATGCTCTGCTGCCTCCCTTTTGCTCCTGTTTCCCTGGAGGATTCACACACTAAGGATAGAGATCTGAGTATTCCCATTTTATAGATGGAGAAGTTGAGGCTGAGAAAGACGTTAAGGCCATCCAAGTACCTTTACCAGAGATCAGAGGTGGGGGGCCTTTGCCTGCCTTGTATCTCTGCAGGTGCCAATCAATACAAGTACGGCAAGACCCGAGCTGAGGAAGATGCCCGGAGGTACCTGGTAGAAAAAGAGAAGCTGGAAAAAGAGAAGGAGACAATCCGGATGGAGTTGATGGCACTGAGGCAGGAGAAGAGGGAGCTGAAGGAAGCCATTCGGAATAATCCAGGTACCTATGTGGGTGTGTCCTGGGCACTCAAGTTGGGGGGGCGGGGGCACAGGCTCAGCCCTGACACTCCCCATGGCAGATGTCAGCCTGTTTCCCCAGCTGACCCATTTCCCCATCTTCCTCCTCCTCCTCCTCTTCGTCAACATCACTGTCATCATCCTTCCTAATGAAAGTGCTGTCAATCTAGTAACTGCTTTTGGGTAAGGGGATGAAAAGGCATCACAAAAATGTGTACACCAAATGTAGCAAAATTCAATCTGATTTTAGAAATGTTAAAATGTGGGAAACAGAGTGTGCCTTAGAATCGAGGAAGTAAGAGATACCATTTTGAATCTCCCATTAAGTCACTCATCCACGCAAGTGCTGAGCACCCAGCCCTGTGAGACACTGGTCCCGGTGCTGGGAATGATGGATAGAGACATCCTCTTCCGATATCCAGGGGCATGACCCCTGCAGGCCCAGCCTGCTCTGGGCTCCTCTGCACCCCACCTTCTGCTGTTTCCTTTGAGTTCTCTCTATAGCTGTAGTTTGGCATACTTTCAGCCTGAGGTTTGCCCACATGCTTGAAGGAACAGAGGCCTTGTCCTGTATAAAAGACATCCCAGGTCACACAGCCCTGTGAGAATCTGATGGAACCTACGGATCCTTTTTACAAGGGGGGGAAAACCCCACAATTCACGATGTTGCAGACAGTTTAAGCAGCCAGAGTTCGTGTGCCCTCAGGGCTACCCACAGATTGCCTAGGAATCCATGAACCTAACAGAGAACTTCTAGCTTAAAGTTTAAGACTTCTTCTGTGTAGCCAAGAACCAGAGTCTGTGGGAGGGAAGCATAAGAAGGCAGTTTGTATATATATAGTTTCTGTATATTTTTCAATATACAGAACTTTCTAAGAGTCAAAACAGGGTTTGGAACAGGCTGACTATCCTCCTTATCCTGCTCAATTTTTTTCTATAGTACACCACTTTGTAACATTTGATTCTTTATTTTATCATTTTTATTTATTGGTTTTTTCTCTCTCTCTCATACACACACACAAATATGAGCTCCATAAGGTCAAGGATCTTGGCCTGTTTCGTTCACTGATCTATCCCAAGGACCCAGAATAGCACCTGATACAAAGTAAGGGCTTAGCACCCAATAAGTATTTACTGAATAGATGAATGAATGAATGAATGAAACTTCTATTTTTTTTTTTAAAGACTTTATTTATTTGAGAGAGAGAATGAGAGAGAGAGCACGAGAGGGGAGAGGGTCAGAAGGAGAAGCAGACTCCCCACTGAGCAGGGAGCCCGATGCGGGACCCGATCCCGGGACTCCAGGATCATGACTGAGCTGAAGGCAGTCGCTCAGCCAAATGAGCCACTCAGACACCCTGAAACTAACTTTTAAACTGGTAAGACCCAACATTACTCTTGGCATGAAAACATACTAACAGAGGTTTGTTAGTTTAGACTGAAAAGCAGCAAAATCCCAGTAGGAACCCATGGTCGATGTAAAGCCCTGTATTGTAACTCAGTCACAAGTAAGAGAAACCAAAGTGAAACTGGCTTAGAAATGAAAAGAGGGGCACTTGAGTGGCTCAGCTAGTCGCATGCTGGACTCTTGATTTTGGCTCAGGTCCTGATTCCAGGGCCATGAGACTGAGCCCAGAGACCAGCCTAGTGCTGGTTTCACGAACAGCAGGGCATCTGCTTCTCTCCCTCTCCCTTTGCTCCTCCCCCTGCATGCTCTCTCTCTCTCTCTAAAATAAATAAATCTTAAAAAAAAAAAAAAAAGAAATTCCCAAAAAAACATTAAAAAAAGAAGAAATGAAAAGAAAACTGTAGGGGTGCCTGGCTTGCTCAGTTGGTAAAGCATATGACTTTTGACCTCAGGGTCATGAGTTCAAGCCCCATGTTGGGCTTAGACATACATACATACATACATACACACATAAATATTTAATTGGAAAACTGAACAATCAGGTATAGCAAGTTCCAAGGATTTAAATGATGTCACCAGGAAGTTTATTTCTCTAATTCTGTCTTCTGCCTTCCTCTGTGTTGGCTTCATTCTGTGCCCCTCGTGGTGGCGTAACAGCTGCACAGCTCTAGCCCTCACCCACTCATCTTAGCTGCCCTGGCAGAGAAAACTTCTCTTCCCAATGGACCCCACAAAAGCCTCAGATTCACTCTGATTGGACCAACTCTGATCTCTAACTAACCACTGTGACCAGAAAATAGAGATAGGATTATGGGCCAGGTCTAAGTCATGTGCCAACACCTTGAACTAAAAGTGAGGTCAACTCCATCCAAACTAGAGGGAATAGGAGGAGAGAGGTGGTTCCCCAGGGGAAAATCAGGGTTCTGGATCCAGAAGGTGGGGAAACAGATACAGGGCAGGTAAAAACGACACAACCCAACCCAGCCTGGAGCTGGAACCCCAGGCCCAAAGTCCATCTCTGCATTGGGACTAAGGGCTGGAAAAGCCCTCTGGGAGGGACAGACTACAACCTGAGGTCCTGCCGAATTCGCTGCGGCTTCAGGTCAGCCTCGGTTGTTTCTCCCCCATGTCTCTGGACACAGGAGCGAAGTTAAAGGCTCTGGAGGAGGCTGTGACCACCCTGGAAGCCCAGTGTCGGGCAAAGGAGGAGCGCCGGATCGACCTGGAGCTGCGGCTGGTGGCTGTGAAGGAGCGCTTGCAGCAGTCCCTGGCAGGGGGCCCGACCCTGGGGCTCTCCGTGGGCAGCAAGAACAAGAGTGGGGTGAGTCCACGCCCATCTGGGCCAGGGCAGCTGCTTCTTAATCCCCTCATGCACTACAGATCTTCATGGTCATTCTCTGGGGGTAGGAATGATGCTCATTTACAGATGAGCAAGTAGACTCCCAAAGAGGGGCGGGCACATGCCAGAAGACACCCTCCCAAAGAGTAGGTGGCACTGCTAGGGAGGGGACTCTCAGAGCAAGCTCTGGCCCGTGTTGTCTCCCCCACAGCCTTGCCATTTGACATCCTGAATGTGACCTCAGAAGTAGCCTTTGGGTTACTGATGGTATGTAGTAGCCTTTGGGTTACTACTACGGTATGTTGAGTAAGCATAACAAGTGTGTGTTGAACAATAACCACAGGTCAGTACAGCATTTTAACTTCTGTTATTGCATAGAGTCTTCACGGCGGTCCCGGGGGGTAGGACACTGGGTGTATTGGCGCCATTGGACAGACAGGGAATCGGTGGTCAGAGGTGTTGAGGGACTTATTCCAGGTCACTCCGTTAAGTGGGAGACCGGATTCGCAATGCAGACAGTGCCCTGTCTTAGGGTCCCCGTGTACCTGGCCAGCCTCTGGGCTTTGTGGAGCCACGATCTCTGAGGCTCCAAGCAACCCTGCAAGGTAGACACTCTCACCCTGAATGAGAGCTCCTCAGCAAGAACTTGGCTAACCTCCGTCTCGTCTCCGTCTGACTGTCTCAACCTCAGCGCTACTGACATTTGGGGCCGATAATTCTTTTTATAGGGGACTGCCAGGTGCACTGTGGGATGTTTATCAGCATTCCGAGCCTCTCCCCACTAGATGCCAGTAGTTCCACACCCAGATGACAACCAGAAATGACTCCAGAAATTGCCAAACGTCCCCTGGAAAGGCAAACTCACCCCCATTTGGGAACCACTGGTCTCAATTACCAAGAGTCCCAATTCTTTCTCATTGCACTTGGCCACAATTTGTGTATACATGTGTATATGGATGTGTGTGTGTGTGTGTGTGTGTGTGTATTTATGTGTCCTCCCTTGTCTAATGTCTGTCTCCCCCACTGGGTTGTATTTTTATTAAAAACTGGACTATGCCTGTTTTATCATTATAGCCATAGCCTTTTTACAGAGTCTGCCAAATAGGAGCGCAACGAATGTTTGTTGAATGAATAAAACTTACACCTGCTTTCAGAAAAGGACGTGGAGACTCAAGAGAGATGAAATAGCTTGTCTGATAAGTTTGAGTTACCACCTACCACAGACCACACCCCATATCTCCAAGCCTGGCTGTTCCTTCCGCCCCTGGGCTTCCCCTCATTGGGGCTTTCCAACCTCACTTACAGAGGAAGAGCTTAAAACAACAAAAGCAAACTCACCGAGGGCTGGAGGAGGAGCTAGAAGTGGTTTCACTCACCCAGCCGCTGCTTCTCACCAGTGTGCCGCGAAATGCACATTCTGGACGGCTTTTCCCACTACTTGTGAACCTTTCTGTTGGCCTTTGGAGAGAAAGAGAAGTCTTCTCTAAATTCCCTGCAGGCTCAGCCGTTAACACGCCACACTTAAGCAACTACGTCCCGTAATGTACTAAGCAACTATCTGGAGAAGTTAAGGGGTGAGGGCACCACAGAAGAGAAGGGATACAGGGGGCAGGTGAAGAGAGAAGGCGGTGGGGTTTGAATCCCAGCTCTCCCACGCACCAACTTGTGACCTTGAGCAATGACTTGAGCTGCCCATTTGCCTCATCGGTAAAACAGAGTGACCAGTAATGGTACCTATTTCATAGGTTTGGAGAGGCTAAATGAGCTAATCCATGCAAAGCCTGGTGCAGAGTGAGGGCTCAGTAATTTCAGACATCGTTACTTTTATTTGAAGGCCCTCAAGTGGCCTTCTTCCCCTCGTCCTGTTTGGTGCTGGTGTGTGTGCACGTGCACGGTGCCTTCTATTTGCATTCTTCGGAGGGCAAGCCAGGTGTGGGAAGCCAGCAGTAGGCCTCACCTATGTAACTGTTTCTCCTCATTAACAGGAAACTGCAAATAAACCCCAGAACAATGCCCCAGAGCAACCTCTCCCTGTCAACTGTGTCTCTGAGCTGAGGAAGAGGAGCCCATCCATCGTAACCTCCAGCCAAGGAAGGGTACTACAAAAGGCCAAGGTACAGCAATTGCTCAGCGAATTAAAATTCAGAGATCTGGCAGCCCCCTTTCTGTGGAACCCCCCCCAGAGGTTCTTGGCCCCACCTCTTCCGGTTCTAAGTCCCAGGCTCTCTCCATGACACTGACCCACAGTCCGACCCTCTCAGGGCCAGCTGTGTTCCAGAACTTTTGGGATTTTAGAAAGATAATATGGTACATATACTGTATATGATGGAAAAACCCAGCAAGTTCTCAGGAAGTACCCTGAAAGCAAACATGTTAAGAATCCTACAAGAAGGCACAGGAATATTCACACCATGTGGAGTAGATTATAAACAGCCTCACATCAGCTCAGGTCAGGTTTTGCACCAATTGCGTTTGTGCCGAAACACTTGAGAAAAATTTTGGTTTTAGGGCTTTCTGGATTTCAGAACTGGGGATAAGAAATTGTCGACTTCAGGGGCGCCTGGGTGGCTCAGTCGGTTAAGTATCTGCCTTCAGCTCAGGTCATGATCCCGGGGTTCTTTCAGGCTCCCTGCTTAGCGGGGAATCTGTTTCTGTTTCTCCCTCTCCGCTTGCTCTTACCCCCTGCTCACGCTCTCTCTCTTTCTCTCTCAAATGAATAAATAAAATCTTGAAAGAAAAAAGAAAGGAGGGAAAGGAGGGAGGGAGGAAGGGAGGGAAGGAATTGTAGACTTGAAAAACAAACGCCTGACCATTAGGACATGAGATTAGAGAAGTGACCAGCCAGAGGCTAGATCATCTAGACTAGACATCAGCAAACTCTGTCTGTAAAGGTAAATATTTGCAAGCTTGTGGACCACAGAGTTTCTTTCAGAATGACTCAGCTCTGCCACTGCCGCAGGAAAGTAGACAACATGTAAACAAATGATGGAATGGCTGTGTCCCAATAAAACTTTATTTATGGACAATGAGAACTGAATTTCATAAAATTTTCACACGTCAAGAAAAATTATTATTCTTTTGATTTGTTTTCAAACATTTAGAAATGTAAAAACCATTCTTAGTTGATGAACACATTCTTAGTTGAAAACACACAGTGGCCCAGATATGGCCTGTGGGCCAGTTTGTTTCTCTTTGATCCTTGTAGGCCATTGGAAGAACTGTGAGTTTTGTTCTAACATAATGGAAAGTCATTGGCAAGTTTTGAGCAAAAAATTTGTGGATATGAATTACATTTTTAAAAGACCATTCTGGGGACGCCTTGGTGGTTCAGTCAGTTAAGCATCCGCCTTCGGCTCAGGTCATGATCCCATGATCCTGTCCTGCACTGGGCTCCTTGCTCAGCCTTTTGCCTGCTGCTCTCCCTGCTTGTGCGCTCTCTCTCTCTCTCTCTCTCTCTCTCTCTAGGGAACAAATAAAATCCTTAAAAAAATTAAAAATATATATATTTAAATAATAAAAAATAAATAAAATAAATAAAAAATAAAAGACCATTCTTCTAGGGGTGCCTGGGTGGCTCAGTTGGTTAAGCGTCAGACTCGTGATTTTGGCCCAGGTCGTGATCTCAGGGTCATGATCTCAGGGTCGTGAGGTTGAGCCCCGCATCAGACTCCACACTGGGCATGGAGCCTACTTAAGATTCTCTCCCTCCCTCTCCCGCTGCCCCTCCCCCTGCCTCACACGTGCTCTCTCTTTAAAAAAACACATAAAAAAAAAAATTAAAAAAAAAAAAAAAAAAACACAAAACAAAAACATTCTGGAACAATGTTGAGAACTGATAAGGGGATGGGGAGACCAGTTAGGAGTCGTCCGGATGAGAGATGAAAAAGGTGTAGTGGGGTGATTCGAAGTGGCTGGCTTTGGAGGTGGAGCCAAAGGGCTTGCCGAAGGGGATGCAGAGGATAAGGAGAAGAAAGGAATCACGGATGACTCCTCAGGCATTGCCCTGAGCAACTGCAGTTTAGATGGTGGAGACTGGGAGAAGAGCAGCGGGTTGGGAGGGGGGGACCCTCCCAGCAAGAATGTTCGTCCAACCATCCCATGTAGCCCCGGTTTACACCATCACCTCCAGAGCTGGCTGAAAACCCTATGCATCACTGTGGGCAGAAAGCTAGCCAATATTGGCCAGGACTTCCGTATCCCTCCCAGACGAAGTCCTACGCAGCTCCAGGGGAAAGAAGGGAGCCCAGTGGGCTGCCCGCGTTCGCCCTCCCTCACCAAACTGCTTTGGCTTCTCTTTCATCAGCCTCCTTCCTCACCCCACCCCAGCATCAGAGCCAAGCATAGACTGGCCTCAGTTTCCTCGTCTGGGAAAGACAGACTCTGTGAAATCTGAGCCCCTGTAAAGTTGAGGCCCAATGTGGAGAAAGGACTTACCCATGGCTACCGAAGGAGGGTGACACTAGGACCCGTGGCTCTCTGGCCAGTGGAGATCTTTATGTCATCAGGTGCAGTGGAATGTTTTTATCCTGAAAGTCACACTAGATTATTCAGCAACCTGATTTGTCTTCTCTTTCTGGACTTCAGGAATGGGAAATGAAGAAGACCTAGGAAAAGGATGGAGATTTCATTCCAAAGGAAATACAAGATTGTACTGGAAACACTTTTTTTCACAAGGAGACACCGGGACACTGGATGTACTCTCTCCGGGGTACTCAGAAGACCAGCCTTTGCTGTCTGCATGATTCCAGGGCCAATGGGGAGGGAAGAGGGACACGGAGGGCGTCCTTGTAACTTCCCAGAGGGTGGAAAACGGGGATGGAGGGAGATAGAAATCTGCACCGTTGTAAAGGTTTTGTTAAATGTCTTCACCCTCACTTCTGAAGAAGAAATGAAAGCACATGTGAACAAGCCATTCCATCCCATTCCGGCATCCCGCTCCCAGGCTTTAGGGAAGGAAGGCAGTGCAGAAGCATCAGTAGGTAGTACAGTACAAAGAGCCAAGCCTTGATCATCTGATCACCCTTGTGCCAAATGGACTCAAGTGGGGCATCACTGGCCACCTCTGGGCAACATAAAGAGGCCGAAAAACCCATAGAATTTCCCTGCCTGCGTAAAGGTGAACAAAGGCTATAGACAACACACAAATCCTGCAACCGTTCCTTATGTGCTTTGGAACTGGGCAGGTGTGGCTACTGGGACCCTGTATTTGAGGTGTTTTCAAATTAGAGATCTGCTTCCCGGCAGGTGAGGGAGGCTCAGCAGCAGACTTGTTTTCAGCCCACAGCGATACTGACAGGAATGTGGATTTCTAATGTCCACAGGATGTTGCAGGCATTGTACGGTGGGGTCATCTGTGGTCAGTCAAGTCCTTTACCTATTTCATAGGGCACTCTGGCTCCAGGAGCTAAGCTAGAAATCAAGTGACGCTCTGTATGTCTTTATCCTGATTTTGCACTTAAAGGCTCTCTAGTCGGCACTTCCGTATCTGCTGTCAAGTAAAACTATCAGAGAGAATCAAAGGACGGTGGCTTGTTTTGCCGGGAGTGCCTTTGAATAACACTTGATACTTTTATAGGGAAGTGAGGACCTCAAGTCTTGGGCAGTCTCCTTACTGTGCCACTCACTACTTTCTCAACACTGTAGGCACTTTTTAGGTCTTTAGATTTCCTTCCAAAAAAGATAAAAACCAGTTAACTGTTAAGAGCTCAAAGATTAGCTCCAGAGAGGGAAACAAAACAAAACAAAACACCAGAATAACCTTTGGACACTGCTGGAGGTTTCACATACTTTACCCTACTTAGGGCTTTACATACTTTTGCCTATCCAAACTTTACCACCCTTTGAGGTAGCTGAAGGTCAGAGCAGGGAAAATAACCTGACCAAAATCACCTAGCAGAGGAAGAGGCTTAGGACCTGTGAGCCTGGATCCAGAAAGGATTGGGTTTGAGCCTAGCCTCTGCCACTGGCCAGCTGGTGAGCCTGGGAAAGTCACTTGACCTCTCTGATTCCTTTATCTGCAAAACCCAGGTTAACAGTTCCATTTTCCTCCCAAGACTATTGGGGAAATTCAGTGAGATAGTACATGGGAAGCATCTTGCACTGTCTGAAAAATAGGAAATGCTCAGTCAATAGTGGCCCTTATTATTAGCTAGATAAGAAACATCTGACTAAAAACTGTGTTCTTTCCACTGAAAAGATGATGTTCATATGGTAATCACAGCCATCAAAAAGCTAAAAAGCAACTAATCCATAACTGACAATTTTCATCCAGATTCCACTTAAACATCTTCAACGAAAAAGGAGCTCACGTGATCTGGACTGTTAATGATCTTATTTAAAATGCGGATCCTGGAATGACACCCAACGCTCCAATTATGTCCTCAGTGGGTATTCTTTCTCATGCATTACTTTACAGTTGAGCGTTTTTCCCCACTGAAAGATCTTGGGAATCCTTGAGAGGGGGAACACTACAGAATTAATCATAAATATTTATTGAGCACTCCATGCCATCAGGTACTACGTGCAAGGTTCACAGGTACACAACCTGTGCAGTCACAAAGATTATTAGGGCCCTGGGCTTGGTTTAATGCTCTGCTTTTACCCTCGTAGTAATTTTGGAACAAGAAGCATCACATTTTCCTTTTGTCTTTCAAATTGTGTGGCCAGTCCTGGTGCTAACTAATCACTTTTCCAGGCATTTATCCCTTTTGTGTTCACTAAAACTCTGTGACATAAGCTCTATTATCCCAGTTTTTAGTTTGGAAAACTGAAGCCCAGAGGGGTTATGGAACTCGCAGGACCCACAGTTAGGAAGTGATGGAGCCAGATGCCCTTCCTTAGTCCAAGGTTCCATCTCATCCGTGTCTTCCCCACCACCCCTCTTGCACTGCAGCATTCAGAAGCACACCAGCACTTCATAAACAGACAGATGACGGGTGTACATATGCAGCACATTTGGTATCAATTAGTTAGCTAAGAAAAGTGTAAACAAAACAGCTAAAGCATAGGTGCCAGTTCTCATCTGTTAAAATGCCTTGTTTGGTTTGTTTTTTTCAAGGAATGGGCTCATGGCTCTGGGGGGATTTGAAGCTCCATCCTTCCTGACACTGCCAAGTGTTTGGACTCTCAGATTTCTGGCGTCCCTGAATCCTCAGTGGGGGACCCTGAGCAGGTATACCGAGCCTCACTTTTCTCAAATGTAAAAGGGGATCATAATCCCTCCTTGGCCCATGTTGCCCTTCTCCTGAGGCCGAAAGGAAACATCAGGTGTTGGTTACAACACATTTGGGCTGGGCCTTGAATAGAATTAAAAGATGGAAAACTCTCCCTCTGTCCTCAGGGAACACACGAAAAAGCAGAGAGAAAATCTGACCCAAATAGCTACAGTACAAGTAAACCATGTTATGGTGAAGATTTAGAATGATGAGGGCACACTTACCATTCCATAAATAAATAAATAAATAAATAAAGGAGTATATATACATATACGTACATACATATACATACACATATATATATATACACACACACACATATATATTTAGGGAGTATCCAGTAACTAATCTGGCAACTCCCAAGTGCCCTCAACCCCAATCGCCAATCTATCCTCACTTCCTGACAATTTTCCATACTAAATCTAAAATTCATCCACTTCATCCTATCTCCACTGAAATCAACCAATTAATTCATTCAACAAGTGGTTGAGAACCTCCTATGGATACCTACTGTACTAGATGTCAGAAATCACTGCTGTGAACGAGACAGACACCCTCTTGCTCAAACTCTAGTTGGGAGAACAAACAAAAAGAAAACAAAACGGGGCACCTGGGTGGCTCAGTGGGTTGAAGCCTCTGCCTTTGGCTCAGGTCATGATCTCAGGGTCCTGGGATCAGCCCCAAATCGGGCTCTCTGCTCAGCAGGGGGCCTGCTTCCCCCTCTCCTTCTGCCTGCCTCTCTGCCTACTTGTGATCTCTTTCTCTAAAAAAAAAGAAAGAAAACAAAACAAAATATAAATATGGAAACAGAAATTTCTGGACACACCTAAAATAGTAGCTACTTTAGATAGAGTGTTACAAAGATCTATCAAGGTCCTCAGGACAGAATACATCCCTCTTTATATTCTGCATGGTCTAGTTCAACAGCTTGTCTCCCTAACTCTTCCCTTTAGACCCAGCAATCTCCATCATACAGGAGTCATAGCGACGCGTTAAATATACAAAGGTTTTGTAACATGTTCGCATTGCAATCAGTAAGACTCAAGTTCATGCAACAAAAAATTTGTGTACTACGTTAAGACACTGTTCCATTGCACTGGCAATAACCAACTAATCTCTGCCCTAATGGAGTTCACATTCTAGTGAAAGGAAGTGAGAAAATACACATTTAAAAACATAGCGAAGTCAGAAAACAAGGGAACTGGAGGAAAAAAAGCAGGTGAGAGTAATGGCGGAGTGGAGCTTTAAGTTTTTTAAATCCCTCCCAGGACCTGTTCCACTAATTGTGTTGCCTGGCCCTCCTCCCTCCAATAGTTCAGCGCCTTCCTCGCAATATACTCTTGACCGGGTTTTTGCAGATGCCGTTTACCTCTAACTGAACTTTCCTCCTCTTTTCATCAACTCATTCATCAGCTTTCAGTCAAGTATTTCCTCTGGGGAAACTGCCCACACTCGGCCGCAAGGTATTCTAGGCTTTGGCAGCACCAGGACCCCCACCTTTATTTATTTTAAAAAAGATTTTACTTTTATTTGACAGAGAGAGAGAGAGACACAGCGAGAGAGGGAACACAAGCAGGAGGAACGGGAGAGGGAAAAGCAGACTCCTAGCTGAGCAGGGAGGCCGATGCGGGGCTCGATCCTAGGACCAAGATCATGACCTGAACCGAAGGCAGGCAGACGCTTAATGACTGAGCCACCCAGGCGCCCCCCTCCCCCCACCTTTAAACACTGGTCCTGTTTTCACTTTAAGTCGCCTTTGCATTCACTTATTGTTTACGATTTCACGTAAGCTACTTGCGGGTACAGCTGCGATGCCCTGTGGTGGCCGCAGATTTCCCGACCAGCACGGAACCTGAAATCCACCACAAGAAACCACCCTGCGCGCCCAACACGCTGGAGACCGGAAGTGTCGCGTTCCGTCGGGGACACCGGATAGGCAATAGCACCTCGCGCGCGCGCGCGCAAGGAGAACCGGAAGTGTGGCGTTCGAGTCCCAGGCCCTGGGCTGGGAGCGCCCGCGAAGGCTGACGGGAAGCGTGGTCTCTCGCTTTTTCTCGTCATTTAGAGCAAGTGCGCGTGCGCTGCCTCCGTCAGCCGAGCTCGGGAATATGGCCGCGAGGTCCGTATGGGCGGTCCCGCGGCTGGTGCAGCGCCTCCTGGCCTCGAATGCGGCGTCCGCAGGCAGGTGAGCGAGGCAGGCCGAGGGCCGGGGGTTGAGGATAGCGCGAGACAAGCAAGCTGGAAGGGCGGTTATGGGCTATAGGTCGCTAGATGACCCATCAAACCTCTCGGCTGTCCGATCCGGCGCCCAGGTCCCCATTTTACAGAGAAGGAAACTGAGGCACACAGCTGCGCCTCCTTGCCAGGCCAAGAAAGAGCCGAGGTCACGTTCGTTGGAGGTGGGAACTCTTCAGCCGCGAGCATCGGCCGACTTGGGGATGTACGTCTCCTGGCCCCTTTCCCTCCAGCCGGATTGTCTGCAGTTAAATTGGAATTCTTCCCGCTGACTCCCTATGTGACCCTAGGCCAGTTCCTTCCCCATTATCTCGGCATCACTTAACCTGTCGGTAAAAGGAGGGCGGTCGACTTAGTCGCCAAACGGCCCTTCCACCTGCCCTATGGGAGGCTATGAAGTTGTATTTGCTGCTCTTCACCATCGGCTGCGGCACCTTTTTTTGATTACTTATGCCGACTGTAGAACTTTATGGGTAGTTCTTTTAATTCTCCCGTTCAATCGAGAAAACTGAGGTTTAGAAAAGTTCGGTAACTTTCCCAAACTCAGGACGCTTCCCAAACTCGGCGCTTTTAATCAGTGAACAACGTTAATTATTCTCAGAGCGACACCTTGTTTGACTGTTTGTTATTTTGAAAGAATAAAAATGAGTGAACTGTGGGGTGAGTAAGGTTGGACTTCTGAAATGTAAATTAAGCTGCGGGGAATCCGGGAATTTCGCGTAACTGTTTGCCACCTTTTTATCTTAAGACACTTGACCTAGCTAGCACCTGGGTGCGAGATTGAATTCTGTTGAATTCTGGGTTTCAGACTTTTTAAGTCTTTTTGGCAGTTTGTGATGTAGGGAAGTGACTGGAAGAAAAAAGTTTGCTTCTGAAAAAATTTCCCTCGCTCTAGTTCCGGAGATTTCCCCTCCCTCTAGTTCCGGAGCAGGAGGAATTGAAGGGATCAGCCTCAGCTCTCCTCTTCAGACTCAGGCTTTGGCCATTTTCTCTTTAAACTGGCCCTTGGGAATATTATGACCTACTTTCAGTTGGATAAGTGTAGTTTGCTAGTTTGGGAGGAAGGAGGTATTTCACCCTGTGGGATTTGCCCCAAATCTATGGTGATCATATTTTCTGAACCAGAAATGTGGAACCATGTACAGTCTGATACCAGATTACAAAACTGAATTCAGGCCTGGCCTGGAAAGTCTAGGACTTAAAAGTCGTTTTGCCCATAGCTTTCTACTGATTGTCCCCTCTCCCTTTCTTGAAGCAACCTTGTTTTACCCCTTTTAAATCTTTGCACGGATGTCACCTCAATGACTGCTCTTCGATCTATGCCAGTTTAAATGAGTAAATTATTTAAAGACCTTTTGTAGTGACAGATTGATTTTGTTGATTTGACTTCAAATCAAATTATGAGAATCCAGGAAGTGTAATGGAAACTTCATTGAAGAAGGAGTCAGAACTGCTACAATCCAAGATTTGTAAAGTAGGCCCTGCTCTAACGTTCTTCCTTTGTAAAGAGCTATACTTCAGACATTTGTGCTGTATGAAAGTCTAGCTTACATACATGATTAATACAAAGATCCATTTTATTCACCTGTTTATAGTTCACAATCTGGAACATATAGTGTTTTATAAGTATTTAATTGACTTGATTTTTACACAGACATTGAGTTCCCAACTTAGAATTTCTCTTAACACAGGTTCTCTTTCATAAGAGCCTAACTTAGGAGCTTGTGGTCAAGAAAGCTTTAGAATTCTAGACTTAACTCCAGTTTGACATAGTCCCTTTACTGGGCTTAGTTTTCCCCATGTGTAAAAAGAAGGATTGAATCAGAAATGTATGACTTTGTGTTTTGATTTCCCACTTCTGATATTGCCCTGCTGGTTCTGGGCATTGGAACTTGGTTTTCTCTTGCTGACTTTTGTGTGCTCACTTCTGGCTATTTTTGTTGCCTTGTGTTCAGTATCCTGATTCAACAGAATACTAGTTATGTGGTCTTATGCAAGTCATAAGCCTTTCTGAGCCTCAGTTTTTTCATTTATAAAATTGAGATGATAGGGGAGCCTAGGCAGCTCAGTTGGTTAGGCATCTGCCCTCAGCTTGGTCATGATCTCAGGTCCTGGTGTCATGCTTCTTTTTTTTTTTTTTTTTTCTTTTTTTCCTTTTTTTTTTTTTCTTTTTTTCCTTTTTTTTTTTTTTCTTTTTTTCCTTTTTTTTTTTTTGACATCAGCCTTCTTGCTCAGCTGAGAATCTGCTTCTCCCTCTCTCTCTGCCCCTCCCCACCACTCATGCTGTCTCTGTCTCAAATAAATAAATAAAATCTTTAAAAGAAAAATTGAGATGATAATGTATGGTTTCTCTCACACACTGTGAGATGAAAAGATGATTTACGTAAAACCTAACAATGGTGTTTGGCACTTAGTAAGCCCTTTATAAGTGTTGGTGTTGTTACTGTGACCGCAAGCAGTTTGGCTGGTGTGATGGCATTTCTTCATGGACCCCCTCCCTCTCACTTTAGGGGATGGCCGCATCCTTTCAGCACTGCCACCCAGAGAACTGCTGGTGAGGACTGCAGTTCTGAGGACCCTCCTGATGAGCTTGGGCCCTCTCTTGCAGAACGAGCCTTAAAGCTTAAAGCTGTGAAACTGGAGAAGGAAGTCCAGGACTTAACAGTGAGTAGATTTTGTCTGTTTCTCACATCCTCTCTCTGGTCTAAATATACACGTACGGTTTTTATGTCCGTTTTTTAAATTAAATTTCCTCTCATTGGCTCTTTAGCTCTCGCCCCCATCTCCACTCTCCTACAAGGTATGTTAGGCAAAGTAGTCCATCATCGTTAAAAACATGTTACGTCCCAGTACTTACATACCTAATGTGGCAGCTTCAGAGGAGGCTCAGGGCCTGGCATGTAGTAAAAACTGTAGATACTTGTTGAATGAGTGTGTCATTTATCACTGTCCTCTGCCAGTCAGACCACATCTGGCATACTCTGCCTCCTGGGGTTGACAGACACGCTTTGAGGGCGATAATTAGAGTTGTTCCAAAGCAAGACCACCCAGAATGGTAAGGAGGTAGGAAAGCATGTCTTGTGAGAGCAATTAAAGGAATCAAGGATTATAAGAATGAAAGAGGAGCTAAACTAAGTGCCTTCAAATTAAAGGAGCTAAACTAACTGCCTTCAAATCGATGACATACTTTTAAAACTTGTTTGTTGTCATGGAGTTCAGGTCAATGAAAGAAGGAGGGTGGCATTACTGGCTTCGTGTGAAAAAGGAAGCTTTCGCTCCAGATAATGAGCTTGAAAACACCTTGTTAAGTGTTCCAAGTTGGAGGCTGAATGACAGCCTATTGGGGCTGCTGTACAGAGCAGGTTCCTGCTTTGACTCAGGATGTATAGTAGCTGATCTAAGATTCCTACAGCTCCTAAGTGTTTTTGTAAAAACCTATCACAAGGGTGAAGTTTGTAAAGTAAGCAAAAACATTCTTTTCCACCAGCAAGCATGTATTTTCTGATCATTTTGACTTTGCTTTTGGTGTCAGATGAGATACCAGAGAGCTGTAGCCGATGGTGAAAACATAAGGCGGCGGACCCAGAGATGTGTAGAAGATGCCAAGATATTTGGTGAGAGATTTATTCATGATAACAATTAAAATACCTTTTAGTTTGGGGTACCTGGGTGGCTCAGTCGGCTAAGCGTCAGACTCTTGATTTTGGCTCCGGTCATGATGTCATGATCTTGGTTGAGCGGTTGAGCCCTGCTTCGGGCTCTGCACTGGGCGTGGAGCCTGCTTGGGATTCTTTCTCCCTCTCCCTCTCCCCCACTTTGTGCAAGTGTGTTTTCTCTCTTTTTCTCTTTCTCTCTCTCTCTCTCTCAAAAAAAAAAAAAAATACCTTTTAGTTTAAGGATACTTACTGGCATTTGTGCAAACTAAACAACAAAAAACACATCTAGGTCCTAAACCAATCCTACTCTGCCCTTCCACTCTTTTTATTTTTTTATTTTTTTATTAACATATACTGCATTATTTGCCCCAGAGGTACATGTCTGTGAATCATCAGGCTTACACATTTCACAGCGCTCACCATGGCACATACCCTCCCCAGTGTCTAGAACCCAGCCACCCTATCCCTACCCCCCCTTCCCCCGGCAACCCTCAGTTTGTTTTGTGAGTTTAGGAGTCTCTAATGGTTTGTCTCCCTCCTGATCCCATCTTGTTTCATCCCCCCTACCCCCCACGACCGCCCTGCTTCTCAAATTCTTCATATCAGAGAGATCATGTGATAATTGTCTTTCTCTGACTGACTTATTTTGCTTAGCATAATACCCTCCAGTTTCATCCACGTTGTTGCAAATCTGCCCTTCCACTCTTGCCATATGTTTTGTGAGATCTTTATTGGGAATGTTGCTCAAGTGAACCATTTACTAAAATAATACTTGCCTTTGTTTTGACCAGAACCTTTGTTACTTTATTTTTCAAGCATGTTCACTTAACTTTCTAGTGCTCATGCAGTCAATTCTGTTTAACTCATTAATAAGCAACTGAATCATTAAGATGTGCAGAGGAGAATGCAAAGAACAAGATGCATGGGCAATCAGGAATACTAAAATTTGCTTCATAGAGCAAAACTGGTCTGTATCCATAGTGTACTAATCAACTGTGTCTCCACCAGACAATTTTCACTACTATGGACAAAAGTCATTTGTATTACCATCAATGTTTACAACTTAACGAGTTAGAAAATAACTCAAGACAAAAAAAAAAATAAATAAAGACAAAGGCTTGGAACATATGGAAGCAGGTAATTCTGGAAGTTGTACTAGATCACATCTATTTTTTTCTCTGATGACCAAAGAATCTTTTTGGTCAGTTTGAAGTCTTTCAGGGGCACCTGGCTGGCTTAGTCAGTGGAGCATGAGACTCTTGATCTCTTTAGGCGTTTGAGGCCCACGTTGGGTGTAGAGA
Organism: Procyon lotor; assembly: GCA_028646535.1. NCBI lineage: Eukaryota > Metazoa > Chordata > Mammalia > Carnivora > Procyonidae > Procyon > Procyon lotor. Next base: position 33,617,302 of record CM053607.1, on the reverse strand, counting down.
TTACTTAAAAATAAAATCTGAAAAAAAAAAAAAAAAAAAAAAAAAAAAAAATATATATATATATATATATATATATATATATTTGAAGGCCGCACATTTTTAAAAAAATTAAAAATAGTCTTTCATAAATTTTTCTCTGAACGCACAACATCTTGTTCCAAATGTGTTCATGAAAGTGTTAGTAAAAGGGATTAAAGGGTAGAAGACAAATCTGTGATTGCTCGCCTTGCTCACAGTTTCATAAAGGCTTTATACTTTCACTGCACATAGAACGAAGGTGCTTCAGGAGCCCTTGGACTGTATGTAGTCCAATCTCCTTTTACAAGTGAACTGGAAAAAGTTAATTGGTGACAGATAGAGACATGAGTCCATTGTCTCCTGACCCCCAGTCTATTATTCTTTCCTCCATGTCACACTAGTTCCTGTTCTCTGGATTTTATCTGCTGTTTGTGCATAGGATTCATTTCATTCCCGTCCTGTCCAGCCGCAGTGCTTTGGCATAGCCTTCTGCTTTTCATTCAGTGCTAGAGACATCACGTTTCAAGGCTATGATATAAGCTAAGGACTGACCCCCATATTGTATTACTGCTGTTTCATCCAAGTTTTAGTGTCTTATTTCCAACCATCAGGACAAAGCCTAGCAAGCTACAGCCTGTGTGTTAGTCCATAAATACAGTTCTGAATTTTATTATTAAAAATTTGTAGAAATAAATTTTCTCATTTATTACATAATCGCCTACATAAGATCCTTGATTTTTGCCTCTTGTCCCACAAAACCTAAAATATTTACTATATGGCCCTTAAGAGGAAAAGTTCGGTGACCTTTGAGCTACAAGGAATTCGGTAGCGAGTAAACCAGCTGTACCTGGGGAAGACTTCTTTCCTGCTTGAGGGGAGCAGGGCAAATCTGCTTACTGGAAGTCACGCTTTGAAGGGTTACATCAGTTATATCAGTTTCCTCAAGAATTGATAAGGTTCCCGGGAACAAACAAATACTAGCTAAGCTCAAAATAATTTGATAATCTAAGTTACTCATTTAGAGAGCAAAATGTGTCTAGCAGTACACCACCTTCGTCATTTGCTTGGGTCATTTCCTTCTGGTGGCCAGGAATACTTAGAAAAATTGAAGATTGGTCAGGGAGCATGGAGTTAGAAAAAAAAGCTTTGATTGTTATTTAATTAATATGTAATATAGCATGATGACTCTCCTTCCAGGGAGAGTTTTGTCTCCGTAACTCATCTTCTCTTAAACAGGCCATAAAGATTCTCCCTCACCCCCACTCCCAAGAAACCGTATAGACGCCAGCTTCCTATTGAACAATAATTAGAATAGAATCAGAGACTGAGCCACTCAATATATACAAACAAGAGAACCTGGGCTGCTTTTTACCCAAATTCATACAACTTGACCGAACAGAAGCCAGGGTTCTTTGTACCATGGCGGTGTACAAGTCTGCCCAGAAGCCTGCTGCTTTCAAAATTCTGTTAGAGTCTATGTCTTCTTTTAGTAGCCAAGAGATGCCTTTAGTACGCCCTGATTGATCTTTATCAGACATTCTTTTCTCTTGGGTGGAGTTTTGATCTAATCGGCATACTTCTCAAGCCTTTGGCAGATCTTTAATACCTTTTCAGCTGATATCATTAATAGCCATTAATATTTATGGCTGCCATCCCCAGTGTAAGTGGGGGAGGTATCTCGTGGAACTTGGATCACACCGAGTCTGGTTCCCTGGAAATGCCTGCTGGTTTTGCTCTTCCCTCTCCTTCGCCTCCTCTCCTGTGCCAGACCAGGTCACACCAGCTTCCTTCCCCTGGTTCTCCTGTTTCTTCTGATATCTTCTCTTCCTGCCCATCTGTCATGCCCAGCACCCCAAATCCATTATGTACACTGTTATTAGACTAATTTGAATCCTATTACACTTGTTTGCTCAAGATGCTATAATGGATCTCCGTCACCCAGAAGTTAAAGATAGAATTCCTACCTCTGTCATTTGTTCCTTCCAGAATCTAGGCAGCAAGTCTAGGAAATTTCTTCTCTGTCATCTCTTATATTGCTTCCCTGTGGATGATCTTCCTTTTTACCTCTGAATACAGTTAAGGTGGCTGCCTATTTTGATGCATGGCCTTAAAACTGTCCCTAGATTGGGGCGCCCAGGTGGCTCAGTCAGTTAAGTGACTGACTTTGGCTCAGGTCATGATCCTGTGGTCCTGGGATCAAGCCCCAAATCAGGCTTCCTGCTCAGTGGGGAGTCTGCTTCTCCCTCTCCCTCTGCCCCTGATCCCACTCATGGGTGCACTCCCCCCTCACCAGGAATAAATAAAATCTTAAAAAAAAGAGAGAGAGAGAGTGAGAGAACTGTCCCTGGATTAAAACCAGATGAACAAAGTCCTTCACCCTTCACTACTTCTTACCAGGGCTTTGCTGTTACCATAGGTACCTGTAATGATGACATTCCTTAACATTTCTATAAGAAAAATCAAGATGCTACATCGGGAATAATGAGATTTCTCAACAACTGTGTTTACTTTTAGAACAGTTCATATGACTAAGAAGATTTGAAAAGTTTTGTGGCCCGTCTCCAGCAAGTATATGTGTGTACATATATATGTAACTTTGGAGCAGGCAGTTGGAGACTCATCTATGGAGTATATTACTTTCCTGTCCCTGTTTAACCAATCCTCAAGAATAAACCTTCTTGAATCTCCCTCAGCACGGTGTTGCCAACTAACTTTTGTATTATTGCCCCCTGCCCCGTGAAATACCAGTATCTTGTCCCTATTGAGAATGCATGTCTTAGCAAAATTAAGACATACAAGAATTTTCAAAAATGTACATTACTTCTAAAGTTGAACAGCCGTAAAAATACAAGAAACAATGATCCAGTTTTTAAAGGATGGGTTTCTGAGCCTCCTGCATGCAGTTTTACCTAGTTCTTAGCTTCTGACCGTCTTCCCCTTTTCCTAGTAGGCTTCCCAATCATATGCCTCCCAAGAGAAACCCTGATTTGTCAGTTGGGTTAAGGTGCTAATCGTTGATGACGATCCCTGGGTCCTGTGTGGCAAGCCTCCTACTTCCTGGGGTGTCTGGTATACCAGCCACTTACCTGGGCGTTGCCCATACTCCACCCCCAAGAGCAAAGTGATTTCCTCCCAAACAATAAAAGTGTCTGGTTTCTCTAGGAATTCAGAGTTTCTGTAAGGACTTGGTAGAAGTGGCAGACATTTTGGAGCAGACTACAGAATGCATTTCTGAAGAAACAGAGCCCGGGGACCAGAAGCTCACTCTGGAGAAGATCTTTCGAGGGTTATCACTTCTGGAAGCAAAGCTGAAAAGTGTGTTTGCCAAACATGGCCTAGAGAAGATGACACCCATCGGTGACAAATATGACCCTCACGAGCACGAACTCATCTGTCACGTGCCGGCTGGTGTTGGGGTGCAGCCTGGCACCGTGGCGTTAGTAAGGCAAGATGGCTACAAGCTTCACGGCCGCACCATTAGACTTGCCCGGGTAGAAGTGGCAGTGGAGTCTCAGAGAAGACTATGAATGGGCCCTGAAGAACTGAACGTTCTCCCAGAGTACAGTCACCTGTGTTTCCTTTATTTATTAAACTAGGTTCGTATTGTACATGAGGTACTTCATGTGACCTGTTTTGGATTTAGTCATATTGGCTTTATTTCTAAGATACTCTACTGATTAATGTGACCGATTTGGTCTCATCAGAATTCTTGCCATTGGGCATTTGAACAATGTGACAAGTGATCCTATGGCCTTTGTCCAAATATGTTTAAGAAAATTATTTTAAAATTGGTACTCTGATGACTGTCAGTTGAAAATCTTTTTAAAAAGTGGAAATGAGTATATGTTTATGTGTTTTCAACTAAATGTTTCTTTCTAATGGTCCTATAACGGGAATTCTATAGGATCTTGTATTTCATGGGAAAAGGAGATGGTAGAGATTGGTTCAACATCTGGGTCCTTAGATGATAAAGCTTTAGAGTTGTATGAACTTAGATCATTTGGGTTGGTGTTTATACACATAGATTTTTAGGACTTCCTCTTTTTGTTATTTTCCTTTTAGCCATCGGTTGTCCTTGTAGCCCCTGCCAGGTATATTCACACTCATTGTCTCTTTCCAGTTCCCATTTACAAGGGCTAATTCCGTCCCAGGCAAGACTTGGAAGGCAGGGAGTATCAAGGAATTCAAGATACCAGGTTCCTTTCAAGCAAGTATGACCAAGAAACCTTGTGGTTTCTTTGCTGGGTTACCTTCCAATTATTTTCAGCCTCCCTAGGTATATAATCATTTCAGGGAAACCAAGGCAGGCAACAGCTAATGACCCAAATCAGTCTATGTAGGTAATTTACCTATAGCTTTTCTCTCCGCTAGCCCTTAAATCTTCCACTTTGTCAGATATGCCTCATCATCCTTTATTAGATTATGCTGGGAGGTGGTCAGGACAAAAATGTTAGGTTTCTACGATTTCTCATTTCATTTAGTTATGCTGATTTTTTTTTTAATTTGGTACTCACAAATCACTACCTCTCACACTGATAAGCTTTATTTTCCAGGTTTTGTATCTGTCTTGTGTTACGTATATTAACATCTAGCTGTCTTTTATGTATTGATCTCCTAGAATTAAGGAGCCTATGTGTTTATTTTTTAGTTTTTTCAGTCTTGCATATGGCTGGTGTTCTGTAAAAGATTTGTTCGATAAATGAGCAAGTGAATGACCTACCAATCAGACTTTAGAAAGGAGGTCGGTTATGGAGATTTTAATGTTAGAAGAGGCTTTAATGATGATCTCATCTCACCCTTTCAGCTTAATAAGCATGAAAACGTCTTTTTAGGACTGGAGTCAAAAAATGTCTAAAACTGGTAAACTAAATTTCAGTGAGAACATGAATAAGGAACAACTCGATATTAACTTTAATCGTTTAAGATCCAACAATTCTATAATGAACAGGCAAATACATCCCCAGCGGACAAAGATTATTAGATGTCCAGATTGCATAGGTTCAAGTTTTTTAAGTTAGTTATCCATAAAGTAAATCCGTTTCTACTGGAATTTTATGACCCCATTCTGTGGAGTGTTAGAAGTTATCCCCTCAGACATCATAGATAGTTCTAGCACATTCCACATATGCATCAATAAAGCCATCCCCCAGTGGACCCTGCCAGCTCCCCCAGAATTAGATACTTAAAAAAAAAAGAAGAAGAAGTGTGCTTTTAAGAAGCAAACAAAAGACTGGTGGTAAGATTTTAAAACCAGAACCTCTTTGGGCTTTCCACTAAGTGCATACTGTAAATTTAATGAGCAGTCAGATTTCACAATAGGAATTTGTATATATATATATATATATATTTTTTTTTTTTGCCTTCATTCCTTTGAGATTGACAGATGGTGACAACAAGAAAAGGAGCCAATTACAATTACCTATGTGTTCTTGAATTACTAGCTGTCATTATCAGTGAATTAGAACAACCATAATTTTAGGTATGGAATGTTCAAGTACTTGAAGAGTCTTCTAATATTCTTTGCAACCTCCTGTTTTAGCAAGTAGATTGAGAATTTTAAGCTTTTATTATTTGTAGTTATGCATACTTAAAAGTGTAAATTTAGAAGATGGAGCTATAATGGTAAGAATCTCAAAAAGTTGGGCTTTTGGGAGCCAGAGCAGCATAAGAGAGCATAGGCTTTGGAGGCATAGACTTGAACGTAAATCCCAGCCCAGTCACCTGTGTGATCTTGGGCCCCGGTCATTTCACCCTTCTGAGCCTGCTTCCTTGTTTGTAATATGATTATAATTCCCTCACAGTATTGTGAGGATTAAATGAAATGTGTAAATTGTCTACTACAGTAGGCCCTCAAATATTTATTTTTATTACTTTTTATTATACAAGTTATTTTGCCTATATTTTTATAGCTGCCTAAAGTCTAGGCATAGGGGAAAACTGGTTTTAAGTGCTGCTTCTCTATTAAAAAAAGGTAATTTAATCTATCACAGTGACTATTCCTTCCAGTTTCTGTTTTTTTCTGGTTTTTTTAACTGTAATGCAAAAAATCCATACTTTTAGACTGGGGGAGCAAGCAAATTGTGTCTGCTCTTCATTACTTTCATCTTGATGATAAAGTGAAAAGATGTTGTAAGCCTGCAGGTATGTAAGGAAGCTTTGGCTCACTTGAAAAGGGGATCCTGGTGATTTAGTACATGGATTCTACAAACCTTTTACAGATTTTCTTCACTGTCATAAGGGAATTCGTTTGATAGTGATAGTTAATTGGTGCTCTTCTATGGCAAAGGATCTGATAAATGAAGAAAGGTTCTTGTGCACTAAAGCAAATCAAATAGGGAAAACTAAAGGTGAAATAAAATATTCAGAAGCAACTTCAATAAAACCCGATTTGACATAACTGCATTTCCTGTGTTTAGTGTCTTTGTCTGCCTATATATTGACATTATGGTCACTTCATTGCTGACCCCCCTTGTCGACACTCAGCAGAGGTACCTTGAGATCCCACAGCAACCCAGCCAAATGGACGCAGTGTAGACATTTATTCTACACCCTGCGTTGATGCTGAAGACTTGTCTTTTTTCTACCTTCTTGGCCTTGCTTCATTCTGATTCTTAAGTATTTCTTAGATCTGGACTCCTGTTTTTGCCTTCCTCTCTGGCATTGCCATATTTTCTTACACTTGTTGCTTGGTTCTAATTGTCTTCTCTGCTTCAACCACTTCACTTGAACTGCTGGACTTCTGGTCCTCTCAACCAGATTACTGACATGTGGCCTTACACGAATCTTCGGCTTCCGTGAGTCCTTGCCAAGCTCTGCCTGGCTTTGTCTAAACATCTGCTTCAAACCTGGCCTCCACATACCCAGCCTCCTGGCTGAGTGGCCCTCTTTGGAGCCAGCCTTTCCAGCTGGATTACTCTTCCAATCTTGTCTCTATACCCTGGCTCCCTAATCCATTGCTTCCCATATTCCCAGTGCTAGGAAGTATACTCTTCATCTGCTCAGACTGTCCACATGGTCAAGTTTGCTGTGGAGGTTTTACAACGTGGTTCCAAATCTCCTTGAATCTGGACTTTGTGGTTGGTCAACAGAATATAGTAGCAGTGACTGCTGGTTTCTGAACCCAAACCATCCTATCTCTTAGAACCATCCTTAGAACTCAGCTTCTATTAAGAGCAAACTGAAACAGCCTGTGGAGTGGAACTGGGCCCAAGCTGAGATTTCAACTGATAGCCAACACCGTCTTGCCAGCCATCTCGAGTCTTTCTTTTTTTTTTTTTTTTTCGAGTCTTTCTGAAAGTGGATCCTCCAGCCCCTCGTGGAACTGCCTCATCTGACACTATATAGAACGGAGAGGAGCTGATCTTGCCAAGCTGTGCCAAAAGCATAGATTTATGGGCAAAGTAAATGACTTACTTGTAGCCACTAAGTTTTGGGGTCGTTTGTTATGCAGCAATAGGTAACTGATGGAGTCACCGAGCTTCACTCCTGGTCTCCTAGTGTAAACATCACTACTACCCAACATAATAGACATGTTTTATTGGGAAAACTATTTTTCTCTGTCCTATGTTTCGGAACCATAATGTCATATTTTGGTTCAATAATAAACATGTGAGTTTTGTTTGGGGGGAAAGTGGAATTTTAGAGTTAATACAAAGTACCCTACCAAAAAGCTACAAGAATCAGATTAAATCAGGGCATAAGAGAACTTGGCACAAAGTAATTGATGAATGCTTATTTAACAAAAAAATTTAAAGTAATATCTTGAGTCATTGGGAATGAACTTAAAAATTTTACATCCTGACATAAACATTACCCAAAAGATGTGTGTGTGTGTAAGATTGTAAGAAATGCATGTTTGTTCATCTACCACTTTACTCCTAACCAGTTCCCTTTTCTGACTCAGAGAACTGACTTAGAATCCCAGCTGTATGCTCTTTTACTATCTTCTGAATCCTTTCAGTTTCTTCTCTTAGCCATCATCTGACTGAATTAAATACGGGTTTTTCCTTACTTATCCTGAAACTCATTCCCAGCTTTATTTTCTGCCAGAGGAATTTGTCCTTCGCCGTGTAATGAACTAACCACAATGAGCTTCTCTTGTTTTCTGCGGGTGAAAATGGGAGCTTATTCCTCCCTTCCTACCTTTCCTCCCCCTGAGAAGAGACTGGATGGAACCCTTCCCTTTTGGTTAAGTAAAAGGCAGAGACACAAACTGCATGTAGAACCTGAAAGTACACGTCGGTGACAGCAGCCTCGAAAGCGTCTGGCCTTGCTTCCACAGGCGCGCAGGGGAGCGCCTAGCCACCATGGCTGCACACGCTTGGTCAGCAATTTGCTGCGCTTGCAGACACTGCCAAGGGGTATCACATCCCCGATCTCACGTGATTGTCAAAACCACCTAGAAAGGGAGAGCAGGGAAACCGAAGGAGACGTGGAGACGGCTCGTTGGAGAGCTAGAAACCCGCAGGGGTTGGACGATCGCCACTCGCGTCGATCTCCCCGCAGCCGGGCCCTGGTCCTGATGCTGAGTACCCGGAGCGCGCACACCTGCGCGTGGGCAGGCCGAGCCAGCCAATGGGGAACCCGCATCCAAGAGGCGGGACGGGGAAGCCGCGACCGACGGAGCCTGCCCGAGAGGGATGCAGCTAATGGGCGCCTCGTGCTGGAGAGAGACGGCGGCTCGACCAATGAGAGGCGGCGGTCCGCCGGGCTGGAGGCGGGACAGCCAGTGGGGCGCCGGGGCGGGGCGGCGAGCCCAGCGCCAACCCGCGAGCACCGAGTCCCGGCGTGCTGTCCCGATCGCCGCCCGCCATGGCCCGCGCCGCCCGGCTCCTCGCCGCGCTGGCCGCGCTCCTGGCCTTCGCCGCCTTGGGCGGGGACGCCCGGCCCAGCAAAATCGGTGCGGGAAGGGCCGGGTGGGGGGCGGCGCGGGGGAGGGCTGCGAGGGAAAGGGGATCGTAGCCGGGAGCAACCGGGTGGGGGAAGGGGACGGAAGCTGGGCGAGGGAGGGGTCCTCGGGAGAGGAACGGGCTGGAGAAGCCGAGGGACTGAGACTGAGCGAGGGAGGGGACCGGTGGGAGGCAAGGTGCTGATGCCGCATGGCACGGGCATGTGGCGACGGCTACCTGGGGCGGAAAAGAGGCCCGGGACCGGACTGGCCACCGATCTCACCAGAAGGTCCAGGGGCTTTGAGCATCTACGGTGGACCTGGCTCTTTGCCAGGTGCCCCATGGATGACAGAGAGGCCCGGGATTGGGTGATGTCATTCATAAAGGTTTATTGAGGGCCGTCTGTGTAGCAGCCACAGTGCTCCGTAGTTCCTGTCTGGAGGCCACACTGCACAATACAGGGGAGTCAGTGGTAACGTTGAGAAGGTACCCGGACTGGAAGAGCGCTTCGTCCATCTTCCAGGCCCTGGGAGGGCTCTGGTGGGCTTCCTAGAAGGAACATCTAAGCCAAAACCTCAGGGAGAATAGGAGACAGAACCCAGGAAGGTCTGCTGGAGATCAATTTGCTGAATGACAGTGGAGAACGTTTAACAGCTGTCATCTTGGTTTTATTACAATATTTTATTTTGAAAATTTTCAAATGTACCGCAGAGTTGAAAGAACTGGATATACGGTGATCTACTATGTACTCACCACCTAGATTCTGCCCTTAGCAAACCTCTCCTATACTCCTGTTATTGTATAGCTATCACCACCACTCCCACTGCCCGCCCCCCGTGAATTCATCTCACATCTTAAAGCATTTCGGAATAAACTGCAGACATCAGGACACTTGGGCAAATACATCCTCCAGCATCTCATTGACTAGAGCTCCATATTTGTTTGCAGTTTATTTCTCTTAGCAGTTGTCCTTTCAGCTCAACAGGACTCCTAAAGATTTTTCAGTCCCTCTTGTATAACATTCCCACAGGCAGAGATGCTAGGTTTTCAGGGGAGAGAGAATCCTGAGAGCTAGAGCAGCCAGAGAAGACCTCAGGGAGAAGGTGGATTTTGAGCCAGGCTCCGAAGGGTGGGGAAGTTAGCCAGGCCGTGTCTGGAAGGTCAGGGCACTCCCTTCATCTCCCCAAAATGGGCAACAGAGTAAGACACTTCACACTGGCCCCTGGTAAGGGGCAGGGCCTCCTCCCTGCACTCCTGTTTCCAGCCTGCCTCATCCCTGCCTTCCTGGCCCAGGGGTCACCCAGGGCAGGACACTTGGCAATGCCAAGATGCTTGGTAGCTTTTTTGGTTGTCCTCAGCTATGGAACAGAAGCCTCTGATCGCCCTTGGTGGTTTGGACTCTACACATGAGAATGAGGAACTTTCCTGTGAGGATGGCTTCACCCCCAGACGGCTGCAGGGGCAAATCTGAATACCTCGGTGTGACATTGACCCTTTAACCCCCCCACCCCCACAGTTCCACACCCCGCCCTGCTCATGCTGTTGTCGTTGGGGAGAGTGTGCTGCTGCTGCGGGGCAAAGCCGGTTGTCCTCCAGGGCCCTGGTCAGATGTCGCTTCCCCTGCAAAGCCTGTGCCCAGGCAGGATACATCGCTTCTTCTTCAGTTGTGACAGGGGGTCACTCATTGTCCATAGCTCACTGTGCATGAGTCTGCCTGCCCACTCCCTGCCCGAGCTCGCTCAGGAGGACAAAAGCCGTGCTTGATTCTCTCGTGCCCTAGCACGGTCTTACCGCGGCCCAGGGAGTGGGTGTCGGTTTGCAGGCATTGAATGCGCTGCTTCTCAATGAGATGGGCTCTTCTGCTTCCCTACAGCCCTCTGGGCAGCTTCCAGCCCTCGTGATATTAGTTCCTCTGAAAAATGGGTGATTTGGGGCTCTGTCGCAGAGGGGAAGGGAGCACACTGGTTGAAGCAGTTTAAGGGCACTCTTAGAGATGGCTTTGTAAACACTGAAAAGGAGGAAGTGGTTTGTTTTTTTTCAAGATGCAACAAATACTTAGCAAGCCAAGCTCTAATTGCACACAGCGGCCCTAGAAGCAGCGAGGCAAAAGGAGACAGCGTTCCTGACAAAGGGAGCCACGTAGGCCAAGGCACAACTGTGAGCGAGCAAAGTCATGGGCTCCACAGCCAAAGAAGTCGAGGCAGATAAGAAGGTGGAAGGGTGGGGGGTGGGGCAGGGAATGCCTAAGTAAATGGAGGCCAGATCATAAAGAACCTTGTATTTTTGCCTTCTTGACAGGAGCTAGGGGTCTGGTAAGGACAAATCAACATCAGATTTATATCCTTTTCTGTTGGGACAGACTGCCAGATGGGAGAAAAGCTGGGTCTCAAATTGTGGGAGGTGTGGCTGTACAGTTCAGTAGCTTCCTAGCTGCCTTGCTGTCTTGGCACGGTGCTGTCGAGTATGAGCATCTAGATTAGGATCTGTCTGGACAGGGGTGCCTCATAACCCGTCAGAGCCCACATTGCCAAGGAGACGTTTTACCAGTGACTCATGGCTTGTGAACCAAGTTTGCAAATACCAGGAAAGCAGGAGGCACAGTAAAGACAGTAGATGATGAGATCCCCAAAGACATCAAAGCTGAAACTTTGGAACAAGAGTCCAAACCGGTCTCGGGCGCCCTGCACGGTAGTGAGTGGCCTGTCCCAGGGGGCATTCCAGTCTTGGCAAACACTGAATGTAGAAGTGATTAAAGCATCAGGTGGTTGGTTGCCCTAGACCAAGGGTTGGCTGACTTCTTCAGTAAAGGGCCAGAGAGTAAATACTTCAGGCTTTGCAGGCCATGCAGTCTCTGTGGCAACCACTCTTCTCTGCCGCCCTAGCGAGAAAGCAACCATAAGCAGGTTCCTAAAGAAGGGCGGCTGTGTCCCAGTAGAACTCTGTTTGCAGAAAACAGTCATGGCCTAGAATTGGCCCTCAGGCTGTAGTTTGCCAACCCCCTGGATTAAGGAGTGGTTTTTGAACATCGATCTCACCTAATAGTACCTGCAGTCACCAGGTTTTCACCAATTCAGAATAAAATAAAAATAGGGACAATGTAGTGAGTTTGTATAAAACTCAATGTATTTTCTTTAGGTGATCATCCAGAATGTTGAGATTCTTTTTTTTTTTTTTTTTAAGGTTTTATTTATTTATTTGACAGAGAGAGAGATCACAAGCAGGCAGAGAGGCAGGGAGAGGAGAAAGCAGGCTCCCCGCTGAGCAGAGAGCCCGATGCGGGGCTCGATCCCAGGACCCTGAGATCATGACCTGAGCCGAAGGCAGAGGCTTTAACCCACTGAGCCACCCAGGTGCCCCTCTTTTTTTTTTTTTTTTAAGATTTTATTTATTTATCTGACAGAGGCAGAGAGATCACAAGTAGGCAGAGAGGGGGGGGAAGCAGGCTCCCCGCTGAGTAGAGAGTCCGATGCGGGGCTCGATCCCAGGACCCTGAGATCACGACCTGAGCTGAAGGCAGAGGCTGTAACCCACTGAGCCACCCAGGCGCCCCCAGAATGTTGAGATTCTTTCCTGCTAATGTCTTTTTCATTATAACATGCGCCTTACTATAGGTAACAATTTTCAGGTTGTCCTTTGCTCTTTGCAAATAGCTTTACTAAAAAACCAGCCTGCAGATTTCCTTTTTGAGACGTGATAAGCCGATGAAATGAAAGGGCCTGGGAACCACCTCCCCAGGGGCGGTCAGGGTGGGAACTGCGGCCTCACTGGCCCCCTGCTCTGTCTCTCCCCTCTGCCTCCCTGGCCTGCTGGCAGCCGTGGTTGGGGCTGGAATCGGGGGCTCCGCCGTGGCCCATTTCCTCCAGCAGCACTTCGGCCCGCGGGTGCAGATCGACGTGTTTGAGAAAGGGACTGTGGGCGGCCGCCTGGCCACCATCTCTGTCAACAAGCAGCACTACGAGAGCGGGGCCGCCTCCTTCCACTCCCTGAGCCTACACATGCAGGACTTCGTCAAGCAGCTGGGTGAGTGCATCGTGCCCACCCCTCCTCCCCCGGGTGCCTCCCCCGGGGCTGGCGGCAGCCACTGGGCTCCTCCCAGATGGCCCAGGAGGTCAGGGCCACAAGGTCACGTAGCCCCATCTCCTCGTTTTACAGATGGAGCAGCTGAGACCAGAGAGGGGAAGGAACTTGCCTGAGGTTACACAGTGAGTTAGTTGCAGAGCTGGGATTAGAACCCAAGCTGGTTTCTTTCCCTTTCGACTTGTTGCCTCTCGGTAGCCATAATCATAATGGCTTCCACGTGCTGTGTGCTTGCCAGGTACCTGGCATCCTTCTGGGTGGGATGCAGGCATTATGTCACCCCAGGCCTCCGCCCAGCCACCCTCCTGCGAGGCAGGTGTTGGGTCCCCTGAGGAAAGGAAGGCTCCCAGGATGTCTGATACCTCAGCCACGGTCCAGCCGCTGAGGAGTAAGAGCTGTATACCACCCCAGCAGCACCTAGCGAAAACACAGACAAGGGTACTGTTGGACACACACACTCTACGTCTCGGAAGGGACCCTGCAGGTGTATTTGCAGAAGAGCTAAGTGGCATACACGCAGAGTCACTCATCGCAGTGTTGTCGGAGGTAGCAGAAGGCTGAAAATATCCCACCTGCCCACCCGCTGGGATGTGAGAGTAAATACTGTTTAAGTACACAGCAGCCAGACTGGGGGAGTCCTTCGGGCCTAGTATAGAACCATCTCGGAGACACAGTATGTCCGTAAGGTGCGGAGCTATGCATAGTATCTGGGGGTGGAGGAGGAGTGACTCCTGGATATAGATCCATCCTTAGGAGTCTTGGCAGAAAATCTCTCTGGAAGGACACTGAAGGAATTTGGCCTCCACGATGGGGAACTTGGTGACTCGGGGACAGGAATGGGGGGGAGAAACAAAAGCCTGTGACTTGGGGCAGGTTCTAGAAGCTAAGCCTCAGTTTCTACATCTTTAACTGAGGGCTGCTGTCACTCTTCCACCTCTTCCCAGGCTGAGAGAGGATGAAGCGAGATGCTGAAGTCCCAGTGCTCTGTAAGCAGTCACGTGTGGACAGTTACAAAGACCCGGGACTCTGTCCAGGCGGTCTTGGTGTCTAGGCCTGCCCTCCGAAAGCCAGCGGTCAGTGTCTGGCCATTCCAGAAAGACAGCTGAATTTCCCGCACTCGTGGCTGAGTGCATCCCTGTTCGAAAAAGCCACTGTAAACTGGTACATTACTTTAATTCTCACGTCTTTATCAACTAGCCCGCCCGGGGCGTCCGTTGACTGGTCCAAACAAGCAGCACAGAAGAACAAACCGTAGTGAGTGGCCTTTCCCTTTAATGGAGCCAGTCCATTTACCTCCTTCAGGAGGAACCTAAATGTCGCTCGGGCACCAGTAGATCCCCTGGGGGGCGGGGGATACTCTGAGAGGGACCTGAGGGGCTCCTCCCTGTCCCCTCAGGCCTGAGGCACCGGCGAGAGGTGGTTGGGAGGAGCGCCATCTTCAGCGGGGAGCACTTTGTGCTGGAGGAGACAGACTGGTACCTGCTGAACCTCTTCCGCCTCTGGTGGCACTACGGCATCAGCTTCCTACGGCTGCAGATGTGGGTGGAGGAGGTCATGGAGAAGTTCATGAGGTACGGCGGGCGGGGCTCGCAAACGCGGCCACCTCCAAGGGCATCCTGGGGTGTGCGGAAGCAGAGGCAGCTGGTGGAAGAGAAGAGCGGGGAGTGGGCTGCCCCAAAGAGCAGGGCCCCATCTGAAGGGGGCGGCTAGCACTCTGCCGTGTGGGAATACCAACCTCCTATGGCTAGGTCTCCCAGTTTTCTAGAAGATGCTGGAAATCCAGAGCAATGTGTGCAATCTGGTTTTTCAGTGTATGCAGCCAATTCATCTCAGAAATAAGCCAAATGACGCACATCTAGAGGCCTCATACAGCCGTGGGCCATGCCCTTCTAAGGCCAACTGTCTTCCAGTTTTCCCATCTAGAACAAACTCCTTTTTTCACCATTTCTCTCCTCCTTGGGCCCCGGCCTCCTCCCCCACTCCTTCATATGATGAGGATAAGTGGTCCGATGCCACTGTCTGCTCCTCACCATTCGGCCACTCGCCAGCTGGCATGCCAGCTCTCCCCCGAGGGTCCTCCCTGCCCCCGGCCCAGGCCATTCGGGATGGCCCCCTGGCCTCCTTGCTGCGTCCTGGTGCTTCCTCACTCTTCCCACCTCCACACCTACGCCCTTCATGACGTCTCTACCTTCCACTTTCCAGGTATCCCCCAAATGTAATGTCCTTACCCCTCTTTCTTATGTCTTTCCCCCTTGTCCATTTTACCCGAACCTGCAATGCTGACGTTTTTCCCTTCTCAAGAGAGGAACTCTGTCCGGATGTCCCATGATGGTCATACTCATCGCGTTGACAAAGCAGCCCGGGTAGAGGCAGCATTTCAAAGACCAGTGCCTCTGGAGCTCCCCAAGACTGGGGTTGCTGTGGAGGGACGGGCGCTCAGCGGGGTGCGTGGGAGCCCTGTCGGATGAACCAAAAGGGGGTCAGGCTGGGCTAGCACAGAACGTGGCGACACTGGCGTGAGACAGGTGCCACCAGGTCCAACATGGCCCTAGAAGCCAGCGCAGAGCCCACGCTGCTGGAGAGAGGGATGTGACAGTGGGGCTGAGCTGTGGCCCACTGCCTGGTGGTCCCCCCACCACCACTATGAGAAGAGGACTGTGCCCTCAGGCAGGGAGTGGCTCAGAGGCACCACAGTTGTCCTTTAGCAGCGCCGTGATGCCCAGCCAGGTCTAGGGGTTCCAGAGGATTTGCCCTACCCCCTCCGGTGTCCCTGTAGCTTGGGGAGGCCACCAGCATCAGCAAACGGGCCAAGAATCCAGCTTCCTCGCTCACCCGGCACACGGAGAGGCGGGCCGGGGCCCTGCTGGGCCTCCCGGGTGTGGCGAGCCGGGCCTGGGTGGTCAGCCAGAAGGGCGGGCGCCAACCCTGCGTGTCTTCCAGGATCTACAAGTACCAGGCCCATGGTTATGCCTTCTCGGGCGTGGAGGAGCTGCTCTACTCGCTGGGGGAGTCTGCCTTCGTCAACATGACCCAGCGCTCCGTGGCCGAGTCCCTGCTCCAGGTGGGCGTCACTCAGCGCTTTATCGACGACGTCGTCTCCGCCGTCCTGCGGGCCAGCTACGGCCAGTCTGCAGCGATGCCCGCCTTCGCCGGTGAGCCTTTGGCCCTCGGCCTGCCTCCTGCCCTTCCCCGGCCCCCAGCGCCCAGGATGGGCCAGGCCCCCCATGACAACCTCACACCCCCAGGCTCAGCACCGCTGTCTAAGCACCTTCCTGCCTTAACCCTCTCTGGTTCTGACACTGGCCCTCTAGGCTGGCAGGAAATAACGTTCACCCCACTTCTCAGATGGTGGAAGCAAAGCTCAGATCTTAGGTCGGGTGTGTTTCCACCGCTCCTGATAGGGTCCTGGTTTCAGGACCTGGCCCGCTGGGGCCAGCGGGCATGTGCACAGCCTGCCATCCTCCAGCACCGGCCGGGGCCTCCTCTTCTCCTAGCCTCCTAACGTGGAAGGTGCTCAGTCCTTGTTCCGCTTCTCAGCTACTCACATGTCCACCCACTGACTCCCAAGCACGCCCTCCAGCCCAGCCCTCCCTTCAGGGCTGCAGACTCACATGTCTGGTGCTGGCCTGGTGGGCACTTGGGGCAGCCAAACCTGAGCTCTTGACCTTTCCCCTCAAGCCTGCCTCTCCGAGAGTCTTCCCAGCTTGGTTGGTAATAGCCCCTTCCTGCTGCTCCAGCCAAAACCTGGACTAGTGCTTTGTCTCATATCCATCACATGGTGTGTCAGGAAGGAAGGGAGGGAGGAAGAAAGAGAAGGAAGAAAGGAAAGAAAGCAAAAGAAAGAAAAGGGAAGAAAGGAAGGAAGGAAAGGAAGAAAGAAGGAAGAAAGAAAAGGAAGGAAGGAGAGGAGAAGGAAAGGAATCGGGTTTGCCTCCCACATACATC
>CM053607.1:33578557-33600274 GCA_028646535.1 Procyon lotor | reverse complement strand
CATCAGCTGGATGATCCTTTTATTTTATTTTATTTTATTTTTTTTAAAGATTTTATTTATTTGACAGAAACACAGCGAGAGAGGGAACACAAGCAGAAGGAATGGTAGCGGGAGAAGCAGGCTTCCTGCCGAGCAGAGAGCCTGATGTGGGGCTCGATCCCAGGACTCTGGGATCATGACCTGGGCCGAAGGCAGACGCCCAACGACTGAGCCACCCAGGTGCCCCTGGATGATCCTTTTAAAACAAAAGACAGGTCAGGTCAGACTGACTTTGTCAGGTCAGACCTACGTTGTAAAGTCTGTAAGGGCCCCGACTTGCCTTCAAGTAAAAGCCAGAGTCCTTCTGGTGTCCTACAGGCCCTCCCTGGTCCAGGCCCCTCCCCTCACCCCAGCCCGGCCTCTCCGGACCCCTTTGCGTGTCTCCTGCGTTCCAGATGCACATCTACCTTGGGGCTTCTGGGCGGCCATCCCTCCACCGGAACATTCTTCTCTGAGCCACAGTCATGGTAGACTCTTACTCCCTAAAATGTCTTTGTGCAGATGTTCCTTTTCAGGGCCGCTGCCCTACCACCCCATTGCCAATTATATGGACACCTCCTCCCGCCCCCTGCACTGCCAGCCCCCTACCCTACGGCGTAGGCTTCTAGCCGCTTATCTCATTTACTTCTTTCGTCTCTTCCCCTTAGAATGGCAGCTCCCCAAGGGCAGGAAGCTCTGTCTGCTTTGCTTACTGAGGTACCCGCAACCCTTAGAACAGGGCCGGAACCCTTGGAGGCACTCAGCTCTTTTTTGTTGAATAAATGAATGAAAAGGTTTCTATTTGACCAGCACCTCCCTCATGCCCAGGGTGCTATCCTTCTGGCTGCCGGCGTGTCTGGCTCCCTCCCAGCCCTCAGGTCCCACCAGGTATCTGCTCAGTAAGACTCTCCAGCTTGCTCTTCCAGTAGCTGGTGTGTATCCTTCAAGATATAATTCATATACCACACAATTCACCCATTTATATTTTTAAAGATTTTATCTTTAATCCCTACACCCAACAACCCAACGCGGGGCTCGAACTCACAACCCTGAGATCAAAAGTCACACGTTCCACCGACTGAGCCAGCTGGATGCCCCTAATTCACTGGTGTGAAGTGAATTTGCGTTGAGCATCCATTATCACAATCAATTTTAGAACATTCTCAATGCCTCCAGAATCCCCCATACCTGTACCCATCACCTCCCTGACAACCCCCTGCCTTCTAGCCCTGGGCAACCAAGAATCCACTGTTTCTAGGGAGTGGTCCCTTCCATCTGGGCAGTCTGTACAAACAGAATCTTATCATCTGTGATCTTTTATAGATGGCCTGGCACCGAGGGTGTTTTCAGATGATAGCCTTGTGAATTTTGCTGTATTTGTGCATGTGTTGTCTCTCCATGCCCATGTTGGAGGAGTGCTGGCCTGAGAGGGAGGCCTGGCAGGTAGGATAGTGCTGGACTCTCCAGCCCCACAGCCCAGTGATTCTGAGAACCCACTGGCCACTCTTCCCCCTTTGCCCAGGAGCCATGTCGCTCGCCGGGGCCCAGGGCAGCCTGTGGTCTGTGGAGGGAGGCAACAAGCTGGTTTGTTCCGGCCTGCTGAAGCTCACCAAGGCCAACGTGATCCATGCCACAGTGACCTCTGTGACCCTGCAAAATACAGGTGAGTGAGCAGAGTAGGGCGCGCGGCCACTCCATTTCCTAGATCAGGAACACTTGCACCGGTCTGCCCCTAAACCCTGGTCTGTGAAAGGCTGCCGAGTGGTTCTGAAAAACCAGTGGGAAGCCCCAGCACTGCCAAGGGACACCAGAGGGCACTGTCGTCCTGATTCAAATGTCAGAGCCAGAAGGCTGAGACTCACATTCAGCCAGCGCCCATTCATCTGACCACTGAGGACTTTGAACCTCAGCCTTGCCCTAGTCCATCCAGCTAGTCAGCCGCAGAGCTGGAACAAAAGCTCCCGACTCCTGACTCCCAGTCCAGTGCTCCCTCTGCAGCCACCCCAGCATGGAAAGCCCGGGGCCCACCATCCGGAGGGCTCCGCTGCACCCAGAGCCTCATACCCTCAGCGTGGGGGCCCCTGGTGGAGATCGGTGGGTGGGGTCAAGCAATAAATTGACTTACGCTCTATTCTCTCTCCTTCCAGAAGGGAAACCCTTGTACTATGTGGAGTACGAGAACGAGGTGGGCAACGGGTCCGACTTCTATGACATCGTGGTCATCGCCACGCCCCTGCACCTGGACAACAGCAGCAGCTCCATCGCCTTCGAAGGCTTCGACCCGCCCATCGAAGCCGCCCAGGGCTCTTTCCAGCCCACTGTGGTCTCCTTGGTCCACGGCTACCTCAACTCTTCCTACTTCGGCTTCCCCGACCCCAAGCTTTTCCCCTTCGCCAGCATCCTCACCACAGATTTCCCCAACTTCTTCTGCGCCCTGGACAACATCTGTCCCGTCAACGTCTCGGCCAACTTCCGGCGGAAGCAGCCCCAGGAGGCCGCCGTCTGGCGAGTCCAGTCCCCCAAGCCTCTCCTCCGGTCCCAGCTGAAGACCCTCTTCCGCTCCTACTACTCGGTGCAGACCGCCGAGTGGCGGGCGCACCCCGCGTACGGCTCCCACACCGCCCTCCCGCGCTTCGTCCTCCACGACCAGCTCTTCCACCTCAATGCCCTGGAGTGGGCGGCCAGCTCGGTGGAGGTGATGGCCGTGGCTGCCAAGAACGTCGCCCTGCTGGCCTACAACCGCTGGTACCAGGACCTGGACAAGATTGACCAAAAGGATCTGATGCACAAGGTCAAGACCGAGCTGTGAGAGCTCCGGGGAGAGCCCTGGAGTGCCTGTCCCTCACGGAAGACAGCTCACCCCCACGGCGGCCCCGGCTGGGCAGGCTGCGCTCGTCGCCAGGCCTCGTGTGGCAAGCTGCTGCTCCTGTCGGCGTGGGTCCCGGTGGCCCACTCTCCGCCTCTCTCTCTCTTAAGGACTTTCACAGTGTTTGCTTCTTGTTAAGGGAAGACTAAGAGAAGGGAAGGAAACTCAAGCCTGTGATTCATTTTATTTATTTTTTTTAAGAAGAAATAAAAACCCATCCTCTCCAGCTACTTCTGACTTGGTTTCCTAACAAGACGATGGGGATAACTGGGAGGAAATATGGGTCAGAGAATGCCGAGTCATATTTCTTTATTGCTTCTCATTGCCTACTCCCAAAATGTATGCGAGGCAGCACCTACAATGAAACCGGGGCACCTGGATGGCTCAGTCGGCTGAGCGGCTGGCTCTTGTTTTTGGCTCAGGTCATGCTTCAGGGTCCTGGGATCAAAGCCCTGCATCAGGCTCTGGACTCTGCGTTCATTGAGGAGTCTGCGTAAGATTCTCTCCCTCTGCCCTTCCCCATGCTTATTGTCTCTCTCACTGTGTCTCTCTTAAATAAATACATACATAAGTAAATAAATCTATCTATCTTTAATAAAAATCAAGACATGTACAAATAAACTAAAAGATAAGAAAACATAAGACTTGCTAATAGCTCCTGTTTCTTGTGCTCTTGCCAGATATGGGGTACCTAGTTAAATACTAGGTTCCTAGACACCACCCAAGCCTCTCAACAACACTGAGTATTGGGAGAGATGACTGGTAGGACCCAAGGAAGAGATGGTTACTGAAATGGTCACCTTAGTGAAGCTGTTAGTATACCTCTGAGCTTCCTGGCAACCAGGGGGAAAAGGGGAATACACCAGGCCATCGGAAGAGGAAAGCTTTTCCTTGGCACCTGGAAGAGTCGACCATTCTGTCCTTTCTGGAAGGGTTGAAGAGTAACACAGTAGATCCTTTTTGTAAGAATACAACTTACCAGATGGGGGAGGGCAGCCCTACCTTACCCACAAATATTCATCCCAGCAGAAGAAAGAATGAAAAGGTGTTGGGATGAAGTTCTGAGGTCAAGCTAAGTGTCATGCCCAGTTCCCACCCAGACCTGCTAAATCTGGCTCTGGGAGAGGGCCCAGAAACCACCAGGACACAGCAGTGCCAAAGAGCATTGATATTGTGCTTTTCTAACAGGAATGGCTTCCAAGGTCATCCAGCGAACTTCCCTCTTTCTGTAGAGATGGTGACAACAGCCCAGCATGAGGAAATTACTCACCTAAGGTCTCTTGGTGAGTTCAGGGTGCTTAAATCTGGAGCATCTCCCTAAAAATAATTAAATTCAGAAGTGCCTGGGTGGTTCTGTCGGCTAAGCGTCTGACTCTTGGTTTTGGCTCTGGTCATGATCTCAGGGTCATGGGATTGAGCCCTGCCTGGGACTCTGTGCTCAGTGTAATGTGCTTGAGATTCTTTCCTCCTCCCTCCCACTCCCTCTCTGCCCCTCCCCTTGCTCCTGCTGGTTCATGCATGCGCCTTCTATCTCTCTCTAAAATAAATAAATAAAATCTTAAAACGTTTTTTTGAATTCAGCATGGAACAAAATACTCTGCACCCCCAAACTGGCTTCAAAGTTGTTTTCGCTGCACTGGGATGATAGTGGTGGCAGTGAAGAGCGCCTTTGAAGTGCACCTGGCACTTACTTGTCAGCTACTATAGGCTTTAGGAAGCTCGCACATGGGTAAGAATGCTTTTGGCTTGCAGCAGTCGAAAACCAACCTTACACTGGCCTAAGCAATAAAAAGGTCTTACTGGTTATGAGAGTCCAGGCACAGGGCAAGCATCAGCTCTGTGCCCAGTCCTGGTCAAGGATGACTGCCAACAGCACCCAGGGCAAGAGATCGCTCTCGCCTGTGAACCAAAGCCGGCTCTGGGCCAGCGGGGGCCCCTGCTGGACCAATCTGCTGTGACCAAGCAAATGCCCCACGTGCTGATTGGTTTATGACCCTGCTGTTAGACCAGTCATCAGGACACGGGGGAAGAAATGAAGCTGATTGGCTTAGAACAGTCAAGTCCTTCCGCTGGAGCAGGGGTGGTCTCATCCAAACTACAAATTTGGAAAAGTGGCAAGGGTATTAGTGAGACGTGCGATGTCAACCACATGCAGGATGGAGCTGTGCCCTCGCCCTCTTCTCAAGGCCAGTGGAATCAATATGGAATGACATCCGTTCATGGTCTGTGTTTGAAATGAAGATGCCACGGACTGTCATGGTGTCTTTGATGAGCATTGGTACGAGGGCCAAAGCCAATTTCAAACTGGTCCCTGATAACCATCCCTCTTTGCATTCCTAAGGCTGTGCGCACAGAAGAGGCAAACCAGGAGAGTTACACCTGATCCCCCGTCCTCTGCTGGGGCTTTGGCTCCACACCCCCGCCTGACTGCCATGGAGCTGGCTCCTTCTTCGGGAACTTCCTATCTGGGTAGACAGGTCTGAACAGCTCAGAACCAACGCGGGCCAAAATGCCCACACTTCCTGCTGGACTGCTTCCCCAAGCCCTGACCTGGGAGCTGGATCTCACCACTTCTCTGCCTGCAAGGAAAATCCAGAGATTCCTAAAGACAGCAGAAGGAAGCATGGGGACCAGCAGGAAGCCTTGGTCACAAGGCTCAGCCTAGCCTTCTCAGACCAGGATAGGAGCCCCCAAGGACCTATAGCCCTCTGGGAGAGAGAGAGCATTTGCAGAGACAGAGAGAGCCCCATCATCTGTCAAACAAAGAAGGGAGGAGGCCACGATCGTTCGCAGTAGTCCTGGAGCAGTGTGGTGGACATTTAAAACTCTTCGCGGGGACTCCACTCCCAGAGCAGGTGGGTGACTCCACTCCCAGAGCAGGTGACCGAAGTGAGACTTCAACGCTTGGATGTAGGGGAGGCTGTGGAGGGTAGAGTTGGGACCACTAAAGATTGGCAAGGGCCAGAGGGATGCCTAGCTCCTGATCCGCCTTTGAAGGAGCAACAGGAGCTGGGGGCAGATCTTGAGCTCCCCCTAGAGGTCTCCATGTGTGCGTGCATTTATTCACCAAGCCCTGCAGTGGGTTTAGCCCTGGACCCCTTCCTCAGTGCTGGAGATGCCACGCTGAAGGAGGCAGATAAGGCCCCTATTCTCAAGGGGGCGGTGGGGAAGGGTGATTTCTCACCAGACAGTGGGAAACATGAGACACACACATAGACTCAAACCAAAGGAGGTTCCTGGGCACAGTATAGACCCAGTGCAGTATAGACCTCCAGGGGTCCTGAGCAATTTGCAGCGCCCTTTAAACCGGAGGACTGGGAAGGACCAGCTGCCAGCCCAGGCTCACAAGGCCAAGGTCCTAAGCTGCAGAATGGTAACACTAGAAAAGACCCCAAAGATCCTAAATCCCATCTACTCATTTCACAGATGAGAATATTGAAGCCCAGACAGAGGAAAGGGCAGCATCCGTATAAAACTAACCAGCATTTATTGAGGATGTCTGTGTGTCTGATGCCCTGGCAGGAGCAGGACAGCCTGTCTCACCCAGATGAGGAGCCTCCCCGCCCCATCCCTAGGCCCCAGGGAACCCAGGGTCTCCCAGGACTGGCGCAACCCTCCTGAAGCTCGGCTCTTCCCACGCCCTCACCCCACAGCCAGGCTTGAAGGCCATGTCCTAAGGCCCGGAGAGCAGGCTGTGGGGGCCTCGAAGATGAACCACCCCGGGGAGGAGGAACGGCTGCTGAAGGGACCAGCTCGGGCTGGCACATGAAGTCTATTTTCCATGTGTCTGGAACCAGGCCAGATCTTCCTGGGGTAATTTTAACCAGTATCCACTCTAGAACAATACCAAAAAAGGTAAGTTGCTTACTACCCCAGACGGGCGCATACCTAATCATTGCCCTTTCATGAATTAGACTCTGAAAGCATTCAGAGCGAAAACTGAAGGGAGAGGAGCCAAGCAAAGTATCCTTATATTGGCTGTCGGCCCTCTTATTGAAGTTACCCCTGAAATGCCAGCTATTTGTACCTTCAGAATATAGCCTCAGCCCCTCAGCTGTCTTGGGGTAGGGCAGGTATTTTTAGACCCTAGAACAGCTGATTTAGGACTAGCTGCAAGACCTGGGAGGTCAGGGGGAGGATTGAATTGCAAGGAGGAAATGCGGGGAGCAGGGAGTTATCCAGAGGCAGGAACGAGCAGGGGCTTTAGAGCAAGTCAGTCCGGTGCCTTTTTGATCAGCAAAGTGTCTTGATCTAAGCCAGTGGTTCTCAACTGAGGGTCGATGGAGGGAGGGGCTGGGCAAGATGGGTGATGGGCATTAAGGAGGGCACTTGTTGTGATGGGCGCTGGGTGTGTATGTAAGTGACAAATCACTAAATCCCACTCCTGAAACCAATATTGCACTGTATGTTAATTAACTAGAATTTAAATTTTAAAAGAGGGGGGAAGCCAGTGGTTCTCAAAGTGTGGCCCTAGGCAAGCAGCATCAGTATTACCTGGGAACCACTGCCTCCAAAATGCCAAGTTTCTGGGGCACCTGGGGGCTCAGTTGGTGAAGCATCTGCCTTCTGCTCAGGTCATGATCTTGGAGTCCTGGGATCGAGCCCCGAGTTGGGAATCCCTGCTCAGCGGGGAGTCTGCTTCTCCCTCTCCCACTGCCCCTCCGGCCCACTCATCGTAAAAATAAGTAAAATAAAATAAAATAAATATTTTTATGAAAGAAAGAAAGAAAGAAAGAAAGAAAGAAAGAAAGAAAGAAAGAAAGAAAGAAAGAAAGAAAGAAAGAAAGAAAAAGAAAGAAAGAAAGAAAAAGAAAGAAAGAAAGAAAAAGAAAGTTTCAGCTCCCACCAGGAAACTACTGAGTTAGAACCACAGCATGTGGGGTCCAGCGATCTGTTTTAATGAACCCTCCAGATAATTCTGGTGCTAGCTAAGGCTTGAGGACCACTGATATCAGCAAACCATCTAACCAGATCCCCTTGTACGTAAGGCTGGAGGAAAGAATGATCGACACTGGTGCGTCTCAACTATTGAGCATTTGCTCCAAGCGAAGGAGCCCAGCCCAGAAAAATGCATATCCACGTGCAAGTGTTGGGGGCTGGCCCAGGTCACTCTTTGGCACTCTTTGGCAACCCAGAGGCTCTGCTCTTCTCTGGGTCTAAGGCTGACCTGCAGAGAATCTCAGAGCTGAGAGAGGGGGATGGTGACACTAGAATGTTACCTTTCTAACTTACAGGTCACTTAGTCTGACCGGAGCTGAAATTCGCTCCACAATATCCATAGAGCCTCAGCATTAGCTGGACCCTTCCAGAGACTGGGAGCCCGCCACTTCCTAAGAGCTTGTTTGCAATTGTCCTTGACTTACTTGGGGAGAGTTAGTGCTTATTCACTCCTATATAGGTTTAGGTCAACATAGAAACGAATGCGGTGATTTTAAAATAACCTATCTCAGTGTGGGAGAACTCTGAATGATGCAATATCCTCCTTTATATTGATCCCAAATCTACCTCCCAGCAGCTTCCCATCCCCACCCTGGTTTCGGCTTCGGAGCCACAAGGAGCAAACCCAAGGTCTTGCTTGACGAAAGATAGCATTTACTTCTCACGGGCCTCGCTTGGCGTGGGAGCGCCGGGAGGGTGGTCTCGGGCTACCCGCAGCCTCCAGGTCAGAAGATGCAGGTGCAGCCCACCGCAATGGTCTCCATGACCGCGCGCTGGCGGCAGGGCCCGGTGCGGGGTGGCAGTGGGCAGAGGCGGCGGCGCACGGGCACCTGGCTGAACACGGGCACGCTCACCATGCTGCGGTCCTCCTGCATGGTGAAGGGGTTCACGCAGCCCAGGCACAGGCACCGCGCCTCCGGCAGGTCCGCAGGGATGCGACTCGGGTCGTGGTTGATGCTGCGGGAAGGCAGGAGAGAACCCTGAGTGGCAGGTGTTTGGGACAGGGCAAATCCGCGCCCATGCCCCCCACCCCTACCTTTCCTAACCGGGATGCTCATCCCCAAGGCAAGACTGTGCCCTGCTCTGGGCTGGGCAGTGATGAACTCCAGGTTCCAGGGAGAAAACCGAAGATCTTAGAAGGCAAGCCAGCCCCTGGGTTGTCCAGGCTCAAGGTCACCGATCAGTTGCCCAGTTCCGTCTCTCATCCCCAAGTTGCCCATCCCAGTACTAGATTTCACTGTGGGATCGCAAAGAAGCTAAAGCTTTCAGGCGCCTGGGTGGCTCAGTCGGCTAAGCCTCTGCCTTCAGCTCAGGTCATGATCCCAGGGTCCTGGGATTGAATCTCACATCAGGTTCTCTGCTCAGCAGAGAGCCTGCTTCTCCCTCTCCCTCTGCTGCTGCTCTACTTGTGCTCTTTCTCTCTGTGTGTCAAATAAATAAATAAAATCTTAAAAACAACAACAACAACAAAAAAGAAGCTAAAGCTTTCTGTGTCTCCTGTCCCCTCCCCGCCACACATTTATATTCTTGGGAGACTTCATCCATAAGAAAGGATGTGGGAGCACACTGATACCTAATCCTCACCAGAAGAGGAGTCAGGAGGCCTGGGTTCTATGCTGACTGCGTTTCTCTTCATTCAAGACATACTTTTCACACACCCACCACGTGAGTGAATCTGTCCTAGACATGAGGTGTTCACGGATGGTCAACAGACACAGGTTCCCCTCGAGAGTATAGGGACTTGCTTTGTCATTGCGCCTTCCTTATGCCTCAGCTTTCTCATCTGCTAAATGTGTGGGAGGGAGTTTGTGGACCTGCAGCTTCTGCATCACCCAGGAGCTTATTAGAAATGCAAAATCTCAGGGCACCTGGGTGAGTGTCTGCCTTCGGCTCAGGTCATGATCCCAGAGCTGTGGGATCGAGCCCCACCCACACTGGGCTCCTGCTCAGCAGAGGGTCGGCTTCTCCCTCTCCCTCTGCCTGCCACTTGTGCTCTCTCTCTCATTCTCTATCAAATAAATAAATAAAATCTCAGGGAAAAAAAGTACAAAATCTCATCCTCACCCCAGATCTCCTGAGTCAAAACCTGCATTTTTATAAGATCCCTCCCAAAATAAAGGGCACAGTAAATGTTGAAGACCAGCTTTGCAGGATTTTAATGGACCTTCCAATTGCCACATTCCAGATACGGTAGCCACTAGCCACATGCGGCTATTTAAATTTAACTCAATCAAAAGTAGTCAATTATACTTAAAATAAATAAATCTAAAATAAATGAAACAACCAAAATGAGTTCCTTAGTTGCACTAGCTACATGTCAAGTGCTCAGTAGCCACATGGAGCTAGTGCCTACCATATTAGACTTTACATCATCACAGAAAGTTCTGTTGAACATGTATTTCATCTGAACATGAACATTGGCCTTCTTGAGTCTCGGGACCTAAGGTGTGCAGCTAAAAAATATTTGGCCTGGGGGCACCTGGGTGGCTCAGTTGGTTAAGCATCTGACTCTTGGTTTGGGCTCAGGTCATGATCTCAGGGTTGTGAGATCAAGCCCCACTGTGGCTCCTCACTCAGCAAAGAGTCTGCTTGAGAGTCTCTCTTTCCTCTCCCTCTGTCCCTCTCCCTGCTCGTGCACACACACTCTCTCTCAAATAAATCTCTAAAAAAAAAAAAACCTTTGGCCTGATTTGTGAGTGAGGACCCTTCCAGGTTAGTCTTTTTCTTCATTACTCGTTCAGCGCACATACATTTGGCCCCTTCTGCATGCCAGGGTCTGTGCTTAGAAGGAGAGCTCCAGCCAAGGTGAGACACCGGCCCTATCATGTGGGGACGGCAGGTCTCGACTCGCAAACCTGGCTGCGCACCCTAATCACGAGGAGATGTGTAAGATACCACTTTCTGGGCCTCTTTCTGGAGACGGGAGTGGGGCGGGCCATGAGCATCCTTACATGACTCTGAGGCAGGCCCTGGGAAGGCGCCTGTCGAACGTGACACTGATGCGGACCCAGCAACTCGATGCCGCCTGCAAGAACTGTAACCGGGACGAAGTGAGAGCCGCCTTAGCGGAGATGTGACCATAGTCTCTGGGCTCTGCCTCCACAGCTCATTTAATAACAAGCCTGTAAAACCCATGAGGTGAGACTCCTAACTATGGGAACGAAACTGCGGGTTCATGGAAGGGAGTTGGTGGGGGATGGGGTAACTGGATGACGGCCATTAAGGAGGCCACGTGATGTCACAAGCACTGATCATGTGCAGCTGAGGAAATCACTGAACGCTACCTCTGAAACTAATGATGTCCTGTATGTTGGCGAAATGTATTTAGATTTTTAAAAATGAGGGGGAAAAAAAACCCACCTATGACTATGAACCCATATCCCTGCCACTTACACTGAGGCACCTGGAGCTCAGAGAGGCTAAGCTTGCCCTAAGCCACACAGCCAGTAAGACGCAGAGCTGGGATTCAAACCAGGTGCTCAGGCCTCTGAATCCAAGGTCTGAGTGCAACAGTAATGGGGACAGTGGGGTGTGCGGCGGGCCCCCAGCTGCCCAGCCCGGCCTACC
This sequence comes from Procyon lotor, assembly GCA_028646535.1. NCBI lineage: Eukaryota > Metazoa > Chordata > Mammalia > Carnivora > Procyonidae > Procyon > Procyon lotor. The sequence goes on along the minus strand of CM053607.1, from coordinate 33,588,885 downwards.
TGTAGCCCCAGGGTGACAGGCTCCTCTTGTTGGACAGCCACAGCTGCAGGTTGACCTCACACTTCCTCTTGGCCGGCTCGGAGCTGTTCCTCAGCTGGGCCACCATCTCCCCGAGGTTCCTCTCGTACTCCTCCATGCGGGCGTATGGTTTTGCCTGGGACACCAGGTCCAGCGGCACCTGGTGAGGCCCTGGAGCTAAGGTTCCAGGGCGCCCTGGCCCCTTCCTCTTCCCTTTGGGGTTCCTGGGCTGGCCCAGCCCCAGGAAGATGGAGAGGGTGAGAAGGAACAGCTGGGGAAGAAGGCCACACGTCAAAGGTAGGAGATCCAGGTCTCGCTCTGGACGAAGACTCAAGGCCCAGGGAGGAAAGAGGGAAGACAGCCTCTGTGGGGGCCACCCTCTCCTGCCATGCCTGGCCTGGTCCCACCAGGCCACCACACGTGTACCACACACGTGTGTATGTACCACAGTCACCGCTAACTCCTGCCTGCAGGACCCCTTCAACATCGCCCCACACTCCCACTTCTTCGGGCAACCACCCTCACTTCCCTCAAAAGCCTCCTGCCTGGGCTCCCCACACCCCTCCTGGCTCCTTCAATCCCTTCTCCACGCCGAGGCCAAGGACAGATGTTTGAAAGGCAAATCTGATCATGCCACCCTCCAGCTTAACCGTTCACCCTCAGGGTAACAACACCCAACTCTGCCACGCGGTCTGACCTCTGCTGAGCTCAGCGTCCTCAGATGACCCCGACTTCCTCTCACACCCGTGCTCCAGCCTCTGGCCTTCTCTGAAGCCCTTCTTCCCACCATGCTCCTTCCTGCCACAGGGATTTTGCATCAGCTGCTACCTGCAGAGTCCCGCCTCCTCTCACCTTCTAAATGCCTCTTCCCCTCATGTCTCGGCCCAGTGTCATGCCCTTAGGGATGCCTCAGTGGGCTTTCTTGGGGTCCCAACACCACACACCCCTTGTGTGACTGTAGACTTACAGTTTGTGCGTGTGTATGGCTCTTTAATACATCTGTCCCCCACTAAGCACAAGCTCCGTGTAGACAGACATTGCAGCGGTTTCCACATAGTGTCTCCCCCCCGCCCCCCCCCCCACCGCCGTGACCTGGTCAGTGAATGGCTGTCACGATCCCGGCCCTTCTACAGCTCCCAGTCTGGGACAGGGAGCACACAGTGGACAAGAAACAATCCCCTAAATCTCTCAGGGCTTGTTGTTGATGATGAGGAGGTGGGCTGCGTGTGGCTAGAGGTCAGGGCCACCTGCTTGGCCCAGTGGCAGTAGATTGGTCCTACAAAGCGTTTCTGGGGAGTGGGCATAGGTGAGGTTTGAAGCATGAGAGGAGGCAGATGTGGGCAGAGGGAGTCTAAATATCTCACAGGGAGGGGGCAGCGTGAAAGGTTTGAGTCGGTGAAGAGCTGTGCTGGGGAAACCACGAGGCTGCAGCAGAGGGTGCAGAGGAAGGATGGGGACGTAGGTAGGGAGACAGACAGGTCCCAGCTGAGAATCCCTGTTGGACGCCCAACCCTCTGCCTGCCGCCCACCTCGCCCACCTGTATCCAACCTCACCGACTGTCATGCCCCTCTTCCCCCAGAACTGGGAGCGTCAGGAAAGGCTCTGGCTTGCTCGGGTCTGGCAGAAGCCAGACTCCTCAGCAAGCCCGGGAGACAAGGACAGAACTTGGGTGGGGCCCGGGGCTCACCAGAAGGGAGGAACCTTCCGGAGGGGTTCATCTGGTCCCTGAATCTAACCAGGCTCCTACCTGCCCTGAGCCACTCGCCTCACCACCTGCACGGCCCACGCCTGAACTACCCAGGCCCCCCAGCAAGTCTGGACCCTCGGAAACAAGTTTCAGCAGAGCCCCTCCTGGCAGCACCGCTCCCTGGCGCCGAGCCCACACCACAGACATTCAGGGCGCTAAATTCTTCCTTTTTGGTGCCGGATTCCAGCGCAGAAAAATGTCTCCTTAACCGCTGGCTTCCTCATCCGAGCGTCTCACGTGGCGTTCTTAAACTCTGGCTCTCCACTCAGAAAAACCCAGAACAGAATCAAAGTCCCCCTCCCTGGGGAACAGAAACAAAAGGACTCGCCCAAGTTCACACAGCTCCGATCTCACGACCCCGGGTCGTGGGGGGGACTCTTTGGAACCACCCACCCCTCCTTGGGGAGCTGGCCAGGGTCTCCCCCAACGGCTTCGGCCTGAAAGGGCCTCACTGCGGACTGGCTGAGCCCAGGTCAGAAGCCCGAGCTGTTGGCCACGGCTGCGGGCTCTGAGACCAGTCTCTGTTTCTTCCTCACCCTGGGGGAGGCGGCAGAGGGAGAAGTTGCCTCTGCAGATTCCAAGCCAAACAGAGGCAGCCATTAATCAATAGGAAAGAAGTTAACGAAACAGTCAGTCCCTAAAGTGGGGTGGGGGTGGGGAAGGGTGGGGAAGCGCCACGTACCAGGCTGAGCGGCCAGTCCATCCCCGCGAGGCTGGCCTGCAGCTGCTGCCCGCCCGGAACCCCAGATGCCTCCGCCAAGAGAATGGCAGCAACAGGATGGAGCGGAGCAATTATAGCTCGTCAGGGGGCTGCTGGGGGGCGGCTGGGTGGGCTCGTCATCGCCTGGGAGCCTCGGGCCCCCAGCTGGCTGGGCCTGGCGCAGGGGCAGGCGGCGGCGGCGAGGGGCGTGGGGGCGGGCCAGGAGCCGGGCCGAGGTGCCCAGGGGCTGTTGACTGAGGGGACAATGCCCTGTGTGTCTGGCGCGGGGCTCTGGCGGGTGGCACCTCCGCCTGTGGCCTGCGGCTAGCCAACCGGCCAGCACCCACAGGGCCAGCTAAGACAATCAGCTTCGTTTGCTTTGGGGACGGCGAGGGGGTGAGGGCGGAGGAGGGACGGGCTGTCCGTTGGTCAGGAGAGCAAATGTTCTCGAGGGTGCCGGCCAGGAGCGGGACACAGGCCCCATCTCCCAGGGAAACAGCCTCAGGCACCCCGGCCTCAGCCAGCCTCAGGTGAGTTCCGTGTCCCCCCCGGGGGGTTGGAGTCCCACCCACTTACCTCATGGGCAGGGAAACTGAGGCCAGAGCCAGGAAGGGACCCCTCTGGAATGATGCAGTGGGTTAGAGATGACAGAGCGGGGATTTATACCTGGTCCCAGTGCAGGGCTCTATCCCCCACCCCAGGCTGTTTGTCTTGGGATGTTTTCTGCATGATTCCGGCCTGCCGCGGACATGTTTCTGAATCTGTGCTCTCACACGGGCCACGTCGCAGTTCGGGAGGACTTCCCGGCTGCTTGTTTGGGCCTTCCCAACGCAGTGCTCCCCACCCTGTGCAAAGGGTCTTCACCCCAGGGGCCTGCCCCTGTGTGGTCGTCTGTGACTTTTGACTCTTCCTTAGCCTCAGTCACTTTCTCTGGAAAATGGGAGTAGTCACGCCCAGGAATTAACAGTGGCATGGCCCCTTTCTTCCTGAAATCTCTCAGGGCCTCCCTTCCTACCTCTCTAGAATGGGGGTGCTCATGGTGGCCACTACTCAGGGCTGTTAAAAGGGGTAAAGATAATAAGCTGTGTTTAACAGCTGCCACAGTACCCAGCATGTAGTAAGTGCTCAATAAACACTCAGCTGTTAATGATGACAGTGATTATTATAATGAAATAATCATATAATTGTTACTATAAACCTTAGCTGTTCTAATTAGCATCAGTTCTCATTGCTCAGCCAACTCTCTCCTTCCTTACCCCTCGGGCCCACCCTCCTGAGAGAGCTCTGGGCTTCTGGGGCTCCGGCCACAATGTGGTGAGCTCGAGTGACCCCAACGTCTACGGGGCCTGGAATCTCACGCTGAACTGACCAGCCCTGCGGGTCGAGATCTCTTGCCTCCAGTGACCAGCCCAGCCTGACGACATGCGCCCGCCGGTCCACCCAGGGAGGTGGAGGAGGGGTGGGAGGGAGCACGCAGAGGACAGGGAAGGACGCTGTGAGCAAATATCTAGGACGGCACCGTCCTGCCGAGGGCCACTCCTGGCCATTTACAGGAATCGGCCGAGGGGGAGAATGCAGAGCGCGACGAGCTCCTGGATGTCCCAAGATTAATCTGTCCGGGGCAGGTTTCCACAGCATAGCTGAGAAACTGGCTGGGGCTGGAGCTCATCGAGAGATACCACCATATTTGGTCAAATACGAGACAGGCCTCTATTCCATCACTGGAAACTCCAGAGGGAGGGGGATTCTGAAAATACCGCCTCAGGCAGCAAGGGCCCCCACTCCCATCCCGGGCGGCCCCAGCCCCACCGCCACTGTCATCGGAGCAAGCGCGAGGGGCAAGGGATGGGGGCAGCCTTCTCGCTCCCCCTGTGCCGCTGCCACTGGTAGGGGGGTCCAACCAGCACACGGCTGGGAGGACCCACCCCCACTTTGGCACCCATGAAAAGGGAAATTACAAGGCAGGGACCTGGCTGCCTGGGGGTTCCTCTGCTTCCCAGGACCCCTGAAACCACCACACTCTCCTACCTGCTGTATCCCCAGGTCAGGACTATCCCCGGCCTCCAGCTTCAGGGCTTGTCCCCAGATTCCAGGCTCCCAGCCTCGGAGCTCTGACAACGCAGGCCCGGGAATCTGCACCCAACAAGGGGCCAGTCTGGGAGCTACAGGCGTTCTTACCGATCCTCTTCTGATACCACCCCATCCCCACTTTAGCATGGGAGACAGAGGCCCGGGAGGGTGGGCCTCACCCAGGCTCACAGGCCTGTTGGTACCAGAGCCGGGAGAGGCTGGTTAGAGCACACTGCAGTCTCCTAATTCTTACTATTCTTCCCCTGAAGTTTACACCTACAGCTCCGGGCCAGGCTGGGACTCCGGAGGCAGGGGAAACTCCTCCCTGTGGGGAGGGGATCTGTGGGGTATTCAGGCAGGTGCTTGGGGAGTCATGGATGGGCCCAGTGACCATCACTGGGTGTCCCATTCCTGAGCCATCTTGGGCCTGGAAGGCAGTCCCTTCCTCCAGCCTAGGTTTCTAGAAACCACAGAGGGGTCATTTGCCTTCAGGGATGTCCTAAGTGTGAATCCTGGCCTATCACCAAAGCAGATCACCGCGGACCCAACCCAAGCCTGAGGGGGAGGCATAAGAACTTGGGCTTCAGGGCCTTTGGCCCCACAGCAAAGCTGGGGTCGTCAGCACTCATAAATGAGGGAAGAGGCGAATGGGCTGGAGAGGCAGAGGCAGTGGGCTCTCTAGCTCAGAGCCACCAGAGCCCTCCGCGGCAGGGCCTGCCGTGAGCCGTGCCAAGCTCGCCACCAGGGGGCGCCACCAGAAAGCCAGACAGCACAGCAAGCCCTGAGGGAACTTCACGTTGCCCTTCCCCCCTTTCCCTGAAGTGGGCCTGGCAGCTGAAAATGAGGGGACCAGGTGATGGGGCATGGGTCCTGTGCTTGTCCCTGGCCACCCGAACCACTACTGTTAGGGTCCCCTCCAGGGACAGCTCTCACGACCTAGCAGGAATGGTACAGCCACCAAGAGTGACGGGGTGGGATTGGGGGGGGGGGGGAGAGCTTCTGTCTGCTTCCTGCGTGATCCCCTTCACGTGGGGCATCTACCGGGTGCTAGGCCCTAGGCACTCGTCAGCTAGACACTGTGATTTTGGGAAAAGAGCAATGAGTAATAACAATAGCTACTGCTTCATATCTACTCGCTGACCACCGGGTACTGTGCTAAGTCCTTCCTGTACTCTGTCATTAAACCCTCCCGGCTGCCCTGGAGCGAGGTCCTGATTTTATCGCTCGTCTGTGGATGAGGAAACTGAGGCTCAGGGAGCCCAAAGTCACCGAGCATTCAAAGCAAGTCTGTCTGATTGCTGTCCATGCTGTCCCCTGTGGGGAAGAAGAGGAACAGCGATGTCCCGCTGGTCACCAATGAGGGGCTGTGCTGGCCTCAGCCTCACAGTGACAGCCTCAAACAACCCGGACCGTGAATGCTGGGGAGGTCACTGAGCCCAGGCCCGAACCAGAATTCTCAAGGGGATCTCAGAGCTCCCAGGGTGTGAGCATAGCACCCAGCAATGTTCCTGGCACGTAGTAGGCATTCACAAGAGATCAGATGCTTTGGCACAAACCTCCGTGTGTACTATGGAGTGTTACTGTTGGAATGGCGAATGGGAGACCAGAGCAGTGGGGACCTGTAGGACGTGGGATTGCCCGGGACTAAGGGTTCAGACTCTAGAGATTGACAGACCTGAGTTCGAACCCCGCCTCTACGAGGGCACAGCTGTGTGACCTTGGAACAGTCACTTGACTTCTCTGAGCCCTAGTTTCTTCGCCACAAAGGAGAGATTAATAACTTGGCCTGGCTAGAGCGCTGTGAGGCTCCAGTGAGATAATGCGCGTGAGAGCAGTTAACAGAGCGCCAGACCAAAGTAAATGCTCAATTAAAAGGGCTGCAGTTGTCACCATTCTTGTGCAAATACATTTTGACCTGGGTCTTCTGGAATGTTCTTAGATGGGGAGGACATGGTGCAGTGGGAACAAGGATAGAACGTGCAGAAGAACGCAGCGGCCCCGTTTCCAGTGGGCCCACCCTGGAGCCAGGAGGACCTGTGGGATGCAGAGTAAAGACTTGCCCGAGTGGGCCCAGTAAGGTCTGGGGAGGCGGGAGACTAAGAGGCGCCTCCGCTCCGAGATGGAGGGGGGCTGTGGCCAGGAGGGCGCATCCTCCACAGGAGGTCTTGGCTCCCGCCATGCGGCCCACCCCGCCCGCCACCCTCCCGGGTAGGAGTCTTTCTCCCAGGCCCATATTTGCACAAATGCCTGCCTCACTGCTCACTCCAGAGCCCCAGCCAAGAGGCACTATTTTAAGCTCCCTGGACGGGAACACTGTTGGTGGGAACAGACCCAGCCAGCAAGCTCCCAGTTCTCAAAAAAGGGAAAGGCCTGGGTGGACGGGCGGCCCCTGAGATGGGCCAAGGGGCTGCCACGTCCGCAGGATCCTCTGCCCAGGCGGGTGCCAGTGCCTCCTCCCCCGTGGAGGGCAGTCAAGGGAATGGGAGTCCAGGCTGGACTCTAAGAGACGGACTTGTGCTCTGGGACTGGGCGGCTAAGGCCTCCCGGCTGCCCAGCCGCCAGCCTTGCAAACCCCAAGCTCGCCTTTCCGAATTACAGGTCGACTCCGCTCCGGACCCCAGACCTCGTCTCTTGTTAGCGCTCAGCACCCACAGACCCTCAGAGCCGGGGGCTGTCTTGCGTAGCTCCTACCGACGTAGGGTCCCCGTTTAAAGCATCTTAGCTAGACACCTTCACAGCAGGAAGATCATTTCTCTCTGAGGACACACATCCTGTTCTCTAAAGCTCTCGTGGTTGGAAATAATAATTGTAATTATGAAAGTTTCTCTTTCATTATGTGGAAGTCCCCTCCTATGATGCAATATGGTGTAGCGGGAGATGGCCGCCTTCAGAAATGGTGGTCAGATACTCGCCTGGCCCCTCAGATATGGCCACGTCCTCTTCTCCTAATCTCGGAGGGCCCCAATACCCTCCTGGGGTTGTTTCCATGGATTTATGATAAAAATTATGATTTGCCGGGATGCCTGGGTGGCTCAGCCGGGTAAACGGCTGACTTGAGCTCAGGTCATGATCTCAGGGTCCTGGGATCAAGTCCCACATTGGGCTCCCCGCTGAGCTTCTCCCTCTCCCTCCCTCTGCCTGCTACTCCACTTGCTTGTGCTCTCTCCCTGTCAACGAAAATAAATAAAATCTTAAAAAAAGAATCATTTATATTAAAAATAATAATAATAATAATAATAAAGCATGGACTTCGAACCCCAGCCCCTGCACCCAACAGCTGGGTTACCTTGGGTAAGTGACCTAACTTCTCTGAGCCCGTGTGTCCTCCCAGAAAAGAGGAGGGGTTTAATAAGATAATGCAGGTAATGTACCTGGCAGGGCGTGATGCTCAGTGAACGGCCCTGCCATTCTTCTGTTGTCCACATTATTCTTTGCTTGCGCTCAGTCAGTTCACAGAGAACCATTCTGGTCAGCTCTTCTAGAACTTTTTAATTGCCAGAGCCCCAGTCATAAAATGGACTGCCCTGGGAAAAAGTGAGCTCCCCATCAACTGAGTTGCTTTAGTAGAGGGCCAAAGACCCGTTGGGAGTGGTATGAGGGAGATTTAAGAAGAGGAAAGAGGGGGTGCCTGGCTGGCTCAGTCAGTAGACCACGCAACCCTTGATCTCACAGTCATGAGCTCCAGCCCCACATTGGGACACGGAGCCTACTTAAAAAAAATAAACATAAAAAAGTGGAAAGGCCTGGGCTTGTTGATTTTTAAAAGTTCCCTTCCAGCCCCGAGAGGTCGGAGTCCTACGTCCAAGGCCTCAGGTCCCCAGGTGGGGGTGTCCTGCCTGCCCCCACTTGTCCAGACTGGAACAGGAAGGAGCCCGAAGAGGCCTGGGAGGGGTATGGACTAAACAGCCCCTCCCCGGCGCAGACAGAGGCGCCGGGCCCCCTGCCCACAGGCATATCCTTCCCTCAGTCCCAGGGGATGTTTATCCTTCGGTCAGAGTTTATAGGACGTCTGGACTTACAAGATCCAGAGTCCCGACTTTTCCCTGAAAGCTGTCAGGACGTCCTCCTGCCGGGTGGGTCTGCGTCTGCTTTGGGTGAGAGGCCCCATCCTCCAGCAGAAGCAGGAAATGGGTACAGCAGGAGAGATGTTCTCTCCAGACCCCCAGAGCCCAGAGCTGGTAGAGGAAGAAGCCTGGCCTTGGGGGGAGGTGGGAGAGAAAGAGGTTGGAGTCTCCTGGCTGTTTATAGGGGAGGAATCCTCCAGGGGACGCAGGGTGGGGAGGGGAATTCCTTCATAGCTTGGGGTCAAAGGCCTGCTCCGCAAACACAGCGGAAAGGCATGGTACTTACCAGAGTCTGCCTCACATATCGGCTTCTGTCACCGGCTCAGAGAGCCATGTTTTCACTATTTGTTTTGCTGTATGCGTGAGTGCGACTTTGTGGATGGGTGTTCCGTGCGAATGTTTTCGGGTCCTCAGGTGGGAGCCCCTTACTGACTGCAAACATGGCCTATTCACCCACGTGCTTCTTGGGGCCCGACTCGGGAGCCTGGGGGCAGCTGTGACCAGGGCAGCACTTGCTGAGGTATAAGGGGAACCCTGAGAGCTCCCCAGTGCCCACTGCTTGGGGCACAGGCAGCGAGGCCTGTCCCACTGCCCTTCAGCAAGGAGCCTTGATGGCCGTAGCCAAGGCCTCTGTCCCCAACCTGCCTCCCCACCCGGGAACCAGCCTTAGAAACGGACAGCAACTAGGGCTCCTGCGGGACGAGGTCCGAACCTCCTATCTTGGCGGTAGGAACCTGTTAGCTGAGGATAATGAGAAGCTGCCCCAGGTGGGAGATTAAAAATCATGCCCAGGATGCTCTGTAAGTTTCTACGAGCTGCGACCTCAAGGTAGGGGCCGTGGAGATCCTTGAGGGTCCTTGAGGAGGGTCCACTCCCTCCTCAACAAATACATCATGGGCCGGGCACCGTGCCCAGCACTGGGCATACTGCACTGAAGAGCTAAAACAGTTCCTGAGCTCACGTGCTGAAAGAGGATGGTGGGAACAGCAATACTGAGACTTTAGGACCAGGCTGAGGGACTGCGTCTGGGCGCCCCTCCTCTCAGCCTCCTACACCTCCTGCATCCGTGGGTATGGCTGGGGCCCCATGACCTCAGCTCTCAGGGCACGTGGAAGAAGGTACAATGTCTCCAGAATGTAAATTCTTGCCAAACGTCTATTGGAAGTTCGGTTTTCCAAAATATTGTATTTGTGAGGGGAGAAGAAATGGATGGTGGGGAATCGGACCGCTTCCAAAGTCTGGTTCCCAGAAAAGTAGACTTCGTAATTGTTCTAATGTCAGAAGATAGCTTCAAGGGACACCTGGCTGGCTCAGTCAGAAGAGCGTGTGACTCTTGATCTCAGGGTCATGAGTTCGAGCCCCACGTTGGGTGCAGAGCTTACTAGAAAAATAAATAAACTTTAAAAAAATTTTTTTTGTTAAGACAAATTTAAGGTTTCTGGCCCTGGGAGACGGCGGTGGTGCAGCCCCAAGGCCCAGTCAGAAGCTGCCGATAATTTCCTGGTGGTTAAGAGTGATAGCTTTTGTGTGCGTATAGCATGCTACAGTTTACAAAGCACTTTACATCCTTGACTTTATTTACTCCCCTGGATCAACCCCATGTGAATATAAAGATTTTTACAGAAGAGGAAACTGAGGCCCAGAGAAGGAAAACAGAGCAAGGAGAAAAGGGGCAGAGCTTAGGCTGGAAGCCTGGGTCCCTGAGACCACTTCTGACTGCCAGCCTAA